>CM050164.1:212414378-213614378 GCA_027410445.1 Discoglossus pictus | reverse complement strand
CTATTTAACTGTAACTGGGCCTATCTGACCATCCTAGGATCTATTTAACCCTAACTGGCCCTATTTAACCCTAACTGGGCCTATCTAACCCTAACTGGGCCTATTTAACCCCTTCTATGCCTATTTAACCCTAACTGGGGCTATTTAACCCTAACTGGCCATATTTAACCCCAACTGGCCCTATTTACCCTAACTAAGCCTATCTAACCCTAACTTTGCATATCTAACCCTAACTTGACCTTTTTAATCCCTTCTAGGCCTATTTAACCCCATCTCTAATGGGGGTCTATACAGACTCCCATATGCCTCTATTTAACCCGATCAGTCCCATAAAGGTATATGAAGACCCTCATGGGACAATTAGAACTCTAATATTAACCCCATAAGTGCCATGAGGGTCCTCCAGGACCCTCATGACACTAAGCACAAACACTACACTACACTATTCCCCCCAATAAACCACTAAATCTAAACTAACCCCCTCTACCCTAACCTATTAACTCCTATCTATTTAACAATACCTACATAACCCCCTATTAAACCCTCCACCCCACTAATTACACAAAATAAAAAAACTATGTTACAAAAAAAAAAAAAAAACACTACACAACCCCCCACTAAAAAAAAAGAACATTACACAACCCCCCCACTACAAGAAATAAAAAAAGAACATTACACAACCCCCGACTACAAAAAATAAAAAAGAACATTACACAACCCCCCCACTACAAAAAAGAAAACAAGAAAATATATACACATATATACATAGCATTACAATACAGCAATAAATACATTGTAAATATACCCCTTACTAAAATACATTTCCCCATCTACATTACATATCCCCCTAACTACAATATATTACCCCATCTATAAAACATAACCCCTATCTACACAACATTACCCCATCTACAAAACATTATTCCATATCTATAAAACATTACCCCCTATCTTCAAAACATTACCCCCTATCTTTACAACATTACCCCCTATCTATACAACATTAACCCCTATCTGCAAAACATTACCCCATCTATACATTACCTCTATCTATAAAATATTACCCGCCTATCTATAAAACATTTCCCCTATCTATAAAACATTACCCCCTATCTACAAAACATTACCCAATCTATAAAACATTACCCCCTATCTGCATTACATTAAAACCCCTAAATCTAACCAAAAGTATAATAAATAAGAACACTTACCTTGCCTAGAGGCTCCTTCAGCGATGATGGGTTTCCTGCCGCAGATCAGCCACCTATTTCAGCCAATCAGAAAGCGCCATTCCGTTTTTTTTTTACCAGGAGAAGCGCTAGCTTCATTAGCATCGAGGAGCTCCTCCAGGGAGCTCCGTTATTTTTTTATTTTTTTTAGAGCAATGGGTTTTTCAAGGGCCCAGTTGGGCAGAAGAAGAGAAGGACGTTGACATTGCGGCAAGGTACGTTTAATATATAGTATGTTTATTGTGTTTTATGTTGTGTGTATTTGTGTAATGATGTTCTGTTTTATCTATTACAGGGGTCCAGCCGGAGAAGACAAGAAGAAGGACGGGGACATGGTGGGAAAGTAAATTTAATATTTAGAATGTTTATTGTTTTTTATGTAGTGTTTATTTTTTACTAATTTGACGTTTCTTTTTTTCCTAGGGGTGAGACATGCGGCAGGAAACCCATCATCGCTGAAGGAGCATCTAGGCAAGGTAAGTGGTCTTACTTATTATATGTTAGGTTAGATTTAGTGTTTTTAATGTAATGTAGATAGTGGGTAATGTTGTATAGATAGGGGGTAATGTTTTATACATAGGGGTAATGTTTTGTAGATAGGGGGAAATGTTTTATAGATAGGGGTAATGTTCTATAGATAGGGCGTAAGGTTTTGTAGATAGAGGGTAATGTTTTATACATAGGGGGTAATGTATTGTAGACAGGGGGATGTGTAACGTAGATGGGGGAAATATATTGTAGTTAGGGGTATATTTGTAATGTATTTATTGCTGTATTGTAATGTTATGTATATTTGTGTATGTATTTTCTTTGCAGGTGCATAATTATTTTTTATCTTATTTTTTGTAGTGGGGTGGTTGTGTAATGTTCTTTTTTATTATTTTTTTTTGTAGTGGGGAGGCATGTGTAATGTTCTTTTTTACTTTTTGCAACATAGTTTTTTATATTTTGTGTAATTACTGGGGTGGGGGGTTTAATAGGGGGTTAGAAAGGTAATGTTAGTTAGGTAGAGGTTAATATGTTAGAGGGGGGTTAGTTTAGATTTAGTGGTTTATTGGGAGGGCGGGAGTGTGCAGTGTTTGTACTTAGTGTCATGAGGGTTCTGGAGGACCCTCATGGCACTTATGGGGTTAATATTAGGGTTCTAATTGTCCCATGCGGGTCTTCATAGACCCTTATTGGACTGATGGGGTTAAATAGAGGCTTATGGGGGTCTGTATAAACCCCCATTAGAGATGGGGTTAAAAAGGCCTAAAAGGGGGTAAACAGGCCCATTTAGGGTTAAATGGATCTAGAAGGAGTTACATAGGCCCAGTTTGGGTTAAATAGGTATAGAAGAGGTAGAATAGGCCCAGTTAGGGTTAGATAGGCCCAGTAAGGATTATATAGGCCCAGTTAGGGTTATTAGGTCCTGATAGGGTTAAATAGGTCAGTTAGGGTTGCTATGTCCAGATAGGGTTAAATAGGCCCAGTTAGGGTTAGATAGGCCCAGTTAGGGTTAAATAGGCCCAGTTAGGGTTAAATAGGCCCAGTTAGGGCTAAATAGGTCCAGATAGGGCTAAATAGGTCCAGATAGGGTTAAATAGGCCCAGTTAGGGTAAGATAGGACCAGTTAGGGCTATTAGGTCCAGGTAGGGTTAAATAGGCCCAGTTAGGGTTAAATAGGTCTAGAGGGGTTAAATAGGTCCAGTTGGGGCTAAATAGGCCCAATTAGGGTTAAATAGTGTTTAGTATGGGTTAATGTGGTATAGCTAGCGTTAAGGGGTTAATGGGGTATAGTTACCCGGCTTGGGGATGCTGCGGCCCCTTTAAGGACCTGCGGCGGAAAATTCAAACCCTGCAATTATCCATGCTTGAATTTAGAATGTTTTAATTTCGGACATGCTGCAGGGGTTGCGATCATTGGAGCAGCAAGGAGTGTGGGGAGCCTGCAGGGTATCCAGATTGAACCCCTGCAGCAAGGGTTAATGTTAGGACACTTCAGGGGTTCCGTTTGGAGCACTACATTGTAGTATTAATGTGTGCACCCTGCAGGGGTCTCTTGCTGCCGTGTGGGAATAAAGGCTTTCCCTGCAGTGAGCTGCGGCGGGGTTGGCTGCAAGGGAACGCAAGGCGCTGGTCGCAAGCCTGCTGGAGCTGTCGGCCACAAGGGATTAGAATAGTATAGTAGCTTGCAGCCACCCCTTGCGGCCAAGCAGCTCCAAGCAGAACCTCTCTCGTTATCACAATATATTTAATTATTTAATGAAAATGTGAAATTGCTTTTCCAGAACATGTCTTCTTATTCAAGCACCTATAATAGCTGCGGGAAAAAACTACATAGGGAATATAGGGTTAGATTCACTAAGAATGGTGGGTGCCAGTTATGATAAAACACAGGCTATTGTTTTATGCTATTCATTACATTTTGCTTATTCAATCGATGTCTGTTCAAATGAAGTCCACCCACTTTCTTCCTTGTAGTGATTAAAATTGTCCATGCTCTGCATTATGCTCAAAAAAGAATTCAGTAATGTGCAGTAGATAATTATTTCAATTTAGTTTTTCACCACAGATACACACAAATACAAATATTTATTACTTTAGTCTGTTTATTATACATTACATGTTTGCACATTTAATAAAAGTTACAATAATAAATCCATACATCATTTTTGTTTGTAGATTTTTTTGTGGATTTTAAAATGATCTATAATTATCAGAATAGGCACTTTACAAGGTGCGAATTGAACAGCTTCCTTATAGTGGGGCAAATTGGTTTAGTAAATACTGTGTGGTAATCAGAATTGAAGTTTTACATACAACATGCCCATTAAATGGTCCAGTTTGTATGATTGTGATAGCTCGCAATGGGATATATTGTTACTAGAAACCAGAGCTTAGTAAATAATGTAAAGGACTGCGATGCATGTATACAATAAATTGCAGCCCATCACAGTCATTGGTGTAGTTAAGTACATTTACACAAAATCAGTAATAAGACATAATCAAGTTATTATATTTTTTTAATGAAAAAAACATAACATATTTCAGTTGCAATGAATACATTCAAATTAAGATATATTGCAGACAAAACCACATTTGACTTAGTATTTCAGCCACATTCCTAAAACTGTCTCATTCACTACCTGAAGATCATTAAAGCAGTAGGTGCAGTAATTTAAAAGAATGATGTTAGTTCTTCAACTAAATTACCAATTAATTTAAAATATTCATGTTTCCAAATTCTTTGTAGGGCTGTTTATATATTCATCTCCTTTGTGAACACAATTTTCTTATGCAAGCTATTGTGAATTCAAATGTTTCTTTCCATTCCATTGAGAAGCTGGTGGTTTTCAACTCTGTATTTGAGTGCGTGGCTGTCATTAATAGATACCTTAAGGCATTTAAACAGGTAAAACAAAAAAATAATATATATTTTAATTTGCTTTAATGGCCAACAGAAAAGGTCATATAGTCGCGTTTCATTTGATTATTTAGTAGCAGAATAGTCATTAAAGTCAGGATTTCACAAAAAAGACAATTCATGTAGCTTTTAAAACATACATTTGAATATTAGTGTTTCACAATTAGAAGAGCTGTTTCCCTCCACCTTCCATTAGGTGTCTATGGGGAGGGCTGTCCTAATTTTATTTATCACCATTATGCATCTTCCCAAAGGCTTCTTGACAGTAGTCTTAATCTACAGTGATTCTGATATAGATTCATATTGGCACAGCCAGCTGGGTATATCTTGGACACCTGATGGGAGAAGAGAAATATATTAGCTGAAGTCATAAACAAAAAAATGCAAATGTACATTTTAAACATTACATTGATTTTGTCAAATATTGATTTTATTGCTAATAAGCTTTTAAAAAAAACAACATTGCTCATCATCTACTGCCCCACTCTGTCAGTCCTTTCACTGGGTTCCCATGTCCTATATAATTAAGCTCAAAATCCTAACTCTAAACTGCAAAATCCACTACAACACTGCACGCTCCTACACATCAGATACAATTTCCACATACTCTCCTAAAGCCCTATTCTCTGCTCATGACATATGTCTGTCTTCACACTTAGGGCCTCATTCAAATGCAATTTGGCCAATTGAATAGGGCTCTATATAAGCACATAGCATATTTTTTTTACAGAAATTAATAGTTAGTGAAATTGTATCAAAAAGCAAGGTCTTCACTAACTAAAAACTTCTGTTAAAAAAATATGCTATCTGCTTTTAAAGAGCCCTATTCATTTGGCCAAATCACATTTGAATGAGGCCCTTAGATTATAAGCTCTTATTAGAGCATTGTCCTCTACTCCAGTGGCGTAGCTAAGGGGGGGCGATGGAGGCGGACCGCCCCGTGTGACAGCATATGGAGGGTGACACTGTCACCTCCAACAACATTTTTCAGCCAGGCTAAGGTGCGAAAATAGTCTGAAAATTCCCCTTCCTCTGCCTCCCTTGTCTCCTTCCCCCCCTCCTCTCCCTCCCCTGTGTCTTGTACCTGAATGCAACCCTGCCAGCAGTGCAGCACTCACCCTCTCTGTGGCTCCCATCCTCCGGCCGGAACTACTTTCTGGATCAAACCTTGCATTGCGCATGCGCATCCCGCCTGCGCGATTTGCGGCTTGATCCAGGAAGTAGTTCTGGCTGGAGGACGGTCGGCGCAGAGGAGAAGACGGTAAGTGCGGCGCTGCTGGCAGGATTGGAACCAGGTATGGGCAGGGTTTGCACCAACCAGGTACATGTGTGTACTGCGGGCCTCGCAATGACCATCAGTTGGGCAGGAGGAGCATCAGTGGGGCAGGGGGAGCATCAGTGGGGCAGGAGGAGCATCAGTGGGGCAGGAGGAGCATCAGTGGGGCAGGGGGAGCATCAGTGGGGCAGGGGGAGCATCAGTGGGGCAGGGGGAACATCAGTGGGGCAGGGGGAGCAGTGTGGGCCTCTGAAAGGAGGAGGAAGGGGACAGACATTGGAGGCATTGAAGCCTCTCCCATAAGCCTTGCGATGAGCGCCTGCGGCACACATTGCAGTCTAAGTGCCGCTAGCCTCGCAGTCGCATGTCTGAACTGCTCGCCTCACAAGAAGACATTCCTTCTAGGGTCGTGTGGGGTCACTGGGGTGACATTTGAACGGACCGCCCTGCTCTACTCCTTTACCAAAACATTTGTGTCTCATGTTTTCATTGTATTTATTGTACATGAATGTACCTCTGTTCTTGGTGACATGGACTACTTTGGAGCATTATAAATAAATAATACAGTGGCACCTTGGTTCTCAAACTCCACGAAACTCAACATTTTTGATACTCAGCGCTTCTGTATAAGCAAAAAACCTTGGTACTCATAGCGCTACCTTGGTACTCATCTTGTTTGCTAAAAACAATTTACATTACCACTTTGGTACTTCATATCAGCTCAAATAATCATGCTTGCAACGATGTGTTAAACCAATTTGTTCAGAATCAAGTCTATACATTGTAGTTGAGTCTAAAATCCCTGCAGTTTATTACAATTTGGTTATAAAACATTAGTAAATTAATTCAATTGAGGGTGTCAGGCAAGTAAACTACTGGAGTGAACCTCGGCCATCAGAAAGTTTGTGTTCACTGTGAAGTATTATTACCTGATGAAACACAATCTATAAATAGTTTATAAAATTGGGTTGTTACAACACAAGATTAAGGAAAACCTGGTTTGTTTTGATCATTGTAGAGGAAAATTGTTTTATACATTTTCCTGCCTGTTGAGTAGTACAGCATAAAAACCCGATTTCTGAAGAAGCTTACATATTAAAATTAATTGCAAGTCTCTTTTTGTACCACCTGAAACAATGGATGAACTTTTTGCATCACCATTAATGTAAACCTCAGATTTACTCTGCATCATTTAAGCTGCCAAAGAACTCATTACCATTTCCTAAACAAGATCTGCTTTGGTACTTAACTAGATTTGTATTTTTCCTATATGTACACAAAACCTTGCTAATTTCTCTTTGTACTTGTTACTAATTCAGTTGCATTAAATTTGACGTGTACTGCAGAAGTTCAACTAGGTGCAAATTGGCTTGATCAACAGTTGATAGTATTAGTGCTTCACACATCACTTATTCTAAGCATGCACAATGTTACTTGCTTCTAAATTAATCAGATCATTAAAGAAATGTTTTTCATTTTTTTACTTTTATATGAGTTAAAAGAGAAAGCAGGAGCTATGGTTCATATAAATAGTTTCAACAGAATGTTTATTTTTATGTGCAGTTTTTTTGCCAACACATTCAATGTCAACCTCAGTTTTGCCTTTTTGGTTCTTTGCTCAGAGATGCCAAATTCGCTCCATTACATTTATCCAAATGGTTACCTCTTGTGGAACCAAATTCCTTGTTTAGATGAACAGGCAGTCCCTTTAAAAAGTATAAGCTCACTATATACACAGCAGAG
Organism: Discoglossus pictus; assembly: GCA_027410445.1. Classification (NCBI taxonomy): domain Eukaryota; kingdom Metazoa; phylum Chordata; class Amphibia; order Anura; family Alytidae; genus Discoglossus; species Discoglossus pictus. The sequence goes on along the minus strand of CM050164.1, from coordinate 213,606,724 downwards.
GCCCCTCCCCTATCCCTCTCCCAGGCCAATCAGTTTAAAAGATGCCACCCTTTACATTTTTATTAGAGCCCACTCTCCTTCCATATTGCTCCACCTTGGGCATCAACCCCTACACCCAGAAGGGACTAACCCACCATCGTCTCCATAAATAAAGACACCGCACAGTTTTCTGGTAGAAAATTGGCCAGGTGCTTCTTTACTGGGTTTAAAATTAAATGCCATAAAACCATGTACATTAGTGCTTGCCCATCCCAACTCACCACAACCCCTCTCAGGGAACCCCATGTCCCTAGAGGCTCCTTACCATATACCAATGAAAGGGAAAGCACTACCACCACATGTGCACTTTTAAGTGTGCTCCGACAAAGAAGCTATGGTTTTGGAAATCCCCTTCTTTAAACTGAAGTGAAATAGTTTCAAACCTATTTTGTTCATATGAACCCATCATCTAAAAAATAAACACCTGAGCTGTTGGGCTCTAAATCAATATGCTTAATTGAAACCCATCCAAACTGCCTGATGAAGCTTGAAATTGGCTTGTTGAGCTTTTTCTGGCATTTCTCCATAATATTGGTATGCAACTGCATGCACCACTTTCTGCTCAACACCATCTCTGACCAAATATTCACCAGACCAGAGAAGAGGGTCAACAAGCATCACACTTCATGATCCTAATCAATTATTTTAATGGCATAAAACCCAGGTCATTTGGCCTTGCATGAATGTGCATCAACTATGGGGTTGCAAACATCTTTGCATAACTAACAACATGACCCAGAATCTGTTCCCACCAAGGGGGTTATACACCCTTATCGTAGCACTGTAAATGCAAATAAAAAATCAATACTGCACTTTAAAAGACAGTGAAAGCAATGAAAGAAATTAGAATTAATTGCACAACAGTGTCAAGCTCGCAAATCTGCGATCATTTTTTTTTCATGTTATATTTTGGTATCAGTCTCAGGAATCAATTAGTTAATACATATCAGGCCACCCACATGGACTAAAACAGCCATTCATTTCTAATATTTTGTACATTGCCAAATTGCGACTCTGATCGCATATCAAACTTCTAAACGCTAATTGACTGTAACCTCAATGTTTTACTGACGTAATGTTGATGGTCTCATTTATTGTTGGCTGTTTCAAAATCGGTAGTTACAGCCTTGCTTAATTGATTATCATCACGCTCTGAAATGCTATATACGATTGCATGGTTTACTGTTTTGGCTCTTGGCCCACAAATTGTGGACTTGTTCAATTGTATCGCACTGTAATTGTAGCAAATTTCAAGCCTGCAGTTATAAGGCCTTTATAACATAATTTGCGGGCAAACAATTGAATAAGGCCCCAGGTGTTGTAGGAATCCTATCTGCAAGCTGTTGACCAGCGTCTCTTCTCGCCCAACAGATGTAAGAGAGCCAGAGGTGTAATGGGGATCCTTAATGTAAAAGAAAAATCAATCCTTAATCAATTCTGGGTGGGCATATGTCCTAAGACTTTTGGAGCTCCATTACCAAACTTGCTTAACCCACTCATCGCTGAGCCTCAATTTAGAGGCCTCCATGGATGCCCTGATCCTAAATTAATGTGACCCAAAGAGAGAATGATTATGGCCTATATTGTCTAAGGCAAGGCATAGGATAGCAATAAACTGGTACTTAGAAAGTGATGCCCCCTTTCATGTAATAAAAGAACCCTGTAACTTGCTTCAAACTGGCAAATAACGTTCCACTAAACCATAGGAGCAGCACTGTTCTAAAATGGGATATAGAAATATGGACACCACTCAGCCAATCCTATCTGTTTTAGAATGCCTGCAATAAATGGACAAAGAATGGCCCAAATCAACAACATCCTCAACTTGAAGACCCCGATTACAGAAGGCTTTCTGAAAAAGCAGAATCTCATATGGTGATTTACAAGCTTGATCTTACTCTTCATACAACCTACTTAATATAGGAAAGTATATTGGTCTTCTAGCATATTTTACCCTCTACCCCTTCTTAAGGCCCTTTTGTGCCTGCCTATCAATACATGTTTGGTATAGTCCTGCTGACCCTGCAACTTAAAAAAGAAAGCCAAGACTGAACATTTTCATTCAACCACAGATGCAGTGCATTGGGAACGAGAAGGAGAATCAGCTATCACATTCTGAGAATCTGGCATGTGCTTCACTTTAAATCTTACACTGTAAGCATTTTAACAATAAATGAATTAATAGTCTGATCACTGGGACTGAATTGACCGTTAGAGTGTTAATTGCAGTAACTACCGGCAAGTTATCACAACGAAACAGCACTTGCAGATCACGTAGCTGGTGCCCCCAAATGTAGAGACAAACAACAATAGGAAAGAGTTCCAGGGAGGCTACATTTTTTTTTAAAACCAGAGGCACTCCATTCAGCTCACCATGCCTCAGCACACCACTGCACGCTGAAATATGCCCCAAAGCCCTTTCTGTGTTACAGGTCGCAGTAGCCAGAATAATCCAGCGCCTTAATTTACAAGTGTACTTTAGAAGTTCAACTGGGTGCAAATTGGCTTGATCAACAGTTGATAGTGTTAGTGCTTCACACACCACTTATTCTAAGCATGCACATTGTAATGAATCAGATCATTAAAGAACTGTTTTTCCATGATTTTACTTTTATAAAAATGTTAAAAAAGAAAACATTTGAGCTTTCAACAGAAAGTTCAGTTTTATGTGCAGTTTTTTGCCAACACATTCAATGTAAACCTCAGTTTTTCCTTTTTGGTCCTTTGCTCAGAGATGCCAAATCCACTCCATTACTTTTATCCAGATGGTAACCTCCTGCTGAACCCAATGCCTTGTTTAGATGAGCCAGACAGTCCCTTCAACAAGGTTGGCTGCCCCAAGTGGCACTCAAACTAACAGCTGCAGTGACATGGGACCCTCTAAGGTCTAAGCAGTTACATATTGATATTGCACTTGCATACATCTGAATACAATGCACCAGTGAACTGCTGTTGTTTCCGAACACAGAAGGCTTCAACATAGTAAGTACCATAGACGGGAAGCACTCAGCAGACAATCACCTCCTTAATAGGTCTGTGAATACATTTTGTGCATGTATATAATCTGTTTATCTTGTTAGAACAATAAAAATTACACTTCAACATGGTAAAATATTATTAGCTATTGTAGGGGTCAATAATCTTTCAGGGTTCGACTCAGAATAGATCAATATGGACTCTATTACCTAGCCAGTAAATTAGGACACATGGAATTAAAATGCTTTTTGTACATTTAATTGTATGTTTATCAATTATTTTATAGGAGCATTTCTCAACATCCTGTTGTTTATGTATAGCACCTAGGTACAATGATTATAATATTGGTACCCTTGTTGCACTAGATACTTTGGGCCCTATTTAATTCCAAGCCGTAATTACATGGGACCCACGCGTTTTGGCTGCGGGTTACACATTTTCTACATATCTAGTTGTATTCGATTGACTCAAACCTGCAATTACAGGCTCACAGTTTCCACACGCAAACCATTAATTCGTAATAAGCATTTCAGGGCTTGATCAAGATCAATTATGGAAGTCCGTAAGTTACATTTTAGACAGAGCCAATAGTAAATAATACCATCATCATGACCTCATTAAAAGATGGGGTTTAGACTACAATCAATTGGTGTTTAGAAGTACGATTTGCAATCAGACTCACAATCCAGAAATTAAGAAATTAATAAAAATCAATAAAGCATCTGTTATAGTCCATGTGGATTCCATGATATGTATTAACCTATTGAATCCAAGGATCAATATAATACAGAAATAAAACTTAAAAGAAATAATTTTCTATTGCAGATTTGCGAGCTTGAGACTGTTGTGCAATTCATTTGAATGCCTTCCATTGCTTTTCAAGCTTGTTAATTTGTTGTAATTAAATATCTATTTTGCATCTTTAGCACTGGTAACATTTACGGGCTTGAAACATCAAAGGAGGACATAGGAAGGAGTTACGTTTTTCACAACTGCAGTGCTTTTGAGCCTGTAAATCGAAAATCGAATGTGAGTAGTAGAGATGTCACGGACAGTTCGCCCGCGGACTATTCGCATCGATTTTGGCTAGTTTGCGCTCGCATCGGACGGCGAACACATGCGATTTTCGGTTCGTCCCCTATTCTTTATCATTGAGGAAACTTTGACCCTGCACCTCACAGTCAGCAGACACATTCCAGCCAATCAGCAGCATACACTCCCTTCCAGAGCCTTCCATCTGAAGGACAGCATACATTTTAGAATCATTCTGAAGCTGTATTCGTTGTGAGAGGACAGATAGTGTAGCTGCTGGAGATTTAATAGGGAAATTGACAGCCAGGCTGTGTATTTAGCTTCCACTACAGACCTGAAGGACTCATCTTATATCTGCTGCAAGGACAGCAACCCAAAAAGCCCTTTTTAGGGCTAGAACATCATTTATTTTATTTTATAATTTTTTTCTGTGTAATCTAATTGCATATGCCTGCCTACAGGCATGTGTATGAAGCCTATTGCATCTACTCTGCCAACTTTTGCCAGTGCACAGTGATCTGTCATATCTGGTGCAACCATAGTGTACAGTGACATAAAACAACACTTTTTTTACTGTAATCGATTGAATATCAGTTGCCTGCTTACAGGCGTGTGTGTGAGGCCTACAGCGCCTACTCTGCCAACTTTTGCCAGTGCACAGTGACACTCATATCTGGTGCAACCTAGTGTACAGTGAAATAAAAGAACCCTTTTTTTACTGTAATCGATTGAATATCAGTTACCTGCCTACAGGCGTGTGTGTGAGGCCTACAGCGCCTACTCTGCCAACTTTTGCCAGTGCACAGTGACACTCCTATCTGGTGGCACCTTAGATTGCACGTGCAGTGCCCCAAATTTGAAGCGGGAGGACCGACCAAGCATCTTTTTCCATCTCCCTGTTCCAAAATTCAATGCCATATACACGTCCCCTAAAAGTGGACGTAACAGGGATTAAACTGATAGGAATAAATAGTACAACTTAATACACCACTCCTATCTGGTGGCACATTACATTGCACGTGCAGTGCCCCAAATTCGAAGTAGGAGGTCCGACCAAGCATCTTTTTCCATCTCCCTGTTCCAAAAATCAATGCCATATACATGTCCCCTAATAGTGGACGTAACAGGGATTAAACTAATAGGAATAAATAGTACAACTTAATACACCACTCCTATCCGGTGGCACATTACATTGCACGTGCAGTGCCCCAAATTTGAAGTACGAGGTCGGACCAAGCATCTTTTTCCATCTCCCTGTTCCAAAAATCAATGCCATATACACGTTCCCTAATAGTGGACGTAACAGGGATTAAACCGATAGGGATAGTACTACTTAACAGTACACACCTTATAATAACGCAGACAGAGGCAACGCAGAGAGAGGAGTCTGAAGAAGAGGAGTCAGAGGAGGAAGGTGGCTTTGAGGAGGTGGAAGACCAAACACAGCAGGCATCCCAGGGGGCTTGTTGTCACCTTTCGGGGACCCTTGGTGGCTGGGTGGAGGAAGAGACCTTCAATGACATCAGTGAGGACAAGGAACAGGTCATGGCTAGCTTGGTATCCAACCTTGTGCAAATGGGGAGTTTGCGGTTGTGCAAAGGGACTGTTTGCGGTTGTTTGCGGTGCATTAAACGGGGAGATTGGTCTGTTACTGTGAAGCGGTGTAACCCTTACACTACTTGATCGATACAACATCATACCTGATGTTTTAAAGCATGTTAAACCAAACAATTTAGGAATGTTAGGTGATTTATGCCCTTTATGGCTTAAAACCAGACTCTGCATCAACTATGTAATTTTCCGTGGGAGTTTTGCCATGGATCCCCCTCCGGTATGCCACAGTCCAGGTGTTAGTCCCCTTGAAACAACTTGGCCAGAAAGAGTCCCTGTGTGTTTTGAAATTCGTCTGCCCATTGAAGTCTATGGCGGTTCGCCCGGTTCGCCCGTTCACGAACATTTGATGAAGTTCGCGTCCGCGGTTCGCGAACAGAAAATTTGATGTTCGCGACATCACTAGTGAGTAGCTAAAAGTAGCCAGATGAATATCAGTAACATTTACAGACTCCATTATGACCCATATAATTGCGATTTGGACAGTAAGGATATGAATTTGTTATTGTATGTAAAAGAATAGTATTCAATATTTGCTAATCTATACATACTAATTATAAAATATGCATCTTTCAAGGGTCACAGAGCTTCTTTTTTATTTTTATTATTTTAATTGTGTAATTTGTATGATTTTACATGTTTAATAAAGTATGTTGATTTTTAATTATTATGTTTTGCACTATGTTGATCTACTAACTCCATTATGGGGATATTCCTCTTAGATTATGGGTGTACCTAATTAAATACTCACATTATACTGATACATACTAGTGTAAAGTATACTGTTAACTTTATAATTGAATTAATTATGTGCTTAGGCCTCCCCCTTGGGTGGGGTATCAATCTGTGTTTCTGGCAAGACCCACAAGTCCTTTGCCTAGAGCAGCACATGCATACACCTATGATTTCGTACATAGCAAAGGGAAAGGAACCTTATTAACTATATCATGCGCATGAAAGGCACAAAAATATGAATTGACCTAGGACAGTATAAAACCTAGATAAATCCCTGTTTACTGTAACATATTAAGATGACTATGGAAAAATAGATCTCGAGTCAATGAAACTTCTGCAGCAGGTTTTATATGAATCTGCACTCGAAAAAGATACAATGGCTTTAAACTTGTAGGTGGGTGGAAGTTCCATGTGTGAAAAGAACGTAAAGTAGTATTGAGTGCATGAGGGGACACTTGGGAATTTGAATTATGGCATCAGAGACTATGTACTTGCTAGCGTTAATTTATTTTAATACTGTTGTCTATAGAAGTGGGCCTGCTTCCTTATAGGATTTAGGTTTAAGGCTTATCCTTTTATGGGCCTCTAAAGCTCTCTACACATTTGTGTTTTTGAGGATGCTTTTTGGACTTTGAAAAGTTTCAAATGTTTTGGAATGAGCATTAATACCAATAAACCAGCGACCTTTTGTGGAAATCTGTGCACAGTTGACGCTTTATCTTTTTTTTTTTCTCAATACATTTTTATTATTCATTATTATAATACTAGTGACTTGCCCGTCAAAAAATGATGGCATGAAATTGTAAGGCAGGTAATGTTGTTTTATCCATTTTTTAGCGTGAGGACCTTCAGCGCCCATTGCGTGGCTGTTTTTTTTTTTTGTTTGTTTGTTATTAGAGGTGTTTTTTTTGTGTATATGTATTGTTGTATGGCAATGAAATAATGAATACATTAATATTCTTTACCTATTCCTAAGTAATATATGCAGGAAGCATTGTGCTGAAGAGCTGACAATCTGTTTCCATGTTCCTGCAGCATCCACTGTAGTTTTGCACGGTTCTGGAGCTGAGGTGTAAGTATCAGCAATGTGTGCAGTGTGTAGTGTAAATGTGGTGCGTGCGTGAGGGGAAGCCGTTAGTGTAGCTGGTCACTTCCCCATTGAGAAATGGTGTGAATGTGTATGTGTTACGCTGGTGTGTATGATTTTCCGTCCTTAGTAAAAGTGTATCTTTACCTCGTGCGGCTTTTTGGAAAAGCCGTATGTGCTTGGTTCTGTTTTGCGTGTTTAAGGTCCTGTAGCCTCGTTTTCGTTTTTTTCGGCTGCCATTTTTTCTCTCACTTAGGGGATTTTCGTGTGTCTGAACTCGCGAATTTGGACTTAAATCGAGGTGTAACTTCACTTGCAGAGGTCCTGGGTGCCCCCCATTGCTGTGGGTATGCTTTTTATATATTTTTGGGTGTATTTATTGTGTTTTGACTGTTTTCTGGGGCACGCGGTTCGGCCGTTAAGGTCATATTTTTTGAGGTCCCGCTCCTTCTATTTTTGTGTGCTAAGTCCGTAAATTTGCCGCGGTTCATATTGTTGGTTAAGTGCCGCTTGTGTGGGTGTTTGTAACCGCGTGTCAATCGCGAGGGTCCGCATTTGCGGCCTGCAATGAGCCTTTGGCTCATTGCAGCCGATGTTAGAGCCCCGACCTTCGGCAAATGTGGCCCCTCGCGAGCTCGCAAAGCGTGATGACGATTCGTAGTTTGACAATTATAATATGTGATAATCAAAAGCATGAAAGTAAAAGGAAGAACAATAGATCATTCCATGGGAGTATGTATTAAGTTCCTAATATTCACACTAGATATACTAGTAGTACAGAGTCTATATGTAAAAATTGCAACAGTACACATTTTTAAGGGTCTTATGTACCACCTCTGGGCAGTGTAATTATAAACTTTGAAAAACTGGATAGAGGCTAGAAGACAGTACACCTTTAAATCCCAGAGAGGGTTTGTACTCTCTTCAGTGCAATCATTGGTAGTATAGGCCAAGAAAGATCAGCTTTTACTGATATATTTTTTTAAACATATATACAGATCACTATATTTAAAAACATATAGGATCATATACTGTCTCAGGTATAGCCATATTTCTATGTATTAATGCAAGTCTGATGATTCTCAGATGAGTATTGCTATAAACATTAATTGTGGGCTAAAATAGGTGACTCAATTGAAAATATACTTATTGGAAATTTCCAAGACATATATGACTATACATGTGTATATTATATCAAGCATATATTACTTTTGCCTTTAGCGGGAGCGCAATACGTCTGTCTAAGTACATAAAGTATATACAATAACACAGAGAGCAAGTACAGGATACTAATTGCAACAGTCAATTTACAAATATGATACATTTAACACACTTCGTTGACATATGGGAAGTATGGTAACATCATGGGATGGGAACACCACCTCTGTGGCCCTATATCAGCTAGTGTGTGGTGAGATTTTTTCTGGGACCACCACTTATCCCCTTGTCTGCCTAGGAAATCTTAGGCTATTCTCACTGCCTGGGACTATCCCTCCGATGTACCCCTTACCTATGTGTCAAGGACCTAAACATTGGAAGGTAACATCTGGATCGGAGCTCTCTCTCTCTCCCTGCACCGAATGGTGAGGTCACTCTCCTAAGACAGCAGCAAGGTGATCCGACATGCGCGTTTATATTGTCACAGTTAATTGCCATAGTAACAAAATAAAGTCAAGTACTTTTAAAATGGAAATAGTTACTTGTGTCATACAGTAAATGTTAATGTTCAATATGTGTAATTAGTTTAATTATAACTGGCTGTATTGGTGTCAATATACTGCACATAGAAAAAATCCTGTATAAAACAATTAATTTCTATTCTCTGTCCGTGTGTCATAAATTCCGTAATTAATAACAAGATTACCATCTTTTATTCTTGACTCCTTATAGTGAGGTAACAATAATTGCACATACATTAAACAAATACCTTATAGCAACGCCTAATTTATACTGATTGTGTCATTGTAATGTAACATGGGATAAATACTCAAAAGACGCTGGGTCTTGAAAATGTATAAGCCTCAGTATACATTTTTATTAATTACCTTTTAATAGTAATATGGTTCTCTTAAATATTGAAGTATAAGGTGATTTTTAATTTAGCATGCAATGGGAACTCAGTTTAGTCATGGTGAAACCTAGTTTAAATACTCATATGTCAGAAAAAAACATATTTAATGTTTATTGACTTTTATCACATATATTACTAGATTTTTAGTTCATAATACTTTGGACACACATAAATCAGAGTAACGCTATATTTCTGATGTATAAATTAATTACAGATCGGCAGTTTATAAAGGGCAGTTTGTATAACAAATTTGATAGTTATATCTATAGGCCATGGTATTATAATAATTTGCTGCATGTTATAGTTACAGAATATAATTTATATCAGAGAAATTAGTTTTATCAAATGGTAAACATCTTTGGCCTCTTATAGAGGGTTTATTTAAGTCAATTTACAGTGGTTCATATCTATAGCTTTTGAGCAGATTATAGGATTTGATAGGACAGTACCTATAAATTCTCATAAGTGTGTGGATATAGCTCTAGAGGATACAAAATAAGGGGAGGAAAAGTGCAAGTGACATATGTTGTGGGTAGAGTATTAGTCTAATACATTGTGGGTAGTGTACTTGAGGAAAAAAGACTGGTTTGTGGCAGCTAGAACAGGACGTGCTCTATTTATTGGTGTGATTGTTTTTTTTGAAAATTATAGAAAGACACTGAAGTTGTTGCCTTCATGCAGTCCGGTAGGTGTTACAGTATTAATTAATGCTACTCATCTGCTTTCAGCTTTAAGAAGTTCAATTTCTAAGTTGCCCTTCCAAATTCCTAGAATAATCTTCTGTAATATCCAGCACTTCAGATGTGGTATGGATCTATGTTTTTCCCGGAAGTGTCTGGCAACCAAAGTCAGGGTCTTGCTTCTGAGAATGTCAGTTTCACTATTACGTATATTACCAATATGTTCACCTAATCTCCTCCTAAGTTCTTGACTAGTCATGCCTATGTATAGGAGCTTGCACAGGCATTCAAGACAGTTGATTACTACTTGTGTGCTACAGTTAAAAAGAGCCTTCAATTGGATCTTTCTGCCTGTCTGGTCAGTCATGCTATCTCTCCTAGACATACATGGACAGAATTTATATCTTCCACATTGTACAGTTCCATTTGAGATGGAGCCTAAGAGCCTTCTATTCCTACAGAAGTGACTACTATCAAGTAGTCCTTTAAGTTTTTCGACCTTCTCCATCTGGTGTTAATTTTCTCACCTATCAGGTTGTTCAATTGATCATCAGTTCTTAGGATTCCACTGTGCTTGTTAAAGATTTTTCCCACTGTTTGCCAATCTTCATTATAGGTGGTAATGAATCTCACTTGATTGTCACCAACTTGTCTTTTTTTGGGGACCAATAATTCTTCTCTTGTGGTGTGGAGTGCTTGTTGGTAAGTCTTTTTTATTGATGTGTTACTGTAGCCTCTTTAAATTGGATCAATTGGATCTTTCTGCCTGCCCAGCCAGTCATGCTGTCTCTCCTAGACATATATGGACAGAATTTACATCTTCCACATTGTACAGTTCAATTTGAATAAAACCGATGACACAAGCATGTCAAGACCAATGGAAAAAACTTCAAGCACTGATGAGCAACCTATCTCTAATGATATAAGCAATATGATTATTATTATTATTATTAATCATATTATTATTTTGTATTCTCTAGAGTTATATCCACACACTTATCAGAATTTATAGGTACTGTCCTATCAAATCCTATAATCTGCTCAAAAGCTATAGATAAGATCCACTGTGAATTGTCTTAAATAAACCCTCTATAAGAGGCCAAAGATGTTTACTGTGTGATTAAACATGCAATGCAAAGCTAATTTATCTGATATAAATTATATTCTGTAACCATAACATGCAGCAAATTATTATAATACCATGGCCTTAAGATATAACTAACACATTTGATATAAAAACTGCCCTTTATAAAATGCCGATCTGTAATGAATTTATACATCAGAAACGTAGCGTTACTCTGATTTATGTGTGTCCAAAGTATTAACAACTAACGATCTAGTAATCTACGTGATAAAAGTCTATAAATATTAAATACATTTTTTCTGACATATGAGTATTTCCTTGGCAGACAAGGGGATAAGTGGTGGTCCCAGAAAAAATCTCACTACACACTAGCTTATATAGGGCCACAGAGGTAGTGTTCCCATCCCCTGATGTTACCATACTTCCCATGTGTCAACTAAGTATGTTAATTTGTAAAATTACTTTTGCAATTAGTATCCTGTACTGGCTCTCTGTGTTATTGTATATAAGATATGTACTTAGAGAGATGTATTATGCTCCTACTAAAGACTACAAGTAATATATGCTTGATATAATATACACATGTATAGGCATATATGTCTTGGAAATTTCCAATAAGTATATTTTCAATTGAGTCACCTATTACAGCCCACAATTAATGTGGACACCGATACTCATCTGAGAATCATCAGACTTGCATTAATACATAGAAATATGGCTATACCTGAGACAGCATATGATCATTTATGGTTTTAAATATAGTGATCTGTACAGTATATATGTTTTATATAGATATAAAGATATCAATTAAATCATTGTTTTACAATTATCTTTCTTTGCCTATACTACCAATGGTTGCACTGAAGGGAGTAAAAACCCTCTCTGGGATTTAAAGGTGTACTGTCTTCTATCCTATATCTAGTTTTTAAAAATATAATCAAAGCATAACCAACATAATGAAATACTTTGAACATGACATTAGGTACAACACAGTAAATGTTTCCTCTTTTTGTGCATACAATGAAATATGAATTATAATCAGATGTTGATCAATGCAATAAAACATCACAAATTTTGACAATCAGCACCCTATTTGATCTCGTCAGTATGTCTAAAATATTTTCTACAAGATTTTTATGGAGATTACATTTTAGCGTTATTATTCAAATTTCTAGAGGGGAGAAAGAAAAAAGAAAAGAAAAAGGAAGGGGGGTGTGATTATAGTGCGTACCTCACAGCAATCATGGGGCATCTCAAGCCACTCTATAACCTTACCCATTCAGACTCCATCCAGGAGAGTCCGTCATCCAAGATCGTCCCCGATCCTACCTCCTCATCCAGACCGCCGGTCCATTAAACCCTCTGATATGTCTTGCTCCTTAAACTGAGGGGTGAGAGTAGTCAAAGGCTCCATACATCCATGAATTTGGGCATGCAATCTGTCAGGATGTGCGTCAGTCTTTCATTAATTGCGATATAATTAACTTTGTTGACTACTGCTTGGGTGTTAAGTACACTACATTTCCATTGTCTTGATATATGACTTTTCGTTGCAAGCATTAAGAATTGTAATTATTTGTTCTGTGTGGGAGAGAGAGATCCCCAAGGAGTGCCCAATAGTGCAACTTCTGCTTCAGGCCTTATTTGTGCGCGTACCAATGAGTAAGCTATCAAAAAGACCTCATCCCACAGTTTCTGTACTATGGGCCAGGTCCATCAAATATGGTAGAACGTACCCCTCTCCTGGCATTCCCTAAAGCACACCGGGTTTGCACTGGAATTCCATCTATGTATTCTGTCAGGAGTCATGTACGTCCTGCGTGATACCTTCAGAGACGTTTCTTGGATACTATAATTGTAAGACCCTTTAGATAAGAGTTCCAGGTAGAGGACCAGCAGTCTCTCTCTCTCTAGTCTTTCCAAGATCTTTCTCCCATTGGATCATAAAATTCGGCTTCTGATCTGGAGAATCTGTGTTAAAAGTATTGTATAACAGAGGGAACAACTCACATATATTGACAAGCCAGTTTGTCCGCGGAGCTCCATGGTTTTTCCCTACTGCACTAACATGATGGTAAACCTTGTGGAAATGAAAGTATTCTTTGTGAGGGAGTTGTAGTCGATCTAAAATCTCAGTAATACTTAGCAGATTACCATTTCTGTACCAAGCACCCTGTCTTAAAAAGCCCTGTGATTTCCACCAGAACAGGGAGGTTAAAGATAAGGTTGAGGGTAGCTAAGGGTGGAAGGCCAATTCCATCAATGCAGATGGCATGGCTGATAGAGCGTGCTTAGAAGCCGCCCAGCTCCAAATATCTAGTGTTAATTTGATACAGGGGTGACCATTCTTTCCCAGTAGCAGGTGAGGCTTGGGCAACCAAACCGCGCTCTCCCATTTGTAGGGGTGCATAGTACTATTTTCTAGGAACACCCAAAGATGCTGGTGATGGGCTGAGTGGGCTAATGGTATCCATGCCAGTTGAGCTACCTTAAAATAAAGCTTCAGATTTGGGTAGGAGTCTATGCTTGTATAATTCTCGTTTAGCAATTTGGGGGCGTTTATTAGCCCATATAAACATAAGAATCCGTTTCTGGTGGATTCTAGTTGTTGTGTCTGCACTTGTATGGGAAGCTTTCAAAACAGATTAAGTAAGCGGGGCAAGATGCGCATTTTAACCGCATTAATGCGGCCCAACCAAATAATCTTACCCTTCAGCCAAGACTGCATGTCTTTGTTAATTTCATGGTATAGAGGGGGATAGTTCGTTTTATGCATGCTAGGGATTGATTTTGTGATATTTACTCCCAGGTATGTAATGTGCAATTCTGGCCACTTAAACTGATAGTTTTGACTGAGTTGTTCCATATCTCGTTCCATTAAAACAAGGACTCAGACTTATCCAAATTCAATTTCAACCCTGAAACTAAGCTAAAGCTTTCCAAAACCCAAAGCAGAGCTGGAATTTACATAGTTGGGTCTGTCAGTGAACACAAAATGTAATCTGCATAAAAGTAGCACTTCATAGGATGGTGCCCCACCACCATACCATTTATGTCACAGTCAGACCTGATAGCCTGTGCCAATGACTCAATTGCCAGCACAAACAACAATGGGGAGAGGGGGCAGCCTTGCCTGGTGCCCTTTCTAATGCTGATGGCCAGAATAGTAGCTCCTGGAAGCCTTATCCAAGCTTTGGGTTCATTATATTAGGTTTGCAAAAGGCTGAGAAACTGCTCCGGAAAGCCAAATTTCCTAAGCACTGCCCATAGATATGTCCAATCTATGAGTTGAACGCCTTGTCTATATCAGGAGATAAGAGGCATAAGGGGGTATGATTCCGTTTTGAAAGATGTCATTTATTTAAAACCCTCCTTACCTTGCCTATTCAGGATGAACCCCACCTGGTCTTTATGGATCAATCTTGAGAGGAATGTATTAACTCTATTCGTCATAAATTTTACTGGAATTTTGATGTCTCCATTAAGGAGAGATATTGGCCTGTAGTTCTGCACATTTAATAAGTCCTTCCCTTTCCTAGGAAAGAAAACCAGGTTTGCTTGGTTAGGTTTGGGATGAACTTTGAGGCCCTTGAGCATGTTATTGAATAGACCCGTCAAGTGTAGAGCTAATAGCTCTGCATAATTCTTGTGGTACAGATTCGAGAAACCATCCGGCCCAGAGCTTTTTTAAGGCCTCAATAGTCTCTTAGACCTCTAAATTAGTGATGGGAGCATTCATTATATCTATTTCTTGTAGTGAGAGGGTAGGTAGGTCACAGGCACCCAGAAAGGATGCCAGTTGGCTATTAGGAACATGGAGGGGAGAGGCATGTAATTTTTTTTTTAAAATCTACAAAGACTTTTTGAATAATGGACGGGCTGGCAGTGACATTACCTAAGGGCTGTCGAATCTGGAACATTTTTTAATGATTTGATTTACTTTTTAGCTTCCTAGCTAGTAGCAAATCCGGTTTGTTGGCTTTAGTATAGTAGAGATAGTTAGTCCATCTCATGCCCTTCTCCATATGGTCAGAGAGAATTAAATCAAGCTCCAGTCTAGTCAAATCTATCCTTTTTCTCAGGTCATCCGAGTGGGATTTCTGATTCTCTTATTCTAAGTCCCTAAGTATCTTTTGCAATAGGGATTCTTTAGCTTTTTGAGCTCTTTTATGAGCTGTGGCCAGTTTAATACAAGTGCCTCGAATAAACGCCTTATGGGCCACCCAAACCCAGCCTGCGTCCAAGTCCGGTTGCACATTTGTCGAAAAGTATAATTCTATACTTCTTTGGCTATTTGTTTTTTAAATTGGGGAGTTGATAGCAGCATGTCATTGGGACGCCAAGAGTAAGGTGTTTTAAAAGCCGTACTTAAGTCTAGGGTGCAACTGAGTGGTCCAACCATGAGCACAGATGGATCCTTGTTTCAACCACATTATCTGATAGTGCAGAGTCAATAATAACAGTGTCTACTCTAGAGTAAGTTTTATGGACTACAGAATAGAATGTGCATTCCCTCTCTGTTCTGTGAGAACCTCTCCAAGCATCAACCAAGTGGAACTCATCCAACAAAGATATAATTTGCAGCTGCTGTATTGTAGACCTGAAGCCCTGCCACAGGCTTGATCTGTCCAGAGATGATAGGACGAGGTTTAGATCCCCTCCCAGGATTACTCTCCCCAGGTTGTGGGATTTTTTGTAGCTTAACAATTTGAGCAGGATTTCATGTGGCATAAGCGTTGGGGAGTAAATCGAGATTATGGATATATTTGTCCAAATAGACAACCGGTGAGAAGTGCACAATGACCCTCTGGGTCTATTTTTTTTTATTCTAGTAAAAAGGGGAGATCTTTGTGCAGCAAAACAGCCATCCACTCTCTTTTAGTAGTGTGACTGGTTGCAAAAAAGTGGGGTATAATTTGGAGAGGTATTTAGGGATTTTATTTCGAACAAAGTGAGTTTCCTGAAGGACAGGACAGAAGGGCGAAATGGCTTGTAAGTGAGGAAGGCCTCTGACAAACCCTCTGACATTGTGGGCTTTAAGTGTCATAACAGTGTCAGTCATGTGAGTCTGTCCTAGTAGTTTGTAATAAATCTATAAACACAGACCTTCTGTTGTGAGGAGTCAGGATCAGGAGCAAGGACTTTCCCTGTCGGACACTTGATTGGAAGGCATGTGGTTGCAAGCATTGCGAGGTTGGGCCACCTCTAAGACCAAGGGGGGTGACTTTGGGAAAAAAGAAAAAATACATGGTTAACCCAGACACATTAGACAGTATCCATGTCAAGGACTCCCCCCTTGGAACATTAGGCAATCTGATGCTTGGGAGTGGGTAGTTACTCAAACCCTTATATGGGGGACAAAAGGTGACATATTTAAACAAAAAGAAAAATACAATGGAGCAAACTATTGCTACAAACAAGAAATTTACACCTAGAATCACCATTTCTGCAGTATAAAATGTGTTAGCTTTTCTAACCTCTCCTTATTCTGCCTATCAGGCTGCTAGTCTAAAGTAGATGTTGTTCATGTCTACCTATGGGCTTATCTAGTAGATATCTACTAGAGTTTGGTGGTTCTATTTATCTGGTAGTCAGGTACTAATAGTAGATGCTTGACTTAGAACCCGCACTTAGGGGATAATATAATTCCATAGCATTGCAAGTTCTATTGACTAGGCTCATTGAACTGACTTCTAAACCAAAATGTTTAACTTTAAACCATTAAAGTTAACTGAACAAAATCCACTGCCCAAATAGATAACTGTACTTCCCTGCTGGCTGCATAATCAGATTAGCGATGTAGTAATATCTACCGCAGACACATAGGCGTGGAAGGCAGGTATACTATGTGAAGACTTTACATACCGTCTCTTACAAGCACCTAGGCAGACCCTTTCACCAGGTCTTTACTCATGCAAAAGTAGCTGAAAACTATAAGACCTTTGAAACCTCAAAAGTTCAGTTGTTCTTGACTTCATTTAGACCCATGGACCTTTGGTGTTGGTCCCTTCACCAGCATACAGAGGGGTCATCGCAAGCCATAGAAGAGCTGTAAGCAATCACTTAAGGGTGGGCCTCCTTGTCTGAACGTTGACGTTGCTGTCTTTTAGATAGTGGAACCACCGACTATTCCCTCTTTAGTCTTGTGGGGGGTATGCCAGTCTGTTGAGTCGGCATCTCTTGCAGAAGACCAAGGAGTTAGAGGACCCTCTGGCACTCCTCCAGAGACTGGACGGTGTGTGTTGTAGATACATGATGAAAAGACAGGCTCAAGGGGAAGCCCATCTATATTTTATCTGATGATTCAACAGGATAAGAAGCGCCGGTTTCATCTGTCTACGTTTCAGTAGCGTTGTTGGAGTCAAATCCGCATAGACTTGTAAAGTGGCCCCATCCGGGTCAAAGATGGAGGGCATTTTTCTCGCTACTTGCAATATAAATTCCCTTGTCTTTTAACTGGAATGGAAAGTGGGTAACAATATGTTTACTTACCCCAGTAACATGACATGGCACGGTTCATTTTGTTGATGCCATAAAAATAATATAACATAACACCTTGGAGGAAGAGGAGGAGCCTGGCCCATGGTGAGAAACTCTCCTACCCTAAGCATGTGCTTAAGGGCCCAACTACTCCATCGGCACCCCCCGCCCCTTTTCCACCACTGGGTTGGGCAACAACCCCATCCACCATGGCAGAGCCGGATTACTGCTCTAAGGCGCCCCCCACTCAAAGCTCGGGCCCATTGTACCCCCTCCTTAAACTGCAACATCAACATTTCTAACCCAATCTCCGTGAGGTGGACCCCATCAGGCATGAACAACTCATTATCCTCTAAATCATGATGGCAGAATGCTACCCAACCCAGTTTTCTGATGGACATTAATTTATTTACTTTCTGCCTCCCTTTTTCTATACCCGTAGGGTCCCTGGCATTCCTCCATTTCCTTCACTTCACCATTATGGACCAGACTATGCAAATACCAGGGAACCTGCACCTCCATTCTTTAATGTCCCTTTTGATATCACTCACTAGATGCTTAATGGGAGTACACCGAAGATAATTCCCTCCCGCATGTATCAGCAACATATCTGAACATCCCAAGCGATGGGTGAGCATTGTTACCCACTCGCTTGCCTCCATTTCATTTCTCGGATACCACACCAGCAGACCTTCCATTCATTACTGGGTACATCCAATTGCGAGCCATCCTGAGATACTGCAACAAAACTCTCAGCCCAGTAGATATAGCAGTGTCCAATCACCCATAGCTGCTTCTGACGGCCTGCAATGTTATGCTTAATGTTAATATACGGCAGTGGACGGTCTAATGTACAGCTTAAAACGAGCCGATTCCCATCTTCCAATTTTTTTCATTATATCCACCAGGAGCCCCAGACCTGCTGCCTCTGTAGCAGCCTGAACAAATGCATTCCAAACTCCAACTAACCTTTCCAAACATGCTTTCAGCACAGCCTATCCGTCTGCATGTATCAGAAATGGCTTAGGTGACCCGGGTCTCTGAGGAAACATTAACTTGACACACTCAAAGGGGCAACAATCCGATCCCACCCTACATAACCTGATCTCCTATCATTTTTCCGCCTGGTCCGTTTTGGATTTTCTTAACTAAATCACCACTGCCTTATCTTATAGATGGACATCCTCACCCTGTATACCTCCATCACCATGCCTAGTGGCAGCAACCAGCTCGACGATCCGAAAGGCACCAGTGAAAAAGCTGATCTGAATAACTAGGCCTCGTACTCTGTGTAACAAACTTTTTTCACTACCATTGCCAACCAAGGAACAATGAAAATGTGATAGGATGCAATTTGTCCTTCTAACCACTTCCCCATGCTAACTCCCATAGCTCTCTCCTCACCAGGAATTCCATGGTCAGGTCCTTTTGCCTCGCTAGCTTAAACATAAAAGCTGAAGCCCTCACCCTCATTCTTGCACCTCAGGATGAAACATAGCAGGACACCCAACCTCTGTTCCCCCGTTTCCTTAGCTGTCTTAACCCCTCCCACTGAAAGTGAGACAGAGCGTCAGCAATACCCTTCCTAAAACCCAGCACATGGCATGCCTGAAACCAAACGTTGAGCTGTAAACACTGCAATACTAGGTGCCGGAGCAGCCTGATGACCGGTACAGACGAAGATGTAATATTGTTAATGGCATGTACAACCGCCATGTTATTCGTAAAAAATATCACATGCTTGTCCCTGATCTCCTGGCCCCAGATCAATACTGCCACCACTATCGGCTCCAAGAACACTAAGTTTGCCGCAAAGGCCCGCTACCGACCACTCTACCGGCCATTCTGCCACACACTACCTGCCGTTAACTGACGAGGGTGGATTAACGGTCGCCCATTGAAAGTGTCCATGAACTCCAACCAGACTTTGGCATCGTCCCTTATGGACGCTCTCACATTAATGAAGTGGTGCGCTTGTCGTACGCCTGCCGTCGCCAGCAATAGCCTTCCACCGAATATTCTTTCCATCAGGATAATCCTGCAGGCAAAGTTCTATTTTCCTAGCAGCAACTGTAACCTCCTCAACGTTATTCTTTGTGACGTCACCAATTCCGCTAATTCTGCCTTAATCGCCGACACTTTCTCCACCAGAAGGCTACATTCCAGTCTTTCAAAATCAGTCATAATACCCAGGAAGCTGTGCAGTGAGTGGTAGGCCTTTCCGTCTTGTTGTTCGCCAACCGCACCCCGAACAACCGAGCCACCCTGGAAAATGTTGCTAGTATATGATCACACAACTCTTGCTTCCTCAGACCCACGAAGAGGAAATAATCCAGGTAATGCACCATTGAGTCGTATCCCAACTCATGCACAGCCACTCTCACTGGGGTCTTCTCATTTGCTCAGTGAGCTGCAGCTTTTTCATTCCGACGCATTGTCGAAAGCTCTCCTCGTATTGAAGCTACGCCATCCCTCCATAGGTTCAGCACGCTCCTCTAATCTCGTCCAGATAAACGAACAACGCAGACCACTAACCAGGAAATGTCTCTCTTATCACGCAGGCCAATATGGAAAAACCTTGTAGTCGTTTGTCAAATGACCCGCTTCCTGTCATCCCCTTCAAGGTGATCCAAACCAATGCCTTGCGTCTCCCCCTTTCGCGAGGCGGGTATCAGAGAAAATATGTCTACGTACTCCCTTTTCCATATTCACTCCTTGACGTCCGCCGTGAGAGGAACACCCAGATAATCCTACCGCCAAGGCAACAGTAGTGGCTAAGGGTTGTCCCTGAGTCTTACCTGTCCCCCAAGCTTTTCCTGCTAGTATGGCGACCCAATCCCCTAAGCACTCCTTATTAATCTGAACACTGTGCATTCCCAGAAAACGTTGCCAGAAAGGTGTGTGTCTGTGTGGTGTTGGTCCATACGCCTGGTGTCAATCTCTCACCTGAAACCTGCTCAAGCAGTGTGGACAACGGTCCTTCTCTTTGGCAGCTCCTGCGCCTAGATTGTCTGCCTCTCCCATGGCTTGCACACGTCTCTGAGCTTGAATCCCTTCTGCAGCATCGCTGTGACCTGCCACTCATGGAGCATGAAGTGTTAAGTGACCTGCGGAAGCAACGAGAACCATAAGACGGCTGTCTATGCGTCTGCTGACCTGCATCCAGGTCACCCCTAGAGGAACCACTGTTACTTCCTCTGCTCCAGAGTCCGATGGACTATACTGGAGATTTAAGGACCTGGCATTCTCCCAGTCCCTGTTTTCTGGTCCAACCACCCCTACGACTCCCCTGGCACTGGACCCAGGCTTGCACTCCTCCGACCTCTCAACTGGTCTGTCAGCTGTCATTAATGCTTGTGAGGCTTGTGCGTGGTGGGCTGTTTACCCTTTCAAGGTGTTACATAAGAGAACGGACTGAACCTGGATGTGGCACTGCGGGCGTGGCACCCTCCTGAGCACTTCCCTGACCTCCTCGACCATAGCAGGACTCCGTTCTCTAATTTCTCTCTCAATATCATTTCTCCTTTTTCTGATGGGCGGCACTTGGGCAGCCGGCCTGCCCTCAGCTCACGGGACCCTTGAGGTCCCATCTGCCCTGGCTGGTTTTGGGGATGATGTGCAAGGAAGTGTCTGAGCGCGGCCTAGGCCTCTCGCTTTTTTCTCCCCATGGGGGTTCCTCTGAACCTCAGACTCACTTGGCGCAGGCTTTGATACTAAACCCCCGCCAGATGGCCACAGGTTTTTTTTCTTTCTCCTCCTGGGTATTGAACCCCAGCCCCCAGCACAGCTGTTCTAGGCTGGGCCGTTGCTCCATGCTTACTTGCTGGCTGGCAGCCACATTGGTTGGAAGGTCACACCTATGGCCCCCTGGAGCCCTGGGCAAGTTCCCACCCCTGGAGACCTGTGCAAGTTCCCACTCACTTACCGGGGTTGGGCTACTCCATGAGGCCACCTGGCTACTGCCTAGATGATCCACCAGCCATCTCACCCCATGACTGAGGGCTGTAGCCCTCACCTGTTCTAACAGCCTATAAAGGGCAGCAACCTCAGATGCATCCATCATAACAATATCCAGCAAAAACAGCCCCTGCACAAGACAGACAAACCTGACACAGAGCACACAGACCATGCTGCAGAGAAAAATCACCACACACACTGAATAGGGCAGAAAACAACTCTCCGATGCTCGCACAAGGCAGACCCCTGTGCTGCTGTTTCCATGCTGTCCGGCTGCAGCTGCACACAAAATGGCGCCAGCGCATTCAGCGAACGTCTAGTCCCGACCCCCAGTGAGGCACCACCAATCAGCAGCCAGAATCCTAATTCAGGGCCCTGTCAAGGCCTCCTCCGTTAAGGACCTGCAGGTCCTGCCTACGAAGGTTCCATGACGGAAAATTTAGTTTAGAACATCTCTGTAATTATAGTTTTTCTTTCATTTCTGTAGAAGTGTGGTCAAATATTCTGAGAGAACGTTATACAATAGGATGTTGCAAGCACATGTTCTTTATAGTGGGTTGAGATTTCATTGTTATGATAGTAACCCAGTCACTGGTGAGAGTAAGATGTATCACTCTGTATGTATTTTATTTATGTTCTTTATGTTCTGATTGCGTTATTTTCTAATTATATAATATTTTATCATACAAAGGGCCTAATTCAATTGCTACGATTTTGAGATCCGGGCTTGCAAAATGGTGATCGCAAGCTACGTTGCTATTTAATTGCCTTCCGTTTGCATGCTTCGTTCGGGTTCCGTAATGCAAGCTACAATTCATAGCGATTTGGTCAATCACAGCTTACTTCCCTCAAAGCCTTTGATTTTTCACGTCCGCAAGAGTTGCGGCTGCAAAATATCCCTAATCACTATTCAATTGCTCCGATTACCCTTCCGTCAAGCCCGTAAATGGCTACACACAAACCACAGGTTACTTGTGCCAAGGAGTTGTTGCAAAGGCGTATCGTAGCACTTGAAATGCAACTATAAAATCAATCAGGCACTGTAAATGACAGGGAACACAATTGTTGACATTAGAAATAAAAGCACAACATTATCAAGTTTGCACATCGCCAAAATCAAATACTTTATTTCATGTTTATTTTCCATCAGAAATCCTACGGGCTTCAACCTCTAAGCCTGTAGGACTTTGGAATCCAACCTCCATATTTCATTGAAGTCCTACGGGCTTGAATTACGAGTTACGGGCTTGGAGGTCAATAAAGCTCGTAGGACTTTGGATAGAAATTAAACATGAAATAATTTTAGCGTTGTGCAAGCTTGAGAATGTTGTGCTTTTAATCCTAATGTCACCCATTGTGTTCCCCATTATTTACAGTGCTTTACAGTGCTCAATTTAATTTATATTTGAATTTACAGTGCACCAAGTTTGCAGGCTTTAAACAAGAGTTACGGGCTTGCGGCCCTGATCATGTTCAAGCCTGCAAATGCTTAATGCCAATAGCATGGTTTGTGATTAGTGTGAAGGGGGTCTAACTTGCGGGGCCGGCCAATTGAATCGACTTACGTCCCACAGTTGAATGAGTCCCACAGATTTCTAGATTTAAAAATGTGTTTTATCACAACTTCTTGAAGTTTACGTTACACTATATGAATGAGGCAAGATTTACTAGTTTGCATAGATGGTAATAATGTTTATGATAATTATCTTTCATTGGAATATGAAAATAGCTTTCTAAATGTGGATTAAATATAGGAATGAGAAAAGATAAACATCTTATAATGGAATCTGGATCTATAGGAGGAAGTTCTGATTAAAAAATAATGTGGTCAAATAAAGCATTTACCTACCATACAGCAGTATCAAACCATAGTTCATTTCTCTGTATATTTCTATGTTAAAAGAGTTAAACATTCCAGTCCACATAAAATTATATGCTATACAAGTCTATTCTGCAATCACTTCAATCTTCCAGCAAGCAGTAAATTAATTTACATATCTATTGTGTAAACCACAATGAACAGCATTCCTTAAATTAAGCACAATTTAAAAATTGAATGCAGCTCTAACGGAGAATTACAGTTTTGGACAGACTGTGCCTGTCAATAGGACAGGGTGCTTAATTGGGCAGCAGTGACCCTGCCTTCTGTGAAATGTTCTCTCTAACCATTTAAACACAATAATACAATACAGGCAAAAATCGACCTGTCAAGAAGTGGGTCAGCTTCACTTGTTATGACATAGTTAAATAGCAGTATTGGTTGTAAACAGATGCATATCTACCCTGTTTAACCTTTGTTACAGAGTACAAAGGGTGGAATATTTCGCATTATATTGTTTATAAGAAGACATACCACAATCACAGCTCCCCGATGTGTTTTCAATGAAGCTACATTTCCATGATTTTACTTTGGAAAATATGAAGAAAGCTGGAGTGTAGGGGTCACTATAGAGCCATAATAACTATAAATGTAATAGCGAATGCACACCATATATAGAATCTGAAATCATTGCGTGTATACTAGAAGAGGTTAATATATCACAATGAATAACATACACACACTGGTACAGACAGAACACACTAACTCAGATACACACATATACATTTATATACACAAAACAGATTGATTCAGATGGTGTCCTGTACTTTGCGCGCTGGAGAACAACGCGCCGCCATCAGGGCGCCGAGAACTGCGCTCTGATGAAGCTCTGTGCTCCAGCCTGCATCCCATCTGCCACAGAGGCTTCTCATGTGCGCGCCCCCATCTCATATTTACTGGACCTGCTTGCTGGAGGCTGCCAAGGTAAGGGGCATATTGTATGTAATGTTAATGTCATTGTGTGCATGTGTCACTAGGAACATGTTGCATTGCATGTTTATCACTAGATTATTTGCATGTGTGATAAACATGCAATGCAATATGCTCCTAGTGACACATGCACACAATGCCTGGCACATATGACACACTGCCAAACCCTTACCTTGCCAAGCAGAAGCCTCTGTGGTAGGCTGGAGCGCAGTTATTGGTGCCCTGATGACGGTGCTCTGTTGTGCAGCGCACGAAGGTCAGGTTCCGATTCAGATACACACTCATACACTGTAACACACAGAACAGAATGACTCAGATACACACACATACACTGATGCAAGTTATGACTAAAATAGAGTGTTAAAGCAGGCACCCAAAATATACTTTCCTGGCATGCTCTAATCAGCAGTGTCAGGTTTATGTTCTCTCTCAGGATTGAGCATTAAAAGGCAGGCATTGTCTCCATCCTCAAAATATTTGTATGGATGTGACTACAATAAATGTTTGTTGTCAAATGGGCCATGGTGTTGGTGGGATTTTATGAGAATAATTTATTTCAAAATGCAGCAGAATAATGTCTGTTATATGTGGTCAGTAGTGTTACTTTTAAGGTGACACTGTTCCTAGTAGCTTTCTCTTTAGTATCTTTTAAGGCTATTGACTTAGGTCCACATAATGCCCATGTTAATGGATCTTACACGACCATTCTAATTGTAAGATCAAAAAATTCTCAGTATCCACTAATTCCCCATTATAGGTATCACAGTTAACTTTTGGAGTTTTGCAATGCTCCTATCTCCAGTCCACCTTCTTTAGAGCTTATTAGGCCTCAATATAAGGAGACTGGGTATATATTCCACTTGGAAAAACACAGTAACTGGTCCCAGTCTACAGGGTAATAATAACTCTTTCTACATGGAATATAAAATGGAAAGATCTACATGAAATTGAACGTGACCACAGGACATATGGAAGGTGTGATTTCCACCTATATGTGTGTACATAAAATACCTCTTGTCTTAGAGGGTTTTAAATGTGAGTGTGCATTTATCATGAAAATATTGTTATATTAAAGACTTTATTGATCCACACTAGGGAGTGGCGTGCGCTCTCTTGTTTTTTTTTTTTTTTGGTTCTATAGTTTGTTCTCTGCTGTGACCAGAGTTCCAGAGAAAGCTGCCCTACTACTAGATGGAATAAGGATCAGATGAACTATTCCACATCCAAGCAAGATTAATCAAGACGAGACATTTACACTCATCCTCAGAAATCTCCTTGGATTCACTTGAGTACCTATTTTTGAATTTTAAGAGCTCAGTGTGATACAACCAACGATCTGAGTAAATTTGGGACATTATAGATTGTATCTCTATCTTCAACTATACTATTAATTTTATGTATTTTGTATTTATTTATATTTTTTACCATATATTTTTTACCACGTTTTATTATTTATTCCCTATACTAGAATATTAATATTGATTTTTCCGTCAACATATACACACATACATATATATATATACATATGCAGTTCTCTATATATATGTATGTATATATATGTTTAAGTTATATGTATGACTGAAGTGCTTTAGAGTATATATCCTTCATTTATTGAATTTATCATAATTAATACCGTAATACTCCATAATAAGTGCAAGAAATACTTGGGAATTATAAGGTTTTAACAAATATTCAATTTGGTCTATAGGAGGGCGCTGTGGTCAGATCAGTTGATTCAACTAGAAGGATACTGATCTTTTTGTTGTGTTAATTGTAAGATCAAACATTGATATTCAATAAATATGTTCCATTATGCTACATATTACTCTATTGATGCTCTAGAAGAATGAATGTGCACTATTGCGTTTCCAGTTTATACTAGACTTAAAGCTTTGCTTTGACCTAGCTCACATCCACAACAATTTGGTTTCATCTTAAATAGCATTGTCTGTACATTGTTCTAGCTGTCCTTCTCTGCACTAAACTATTCCAGGGATATTCAGCATTGTTTGTGTAGCTCCTTTATGCTAATGTGCAGCTGCTTACAAACTAGCAGCTCAGAGTACTGTGGGGAGGAGATATAAAAACATAAATGATAGCAGGGAACTTTGTTTTTGCTACAATAGAAACATCAAAGCAGCTAAATAGTATTCAGGAGAAGCTAATTTGTGTAATAACGTCACACAGACAATGCTGAATATCTCATGGATAATTTACTTTAGAAAACATAGCTAGTTCAAGGTATAAACAGTTTTCCGTGCTCTTTGATCGTTTAACTTAGACAACAAACTTCTCAACACACTTAATTCATCACTCATACTCTATAGTGGCTTCCAGTTTTAGATTAGTCAATGCACGTGCTGCTTTACCTGTAATTCTATATGCTTTACCAAACGTGTCTGTTATGTTGCTATTACTATTTATTCTTTTTTTGGCAGTTTTTGCTTTAAATTGTGCGTCACATTTTTCTTATATGTCTGCTAGGATTGAAAGATTGAAAGTTGCAGTTTATGAAAACACAACTTTGATTTTTTCAGGAACCAGGTTATACAACAATACTTAGGGGGCATATTGATGGCAACTATTGATTAAAGTAATACACTTGATTACACAGAGAGTTCAGTCCACCTGACATATTGTTAACGGACTACTGCAGGTTAAGAAAAATACACTTTGTCAAGTTTATCAAGTATGTACCAAACTAACAATATTAGCAAATATATATATATATATATATATATATATATATATATATATATATATATATATATATGTAAATGATGGACATTAAAAAATGTTTTGGGAAAATATTTGAACACCTTGTTTTTGTGTATATCATATCACATCCTAAGAGCTGGTTGATGGGGGTGTGTGTTTGTAGTTATCATTGAAGGGAGGGGTGAGGGAGGAAGGAACAAGCAGGAGTCTAGAGATTTTGTTAATAATAGGATAAGACTGATGGTCACACCACACCCTTTCCCCACACTGGCCCAGAAACAGACACCTTGCATTATTCAGTGCAAACATAAACCTCAAGAAACGTTGATCTGAGCATTGTAATTTATTTTTTATTAGATCGGTTCATGGAAGCTCACCTTTGGTTAATGGAAGGTAGTTAGTAATACTCAGCATGTTTGAAGATCAGAACTCAATGTGTTTGAATAGTCATGGTTTTGGTTGGCTTAACTGCTTTTTGAGTTTTGGATTGTGCAAAATAATAAAAGGAAAATTAGCAAAAAAAAATAATTGTTAGAATAACTCAGTGAACACTAGATTCCAGCTATTTAAAAAAAATAAGCTATTTTTTTGCAATAATTTTTCACTATTGATAAAAACTATCAGCACATTCTCATTTTAATCCAATGTCTCTTATCCCATCCTGGGCTCCAGACCTAACCCTCTCACACACATAGGACAGAGTGACTCAGAAATTAATAACACAATATTTCCATTTGTTGTATATATCAGGTGTGGGCAAGTTCGGTCCTGGAGGAACCCACACATGCCAGGATTTGATCTGCTGCACACAGGTGAGTGAATTGTTTCTTCAGTAATCCTGATTGACTCACCTGTGCACAGAAAGGATATTCGCAAATGCAGGCCTGTGTGGGGCTCTCCAGGACCGCACTTGGATAGCCCTGGTATATATCATTAATATATTTTAAGCAAACTCTCTTTTTTATATTAGCTATTCATTTAATGACAGAGGGTGAAAAAAAGATATTAAATAGTTTAATGCCAATAGTTCTATTAGCACCCGAGTCCTGCTGTAAAATCAAATAATCCTTTACCTACACTAGGAACTTGATCCACATTGACACTTAATAAAAGTTCTACAGACTCTTTTCAGACATTAAACTGGAAACACTTATGTGAAAAAAGCCTAACAAATATAGCTGAGGGCAGAAAACAGGTCCCCAAGTAATAATTCTTCAATGGCACTGCTGACACGACATGTTAGTGAGATTGTATTTACTCTGAACATGGTGTGAAAGATAACCTGCTCCAGTCTTTTTGTACAACAATAACCTCATGCAGAAATATCCAGTCCCACTCATATGACAGATAGTAAGGTTCCCCAAATGGACTATTGGACAATGCACAAAGAGGATCTCACTCACTTGTAGTTTTAATTTTACATGAAACTAGGGACTTGCCCATCAAAAAAGGACGCCAATAAAATATGTACACTGTGAATGGTGTTTGCCACCCTATGTGGTTATTTTTCCATGTCTAATTTGTTATGTACGAATAAGTACAACAATTATAGTAAATGTGTTTATTTTTTTAACATGCAACATGTAGTTCAAGAACTGGTAAACCCTCCTTTTTACCAATATTAACATTTTTATTTGACAGCTATGCAGGACTAATCTAACAATGTCTCAACTGTATATGAATCAGTATTGTAAACCATGACATAATGTTTTTTAACATGCAACTTGTAGTTCAACGACTGGTAAACCATCTTTTTTTAAACAATATTACCATTTTTAATTGTCAGCTTTGCAGGACTAATATAACAATGGGTCAACTTTGTATGAATGAGTATTAGAAACCATTAAATAATGCTTTGTAACATGCAACTTGTAGTTCAAATACTGTTAAACCACATAGATATTGAATCCAGAGGAAGGCAAACAGAAAACCCCCCAGTGAAACGTGTTACCAATTGTGTCAAAGGGGGAAAAAAAATAATTCCTTCCTGACCCCAGTAACTGGCGATCAGTTTACTCCCTAGATCATTACTCTCTATTTTATTATACACTTAAATTTTCCATGAAATTATCATCCTCTTACTGACATGAACCCTTAATAACATACATTAAAACAATTTTCCAAACCTTGTAAAATACAATTTTAACAATGCAAACATTAGCGTAATGTAATAACATTTAAACTTGAATTGTATGAAAATACAGTGATCTTGAATATTGAATCCAGAGGAAGGCAAACAGAAAAAATCCCAGTGAAACTTAGTCAATTGTGTCAAAGGGGGAAAAATGAATTCCTTCCTGACCCCCGTAACTGGTGAATGGATTACTCCCTGAATCAATACTCTCTATTGAATTATACATTTCAATTTTCCAACAAATGATTATCCTCCCACTGACATGAACCCTTAATTACATACAATGAAACAACTCTCCACATAATACAATTTTAACGTTACAAACAGTAACTTAATGTAACAAGATTTAAGGGGCACTTGCAAGATATTCCAATATTTATTTTTTATTTAATGTGTCTTAATTTTTTTTTTTTTGCATTCATAACATGCCACCTAGAGTTGTCTATGTGCAAGTGGTTCCTCTAAACAGAGCCCAGCAGACTTGTAACTTTGTCTATGGGATATAGCCACTATTTATTCTTGTTGTTGTTTTTTTTCAGTTGTTTTTTGTTATTGTTCTAGTTATTGAAAATGGCACATAGAATTTCCTATGTGAAATAGTGGTCCTCTAAAAAGAGTCCCAGTGACATAAAAGTTCGCCCTGGAAGTAAAACCACTGTTCTCTATGTGTTTTTGCCATTTTATAGTTTCCTATGTGAAATAGTGGTCCTCTAAAAAGAGTCTGAGTGACCTAAAAGTTTGTCCTCAAAATAAAACCACTGTTTTCTATGTTTGTTGTTTTTTTTTGTGTGAATTTGTCCTTGAGATAAAAGCACTGTTTCTTTGTTTTTTGTTTTTTGTACATCTGTTGTATTGTTATTCTTTTTTGTAATTTAAGTTACAACACCTCATAGTAGACAAACATTTTTTTCAATATAAACTTTAATTTCCTCTGGGTTCTTGCATCTTGAAAATGCAATATACAGATGGCCATGTGCAAATACAGTTTTTTTCTAAAAAGATACCAACGGATTTAAAGTTTGTCTTTGTGATTTATTAATGGTCATAGCAAATGCCATGATGATGGGAAATTGTCTCCTTTAAAGTGCAAAAGCCAAGCTACTTTAACTTGGTGCCACATCTATTCTTGGTATGAAAACTCGTTCACCTTTATGGGTACCATTCAGAATTTCAGCATTTGTGAAATGGTCTTTTAATTCTTGAGCAATTCATCTGGTCCCATTACAAAATCCTTTTTTAGTTTCATATTTCACAGTAACATGACAATTGCACCGTTTTTTAGCTGCAAAATATGTGGTGGCATTCCTGAGGGAGTGAATGAATTAATAAATTCAGTTGAAAAGTTTATCTAACTTTCTTTGTCACCAGCAAGTACAGAATCAGCAGTGTGATAGTTTTTTTGGGGTGCATCTATTAATTTTAATGTTTCATTATACAGAAGCAATGCATCTTTTTTTATTTTTGGATGTTAATATTACTTTGTTTGCAAGCGCTGCATAATCCTCGTTAGTTATTGTATTTTGGAATATAGCCGATATGCAGCCTTATTAAATTGTGATTCAGTAAATTTAAAAGGGCTCTATTTAAGCACACAGCATATTTTTTTTACAGAAGTTTTTAGTTAGTGAACTTCTATCCAAAAGCAAGGTCTTCACTAACTAAAAACTTCTGTAAATAAAATATGCTATGTGCTTAAATAGAGCCGTTTTTAATTTACAGAATCTTTTTAATCTCTAATTTTAATGAGCCAATCACTGAATTCATTTCTCCTTCTGATCTCATATTTTGTTGTAATTGAAGATGGGTACATTGTTTCCATAGTGTACTTGACTTTATACATGTTTCAACAATATCTGTTAAATTTCCATGTACAACGACAGGTAATGTTTGCCTAAAATCTCCACCTAACAACATTACCTTTCACCCAAATGGCAAATCATTATTTTTTGCTGGTAATGATGTCATTCGAATATTCAACACTGATGTTTCCAGAATGGGAACTGGCAGTTTAAATCCACTATGCGCAGTTCTTCCACCTTCTAACAAAAGTGCGGCAATTTCAGTTGTTGCAAATGGCATTGCTATTTGTCCTTGTGCTCAAATGAAACTCATTGATAAATTATATAGATATGTTTTTTTCCTGATCCACCAGGTCCTGATCCACCAGGTCCATCTAGATAGAAATAACACTCTTTGAGCATGTCATAATTTAGTGCATTTTTTATGGCATTAAATGCTTGCAATTATAATGTACTAGCGAATTGCCCGTCAAAAAATGACGGCAATGAAATTGTAAGTGAGCTAATGCTGTTTGGTGTATACTAATAAAATAACTAATAGATTAATAAAGTAATATACTTTACCTATTTTAAAGCATTGTGTTGAAGAGCTGGCAATCTGTGTTGATGTTGCTGCAGCATTAGTGGTGTGAAGCTGCTGTGTAAGCGTGCTGAATGTGTGCAGTGTAATACTGTGCGTGCGCGAGACCAAACCGTTAGCGTACTCGTGTACTTCCGCATTGTTCTAAAATGGCGGGTAATGTGTGGTATGCGCCTGTAGCGGAATATCCGTAGGTGTTTTGCGTGTTTCTTGGGGTGTTTTGCGTGTTTAGTGTGTTGTAGCCTCGTTTTTGTTTTGTTCGGCGGCCCGCAAGCGTGAGCAATGGCTCGAGCGGGCTCGCATGCTCACAACTATATATGTGATACACACACACACATTATATACACATACACACACACACACATATATACACACACACACATTATATACACACACACACACACTGAATACACATATATACACACACACACACACTCAATACACATATATACACACACACACATTATATACACACACACACAATACACACACACACAATACGCATATATACACACACATTATATACACACACACACACATTATATACACACACATTATATATACACACACACACACATTATATACACACACACATTATATACACACACACATTATATACACACACATTATATATACACACATACACACACACATTATACACACACACACACATTATATACACACACACACACACACACATATATACACACACATTATATACACACACATTATATACACACATACACACACACAATATACACACACATTATACACACACATTATACACACACACATTATACACACACACACACATTATATATACACACACACACACACAATATACACACACATTATATATATAAACACACACACACACACAATATACACACACATTATATATATAAACACACACACACAATAAGATGGAGATGAGGCACATATACAATGACTGACTGTAATGTGCCGTGCAATATACGGTATGTTATACATGCACATATAGGTGTATGCACTGACTGTATATCTGTACACACACACTATATAAACACACACTGTATACACACACTATATACACACACAGTATATATATATATATACACACACACACACACACTATATATACGCTATATATATATATATATATATATATATATATATATATATATATATATTAAAAAAACACACAGTATATATATATATATATATATATATATATATATATATATATATATATATATAGCGTATATATAGTGTGTGTGTGTGTGTGTATATATACATATACTGTGTTTTTTTTTTTAAAATATATATATATATGGTTTTGTTCCTGCCATGACCTGTACACTATATACAGAGAGCAGACATATAGTTTAATGCACAAATACACAATATTTTCTGTATATTTTAGTAAATCTGTGTAATTTTTACTGAAAATAAACAAACACAATGTTGATATACTTTAAATTAAAAAGTCAGTGAGTAATTACAAAGTGATTGATCAGGGAGGCATCTTGTGCTCTTCTACACGTTTATATTAATAGACCCAACATGTGTCCTGCTGTGTAACCACCCCTTGTGTATCACACATGGCATATAATAACATACTGCAGAAAAGACACACACACAACCAGCTCCCTGCTTTATATGTGCTTGTTATCATCATCCATTATAATGACAGCATGCTTCCCATGTCATACTTACCAGTTCCTGTCTTGCACCGTGCTTGTGAAGATGCATGCATAAAAGGCGCATGCGCAATACGAACTGGAAAGAGCAACTGCGCAGAGTGTTCAGGCACGCACACGTGCGGTGACGTATACTTGGTGTTGCTGCGCCTGCATTGGCTAGGGAAATCGTGTACGCGCAGCGACGCTCGGGCGCTCCATGCTGGCAACAACTCACACTGTGCGGGGGGTGAACCCGAACCGGGGACTGTGCGGCCCTGCGCGGGGCATTGTGGGGAGCAGGTGGCTGCTCCATTCCAGCAACTGAGGGCCGCGGCTCGCTGCGCGAGCCGCGGCCCTCGCTTTAAGCGTGAGCAACGGGCCGTACGCTGCGGGCAAGGGCCTCAGTTGCTGTGATGGAGCGCCTTCGGCGCTCCATCCCAGCAACTGAGGCCCGCAGCCCTCGCTACGCGAGGGCCGCGGGCTCGCTACGCGAGCCCGCAAGCGTGAGCAACGGCCCGTACGCTCACAATTATATATGTGATTTATGTAATGTATTTATGCATTTTTTTTCTTGTGTTATTTGTTTTTGAAGCTCAGTGTCATAGTCTTCAAAGTTGATTTCTATGAGTCCTGGATCTTGCAGATTACAACTTGCACAGTTTAATCCATGAGAAAGAAAGATCTCTTGAATTTCAATTAATGCTTTTAATTACAATAGACTCATTGTAACGTTGCAAAAAGTCTTCAGACATATTTGTTTTAAATTTGTTCCACAAAGTTAATGCATTTGGAGCATTTGAGAAGATGCAAATGAATGCAAATTGTTCCCTCATCTGCCATGGCATTTAAAACAGTGCTGCTTCTTCTAGACATCTTTCCCATTCTGTATCATCAACTAGGAAGTTTCTGTGTCGAAATGTGTAATAAATAAAATGTGTCATAAACTGTGTAATTAACAGTTCTCAAGTGTTCAAAACTTTGTGCACCAGGAACATTGAACTGGAGTAAACGTAAGCAGAAAACCTCAAGGTCTCTTGGATTTACAGTGTGAATTCTTGGTATTATCTTATTTCCACTGGTTTTTCGTTTTCGTCCATAATCCATTAACGAAAACATAATGATATTGAATGTCAATGTATAACAATTCCCTTGCCTCCAAGTCAATACAATTTAATTGAAAACACGCATTTAGCGTAGTTTGGCAATGCTCATTTTGTGCAAAAGCATTTCTTTCATTTTCAACATTACAGTAAACTAAGTGTCTTTGGGGCAAATGTACAACTAATCAATATACTGCATGTGAATGGTCATGCATTTCACATTTTAGAAGACACCACACTGCTTCTGACGCACTGACATAAAGAGCATCTACATGAGATGCAAGTTCATCATGTAATAACTTAGCTTGTTCTGGATTTTCGGCACTTATGACCACTACAGTAGCTGCATCTTAGCCTTTGTAAAAATATTTCTAGACATATTTAATGGATTTTATAGAAGTGCAAGCTTCCACATTAATGTGTGCATTATACTTCATGGGCAAATGTGGATTGTATGGAACCACATATCTGTTATCTACCTTTTTGCCATGAATAATGGCTTTTTGGCCTTCTCCTCTTCTATATAATGGATAGCCATCACAATTAGCATAAGTTTTGTCTGTATAATCTTTTGGAAATTCTTCAGTGCATTTATTATGTTCCATACATGGTGACTGTGGATTAATATCTTCACACGGTTCATTAATCATACTATGAGTAACAATCTCATATAGTCTTCAATGTATTTCTGGATCTGGTAGTTCAGCAATAATCACTGAATCCCCTTTATCACCAGTATCCAATTTATCTTTCTATTGAAGGATTATAGGAATATGTGCATGTGGAAGGCCCTTTTTTTTATTCTATGGTATAAACATAAGCCAGACATTTGCCAAATAACTGAGTTATGGTTATGTCATGCATTAATTCAGTTTATTTAATCTTGAAGACTCTTGCCATTAAATCTGGTCTATCGGAAGCAGTTTGTCCAATTAGCAGATTCTGTACAATCTCTGGCCATTGTGGATTCCATGTAAATGTGATAAATACATTTGGTTTTCCAAATTTAGTTACAATAGCCATAGCATCATTGTATCTTTATCGCATATTCTGAGGAGATTCTTGGAAAGAAAAAGGTAAGATGATGGCTTTGTTAGCTGCAAGCTCTCTGTTTGTAGCTACCTCAGCGACATAATCCATCAGTCCACAATACTGTTCTACACAAAGTTTATCTTGTTGATATTTTATGAAATATAAATGATTTGCCTCAACTTGCAAATATGAATCAATGATCCATTGTTGTGTCAGTTTTCCACCACATAAAATGGGATTGAATCCATCTTGAATTGCAGTTTGAGCCACTTTAAATTGAAAGCAGAGAAATATTATGTCTGACACGTACTTTAGAATTTGGGTAACTGTCAAGTGTTAAATTGGGTTGCCATCCAGCTTCCCCATTGGGGAAAAAATGAGATACGTCATTGGATCCAAATTAATACTTAAGATACTTATGTTAATGAAAGGTTGCTCCTCATTTCGGGGATATATTCTAATATCCCTCTGAAATGGTGGTTCTCCCTCATCATTTTGAAAGACCATTGCAACCTCATTTGATGTTGGTCAATTATAACAACGTTTATCAGTATGGCGATCTCTTTTAAGAACTATATTGACTTTTGGGATTTGTAATTGATGTAGTTCTGCATGAATTTGTTGTTCTTTTTCTACTTCTGACAATTTTTTATAAGCTTGAGTATACAGGTTTTGGTCCATAATTTTATCAAGCTCTATAAAATCAATAGATAAGCATTTTTTATTTTCTTGAAGATGCATAAGTTGTTCAACAGCTTCCATTGTATCAAGGACATATAGTTTCTTTGCTCGCCTTCTTCTGTATGTAAATGATAAGTACGATGATCATTTTTTCTTTTTACTTTGAAGCAGTAAGGGCCATGTCCTGGCACATTACCAGCTAATCTTGCACCCATAGATGCAAAAGATATGGCACTTTTATAAGATCTTATGTTTTTTTTTTTTTTTTTTGGTAATTAGGTAAAGTAGGCTCAATCATAATGGTTTTTAAATATGGTGGGAATTGTCGCCTTTTTGACAGCAACTAAAGAACTGGCCATCTCTGGGTCTTTCCTGTTGGAAATGATAAGCCCCATTAAACTGACAACATTCATCATACCACAATTATGAACCTCTACTGTTAAGGATTTAAGTAAAGGACAATTTGTTTGAACAAATATCAATTTGTAAATTACTATAATTACCAGATTGTTCTGATACATTTTCTAGATGTTTTTGTTTTTTGTTTGCCTTCTTTGGCTTGGATTGTTACTTTCTCAGCCACTTGTCTTTTGCTTGAGATTCTCTCGATTTCTCTTTCTCGTCTAATTTTCTGTTCCTCGGGCGTCTGTCGATCTTTGCAGCTTTGTACACATTGCCATGTTTTACGTCCTTTCTTTTCCTCCTTGTTTTCAGTATCCGCCATAGTAATCTATAAATATAAGTAGTACATTATTATTTTTGATCCTTTCTTTTTTTATATGAAATGTTTGTATTTTTTTATTTGCTTATTTTTTCTCCTATCCTTTTTTTTGTGCACCACTGTTTGCATTATAGGGATAGAGTTATGGGGTTTGACTTGGCAGGTTAGTTTGCAGGTAGTTTAGGTTGCAGTGCATTTTGTGAAAGGCGCACCGAAAACAGAATCAGTCCTTGTATTTTGTATGTGTTAACTTAATTTCTTGTTGTATCCTGTTTTGTGTGCACCAGTGTTGGCAATAGGGGTTTAGGGTTATGGGGCGCACAGAAAACCAGATAGGTCCTTGCATTTTATATGTATAAACAGCATTTTGTTTTGTTTTTTATTTATTTTTTCCGTCCCTGTTGTCATTAATGGTTGAGGTTATAGGATTATACCATTTTGTATGTGTTACCAGCATTTTTTGTCCTATCCTGTTGTGTGTGCACCACTGATGGCATTATGGGTTAGGGTAACCTGTTTTTTTATTTGTATCCTGTTTTGGGTGTGACAATGTTGGCATTAGGGGGGTTACGGTTATGGGGTTAGGCTTAGACGGTAGTTAGGCGGCAGTGCATTTCCACAAAGGCGCACACAAAACAGGATAGGTTGTTCCATTTTTTATGTGTAAACAGCAGTACATTAAATGTTTTTTTTTTATTTGTTAAACTTGTAATACTGTTGTCTTTAATATGTAGTGTATAAATTACTGTAGAGGTGATGAGACTCTTCAGGCAGTGTCAAAAATTACGGCGAGAGATGCAAATGTTAAAATAACTTTTCAGTGCATTTTATTTAGTAAGACCATACAAAAGAGGATAGATCCTTCAATGTTGTATGTGTTAACAACATTTCTTGTCCTATCCTGTTTTGTGTGCATCACTTTTGGCATTAGGGGTTTAGGTTATTAGGTTGGGTTTAGAGGGTGGCGCACACAAAACAGGATAGATTGTTCCATTTTGTATGTGTTAAAACATTTGTTGTGCTATCCTGGTTTTTGTGTGCAGCTGTTGGCATTAAGGGGTTAGGGTACCATTTTTTTTATGTGTTAATAACATTTGTTGTAGTATCCTTTTGTGTGTGTGACACTGCTGACATTAGGGGGTTAGGGTATTTTTTTGTCCTATCCAATTTATAGACGCAAACAGCAGTAGCTAAAATATATTCATTTTTTACTTATTATACTGTACTTGTTGTCTTGAATTTGTTGTCTATAAGTGACAGAGGTGTGTTTGTAACCGTCCCCTGCTGCTGCCAATCTTCCAGTGACACTCTTCAGGCAGAGTCTGTGGAAAATGACAGAACTATGCAAATGTTGAAATCCACTGTAAACATTAATTTACATTTAATTTGCTAAGAGCATAGATTTTTTTGTAAGCTATCTGTTAATCATAGGTATTTTTGTGCTTTACCTTTTTTTTATTTGTTATTTTTAAGTTTTTACAATATTTGACACCACATAAGCATTTATCTATGTTTTAAATCTTATTATACATGAATAATGTCTTCTAAATCCTTCTGTACATTAATAATCTTGTTATTAGCAATATTTAAAACGATATATATATATATATATATATATATATATATATATATATATTAAATTCTTAATTTATTAATTAATTATAACCATTCATCTATCTTTTAAATCTTACTATACATGATTATTCTCTTCTAAATGCTTCTCTATATAAATAATGTTGTTATTCGCAATATTTAAAACCTTAATTTTTTTTTATTATTAATTAATTTATTATTTCTTAATTAATTGTAACTTACCTATTTGCTGTAATTTGCAGGTTTCAAGTGATAATCAAGTTGCTTCAGAACTAACGTCACCAGAGAAATGTACAGTCACACTGTTCATCACCTGAGGAGAAATTGAGAAAATTCTAGAAAGTGTCCAGTATTTATAGACTGCCAGCTCCAGTCTAAACCATTAAAATGCAGTGCGCATGCACAATTTGCGTTGTACCCGACATTTTGTGTAAGTTAGTTGGTTAGTCCATAGAAACTGGCATCATTTTTCTATGTGCCGCAGGCTTTGAGTAAGTGTTCCGAGTTCGGTGGTAGATGCTTCGGCCTCGTTATCGTCGGACGCAATTTTTTTCCTTGCTTAGGCTAACTTTGAGCGTTCAAAAACGCTAAATATGGCTCAAATTAACTGGCAACCTCACTCACAGGCTACCTGCCTTCTGCACTCTTTTTATCTAAGTCCTGCGTGTCTCGGGCGGCCTGCGGCGCTCATCACCGTCGGGATGAGTGTCTCAGGGAATCAGTGGCTACGTTGCGTGGGTCGCAGGGATGAGCGCCTATGGCGCTCATCTCTACCGGCGCAATGAGCGCCTTCTGCGCTCATTGCCTATGTCGCGCGGGTCGTAGGGATGATCGCCTGCGGCGCTCATCACCGTCGTGATGAGTGTCTCGGGGAATCACTGGCTTAGTCGTGCGTGTCTTAGTGATGAGAGCCTCTGGCGCTCATCTCCACCAGTGCAATGCCTCAGTCGCACGGGTCATAGAGATGAGCGCCTATGGTGGCTCATTGCCTGGCTGCAACCGTGCAAGCCGGCAATTTTACCATGGCTTTACCAACATTTTTTGGCAAGCCAGCAATGCTCACAACTATATATGTGATGTTTTAAATGAGTTTATCTCATCAATAGGCAGGCTTTGTCCATTTCTTTACTATAACATCCATCTTAGTCATTTCATGTATGAAGTGCAAGAAATATGTGTCTACAGAGCATTTTCAACTGAAATGAATGATTGTTAATATTGTTTAATTTAAAATGGAAAGAGAGATGTATATCATTGTAAATCAATCAATTAATAAAAGGGATTTTGACCATCCCAGATGTAATTACAAATCTAGGCAATAAATGGTACATCATGCATTTTAAACACAGCTTCAATTAAATACTAATAATATTTGCACATATTCACTTAAAATGGCTGGATTTATTAACCTGAACACCATGCACAAAAGTCTTGTAATGGAATGCTAAAATGTTGCTGCAAAAGAGGATCTGACCGTGGTAGCTCTTACCCTCCTCCACAATATGAAAGCCTTAGAGTCTAAAATTAGGGCATTGTATTAGTATCCCTAATTGTGGTGTATGACAGTTCCAGGCCTTAAGTCTGGCTGTGTATCACATCTGCCTCCACAAGTTAATGGAGTATTGAGTGAATGTGTTGTCAATGGCTTGGATAGACTAAGCAATGTTTGGGAGCCACATATTATTGGTCATATTTTTGTGTTTTTCATTTCTACCCTAATGGGAACAGTGGAAGGTGAATTGTAGGTCATCATCTAAGCTAGTCTTTGGATTGTAAATTTGACAATCCCAAGACTACCTTAGATGATGACATACATTGCACCTTCCAGAGTCTAAGTCCCGATTTCCTCATCCCGCGGGTCCTGCTTTTCTGGGGGGGGGGGATTACCGAGAGCGAGGCACCATAGAGACTTCACCTCCGCAAATGTCATCACTCGCTTTGCGAGGGTCCGCATTTGCGAGCAGCTGAAGCTCGACCCTCCACCTCCGCAAATGCTTTGCAAGGGACGCAGTTCTGCAAGCTCGCTTTGTGAGATCGCAAAGCGTGGCGACGACAGTTTGACAATTATAATATAGGATAATCAGGTCACCCCTAGGGTGACCACATCACCTTTCTATAAAGTAATTATCTCCCATCCTCACCTAATAAATTAGAATTCCTCATTTACTACCAGAAGCAGAGGGCCTCTACCTGCTGTGGGCCCCAGTGTGTTGCATCTACTGCAGCAGCAGTAGCCACGCCAAACTGCTTAGGCATACATCTTGTGGAAGAAACAATGGTGTGCCGATCACAAGAAAGCTAAAGAAGCACAGTAGGATGTATGATGTAAAATGTTTACCAGGGTTATTCATGCTTTATTTTAAATAAGTAAACAAAACTCTCTATACTATTGTTTAACATTTTAATAAAAAAAAAAGATATCTTCAAAAACATGTTCTGAAGAAATTCACAACTTGGTTGATCATCACCTTTAATATACACCACTAATTTCCTGTCTCTATATCAATAGTGCTAGACCAGGAATGTGAACGTACTGCAACTGACTATCTGGCACCATTGATGCATAAAAACAGGAAATTATGGGGAAAAGCTTGAAACCAAAAGCTTGCTAGTCTAATATCTAACTACATTTTTAAAGTGAAATGATGTTTCAAATACAAAACATTAATTTACTTGATAATGGATACATTTTTCTATAAAGTACAACAGCCTGAACACAGCCCTGTTCTGTACGAACCTCTTCACGCACTGAACAGGACGCTTTAAATTCAAGTCGACTCTAACCGAGTCTGCTAAAAGTTATATTTTATCTTATGCTCATAGCTTACTCAGCTGCTCACTTTGTTACATATTTCACAAACATATGAAATTGTTTTCTAAATTTGTATGGCCCTTTAAAGGGCAATTTTCACCTGAATTTTAGTTTCTTTTATATTAAAGAGCACACATAGAGAATATTAAGATCAGCTGATTCTGCCTATTTTCTCAACAGGTTATGTCCTTGTAAACTAATGGCCTTTTTTATTACTGCTTTGGAAAGTGCTGACAGCTGTAAATGCCACATTACTACTGGTCATATGGAAATTCCCTGTTCAGTCAAAGCCTCCTCCCACCTCAGAAAGCTGATCAGCGGAAACCAAAACTGGTAGATCCAACAACAGCATATT
Organism: Discoglossus pictus; assembly: GCA_027410445.1. Lineage (NCBI taxonomy): Eukaryota > Metazoa > Chordata > Amphibia > Anura > Alytidae > Discoglossus > Discoglossus pictus. The sequence goes on along the minus strand of CM050164.1, from coordinate 213,564,977 downwards.
TGCATATAAAAGATAATATATTAGAGGCCAAGTGTAGTTTCTTCAAAATAGAATATTTTAAATACATGACAACAGCGATCCTTTAAAATGTTATCAGTGATCCATTTTACATGTTATGGTACACACTGGTGAGTGAGAACAAGATGGAGCCAAAATCTCCACCCTTGTTGTTGCCTATCAACAGTCTCAGAGGGCTGCTTGGGACTGCAGTGTTTAGAAAGATATGTTGGACTTGTTAGTGTGACATTACTAAAAAGACATCCCCTGTATACTCGAGTATAATCCGACTTTTTCAGCACATTTCTTTATGCTGAAAACGCCACCCACGGCTTATACTCGAGTAAAAAAATAAAAATTCTTCTCCTCTCCCCCATCATCATCCTCCTCTTCCCCCCCTTATCATCCTCCTCCTCCCCCATTATCATCCTCCTCTCTCCCTTATCATCCACCCCCCTTATCATGATCCTCCTCCTTCTCCTCCTTCCCCCCCTTAACATCATCTTCTTTCCCCCATAACCCCCTCCTTACTGAACCCTCTCTAATCTCTATGGGGAAAAAAGGATGATGATAAGGGGGGAAGGAGGAGGATGATAAGGGGGGAAGGAGGAGGATGATAAGGGGGGAAGGAGGAGGATGATAAGGGGGGAGAAGGAGAAGGATGATCAAGGGGGAAGGACACTCTTTTCCATCCTCGGCTTATACTCAAGTCAATAAGTTTTCACAGTTTTCTTTTGTCGTAAAATTAGGTGCCTCGGCTTATTATACTCGGTCGGCTTATACTTGAGTATATACGGTACTTTAATAAACTTAGATGGAATTAATCCTTTAAAGAAGACTAATTAATTCATCATACTAAATTATAATGTGCAATAGAATATAAGAATAATTCCATAACATAGACAAATTATTAGTCACAATATTCTTTCTTTTAAATATTTACTTATATTCATTGAGTAAGTTACAAGTCTATTTTTGTTTGTCAAAAAATGTGTTTAAGATAAGCTAACAATTTGGATTACTATGTAGCAGGCTTTTTAATTACATAGGACCTCATTCAATTGCTATTTTGGCCAATTGAATAGGGGTCTAAATAAGCACATAACATATTTTTTTGAAGAAGTTTTTAATTAGTAAGCACCTATCTAAAAGCAAGGTTTTCACTAACTAAAAACTTATTTAAAAAATATATGTTATGTGCTTATTTAGAGCAATATTCAATTGGCCAAATGGCAATTGAATGAGGGCCATAGTAAAGATCCTGCTTTCTCTGTTCTATATGTGACTCTCAGTCATTGAAAGGGAAGCATTAAAGGCAAGTCAGCTCCAAGACACTAGCAGAGTCTGCTAAAAGTAATATTTGATCTAATGCTCATGGTTTACACAGCTGCTCACTTCATTAGTGTATTACATATTTCACAAACATAGGATGTTTTTTTTCCCAACCTTTTTCGGTCCTTTAATGGGCAAGTTATACATTTTGATTAGTTTGTTAGTAACAATTTCATATTGCTAGAGAGCTGGAGTTGCCATTTTAACTTTACATTTTTAAATCCTGACACATAGAATACTGAACTAATACAGAGGGCTTGTAGCTATACAAGGCAAATGTTAAAACACATATATATATATATGTATATATATATATATATACTAGCGAATTGCCCGTCAAAAAATGACGGCAATGAAATTGTAAGGTAGCTAATGCTGTTTGGTGTATAATAATGAAATATGTAATACATTACTAAATGAATATACTGTACCTATTTTGAAGCATTGTGATGAAGAGCTGGCAATCTGTGTTGATGTTGCTGCAGCATTAATGGTGTGTAGCTGCTGTGTAAGCATGCTGAATGTGTGCACTGTGTGGTATGAATATCCGTAGGTCGTTTGTGGCATTTTGCGAGTTTCTTGTGGTGTTTTGCAAGTTTCCTGTGGTGTTTTGCGAGTTTAGAGTGCTGTAGCCTCGTTTTCGTTTTGTTCGGCGGCCATTTTTTCTCTCGCTTAGATTTTTTTTTAGTCTCTAAACTCTTTTATTTCAAGTAAAATCGAGGTGTAAGTTGCATTTTTGAGGTCCTGGGTGCTCCCTCTTGGTGTAGGTAAGGTTTTTATGTATGTGCTGTGTGTATGTATTGTGTTTTACATTTTGTAATGTTCGCGAGTTGCGTCCGAGTGTTGCAAGGCCGTAATGTGTGTGAACGTGTGTCGTATGTTGTTTGCGAGTGTCGTAATGTGTGTGTCGTGCTGTTTGGGTTGCGACGTAAAGTTTGCGAGGGTCGCAGTTGCTGGCATGGAGCGCCTTTGGCGCTCCATGCCAGCAACTGCGGCCCTCGCTTTGCGAGGTCCTCAGGTGCTGGCATGGAGCGCCTACGGCGCTCCATGCCAGCAACTGAGACCCTCGGCCAGTGCCCTCGCTTCGCGAGCCCGCAGCGTTAGCAACAACTTGTACGCTCACAACTATATATGTGATATATATATATATCACTATATACTCATCTCTGTTAGATTTGACTGCTATTGTCATAATATATTACTGTTTATTTGTGAACCAGAAATGCTCTGTGTTCACTCATCCCATTTATTGTCCCTATATCTCATAGATATCTGTAAACACACTGCTCCACAGCATATTTCACATAAACCCAACCACAATGCAATCCCCTCCCTCCCTGCCCCTCTACACATCCCTGTTTACACTTAATATATTGAGGCATACTAATTACCTGCACCTGTTCAATCAGTGACTATTGCTTATTACCTCTAACCACCCCCCTTTAGGAATACTTGCTTAAACAGTGTCACAATGTTTTCTCACACCATCTTCTTCATTTTAACCTCCAGCCTCTTTCTCAGACTCTCTTATACTGTATCTACACATCAAAGCAGAAATGTAAGTCCTATTCCCATCTCCTTTTACTCTCTCTCCTTTTTCTGATCGCTTGTGGAGATATCCCCTAACCCAGGACCCTCACTCATTTCCTCTTGCTGTCAGCCACGCAGATTCCCCAGGGCAGCAAATACCCAAAACAACCATAATCTAATACCCATCACTTGCCACAAACCATCTACTATGCCCTTCTCCTGTGCTCTCTGGAATGCAAGGTCTGTTTGCAATAAACTTACCTTCATTCATGACCTCTTCATTTCCAACTTCCTCAATTTACTAGCTATCACAGAAACCTGACTCACTCCATCTTACTCTGCCTCCCCTGCTGCACTCTCTTATGGTGGTCTACACACTCCTAGACCTGGGAACAAACAAGGAGGAGGTGTGGGCATACTGCTATCCTCTCGCTGCACTTTTCACTGCATACCGCCTTTTCCCTCCCTCCAATTCTCATCTTTTGAAGTCCACACTATTCGCATCTTCTCTCCCATCCCTCTGCAAGTAGCTGTGATCTATCGCCCACCTGGATCACCCTCTCAATTTATGGATAACTTTGCCGCCTGGCTCCCTCAATATACCTTCACTCATTCTTGGCGATTTCAATATGGCCACTGACACACCCACCTCCCCAACAACTGCAAAATTACTTGCGCTTACCTCTTCCCTTGGCCTCTCACAATGGACAGATTCAGCAACTCACAGTGGAGGACACTCCATTTACCTTATTTTCACTAATCTCTGCACTATCTCCAACCTTGACATCTCCCCACTTCCCCTATCTGACCACCACCTGCTAACTTGCAACCTCACCTCATCTTCCGTTCACCAACCTTCTTCAATTCCTGCCACCAGAACCTGCAGAAACCTGCAAGCACTTAACCCACAACGTCTTTCAGATGTACTAAAACCCCTTCTCAGCCCCCTCACCACCCTTGCCTGCCCTGACATCGCCATTTAACAGTACAACACTACTCTAACCTCCACCCTTGACTCTCTTGCCCCCATAATAACAAGCAAATGCCCTCGCTCTCATCCTCCCAGCTTGGCCCTATCCCACCATCCTCTCCACATAACACCCAGCCTTTACCCTTCCCCAATCCCTCCTCCACTATGGACTCCTTTGACCCTGTAACTGAGGATCTACTTTACTATCAACCTCTCACCTTACAACATGTCCTCATGATCCTATTCCATCACAGCTAATCCCTCCCCTATCCACCAAACTTATCCCAGCTCTCACACATCTATTCAACCTTTCCTTAAACACTGGGAAGTTTCCATCCTCTTTTAAACATGCCACAATTACACCCATTCTCACGAAGCCCTCATCTGACCCAGCTTCTGCCTCCAACTATCGCCCTATCTCACTACTTCCCCTGGCTTCTAAACTGCTTGAGCGGCTTGTTTACAATCGCCCTTCCAATCTGGTTTCCGGGCCCAACACTCTACAGAAACAGCCCTCACAAAAGTCCCCTATGAACCTCCAAATCAATGGGTCACTTCTCTATTCTAATTATCCTGGATCTTTCTGCTGCCTTTGATACAGTTGACCACCCTCTTCTAATCCAAACTCTCCGCTCTTTTGGCATCCAGGACACAGCCCTTTCATGGTTCACATGCTATCTTAAAGATTGTACATTTAGCGTCTCCTTCTCTGGCACCTCTTCTTCACCTCTCCCTCTGTCTGTTGGCATTCCCCAAGGTTCTGTCCTAGGCCCCCTCCTCTTCTCCATCTACACCTCCTCCTTTGGCACCCTTATAAAATCCTTTGGATTTCAGTATCATCTCTATGCAGATGATACTCAAATCTCCCTCTCTACACCCGATCCCCCTCTCTTTTAGCTCAAGTTTCCAACTGCCTCTCTAGCATATCCTCCTGGATGTCCGCCCGTCAATTCAAACTCAACATGTCTAAGACTTAACTTCTTATCTTTCCAACCTCTGCTACAGCTTCCACTCCTCAAATATCTCTCACTGTTGACAACACCATCATCACTCCCACTTCCCAGACCTGTTGTCTTGTGAGGTGTGTGCATACTGCTATCCCTCCCTCTCTTTTATTCCTCACATCCAATCCAGCACTAAATCTTATCAGTTTCACCTAACAAACATCTCCAAAATTCATCATTATCTTACAGAAGACACAGCTAAAATTCTAATACACTCTCTTATAACATCTCGACTACTGCAATTCACTCCTTGCTGGCCTACCCATCTCTCGTCTCTCTCCCCTCCAATCCATAATGAACGCCTCTGCTAGACTCATCTTCAATTCCAAACGATCAGTGTCAGCTCCTCTCTGTCAATCACTCCACTGGCTTCCCATAGCTTCCGAATCAAATTTAAAATCATGACCCTAACATATAAAGCCCTCAACAACAGTGCAACCCCTTACATCTCTGCTATTGTTTCAAAATACTCGCCCAACCACCCCTTTCGTTCTGCTTATGACCTTCTTCTTTCCTCCTCTCTCATCACCTCTTCTCATTCCCGTCCAGACTTTTCTTGTGCTGCCCCTACTATTTGGAACTCTTTGCCCCGCTCCATTAGACAATCTTCCTGCCTCAAAACCTTAAAAAAAATACTAAAAACACACCTGTTTAAGAATCTTATCACCTTCAGCCTTAAAATGTACAACTGCACACTCTACAGCTTAATAACACCTACACCCACAATCTACAGTACATCAAACAGACACCTCCACTTGACTAAACAAATTGCTTTCACACTGCCATCTTGCATTTGTCTCCCTCTTGTATAACACCTAAACCCTTACATTGTAAGTTTTCAATCTTGTGTCAGTGCCTTGGAAACGAGCACTATGTGCATTTGATTGTATGCTCAAAAACAGGGCCCTCCATTCTTTATAAGGTGTTAAGTTTGTTTTTTGCCATGTACTCAACCTCTGTACAGCGCAATGGAATATGTTGTCGTGATATAAATAAAGATAATAATTATTAATTATATATATATATATATATATATATATATATATATTTATTTAAGGTATATATATAAGAACAATTTGTCTTTATGTGTTTAAGTAAAGCTTTTTCTTTAAACTCTTCATAACTCTTACCATTACATTAGCTCTAGCTACTTGTTTGCTCCTCTTTTGTATAAAAATATAGCAGAGCAATTTGTGCATATCTATCTGTCCCAAGACATTTAGGATAATTTTACCCACATAATTACCCAGATAATAGATTATTTCCATTGAATACGTGTGTTCTGCACATTGTAGCACCTTTTAATTATTCATTTACTATCAAATGGTAAACATTCTAGAAATCCTACTAATAGACCAATGTTTCATGCTACATGGTACTCATGAATGCTATTCTGGTTTCTGGAAATTGTACATGAAGGTGGAAGGAATATTGCTGTGTTTACTTTGGAGCATGGCATATTTAAGTTGTATGATGCTGTGTTGTTAATCAAATTAGTACACCCCACAGTTTAGATACTCCTCCCTCTTTCCACTTGGTATGACCCTATTGTACAGTACCCACACCACTTATGGGCGAGATAAATCTGCCTGTAGATATTTCTGTGCACATTGTGGGGTTATTCCATGAACCAGAAACAGCTAAATGCCATCTGGATTTCTGCTGCCCTAGACCAGGGTCTTAGTGACCTAGGCAGAATTTATAGGGAGTTTGTATTACTCAACACATCAAACTTGTGTATTTAAAGAAATAAATAATTTTTTTTACCTAAAACCTTCACACATACATATATGCATATAAATCTGAATCAATAAGGGACTCTGTCACCCCCAACTTTAAGTTGATTTCATCTTAAAGAGCACTGAAAATTGGCTAGAAATTATACTAGAAGCTTTCTCTACAGTAAATCATTTCTGAAATATTTAGAATTGATTTTGGCTCCTGCTTGCTAATGTGTTGTTCAGTATTCTAATGGGTACTTGATAACAGAGGAAGAGGGGTAACAATTACCGTAGGTCTTTTTTGGGGGGGCACTACAGACACAGACAAGCAAACTGTAATCCTAATTAGTACATCAATGCAGCTAATTAATATGAGTGAGTGGCTATATATACAGCAGCAATAGCATGGAATTTCCCATGACTGATTCACTTTAGAAAAAAATAAAGAACACAACAGTTTTATATGCTCTTTAAGAATAACCTAACAAAAACAACTTGATTTTGGGGTGAGAGTCCTGTAGGGAAATTATGGATTTTCAAGATCTGAGTCCTTTTTGGTTGATGTAAAACAATAATGTTCATAGCATTTTACAAATCATGCACAAAGCATATTTCTGCCCTAAAGTCAGAGGTTATTTAATAGATTTACAGTATGGGTAATTTAATATCCAGTATATCAAATTACTTCCATTATAATTAGAGTCTCTAATTAATTTTATGCAGATGAGAAGACATAGCATTCTTTGCAATAGAGGAAGTATATTGCTAGTGGGTTGTAATTATGAAAATGACGGCAATTATAAAAAGTGGAAAGGTTGCTTTTCTTTGTAATCTTTCTGTGGAGTTTAAAAGGTTTCCAACGTCAGTCCCTCTTATTGACATTAGCAAGTAAAAGTATTTTTAGCAATTCTATTATAACTAAAGTATAAATGTTCAGTACCTTAAATTCAATGTCTACTTCAGTCATTAGAGGCTTGTTAACTTTGATGACTGCTGAGTTAAACAGTTGTTATGTTGGTATTTGAGTCAGAATTTATTCTTTATAATTTGATACTTGTATTAACACTTGCAATAATGTTTTCTGGTTGTGTATACTAACAGAACCATTCCCCAAAAAATCAATGATTAATCAGATTATTATTAAATGACTATGAAATTGCCTATCAAATATGACGGGAATTAAATTGTAAGGCTGGCAATGCTGTTTGCCACACAATGTGAGGCTTTTGCTCCTCTGAGCACCATTTACGTGGCGCGCGCTGACTGACGTTGGTGTTATTTTCAAATTCCTGCGTGCCTGACCTTGTTCGTGTAAGTGTTACTGTCTTCGGTGTTGTGTATTTTCTAAGTTCTGCATGCCTGGCATTGCTGAGCCTCGTTTTATTCCTTTGCTTAGCCGATTTTCGGGCAGTCGAAAAATGCAAAATATGGCTTAACTTAGTGTGCAACTGTACTCCCTGTACTGTGTGTGAGTGTGTTATTACTTATTTATTTAATTTTTTGCGGGGTGGTTTTTCTGTGTTTTCGAGTTATGTGTTTGAACCAACTGCGTGCCTCGCGATCAGCCTATGTCCAACATCGCAAACGTTACCCACACTGACAACTATATATGTGATAATTAATTTGACTGTTTTATATATTTTAGTGTTTGTATCAAAATATATCAGTGTACCAGACGACGTTCTATGAATGAGATATTTCATATTTTAATCATTATATTCTGTATTTAACAGTATTTAATATTTGCCTGCTTGGTGTATATCATTATTTATGTATCCCCTTTACAACTGTTTGTTAAGTAATCACAGATAAACAGTACTATTGAACATTATTAGAACTGCTTAGTATGGTATGATGTTAGTATTAGTTACTCTTCGTGGTCTGTATACTGTCATTCTTATCAGAGTCATATGGATTTACAATTATAAAAACACCACCAAACCTTCAGGAATTATTTAGTAGTAACTTGCCTGTCACAAATTACAGGATAATATTTATTGTGTCTCATACCCCTTCTCCCCTGTGTCCCTCCCGCCTCTACTTCCCTACTTCCCTATGTCTCTTCCCCCCTTTCCCTTTCCTGCATCTCTTCCCCCTCTCCTCCCCTGGGTCTCTCCCCCCTCCCCCTCATGTCTCTCCCCCCACCCTCCCGTGTCTCTCCCCCCTCACTTGTGTCTTTTCTGCTCTTCCTCCCTCCCCTGTCTCTTCTCCCCTTCCTCTCCTGTCTCTTTCCCTCCCTCGCCCTCCCTGTGTCTCTTTCCCCTCCTCCCTTCCTCCACTGTGTCACTTCCCCACCTCTCCCTCCCCTGTGTCTTTTCTCCCCACTCCCTCCTCTGTATCTCTTCCCCCCACCCGTGTCTCTTTCCCCCCCTGTGTCTCTTCCCCCTCTCCCCTCTGTCTCTTACCACCTCTCTCCTTTGTCTCTTCCCCCCTCTCCTATGTCTCGTTCCCCCCTCCCCTGTGCTTCCCCCTCCCTTCCCTGTCTCTTCCCCCCTCCTCCCTCCCCTGTGCTTCCCCCTCCCCTGTGTCTTCTTCCCTCTTTCCCCCATCCCGTGTCTCTTCTCCCCTCCCATGTGTCTCCCCCAACCCCTGTGTCTCTCCCCCTATGTGTCTCTCTCCCCCTCCTCCCTCCCCTGTGTCTCTTTTCCTCCCTCCTCCCTCCCCTGTGTCTTTCTTCCACCTCCCCTGTGTCTTTCCCCCATCCCCTGTGTCTCCCCTCCTCCCTCCGTCCCCTGTGTCTTTCTCCCCTCCTCCTCCCCTTCCTCACCAAAGCGCAATTCGCATGCGTCGCTAAAGCCGAGCATTGAAGCGCAGTGCGCACGCGTGGCTGATGTTGCGCATCTGCACACGTGCATGGGCTAAACCCATGGGCTGCACATTGCTTAATAATTTTCATAGTGCACATGCGCTCCTGCCTGGAGCGTTACATAGTATGAAAACTATTATGTGTGATTTTTGGCAATAATCACTACTAATAATCACATAACAGACTGTGCTTAGTGGATGGATCAGAAAAGCTGATTGACAGGTATCAATGCAAACTTCAGTGTTCAAGTTTACATCAAGAAAATATATATATATTTTTTTTAAACATTCAACTAATAAAGGTGTTTTTAAAAATATAGATTTTTAAAGTATCCCATATTTGGACTTTCCTCTGTGTTCCAGTAATCAGGTTATAAGGAGTGAAGTTGATGAACTTACTCCCACAGGCTCCAGTCTGTAACTTGGCACTTGTAGAAATGTATTTCCTTCCACAGCTGTTGGATCTGCTTGTTATTGGGAATATGTCACCACTCCCACCCATTTCTTCTAAAATTGCATTCCCCATTCTATTATATGCATCAACATTCTACAAACTGGATAGTTTCTCAAAATAAGGCATGGTATCATGTAGCAAGTAGAAAATATGCAGAAATACCTTTGCAAAGCAAACTACAAAAGTGATGTACATGGGATTTTTTTATATTATGCTGCCCTATGATCAGACATAAGGCTTTGAATTGCTCAGCCGGGTTTCCACTTTTCAGTGTAGGAATGTATAGTAGTATGCTTGCTTGTGACCCATGAAGTTTGTGGTGGATCCTAGTATTCATTTTGCAATTGGTTCCTCATAGTACTGGTCACAGACCTCAAGGGTGCCTTATTTCCTCCCCTTATTTGCAGGAATATCTATATGTAAAAGACAGATCAATGAGGGTGACCTGCATGCCAATATGTGTTTAACCACAGCACTGTAGTTAATTGACCACTGTGTAATTGACCATTTAGAACAATGATTCCCCCCCTCTTCTCAGGAACCTCCAAGCAGATCATAACTTAGGTTTAGCATTGTGTGAACTTAAGGTGAGACAATTAGTACTAAACAGGTAGTGGATCTTCTAATTGCCTCACTTGTATTCACACAGTGTTAAACCTAAATCATGACCTGTCTGAGGGTCCTTGTTCAATTATTGTGTTGCAGACTCTTTCTGCATCTGCAATGGCCAAGATTATGAATACATTTCCTAATGCCTGGCACCTCAGGCAGCCACCTGGATACCTGACCCAAATACTGCTTATTTTCTATTGGTGATAAGGCCTCTCTGTGTTTTAAATATGTGATTAAAGTGTCTGCAGTTACCCCATGAAGTGAGTGGGTGGTAACAGCAGTGCAATCCAAGCAGATCCCAGAATCCCTGATACAACCACTACACAATAATAAGAACTTATTTGAAATAACTAAGTCAAGAGGACAACAGAGATTCTAGACTGACCTAAATGTAGTTCTTTGTTGAGTGCATTACAAGTTATTAAAATAATGCATTTAGAGATTTTCCTTCTTTTCTGATATTCTGTGAAAAATATTTGTTGTTGTTTAGTCGTGTCTGACTCTCTGTGACTCTATGCATGTCAGGTGCATCTCTCAGTCACTGCCCCTCTGAGCTCCATCAAGTTCATGTTCATTGCTTCAGTGACCTCATCTATCCATCTCCGCCTCTGTCATCCCCTTCTTCTTGTGCCTTCAATCTTTCCCAGCATCAGAGTCTTTTCTAGGGAATCCTGCCGTCTCATGATATGGCCCAAATATTTGTGCTTCAGCCCCATGATCATACCTTCTAGTGAACAGTGTGTCTTGATTTCCTGAAGTATTGATTTATTGGATCTTCTTGCAGTCCAAGGGACTCTAAGCAGTCTTCTCCAACACCACAATTCAAAGGCGTCAGTTCTACGGCGCTCAGACTTCTTTATTGTCCAGCTCTCACATCCCTATGTTACTACTGGGAATACCATAGTTCAAACTATGTAGACCGTTGTTGTTAGTTTAATATATTTATTTTTTATTAGCTTGTCTCCCTCCCCTTGCCATAGCTTTCCTCCCCAGAAGCAAACATATTTTAATTTCATGACTACAGTCACCCTCTGCAGAGATCTTGGATCCAAGGAAATTAAAATCTGTCACTGCTTCTACTTCTTCCCTGTCCATTTGCCAGGAAGTGAGATTGGCATTTGCCATGATCTTCATCTGAGCAGCATGCCAACTTTTGCACTCTCTTCGTTTATCCTCATCAATAAGTCATTTAGTTAATCCTCACTTTCAGTAATATCATTGGCGTATCTGAGGTTGAGGAAATTCCTTCCAGCAATATTGATTCTGGCTCTGGATTCATCCAGTCCAGCCTTACACTTGATGTACTCTGCATATAAGTTGAATAGATAAGGTGACAATATACAACCTTGTCGTACTCCTTTCCCTATCTTGAACCATTCTGTTATCCCATGTTCAGTTCTGGCCATGGCTACTTGGTCGACATACAGATTCTTTAGGAGGAGGATGAGATGATCTGGTACTCCCATCTCTTTAAGAACATGCCACTATTAGTTGCGAACGACACAGTCTAAAGCTTTAGAATAGTCTATGAAGCAGAAGTAAATGTTTTTTGGAACTTTTTTGCTTTCTTTATTATCCAGCAGACATTGGCAATTTGATCTCTTGTGACTCTTCCTCTGTGGAACCCGGCTTGCACATCCGGTAGTTCCTGGTCCATATATTGTTGGAGTCGGGCTTGTAGAATCTTAAGCATTTCCTTGCTGGCATGTGAAATGAGTGCACTTTTTGGATACTTGGAGCACTCTTTGGTACTGCCTTTTTTGGGGATTGGGATGTAGACTGACCATTTCCAGTCTTTTGGCCATTGTTGAGTTTCCCAATTCTGTTGGCATAAGGCAAGTACCACTTTCACAGCATCATCCTGTAGATCCTGAAGCCTTATTATTAGCAAGACATCCTAGGGCCCATCTCACTTCGCTCTCCATGATGTCTGGCTCCAGCTCATTGGATATACTATTGAGGTCATCACTGCTGTTGAGATCCTTCCTATATCGATCTTCAGTGTATTCCTGCCATTATCTGATCTTCTTCTGTTAAGTCCCTACCATTTTTGTCTTTTATCACTCCCACTTTGTCATGAAAGGTGCCTTTTAGGTTCCCAATTTTCTTGAGGAGATCTCTTGACTTTCCCACTGTTATCTTCTTCAACCTCTTTACATCGTTCATTTTAGAATGTCTCCTTGTCTATTCTTGCTATCCTCTGGAATTCTGCATTTTGGGACAAATCTTTTCCTATCTCTACTACCTTTTGCTTTCCTTCTTCCCTGGGCTACTTTCAAAGCCTCATCAGACAGCCAGTTGTCTTCTTACTTTTCTTTCTTTTAGGGATATTCTTTGTTGCTGTTTCCTGGATAATGTTTCATCTGTCATCCAAAGTTCTTCAGGCATCCTATCTACCATGTCTAGTCCCTTAAACATATTCTTTACTTCCACTGCATATTCACAAGGGATATTATTTATTTTGTATCTACTTGGTCTGATGGTTTTCCCTCTTTTCTTCAGGTTAATTTTAAACTTTGCAGTAAGAAGCTCATGGTCTGAGCCGCAGTCAGCTCCAGGTGTTGTTTTTGCTGACTGTATAGAGTTTTGCCATCTTTGGCTGCAATGTATATAGTCAATCTGAATTCTATGTTGTCCATTTGGTGATGTCTATGTGTAGAGTCATCTAGGATGCTGTTGGAAGAGGGTGTTTGCTACAACCAGAGAATTATCTTGACTAAATTCTACTAATCTTTGGCCTACTTCATTTTGTACTTAAAGGCCAAATTTGCCAGTTATTTAAACTGTCTTTTGGTTCCCTACTTTAGCATTCCAATCTCCTATGATGATAGTAACATATTTTCTTGGTGTTATATCTATGATGTGTTAAATGTCTTCATAGAACTGGACAACTTCAGCCTCTTCAGCATCTGTGGATGGAGCATAGATTTGAATCACTGTGATATTAAATGGCTTGCCTTGAATTCAAATTGAAATGTATTTATTGGGTTGTAACCGAGCACTGCTTTGGCCACTCTTTGATTGACTAGGATGGTTACTCCATTTCTTCTGCTGGATTCTTGACCTCAGTAGAAGATCTGGTGCTTGTCTGATGTGAAATGTCCCATTCCAGTCCATTTAAGTTCACCAATTCCCAGGAAATCAATGTTTAACCTTGTCGTTTCATTCTTGACCATATCAAGTTTGGTTCATAGTAACATTTTAGGTTCCTATTCTGAATTGATCTTTGCAGCAGCGGACTTTCCGTTCCCTTTCAGACACATCCGCAGCTGGGTGTCCTTTCGGCTTTAGCCCATCTTATGTTTTGTGTTCCTCTTTTTTTTGCCATATATATCATAAACACGATATGTAACATATTTATATTACCCAAAATTCTCTTCTCTCTTTTTTTTTTTTAATGATAAAGCCATCATAAAACCGTTAATAAATAAAATATTTACTTTTTATCACAATCCAATTTAAAAAAAAAATACAGATAACATAAAGCCACACCTATTTTTTTTTTTTATAGAAAATTAAAAAAAACTCTCTGCAGGCACGCCAGGGAGTGAGCAAAATGGCACCCACGCGACTGCTGCCCGCCAAATCCAAGCCAATCGGCATTGGAGGTTCCCCCAGGTCAAGGGTGCCCTCCAACCCATCAACTGGATCCACCTCCAGGTCCTCCATCATTGTCACAGTGGCATCCCACATCAGGAGATTAATCAGTGTTTCCTTGAGCCAGTGTTTATTAACGTACAACATAAAGCAGGGGAAAATTAAGCATCTTTATATAGGATATGTTAAAAAATAATGTATTCACAACCCTCATTTGGTAGCATACCTCCATCTTATTATTTATATTTAACTTGATAGGGCAATGCCAGAAATTACTGTGTCTTCATCTGTGATATTATACAACTAAATTAAATACTCAAAATTAACCCAGCTTGGTTCAGTATCACATATTATAATTGTCCAACTACGAATCGTCGTCACGCTGTTTGCGTGGTCCGTACGATTTAGCGGACTTAGCGATGTGCGCCGCAGGCGCTCATCGCCCTGCGAGCCTCACACAGCGAGGCGAGCCGTTAAACCGTACTACTTTAGCGGACTTAGCGATGAGCGCCGCAGGCGCTCATCGCCCGGTGAGGCTCGCGCAGCGAGGTGAGACGTTAAACCGTAGTACTTTGGCAATGAGCTCCGCAGGCGCTCATTGCAGGCGAGCCTCGCATAGCGAGGTGAGCCGTTAAACCGTAGCACTTTGGCAATGAGCGCCACAGGCGCTCATTGCAGGCGAGCCTCGCACAGCGAGGCGAGCCTTTAAACCATAGCACTTTGACAATGAGCACCGCAGGCGCTCATTGCAGGCGAGCCTCGCATAGCGAGGCGAGCCGTTAATAGGTAGCACGCTCCTTGACAGCAACTGAGGCACTCGCAAACTTTACCGTATAACGCAAACAACACGACACACCAACTGCGACCCTCGCAAACTTTACGAGACACGTAAACACTCATTACGACCTGGCAAAAAACGGCCGCAAATCGCGAACATGAAAAAAATCAAAACACAATAAATACACACAGCACATACATAAAAAGCTTACCGACAGCAAGAGGGAGCATCCACATCCTCAAAAAAGCAAGTTACACCTTCATTTAACTCAAAATAAAAGAGTTTAGACACTAAAAAATTCGCTAAGCGAGAGAAAGAATGGCCGCAGAACAAAACGAAAACGAGGCTAAACACGTTAAACACCACAAGCAACTCGCAAAACACCATACGAGACATGTTACCACACATTACGACATCGCAAAAATAGGAAGCAACCCGCGGACAGGAAAAAAGCCAAAACACAATAAATTCACACAACACATACATAAAAAGCTTACCTACAGCAAGAGGAAGCATCCAGGACCTCAAAAAAACTACTTACACCTTCACTTAACTAAAAATAAAAAAGTTTAGACACTAAAAAATTATCTAAGCGAGAGAAAAAATGGCGGCCGAACAAAACGAAAACGAGGCTATAGCACTCTAACCACGGAAAACACCACCAAAAACTCGCAAAACACCACAAACGACCTACGGATAATCCGCTAAGACGCATACCACACATTACCCGCCATTAAACGACCTACGGAGAATCCGCTAAGACGCATACCACACGTTAGCCGCCATTTTACGCTAATGCGGAAGTACCCAACTACGCTAACGCTTTCGTCTTGCGCACGCACACTATTACACTGCACACGTTCATCACGCTTACACAGCACCTCCACACCACTAATGCTGCAGCAACATCAAAACACATTGACAGCTCTTCAACACAATGCTTCAAAATAGGTAAAGTATATTCATTTATTAATGTATTATATATTTCAGTAGTACACACCAAACAGCATTAGCTAACTTACAATTTCATTGCCGTCATTTTTTGACGGGCAATTCGCTAGTTGTATATAAATTTGTAGCATTAACAAGATGGAGGTGTTAGTAAGTTGTGTTATCCCATTAGTTTAATAGTATTACCTAATTTGATAATCATACTACTGTTGAATATTCAATTAGTGTATACTAGTGATGTTAAGCTGTAGTTCTTAATGGAAGGTATCTTGTTATATTATTAATGATACATAAAATCTATAAAACAAATGCACAATCATAGGTTACCTCAGCGCTCATTGCGAGCCACAACTTGCTAATCTTTGGCACTCATTGCAAGCCTCTCCCCTGGTGTACTTTATAGGGCGCGCACTTGAGCACCCTTGGTGCTCATTGCAAGCCTCTCTTCTTGTGTTACTATCTTGAGTTGAGTGTCACTGGCTTAGATTAATTGTTACTGGCTTGAGTTAAATGTTACTGCCTTGTATTAAGTGTTAGTGTTTAGCTTTAAGTCTTAGTGCTTTGGGTTGGTATTTACCTTTGCCTTTTCCGTCCTTTTGCTGCGTTTTTCATCCTTCGGCCTCATTTTCGTTCTGTTTAATATTTTTTGGGCTGCCACTTTTTTTTCACGCATCAGTGATTTTCGATAAAAAAAAAAGCCCAAATATGCCTGAAATTAACTTGCAATCTCACTCACAGGCTCCCTGGCACTCCACCTGTGCTGTGTGTGTAAATTTGAGGCATATTTGTATGTTTTTGCTATTTGGTGGTTCGGCCGTTAAATGCGTATTTTTGAGTGCCGTAATTTCTCTTCCGTCGCTAAGTCGTATAGGCCGTAATTTCGCGGGCATAAGTCCTGCGTGTCTGGCGCTCATCTCTACCAGCACAATGTGGTCATTGCCTAAGTTTTGCCGGTCTTAGGGATGAGCGCCTATGGCGCTCATCTCCACCAGCGCAATGAGGGCCTTCATCGCTAATTGCCTGGCTGCAACTGCAGCCCTTGCTTTGCAATTTTACCATTGGGTTAACAACAACTTTTAGCAAGCCTACACTGCTCACAACTATATATGTGATTATGCTGCTGTGGAATATACAATTTTAGTTTCTGATGATCAACATCCTGAGATGGACTGAGAATTTGAATACACAGAAAGTTTGTATCTGCACAATGGGAAGGTGGCATATACAACTGACAGGGCTCTTGTGAAAAGATCATTAGTTTACAAGGATTCACACAGTTGAGCAGAATCTGCAAGAAGTGTGGCTTAGTAAAGAAAAGGGAAACCTACAGTAAAAAATTATTTCATATAAAAGTGAGAAAAATGTAATGTAATTATTTTCTAGCAACATTTTGCACATTATCAAGTTTTCTTATACAAAAGAACACATACAAAAAATAAAACAAGTCCACTTCATACCTGCTCACAGCTAAGCCCTCCTGTAACTCACACTTAAAGGACCCCTGTAGTTCATTTATAAGTAAAGCTCATATGCTTGTTTGCTGGGCATAGACTATTAAAAACAGTATGAGGTTTAATGCCCTCAAGCAGAGGTGTGTATCTACTCTTTCTGTGTGCTGCTCTTCCTGTGTGCTGGACTATCATGGAGCTTGAAATCAGGTTGGAATGATGTCACTGGGCTTGCTAAGTGACATCATTAGCTCCACCCCACTGCCTACACAGGTGTACCAGCTCTACTGTAACATGCTTGCAGCTGCCCCATATGCTGTGCCCAGTGCATGAGCCATCATAGCCACGCCCCCTTTACTGTTTAAAGCAGAACCTACAATGTTCAGACTTTGTTTTTAATCCAGCACACAGGAAGAGCTGGCCATGCCTCTGATAGACACGTGTAGGAGGGGATAAACCGATCTGCTTGAGAAAAAAATACATAGCTTGTATTTATTTTAAACTGTTTATTTAATACTGGTTTTAATAGCCTATGCAGAGCAAACAAACATATGTGTTTTGCTTGCAAATGCAGTGTAGTGTCCCTTTAACTATACTGATTGCTGTCAATCAACAAAACTCTTGTGTAGTCAATAGTGTTGCTATGGAAACTTCCAAAATCCATTCCTCAGAGTCTGTACAGATTAAATTTTTCATTATCAGTAGCTTAAGAAACAGGTTTCATCTCACCTGGCCCCGCTAGCCGACATCATTTATATGCTCCAGATACTAAGAAATCAAATGTGGAAAAATTCAAGTAGAACATCCCAAAAGAAGGAATTTACCACATAAATAAAGTTGCTATGCATGCATAGCATAATAAAAAGCAAAATGGCAGCCTTCTGATTCCTCAGAGAAAAATACACATATATTACTTTTTACTCCAAATTCCATCTCTAGAACATTAAGAAATCATGTTCTTATAATTTGAAATGGGTGTAGTCAGTGTTTGAAGTCATATAATTGAAGATTCACATCCTTCTGCTTCCAGAATTACATTTGCAGCCCCCCGCTCCCCTGTGCTTCACTGATAATCTATTCACTGGTTTCCCGCTGGAGCTCCAGAGATCTGAACAGCAACTCGTTTGTCAGACATTAAGGGTTTATTGAGCCCAATCACATCCCTCCATGTAAAATATACATGACAGGCAAGGACCGAAACTGAATCAATTTCAAGTACTTCTGATTCTAATTGAGCCTTTTTTTGCGGCTTGGATAGCAATGAGACTCACAGCTCATTGTAAAGGTGGATTTGAGGGCGAGTTAGCATTATATCTGTGGAAAGAATAGACTGTTAGTTAACCACAGTTAATGTACTGTCAGTGCAAGAGGGGAACTGTAACTTAAATCTCAGTGAATAAGAGGATACCATCACTCAAATATTAGTACTTTATGCTGTGAATTGTGATTACCTGAAATTTATTAGCATCAACCACCTCTGCTGGTTGGCTGCCATATGAATCTAAACCTAACAGAAATGTAGTAAGATCTATTAAAGGAGCACTGTGTCCTACATTTAAAACATTTTATTTTTAGAACTACACTTAAAGGACCACTGTAGTTCAAGAAAAAGGCGCTTGTATGTGAAGTATGTAGCAAACTAACAATATTATCAGTGGTGTGAACTATGGGCATAAACACATCTGGATTTTTCTACTCTGTTGTAAGCAGAATAATCAGTGTTATGTATGTTACAGAACTTCCTGGGAATTGGTTCATAGAGGGTATGTGTAGTTATCTATCAATGTAAGGAGGGCAGTGGGAGAAAAAAATGGAGACATAATAAATCTCTGTTTGATAATTGATCTGACTAAAAGTGATACAATGCCCTTTCTCCCTCATGGCCAAGAAACAGAACGCTTGCATCTCTCACACACAAAACTTCCACCAGTACATCATGGATGCCTCCAGGGTGCCGCAGATACATCACAATGTATTTTTGTATTATTAAAAGAAGTCTTAAAGGTATATGTAAGTGAGGTGGGTTAGGATTGTATCCTGTAGAATGTATCATAACCCACCTAGCAAAAAATGTTTGCATGAAAACATGCAAACCATTTTTGCAATATATTAAAAAATGTGCTTAGGGTGATGTAGACACCCCCAGCAACTGCAATTTGCATAATGGATATCTAATTTTTAATGAGATATCCAATATGCAGCACATGCGCATGCTGATTGGCTAAAGGAAAGTGTCTGAAATCACGTGACTTCCCACAGTAGGGCAGACTACAGGTGCTAACTCAGAATTAATGCACAATCCCCAGGCCAAAAAGAAACATTGTATAAGTTATGCTAATTATCCCTGGGAATTTCAGGGGGTGTGAACAATGAGAGAAAACTCTTTGCAAGAGCAAGAGATTCAGCAAACTTCAGGCTAATGGTTTAACTGTTCACTTTAGAATTTTTTCATGCAAATTTTTTTTTTTCAGACACTATAAATTCTCCTCTGTCAGATGCATTCATAATCCAGCTCACTTACATATACCTTTAATGACATTTTCCCTGCATAATCATGCTGTTTGTCTGTCATTGCACAGTGGTACTTTAAAATGTTATGGAATAGGAAAATAGTATAACCTTTATGATATCTTTTATATGGAATTGAGATGCAGTTGAAACTACCACTTTTAGTCCTGTGCAAAGTTCTGGCAAGCTTATAGTTCACAAGGATGCACAATTCTGAGAATGCAGCAGACAATATCAGCCCAGAAAAGAAACAGAACACTGCAATAAAGAATATAAACTTGTGTAAAGAATGTGTTTTTTTAGGGCTAGTGATTCATCAACTTCTATTCTTCATTTATGAAAGAAAAACAGAAAACGCATCTCAAAAATTGTGTGTTCTGTGTGCTATAGAATTAATATCTGAATGTTGATATTAATCGAATTGATTTTTATCATTTAGGTAACATACATTTTGTCTTCGGCCTGTGACTGCAAGACAACCCATTTGTGTGTTTTCTCTGTATAGAATTTCTACTCACCGCTGATGCAAAAGACACCTATTAGCTGCTTCCGACTGGGCATTAGCCTTCTTACACATTTAAAACCATTATTGTGGGGTATGATGAATCTTTGCTGACTGCATGCTCTTAATATAAGTATGTGTCTTCTATCAATGGCAAACTGTGGGTGATACTCACTGCAAAGTCTGAGAAGTGTAGTGAAGTGTGGTGAAGTATCTACATAACATTTGTTGACTTACTGAATCCATCGGATGGCCTTATTATTATTCCAGGCATACTTGAATCCCTTTACTGTTTTCGTCCCTACCACATCCACCAGCAGGCAAACTATTCTGACATGTATTTAAATTTGCTGCTGTACGATGCAAATTCCTGTTTGTTTACACCTACTTGCCTTATTACCAGTGGTTATCGATCAATAACAGGTTTCTCTGTTTGTAGTGTAAATTGGCTGCTGCCAAGGGGATTGAACCATGGGAGAGATTGATTTATGCATCAATCCAGTCAAATCTGATCGTCTGTTCCCCCTTCAAAATTGGCCCCCTAGATCTTTGCAAAGCTGTCCTATATGTAGATACATTCTGCCCCCCACTGTGTTTAATTCTGTTAGAGAAGCAGTGTAGTATTAGTGATTCAAGAAGAGGAACCATGCTGTTTTTATTTTACAATAAACAATACCTTATGAGTTGAGTGCAGTTAGAGGACAACCATTTACAGTTTTATAAATGTATATCTCCAATAAGTTTGTTTTCTTTTTTTTAAATGAGCCCTTAATTTATGTTACACTTTTTAAAGATGCACCTTCTAATCGTGACATTTTCATCATTTTCACTACAATACAAGAAGAACCCACACACTATTGTTTTCAAGATAAAAACTGTATTTCCTAGTTATAAAATAATTATAACCGATAACCTTTGTTAGTTGTTGGGAAGGCTTGACAATTGCCAAGTGGTTTGGCTTAAAAAGAATACAAATGCAGGTGAAGCACAATTATCAGAAGCAGATTTATGTCCCCATTTAAGCCACTATATTGTCAGCCTTGCATCAAGAAGAAAGTAGCATATACATAGGTCACGCAGATATAATATGCAATAAATTCTATATTTTCATATATGTTTATAAAAATTACACAACCCCTTGTGGTCTTAAATTTAGAATTTCCATTTGAAGAACTACAGTTGATAAAAGACAACATGTTTAAAATGTAAAAGAGAAATAATACAGCCTATAATTTATTACTTTTATATACAATTATGCTTCTGTGGAATTTGTTATCTTAGGGCCCTAAATAAATCCTGAATATCGCAAATACAGTGGTTTAGTAACATAGTAAATCCTACCTAACCATGCTATTCCCCAATCCCTTAAACATTGTGAGAGAACTGCTATGAGTGACTGCAGCCCAATAAAGCCAAAAAGTATGGTACAAATATCCACTGATTTTTGCAGTGCTAAAAGATTACAAGTTATTACGTTTTACGGATCACTGGCAAAGCAGGGCATTGTCGTAACTACAAAAAGCTGAAGGAAATATTCTGGGTAGCAAAGGCCACTTGCAAATGGTTTTAAAACCATTGTGGAGTGCTGCAGCAGCAGTTAAAGAGACAGTATAGCAACAAAACAAATAAAAAATGTTGAAATCTCAACATTAATTAACACTTAACAGTTCAAAATAAACATATGTGTATTTAAAAAATATTGTATTATTATGTCCGTTTCATTATACAACACAACCCAGCACTCAAGGGGTTAATATATGTCCGGAAACTATGTTGCCTCGGATCAAATGCTCTAATGCATTGTCGAAATATTAATATAATAATATAAATGCAAAATATACTCATTTATATTTATTGAGTCTATAAATACAATTGTCACATCTATTTAAACTAAAAAAAAAAAAAAAAATGTATATATTTATATATATAAGTATAATAGTTCCTTACCACAGTTACATCACTATATTAAAATAATAATGATGTGCTCATTTTCTATTCGCTCCTAGAGTTGTTTCTCATGTGTGAAACTTCTAAGGCAGGATTTGTGGGCTGAGTGCCGTAATGTGGGTGAGCTAAAGATTTATTTTATTGTGTAATAGGTGTGGATTGAATTTTACTTGATGGGACCCATCAGCCATGAAGGAGCAAAATGAAGTTTGAATTGTATGCCAAGGCCTCTTACAGCTACCCGCAAATCTGTCAAGCCCATCAATGTTATGATCCCAAATTAAAGGGCAAGTGGTGTTAGGTATTAAAATTAATAGCACAATATACGCAAGCTCACAAATCTGAATATAAAATACTTTTTTTTTTGTTTAATTTCCGTTATATTGTTCCGAGCAATCAATGTGTTAATACATATAATGGAACTTGCATTGACTAGAATATCATATTTACTGATTTATTAATATTGCATTATTTCTGGAATGCCAGTCCGATCGTAACTCGTAATTAAAACCTGTAAGGGATTGAAATCTAACCTCCATTTTTCAATGACGTAATGTTGATGATCTTATTTACCATGCAAAGTGCACAAGAATGGTTTACGGGTTTGGATGTCGGCAATATCTGTTGAGGGCTTGGTTAATTTAATAGCTCTGTATCTCCGCAGAATTTCAAACCCACAGGCTTTGCGGGTGTACCAGGGCCGCTGCAGGCTTGGAATTTAATAGGGCCCATGGTCTCTTTAGGTCTAATGGTGTGCCCCTTACAAAGACAAACCATGTTGAGAAAGAAGCTGCTTAAAGCAGGCATAGTAAAGAATATGGAAGTTTGCAATAATGGTTAATTGCATATAAAAGTGGAAAATTTAAAGTATGTTTTTATTTTTTGATGTTCTAATTACACTTTTTCTTTATCAACTTTAATTATTCAAATAACCATATAGATTAAATCTGACCACAGTGCCCCTTTAACAAAAATAATTTGACATTAAAAATGTGTAAAGTTTTTTGGCATGTGAAAATATCTTCTACATAACTTTCCTTTGCATGGAATAAGATGGATCCTTTCCCCTTCTCCTGGAGACATGCAGACTTAGAATAATTTCAGCTTTCATTACTATCTAGAAAATGTCATGTTTCTCTTGTGTGACTGAGCAAGTGAAAAAAAAAAAAATCAGATCCACAAATAAATGATATCTCTCAGGGAAAATACTCTTCTTTTTTTCAAATTTCTTTCTTGAAGTGTGCACGTTATGAAGATTGAATTTTACTTGATGGGACCCATCAGCCATGAAGGAGCAAAATGAAAGTTGAATTGTATGCCAAGGCCAGATATTAAGAGAGTATATGACTTGGTTTGCCCTCTATGTAAAACTCTAAGCCAGTATTCTGCAGTTGAAAAGAAGCACAATAAATATTGATTTATATTGTCACAAACCATTCATAAATATCAGGGAATCTTAAACTTTTACGTGTGGTTGAGCGTTTCAATGTTAAATGTACAATGCCATCTACTTTAAAGTAAAAGTGAGAAGTTATGATGTAGTTTGTGGTTAGGAGGACTTGTTAGGGAGGAGTTATTGGGAGCAGTTAGGGAGAGTTATGGACAACTGTCTCTGACAAATTAACACACAGTTGTTAGAGTATTATACTCAGAGAAAGACATTATGAGTATTTAAGCATTATAGGTCAAGTATCTCTACCTCCCACCAATCACATGACTTTAATTTTTTTTGTCTTCAGGGTGTTTAATTACTGAAAATTTTACTAAACAGCATAATTGGGCAAGAGAAATATCAGAAACGTAGTTTATAATTAGAATAAAAAGTAAATGTTGATAAATCTTTTGAATCCATTAAGCAACCATGGTTACATGTAGTAGGGTTTTTTACTTTTTTTTTGCAGAATCAGGGTTTGCATTTTCACTGCAAGCTGCCTGCTTGTGAACCTCTGAGGGGTTAGGTGTAAAATACCAAAAAACTCCATTGGTTTAATAAAACCTGCTACCTTCCTCCATAATCCTTCTCTCCATTGTTCAGTAGATAAAAACACACCCTCAGTGCCCAATCCAGACAAGATGGAATCTTATTATACACGTCGGCAAAAAAGAAACAATTTTTTTCTTAAGCTGGTCACTCATTTTGAACTAGACAGTGCACAACTGCATGGGGTGCTCCGCACTTGCTTCATATACATAAATAGAAGCATGGGAGATAGAGGGACTTATTGTACAAGAAGTAGTGTGAGGTGGACTTATGGGGAGCACCTAGAAGAGACAATTAGTAATGTATTAATGGGAACATATGAGGTAGAGCTAAAATAAAAAAAGGTATATGGAAGGCTATAAAGCAGAGAAGAATATACAAAACGTATCAAAGAAAATAAGGAAATGTATCTGACAGTTTCATTGTCAGCCAATTATCTATTGTCCTATCCTGTTTCAATCCTCCCCCAATGCACCCTCCACTGTAAGATAAAATAAAATACCCTCATGATCCAGCTCTCAGGAAGTGATGTAACAACTAGAAAATGGACTGCACATATAAACAGAGTATTTCATTTCTGATTTTCCCTAATAATATTTGTATCTTCATGGATCATGCTAATCCTCTTGGTATTCATGTCAAAGATACTAGATTGGGTTTCCAGTTCCTTTTCCAGTGGACCACAGCATGCAACTCCTGGTATTCCTAGGTGGTCTCCTATATGAGTATTGACCAGGCCCAAACCTTCTTGGCTTCAGGGTGGTGTGGCCTATTGGTTCTCTGACTGGAATTGAACCTAGGTCAACAGCGGTGAAAGCACTGAATCCTAGTCACTTGACCACAGTTGCTAATGTTGTTAGTTTATTACATATATCACAAAAAGTGCCTTTTTCTTGAACTACAGTGGTCCTTTAAATCAGCATGTGACATTTTCTCACATTATATAGATTTACTACATAAGAAATATATAGGCCATATAGTTACTATGGAAGTTAATAATGGAGTACAATATTCCCTCTGAATATATCAGAGGGATGTCTATGCTTAAGGGAAAATAGGAGTCTGCTGTAAAACTTATAATATATCTGCCTAAAAGTAGCATTATCCACTCTCTGGTTGGTTACCAAACTACTTGATCATCATCCTTTTTATTTAAAAGGGCTACAGTACATGGAAGATACTTTCACTGCCTTCTAGGGATTGGTTCATCCTGCTAAAAGCTTTTGAAAAAGAATTCAAAGAAAGTGAAAATGCAGCCTGGGAGATAGATGGACGCAAGCTTTAGATGTTTAATGTAACTGGAAATCAGGGGAATGTAGGATTATGCATATTGCAAAAAGATATCCCCATGAATATAGTAAAATGAAATTTGTGTCAGTGAGGACTCTACAGAGAACATACCTCTGAATTATTAAATCATTACAGAAACTGTTAAAATGAGAAGAACAAAAAATTGGATTGCACTTTTTATTTATTCATTTTTTTTTTGCTTTAGATATTCAAGAACAGTAGAAATTTAGAAAGTGAAAAAAGAATATGGAGTTCAATGAAAAGGTCACAAGATGAAGACAATTTAGTTAATTTCCATTTCTTCACTTTCAGTTTAGAAAATAGTGAAAATGTTCTTCTGCTTAAAAATATGTATGATTATGTGCATTACACATGAAGTAGAGGAGTAGGTTATAAGAAAAAGCCTAGCCTTATTTTTAGAAGCAGTGTTTATTACTTTATTGCAGAATTATCTACTTTATCTAAAATCATATGAACCCACATTGCCCCCCCCATGCCTTGAAGAGGAAGACTTACTGTTAAGACAGCTCTATACATTTGCAGAGTCTGCACAAATTAACATTTCTGTTAGAAATGCTTTTATACTCTTGTCTTTGTTGTTGTTTTTGTTTAGTCATTCAGTCGCATTCAACTCTCCGTGACTCTATGGACCACAGCACGCCAGGTTCGTCTCTCAGTTACTGCCCCTCTGTGCTCTATCGAGTTCATGTTCATTGCTTCAGTGACCTCATCTATCCATCTCCGCCTCTGTCATCCCCTTCTTCTTGTGCCTTCAATCTTTCCTAGCATCAGAGTCTTTTCTAGGGGATCCTGCCATCTCATGATAAGGCCAAAATATTTTAGCTTCAGC
This sequence comes from Discoglossus pictus, assembly GCA_027410445.1. NCBI lineage: Eukaryota > Metazoa > Chordata > Amphibia > Anura > Alytidae > Discoglossus > Discoglossus pictus. The sequence continues at coordinate 213,538,700 of CM050164.1, read as the reverse complement.
TTCAGGATCATATCTTCTTGTAAACAATTAGTCTTGACTTCCTGAAGTACTGGTTTATTGGATCTTCTGACTCAGCCGTCTTTTCCAACACCACAATTAAAAGGCAGCGATTCTACGGTGCTCAGACTTTCATGGTCCAGCTCTCTGTATGTTACTACTGGGAATACCACAGTTCAAACTATGCAGAACATTGTTGATACTTTAATATCTTTACTTTTTACTAGCTTGTCCAAACTTGCCATAGTTTTCCTCCCCAGAAGCAAATGTTTTTTTTTTATGACTACAGTCACCATCTGCAGAGATCTTGGATCCAAGGAAAATAAAATCTGTCACTGCCTCCACTTCTACCCTGTCTATTTGCCAGGAAGTGAGACAGCTGTTTGCCATGATCTTCTTCTTTTTAACGTTGAGCAGCGGGCCAACTTTTGCACTCTCTTCTTTTACCTTCATCAATAAGTCCTTTAGTTCCTCCCCACTTTCAGCCATCAAGGTAGTATGATCAGAGTATCTGTGGTTGTTGATATTCCTTCCAGCAATAGTGATTCCGGCTTTGGATTTATCCAATTCAGACTTACACATGATGTACTCTGCGTTTAAGTTGAATAAATCAGGTGACAATATACAACCTTGTCACACACCTTTTCTGATCTTGAGCCATTCTGTTATCCCATGTTTGTTTCTGACTCTGGCTTTTTGTCCACATACAGATTCTTTAGGAGGAGGATGAGATAATCTGGTATTCCTTGTCTTACACAGCTGCTAATGATAGCATGTGACATTTGTCCTAAATTTCAGTAGCCCTTTAAGATCATGTGACATAAAATACATTATAACAAGTTCTTTAAGGTTATCACTTTAAGTTTTAAAGCTTTAAAACCTTACCATTGCATCACAGGTGAAAGCTTGCTTAATCATAACCTCGCTGAACAGATTTGTATCATATTTGGTAGGTCACAAATAATTCTCACATTGGTTAGTTGAGTCATTTTGAGCAATTAAAGTTTAAAGTCATATTTCAGTTTCATGGGTTATCTGATAATCAGTAGTGCATGAAAACATTTTTTTTGAAAGAAAAAATAAACATTAAAAACTTACTTTGATGAGATGTTTGCAAATGTATTCAGGTTTCCGCTCCTTGAAAACTAAATTAGCATAACATTCATAATTCATTTTGGCCAATTACCGGCAGTTATAACAATGTTTCAATTACTGGGAAGCCAGTTTGTGCAGCAAAGCATCATGGAATGTGTAGTCTTGTTTTCCCCTACACAAGGAAGCAAGAAGAAGCTCAGATATTGCTATGTGGATTTCAGCATTGTGGTGCTGTTGGCTTGAAGGTTAGTATAGGTTATCACTGTTAATGTTATGAAAAATTATATAAAAGAACAAAGACATTTCTGTATTTATATGAATATCTACAACATAATTGTTAGTTTTTTTGTATTTTGTTTTAATTACAATGAAAAATATTTGGAAAAAATATATACCTGAATGCAGTGTTTCTATTAGTACGTACCAGATGCCTAGATCTGTATGTGTATAGAATTAATCAATGTAATGTATGTTTCTGATATAAGCTGTATGTTTTAGATTAGAAAAAAAGTTAAAAACAGAGAAGCTTCCATAGTTTGATTTTGCCACGCAAAACTAATTTAGTTGAGCCATTTTGATTGGTTATTTCCTGTCAGGTGATAATTTTTAGCTTGTTCACTTCTTTGATTGAACATATTTTGTTTTCTGGGATTGGGGGAGGGGTGTTATATTTATTTTCTAATAGTGTGTCAGTGTACTTGTTCACTGGTAGGAGAAAATGAATAGTATGTTAGTTTTAGCTTGCTGTAATAGGCTAGATATTTTCACAGTTTATGTGAAATCTGGGGCTGCATGACAGAGAAAAAATTGCCAGTTACTTTATAAGGTTTGCCAAGTCTGGAGAACACATTTTTACAATAATGTAAATTACTTTATAAGATTTGCCAAGGCTGGAGAACCAAATTGTACAATATTGTCAGTTATTTTTTAGGGTTTGCCAATAGTGGAGAAGTCATTATTTCAATAATGTCAATTATTTTCATGGCCTGAGAAGAAGCCCCCACACGAAACGTATGCATCAGCCGGTGCAGGGTCGCTTCTGGATGATGTAATTTGGCGTGCTTGAGCGCCAAGCCTAGATTTAATAACGTAAGATGCTGTAGGACCATAGCACTGTGATTACTATATTATATATGTTCAAATGATGCCTATATGCTAGCCACATGTCTCCAGGTGTATGTTGATTAACTCATATATGTACCTTAATAAGTTTAATAATATTAATGTTGAGCAGATGAAGATATAGAATATACATGATTTTGTATTATATGTTAAACAATTCTCTGGATAATTACTGAATGAATTATGGATATATTGATTTAATTTGGCAATTTCATATTGAATACACTGATCTGTTTATTTAGTATTAATACTGAATAATGCATATTGAAATTATTGTGATTACTTATACAGATAGTATTGTTTGAGCACTTAACTTTATGAGAGTGTATATGACGCTCATTGCAGGGGTGGAGATGAGATCCGCAGGCGCTCATCGCGAGGCCTACGGGACTGGGTGCCAAAGTCCATTGCGAGCCCCATAAGATGCAAAATTTCTGCACCTTGGAAAAATTGCGGACCTAGCAAAAAATTACAAATCTAACGGCCAAACCACGAAAATCGAACGAACAACAAAAAACCCTAAATATGCCTCAAATTAACTTAGACACTCACACACAGCAAGGGGGGGGGGAGCAAGGGAGCCTGTGAGTAAGGTTGCTAGTTAATTTGAGCCATATTTGGCATTTTTACACCATTGAAAATCGACTAAGTGAGAATAAAAGGGGGAGAGCCTCGCATTGTGTGGCAAACAGCATTAGTACATGGGAAGAGAGGCTCGCAAAAGGCGCCAAAGGTGCTCAGAGGTCCCATTGCCTCGCATTGTGTGTCAAACAGCATTGTCATGGCTTAAAATTTTATTGCTGTCATTTTTTGACGGACAAGTCACTAGTATTTAAATGAGACTGATTAAGACATACTCTATATAAGGATGGTACCATACTTAACAATGTATACACTTGTACTTGGTATGTAATTACATTGGCGTCTCCTTGGGCTAAGGTTTATTGACATACTCTGTCTTTTTATTTGTTATCATCAGATTATGCATTGTAGATAGAGGTTATAGGCAGGATAAGAGGGCAAGTGACGGGTCCTAGTCCAAGCTCTGTCACACAATATTATAGGGATAACCATACATTTATTGCCACAGATTGTTGTGAGTTATATTTTAGATATTTTGTTGTCCTAGAGAGGTTTCCTAGTAGAGGTTTCCAACTAGGTTCTAGACTGTGTTTATTTATTGATCATTTTAAATATACAAGTCTTAAAATTCTCCTAGTGGAGCACATCCTGATCTCTGCAACATTGCTTAAACCTCAAATTTGCTCAAATTTACAAAGTTTACACACCCGAGAATCCCGTAAGCAAGAGAAAAAATGGCCACTGAACAAAATAAAAACAAGGCTACACGACCCCTAAAGCCGCTAAATACAACAAATCAAATACAGCTTTTACAAAAACCCGTTTGACCTACAACATACACCATTAGCAAGGACGCTTCATCATACAAACCCGCCTACCACATACACATTCGCCGATATTTTACAACACTAACTACTGAATGCGGAAGTACCCAGCTACACTAACGGCTTCCCCTCGTGCACGCAGCCTATTTACACTACACACTTCACACATTGCTGACACTTACACCTCAGCTCCACAACAGTGCAAACCTACATTGTATGCTGCAGGAACATCAAAACAGATTGTCAGCTCTTCAGCACAATGCTTCCTGCATATATTACTTAAAAATAGGTAAAGTATATAAATTTATTTATTATTTATTTAATTAGCATAAAAAATATACATATACACAAAAACAAAAAAAACACTATCGCAATAAACGCAAAAGCCATTCACTGCACACCTCACAACGAGCGCCAACGCTGCTCATAGCACACAAACTACACCAGGGGAAAGCCTTGCAATAAGCGCAAAAAGCAGATCAGCAACAACCTTACAATGACAGCAAAAGCGCTAATGATGAAAAAAAATACAACAACTAAGAGGCTCACAATGAGCGCCGAAGGATCTCAGACCGCAAAAAAAAATTATGTCTGTGGCAAACAGCATTATCTGCCTTACAATTTTATTGCCCCGTCATTTTAGAAGGGCAAGTCGCTAGTACACATATATTTCTGAGTTTATTATAAACTCTCTCAAACAGGAGATGCGTTCTTGCCAATTATACATGCGGATCTTTCACCTTGAGCACAAAAGGATACACATAATTTCAGGAGATAATACATGTATCCTGAGCATTACCTCACCCATTCATAATTGTTTAAGCTAAGAGCTAACCAAGAGCTGTAGATAATAAAATGGTGTAGATACTGACATAAAAAAGTAATTGGCTGAAATGTATTTTAATTAGCTAGATTTATAGCCGAAAGGTCCAATCAATATTAACATATTGTATTATTTTATTCTTAGACCATGAAGCAAGTAGTCTACTGGACATAAGTATCTTTGCATTGCTTTTTTGTTGACATGTAACCATTATGTATTTGAATACAAGTGATGCATAATTTTATTACTATTGGTTAAACCATGTAATTGAAATGAGGGAGCGTGGAGAAGATAAGGAATTGTATAGCTATCAGGACAAAAAACCCTAAAGGGATCTCTCTCTGGAAAAACTTTATTTTGCTTCTCTTTGGCTATTCATTATGTATATTTTTACTTAAACATTTTTCTAAAAAGAATAATTAAACTTAAAGAGCTAGTCCTATTCCAAAGAAGTTCTGCTTTCCAACTTCTTCATTGGTAAAGCATAGTTGATTTTACTTATATTTTGTGATGGAATTGAAATAGTCTATATAAATCTTTCTGTTAAATTGTATAGAATTGACACAGATAAATAAGGGTATTGGATATCATAAATCTGGATATTGTTGCCAATCCATAATTTTTATACTTGTACCCCTTTTTTGATTGATTGATTTGATAAATTAATTTTATTTTATTATGTTACAATATCCATTATTATAGTAATCTAATACCTATATACAAATTTATTTTGTCTTTTACATTATACTACATTTTACATTGTCTTTTGACACTATAACCCAGGTTGTTTTATATTACAAATTTATATTTTATTATATTTTATATGCTGGTTGCCATGTGGGTTTAAATACCTGATTTTGCTATTTACTCATTTTTATAGTGTACATTGATCTTTCATTTATTAATATGCCATATTACTGAATGGTAATGCCAAATATATTTTGTGGAAGGGGTATACAATGTTATCTAAGCTATAAAAAAGATTTTGTCTATTTGTCACCAATGTTATATTGTGATATATTTAAATATAGATTGTTTATATGTATATATAGCTGCTTATCTTGTCTTGCTATTATCAATAACCAGTGTTTTGCATAATGTGTATACTTTTCTATAAATTGAAACTGAACCATATAAAACATATTATACAACACTTTGTATATGTTTTGTAATATCCTAATTGCATGACAATATAAAGCAGCACAAATGTGCCCTGAACATGGCCTAAGATGGTAGAGGAGCCTCCCCAGCCAAACACTGCTGTTAGGTATTATACTGTATATAGCCTGCTTGGCTTATTCCTGGAGTAGGTTGATAAAAACATCACTGGCACTACTGTCCCAGGACACTGGGAGCCAAAACAAAAAAATTTGTGGGGAGAATTGTTCCCAGAACTGCAGATGAAAGGGACCCATCACTGCTAAGAGAGGCTGAAATCTGGCACAATAAATATGAAAGCAGACTCTTCCTTTGCACAAAATGGGCAAGTGGCTGGAGATTCTGAACTGAGCTACTTACTTTCTCATGCTTCGTGCATCATGAAGCACTCTCCAAATCAAATCCTGATTGTATCATGGGAGCAAGTCTGAATAAAGGTCCCTCCACTTCACTTACCCTCTTCAGATGTGAATACCAACTTCTAGATAATATCTTGTAGGGAAAAGAGCACAAGGAATCACACTGTAAGGAGCACTAGAGAGTACAGCCCTTTCCTTTACATGCCACAAAAGCATTCTGAGAGTATGTTCGCTAACCTGGGAGGTTGCAGTCAGGAGGAGTGTGACCGGATTCATAGGGCTTGTGTCTAGTTCATACAGCTAGAATCAGGCGGTCTAGAATATGGACTGCAGAACCTCCTGAGAAAGGTACATACATCGGAGAGATGACATTCTTAAAACCCTGTAGAAAATTATATGGAAGTGTGTAAACCCTCATAGTCCAAGTTATTCCCATCTTGGGATACCAGTCTTTAAAAAAGATTTGATTAGCAGGGTTCAGTAAACAGCTCATCATCCTCCACACCTTACTTTGTGCTGGAGACCATGCTGCAGTCCTTGAGGTTTTTTCTATGTCATACGCCAACAAAACTGAGAGGTTTCTCCCAAATTGGGTTTGATTAGAAATATTTACTGATGAACATGTTGGTGGCAGAAACTAGATACCAGTGGTCACCATTGCGGAGAAGGATCTACATACAGACAACCCTGGAGATTCAGAAAATGGAAGGTGTACAATTGTGAATACACACTCCACTCCCTGCCCACCTTCTCCCAAAGGGATACACATTACGCTGTAGAGAGCAGAGATCAAATGCTTTCCCATACCTATGAATTTTGAGGATCAACATAGGGGTCAGACTCAGACAGAGCTGAGATGCCATCAGGTGATTGATCAACGGAGCCTACTCCCTTATGTAAAGCATTCATGTAAGTCCCTTCCATCACCCCAGACAAAATAGGAAGTGGTCCTAATCAGTTTCCTGGGACTTAAAGAACAACTAAAGTGTAATATCTATTATATGCAAATTTAAAGAATTTAATGTAATAGTGTACAAAATGTTTTTACATAGTTTAAAATAAATATTTACAACATTTAATTATTAATTATTGTATTCACAATTAAAGGAATGGTAATGTCTCAATTTGTCTTTAAAAGAACATATTAAAAATTAAACACCAAGTGTTATAATCTTGCTTTTTATCCTTCAGTCCTGCTGTCATAACCCTCGGTACCCTCTCGCATCTGGAAAACTATGACAACTATGAGCTCTAGCCACTTCAACAACTATGGACCTAGGCTGTTTTAATGACCAAAATACTATATTATTCCATATTAAAAGACCATATAACTTGCTTGATGTTATAGGACCAAAGGAGAGTTTCAACATGGATATACATCCCTAATGTTCCCCAAGCTCCTGGTTATATGCCCCTGTCCCCAAGACCCTTTCCCATTGGATAAAACCAGCCCAGGGTACTTTATATCATTTTTAATATTTTTGGGCGATTGCCATATGAGTATAATGTGCTTCAGAGTGTGTATAATACGTGTGGTAATAAAAATATTTTGAGGGTAGTACCACTTTAAGGGCAATCAGTAGCCACTTCCAATAGAAAACTGCCATACTCAGTTTGCTCCCATTGCGGAGATCTGACCAGATCTCTGAGCGGATAAAAGCTTGTGGTAGTGGCAGAGAACGCTCCATAGGCTTCTATGGGGAGAGCCATGAAGCTGATTGCACCATCAAGTATAGTTAATTAGGTTGTCAGACAACAATTGAGACACCTTGTTTCAAAGACACAGGTCAAGTGATGTCAAGTGGTTTGTAAGTGATATCCCTTTGATCCATTGTCTTTCTCTTATACACTACTTGGTATATCATTGCCAGTTATTCCTGACCCGCATGTAGTCTAACCAAGTGCCCATATTGTTAGCAAATCTATGGAAGCCCTAGTCAGCTACCAAAAGTGTATACATTCTCGAGTTACCCCCACTGTCCTAGCCAACTACTCTCTGACTCAATATAGGTACCTTTACCCAGGGACATAGGATACAGGTTAATTCCCTTCCCCATTACAAGGCACAACAAGCCAGCTATCAAGCACACTACCCTCCTCTAAGTTCCCGTACCAAAGAACGCTCTCTTCCCCAGGACCATAAGTTCCATGGGTACATGGTCACCACATTGGGTTAACCGCCAACACAGTCTGTCTCCATAGTAACACTGTACTGTCTGGTGAGGCCAGACAATATCCAAAGAAATGGGACATATGCGACATAGCCTCACCAACACCTAGATTGAGAGATAGCCTGGTGTCGCACCCATGGTTGAATCAATGGCAGATTACGAGGACATGCCTGTCACAGACAAATGAAGGCAAGAGGTATTGAGGTGCTAGGACACAAGACCTGCAATGAAATGATACAGGGACTATGAAGGGTTGATGAAATTGGTTGAATAGTTGGGAAGACTGGACACAGTGGGTCACCCCAATGATCAACCAATCAGGGAGGACAAGGTGATGAGGAGTCTTCAGATACAGCAGACTGCAGTACTCGGAGACATTGCTGACGACCAGGTGATAGTGATAATAGACCAAATAAGTTACGAGATCAGAAGCCAAAAAGTGGGGAGATCTGCATATGCTTCCTCTTGTGATGTGTGAAGTGTCAAATCACTAATTTTTCATTCAATAACAAACTTTGCAATAGAAAATACTCTATTACAAAATATTTAACAGCCAGTCACATAAATACATTCAGACAGAAATATGCACAATAAATCATTTTGGTGTGTAGAACTAAATATACCAACATTTATAATATGCTTGTATAATATTATTATAAGTTCATGATTTTTTTAAAATATGTGGTTTTAGAAGAATATAAAATAATTAAAATATGTTTTGTTAATGCCCAAAATAAATCAGTTGATTTTTAAATGATAGATAATGCAATAAAGTGTCTGGGATAATGTCCTCTATTTGGAAAATCATTTTAGTTTATCTGCAAGCAGACTGTGGATATAGAAATAAAGTCACCAAATCAGAAACTGCAATATCATCTCATGAATATGTCATTGCATGTTGGGTTAGTGGAAGCAAAGAAACATATATATGAATAAACCCATTATTAGTTTGCTACAAAATTATAAATTAAAATGTGTATATGTCTGAGCAATGTCATTTGGTGTAATATTATGCCTTTCTATGATACTGCTCCACCTTTTCTCATTATAGTACCCTTTAACTCACCCTCTCTCTCGATATAAAGACTCAATATAATCCATTTCTCTTCATATAACTTCTTATAAATAATCCTATGTCTCGATACAACCTCCCCAACTCGTACTATTAAAGAACCACTGTACAAGGAAAAAATATATATGTTTTAAAACTTTGACTGTCTAAGAGGGGCGTTTATGTTTCTCGAGAGCTATGAGTTCATCATTTGAGGCAATGTCCTTTTTCTGAGAAAATGAGAGAGAAGGGATGTTGTGTAAATCTCAAGCTTATCCTGAATAAAACAATGGCTCTTGATTTCTGTCTGTTCCCTCCCCCTGCACACCTTCTTCCAGACACCCCCATTACACAGCTCTGAGGATGTGATGTAACAAATGCAAAATACTTTCCTGTACGGAGCCTTACAAAATTCAGATTTTCCCAAAAAATGCATTAAGCCCGTGACTTACACAGTTGCTAAAGCTATTAGTTTGGTACATAGTTGACAAACAAGTATTTTTATTTCTTAAACTGCAGTGGTGCGTTAATGGAAAAAAATATCTAGTGCTTTACCTGTGTTGCGAAGTGCTTTGCTGAGACTGCTATGACAATCTTCCCATTGAAAACAGCAGTCACTGGCTTAGGTGAAGAAGCATATGCAAAGCTTTCCGAATCATGGGGTACATCTTTTCTTATATCTTAGTATATAGCTGTATTTTCTCTTTCAATATAACCCACTACTCTTTATAGCTTTAATGTAAGCATTTTGTATTAATAAAATCTGTGTATCTCCTACTGACACTTGGATAAATACAACATTATTTGCTGTATGTAGGGTAAAACTGCAGAATATGACATATGGATTGAAAGCAGTAGCAAACACTTTGTCATAACAAGCAGAGGTAGAACGATCCATTGTTTGGTGGTAGTTAAGGGACCATTCCGAGAAGCATTGAGCAGCTAATAGCATCTAATTATGTCTGTCTCAGTGACATGATGTTGTTAGTGGAGGAGCTGAGGTCACTTCTATTGCTTTATGCTGCAGCTCCAACAATAAGCACTTATTATTTCCCTGCAATTGAGCCCCCATTGTGTAATACTTATTATTCCAAACCTCAACAAAAGGAACAGAATATAACTCCTTAACCCTATCAAGACTGGCAGCCTGCAGTATCTCAGAGTGAGGCATACATATTTATGATAAGATATTGATCATGAGCATAGGCACAGGTTGAAAATATAAAGAGAAAAAACGATGAGAAATGATCATATACACTTGAAAGCATATTCTTTGTTGCATCTGAAAGACAGTATTTGATAATGTACCTCTGTGCATTTTATTTTTTCAACTGATGCTCTTAAAAAAAATGATCCGGGGGCTTGTCCCACTCAGTAAATATGCAGTAATGTAAATATATAGATATAGAATATAGATATATGAGTGATAGTTGTCTGCCAATGAAATCTACATACATATGTATGCTCTAGGCACCTTCTGTTAGTTTCGCTGAAGTTTAACAAGGTTTTACTCAATAAGTTTTATGCAAAACACAACACTGGGAAAGTTTTTTTTTAAACCCTTGAAAATATTTTTTCCATGTCCCTTTAAATATCAATGTAATATGAATTGATCTTTTAAAAGAACACTGTACTGGTCATACATTAGGTCTTCTTTTGTTTATTGAGTAATGGACTAGCAACATATTCAGGTTTTGAATAAATACATTTTAATGTTGCTTTTAAAACTTATATTTGAATTTTAGTGTTTCAGACCTTAGCAAACATGTTTCTCTCCTCTTCCTTCACAAGAGGTTTTCTGTATCTGAGCCTTTATCTGCCTGCAGTAGACTGCAAATTTTAGGACAAGATCCCAAACAGATTCTCTTCTATTCCCTGGACAGCTAAAAGGGATCCAGAGAAGCAGTTTTGGGATGCTAATGATCAAATATAAGTTTTAAAAATTACATTGAATTAATTTTCTTCACATAGTTATTTTATTGCTAATAGGTTACTAAATAAACAAATTAAACTCTGTGTATGATCACTTTAGAGGCCCTCTAAGTAGCTGCCCCAATTGGAACACTAAGGTGTGAAGTTCTTCATTTGTATGTTGTACTCTCCCCAATTACTATTTTATTATGTGGAGCCTATCGTATAAAATGCAAAGAGATCTTACTTAACAATAAACCTCAGCAGGAATTGAAATTTGATTAGTGACGTGTATCATATCTTTTGAATATGGATCAGTGAAAGCATATAAATACTCTCAAATTCTACAGATACTATCATGACATTCATCATATGGACAGAAGGAGAGAAAAATGCATCGCATTCCACAATTCTTCAATACCTTCCACCATTTATTAAACTTAAAATGGATTATTCTGCAGAACAGGTAATCTTTATGGATCCTACAATAACCATCACCAAGGCATACTCCACTCATCTATATATAGGAAACCTACAGACAGATTCAGCTACCTCACAGCTCTGGTTTCCATCTCTCCCACATTAATCAAGCCATCATCCATAGCCAAGCCATTGGATACTGTATATGCTTAAACGCTGGGAACCATGACAAACATTTAATAACACTGTCTGAATCTTTCAGAAAGGGTTACAAAGCCTAGCATAATTACCCAAAAAATGTGCATACATCTCTAGTGACAACATACAATATGCCTCTAGATGACATTTGCAAAATATTCAAAGATTCACAGCCACTACTAACAGAGGATGCAGAATAGCATATTCCCCAAATCTCTCATCCATTTAGAAAGCCCCCAAAAATGAAACAAAGCCAGGCAATGGTACCAAACCTTACAACAGAACTCTTTGTAAACGGTGTAAGCACGTCTGTGAAGGTGACACAGCCACACATAACAACAAGCCTATAACATCAGAGGGTCACATGTACACATTCATGCACATCTTCCAATGTGGTTTACAAAATACAATGCACTGTATCTAAAATGGGTAGTTACATTGGGGAAACCAGTCAATAATAATAATTGAGGATGAATCTACCCAGACATTATATTAAAAATCACAATGAAAGAAGTTATTGTACCCCAGAGGGAATTTCAAAAACACACAGGAGAGAAAAACATTTGAAATGAAGATGATCACACTCTTTAGATCTGAAGTTACAGGACTTAACATAGATTGAGATTTTCTGGCACAATATCAAATTTTTTTGTGATCCTGCCATGTTATCTTAGGGTTTTATTGTTGTTTTCCAGCTCATTAATATATGTGGGTATTTATGGCCATAAGTGAGTTACAATGCAATGGACACATAGAGAGGTTTTTCCCTCTTATCTCAGTCCTTGTTTATAGATCCACGCAACTCAGAAACTTGATCGATCAAGTACTTTATTTATGATGTCTGTCTTCTGTCCCATTTGGGTTTCTTATTACTTAGAATCCCTGTTCTGAATATTGAAATGTTGATGTTAAACCTTAAGTCATTATTGTTTCTGATTTGACAAATAGAGGCGCAACACTCGAAAGCTTGTCACTCTAACTTGAATGTTTATCAGATAATCACTATATACTGCAATACTCTAATTATTAATGTAAATTCTTTTTTAAAATATTGTTATTCAATGTTTGGATTAGTTACTGTTTAGTTACAAAAAAATAATCAAGAAAAAAAATGCTAGATTAGGTTAGTCTGACTTGATCTCCCTGCACTATATCCATGCACTTATTCATTAAAGTGCAGGTATTCAACAATTTTTCCATCAAAATAATTTTCATTAGTTTGCATAGTACAGCCTGTGGTTACTGGAATTTACCCTGCTAACTTTTTGTGAAGTTGTAATGCATAATTCAGTACAAATACCTTTATGTTTGAAAAAATAGCCACAATCAAAAACTTTCATTTTTGTATGGTTTAACACAGCCTTTTGTATACTAAAACATTTCCGTTTCCACTTAGAGACCAAACATTATATTACAGTTTGCGAGTTATAAATTGAATTTAGTTTCCCTGTGAGAAAGTTTCTTAACAACTCATGTAAGTGATGACACTTGCAAGAAATGTTCTTACAGCCCTTTTAAATTCCCCCAACGGTATAACTCGTAGCCCGTAAAGGAGCTCGCTAAATTTACGGCTATTAAATTGGCCTCTTACAGCTACCTGCAAACGATCTGCAGGTTACAGGCGGAAAAACCCTACAGGCTGTCGAAATCAGAACTCGGCTGCCTTTTAGCCTTTGAACTGTCAAAACCGTAAATGTTAACAGCCTTATTAAATTGCGATTTGGCCAATTGAATAGGGCTCTATTTAAGCACATAGCATATTTTTTTACAGAAGTTTTTAGTTAGTGAACTTCTATCCCAAAGCTAGGTCTTTACTAACTAAAAACTGCTGTAAAAAAATTGCTTTGTTAATATATAGAGCCCTATTCAATTGGCGGAATCGCAATTTAATAAGGCTGTTAGTTTGCAAATCACTATTAAATTGCTACGAATCCACTGGCATTAAAAACCCAAATCGACAAATCGAGCCAAAAAGCCTACAGGTACTAGAGAGGACCAGCAGGGGGGTTAAAGTCCTATCCGTAGCACTGTAAATGCAAATATCAACACAATACTGTATTTTGTATTAGGGAAAGTGATGTTAGGTATTAAAATTAATAGCACAACATTCTCAAGCTCGCAAATCTGCAAAGTAAAATACTTTTTTTTATGTTTAATTTCCATGTTATATCGATCCCGGCAATCAATGTGTTAATACATTTAATAGAATTTGCATGGCCTAGAATATAATATTTATTCATTTATAAATATTGCATTATTTCTGGAATGCGGGTCCGGTACTCGTAACTCGTATTTCAAACCGGTAAGGGATTGAAATCCAACCTCCATTTTTCAGTGACGTAATGATGACGATCTCTTTTACCATTGGCACCGTCTAAACCCATAACTACGGGTTTGACTAATTGATCAGGTCCACGGCCGCACATGCAACGCACGCAAGATTGGTTTATGAGTTTGGATGTTGGCCACGTCTGTTATGGGCTTGGCTAATTTTTGGCAGTGATGACCTCAATAGTTTGTCCAATGAGCTGGAGTAGGACATCCTGGAGAGTGATGTGAGATGGGCCCTAGGAAGCCTTGCTGATAATCAAAATTCTACAGGGTGGTGCTGTGAAAGTGTTGCTTGCATTATACCAATTAACAGTAGCAAATAGACTGATAAAGGACAGTCTACATCCCAATCCCAAACCCAAAAAGGCAGTGCCAAAGAGTGCTCCAATTATCGAACAATTGCAGTAATTTCACATGCCTTGCTTAAGATCCCGGAAGCTTTGCTCAAACAATATAAGGGCCAAGAACTATCAGTTGTGCAAGCCAGGTTTCGAAGAGGTGTAAGAGTTTAAAATAATAGAGAAAGCAAGAGAGATTCCCGAAAATCATTACCTCTGCTAAATAGGCTATTCTAAACCCTTGGACTGTGTGGATCATGAAAAAATGTGGCAAGTTCTTAAAGAGATAGGGGTAGCAGACCATCTCATTGACCTTCTGAACAATCTGTATGTGAACCTAGAAGCCACAGTCAGAACCTTGCATGGAAAAAATGAATGGTTCAAAATTGTGAAGAGAATGTGACAAGATTGTATACAAGGTCATCACCTTATTTATTCAATTTATACCACAGAATATATTATGCGTAAGGCCAGATGAATCCCAAGCTGTAATCAATATTGCTAGGAGAAATATCAACAACGTCAGATAAGCGGATGATACTACTCTGATGGATAAATGCCAGGAGGAACTAAAGGGCATATTGATGAGGGTACAAGAAAAGAGTTCAAAAAGCTGCTACTCAAGATTAAAAAGATGAAGATCATGGCAAACAGCAGTCTCAGTTCCTGGCAAATAGTTGAGGAAGAAGTGGAGGTAGTGACATATTGTATTTTCCAAGATCTCTTTGGATGGTGACTACAGCCATGAAATGAAATTATTTTTGCTTCTGGAGTGGAAAGCTATTAAAGATATTACACTATCAACAAGGGTTCCCATAGTTATAACCATGGTATCTCCAGTAATAATATCCGGGTTTGGGCTACCTGGACCATAAAGAAGGCTGAAAGCCATAGAATTGACAGTCTTGTGGTGTTGGAGTGCAAGAAGAACCAATCAATCAATAGAACATCAAAGCTAAATTGTTCCCTGGAAGGTTTGATTATGAAGCTAAACCTCACATATTTTGGCCATATCATAAAAAGAGAGGAATCCTTACAGAAGACTCTGATGTTTGGAGAGATTGAAGACAAACGATGAGGGGGATGGCAGAGGTGGAGATGGATAAGTGAGATAATTGCGGCAGTGAACATGAGCTTGATGGAGCTCAGAGGGGTAGTGTCTGACAGAGGTGCCAGAAATGATGTGGTCCTTAGGACATCAATGGCTATATCAGCAGGCAACTGCCTCCTTTTTAGATTTTGATGTAAAGTTGAAAATGATGAAACTAATGCCCCTTATCTATTTAAATTACCTCAGTCTATAAAAAAAAAATATGATTTGGAAATGCCAAGTACAATTATTCAGTCGACAGAGAGTAAATGATTGTTCCATAGAGGTCTTAACATTGTTGGCAAAGCAGTCTGCTAAATAATTCTTTTTTTTTATGTCTCTTTAGCATTTTATGTTTTATAAACAGACAGTTTTATCATATTTAAAGCCTGCTCTTTTAAACACATGCTAGACAAATAATGTGTGCAAATCCCATGTTCTCTTTATTAAATAATTATAGATAAACAGTTGTCTCTGGAAATAAAATAAGTAGCATGAGCAGTGCCCCTTTTTTTATGTTTTATATTCCTGACTTCAAGGGCCACTGCCTTGAGCCAGATTTTATTACTTTTCATTTATAAAAATCAAATAATTTGAATGGATAAATAAATTTACTTTTCAATTTCTGGTCAGTAAAACAAAGTTGATATTTTTGGAAATAAAACACTGAAAACTGCTGGTTTTACCATGAATTTTAGGCTAGAGCTACTACCACTTTCAAACTGTGGCTAACTGCAATACATATCCTCAGACACCTGCCTCTAAAGTTGTGCAGGTAATAAACCGCTGCCAGTGCTTCTCACTCTTCTTCATTTTAGTAAATAAGCAGACAAAAGATCAGCTTTTTTACAATATGTTGAAAAGTTGTTTATTTTGATCTTTATTACTTAAATGCCATAAGAGCTGGACCATTGCAGTGGTCCTTTAAAGAGTTTCAAAACTTACTGGAAAAAGTGTAAGAGATTAAACATTTCTCTGTGCTTTCTTTTTGTCAAACTTAATATGAAAATTGAAGAAAAAAGCATTTAGAACAATATTTAGAAGAACCTGTGATACAATTTGTAGTTTAATACAAACAGGTGTGTCCACATATACTTTAATATTAATTAATTTTGAGCTAAAAACATGAAAGTGTGTACACTGACAATTTATGTACCATGGAGAGCTCCTTTCACCTTGTGTTTAATGCCCACCAAAATACCTGACATGCATCTTCTCTAACATACTGGCATTTCAGTATGGTAATGTGATTTGTTTGGCCTCTCTGCTTTGCCCAACCCCCCTTCATTGGCCCTACATGGTATAGCTCACAGCTTCATTCAGGTAAACAAGCCCCTTCTCCA
Source organism: Discoglossus pictus (assembly GCA_027410445.1). NCBI lineage: Eukaryota > Metazoa > Chordata > Amphibia > Anura > Alytidae > Discoglossus > Discoglossus pictus. Next base: position 213,521,887 of record CM050164.1, on the reverse strand, counting down.
CCACCACTTAGCAATCCACAAGGGGACCAGTGGCTTGTGTACCTGAATGAAGCTGTGAGCTATACCATGTAGGGCCACTGTAGGTGGGCACGTCAAAGAAGAGAGGTCAGACAAATCACAGTCCACTAGAGAAGGATTAGAGAAGCTATCATCTGCTAGATGTGATCTATTCCTTGGCTCTTGTTCTTGTCGCCTAATGCTATCATGATTCAGGCTGGGGTCTGCAACTACATAGGCTGCAGTGGGCACACCAATACATGGACTCTCTATTGCTTGATTACTGTTGTTGTGCCCAGGAATTACAGTGATTTGCCAGCTTCATGGATTTAAGGATGCATCCATCTATCCCTTGTTAATTCCATGGCGCTGACATTTCAGTGTCCTTGTTGATCATCATGTACATGGGTAGTGTGTGTAATGTACATGTTGGTGTATGTTATTAACCTGACAAGGAAGCTGGGTCCTCCTGGTCCACCAGGCCTGAAGCTCCAGCGGCGGGCACCTTGCTCAGAAGGTCCTTGTGTAATCTGTAAATATGTGTAATCAAGGATTAAGTGTAAAATAGTAAATGGTATAATATAAAGGAACAAAACCGCAAATTACTTCTCTCCAAATTCTCCTACTCTCTCTCTCTGCAACCACTGACTCCGGGACCTGGGTGCTACTTCGTCAGAAAATGCAACACAGTCAACGCATGGGCGGGTAGAATGCAAATTTATAATCTCCCTCTGTCAATCATCTGTGGCTAGAACGCTTTCTATTGGCTGGGAGTCTGTGTTGCACTATGTTATACCGTGATTGGATCGTAAATGCCAATTGCATCTCGGCCAGCCCCTTAACAGTTTGCAGCCGAGGGAGTAATTTATGGGCTTGAGGCTTCGGCCCGTGCTCAATGAAAAAGTATTGCAATCAGGGACGAACGGGAGCCCGCCACACACCTACAGGCAGGCCTACAGTAATCGAGTTGCGGGCATGCAATTGAATGGAGGCCATGGTTTCTATTGGAAAATATGTTGTTTCTTTGAATATTGACTGACTGACTGAAAAACAAAGGCATATATTGATATATACAGAGCAGACTGAATCAGATACAAAAATACACTGATACACACATAAACACGTATAGAAAATAAAAAACAGATTTAATTAAAACGGCCAACTTAGTCTGCGCATTCTATCTATCTAAACATTTAGGGTTAATTAATGCTTATCCCAGAAGTGCTTGAATTCCTTTGCTGTTTGTCCCTTCTGCTGTTCCGTATTTTTGTACATTGTACCTAAATCTTCCACTCTCACAGTTAAGTTGTTACATCTTGTTCTTGTATTCCACTAACAGGTACTTCTCTGAACTTTATTAAAACCTTTATTCATTTTAAAAGTTTCTATCATATCACCACACTGTCTGCTCTATAAACAACATACAGTATATTAAGGTCATTAAAAGTTTTGTCTTTTAGACCATGCATTTTAGTCACCCCCTTTTGCATTGTTTCTAGGTTGTTAACACATTTTTTGATATACAGTGCCCAGAAAGAAACACAGTATTCTAGTTAAGGTTGAACTAGGGCAGGTGTCCTCAACCTTTTAATACCTACCACCCACTTTTGATGATAAAATTCCCTTACTGCCCACCGGTGCCACAGTAACTAAATTTAATTTCTGGTTACATAAATCATATGACCCCAGCTATGTATCCCCCTGTACTTACTAGATAGTGATACAGTCCTGACTACTGTCCCTAGCTATGTATCGCTCTGTACTTACTAGATAGTGATTCAGTCCTGACTGCTGTCCCTAGGCTCTCTCACCAGCTCTCCAACCAGTCAAGCGTGGTGCTGCGGGTCTCCGGATTGTGATGTCACTTGTCAGTGACGCCACCTAGCAATTACCCCACCGCCCACCATGAAAGTTTATTTACCCACTAGGTTAACTACCACTAAACTAGGGAATTACAATGACCAATATTTTCTGCTGCTATTTCCTCTTCCAATACAATCAGTCATCCTAGCTTTTAATGCAGCTTTGTTGCATTGCTTGTCTATTTTAAATCATTTAGCACAACAACTCAACTCCCAAATCCCTTTCCTCTTCTGCTGCAATCATAAAACTGCTGTTAAGTATATATTCAACTTTTGAGTTTTTGTGGCCTAAGTGCATAATTTATGAGTATTGAATTTTAAATCCCACATACTTGACCATTCCTATAATTTTATTCAATCATTACACATTTGATTTACACCTCCTGGATTGGCAACCCCTGTTACATATTTTTTTTGTCTTTTTCAAAGAAGCAAGTCTTCCCTTTAAAGGGCCACTGTAATTATTTTGTAAATAGATTTTTATTGATCAGTTATGCATGCAAGCAATACAATGTATATAAAAATGAAATATATTTGCATGGAGAACAAAGCTTTAAACAAAACAAATAATTTTAAATTACTGTTTGAAGAGCTTTAGCCGAGATACCACTCCTTGTTACACCTTGAAGGGCATGGGACTGGTGCCCACCCTGTGTTTTGTGAGTTTTTTGCTATTTTGACCACTAAGATATATTAACACTTAATTGACAACACACATACAGTAATTACTGATATCACATAATTACCACATATAGATTAATACGTAAACATAGCTATACATAGCGTTAGGCCACAGCACATCTACACCCCCCATACTCTCACGTACCCCCCCATACCCATAATATAATACACATAATACACACATTATTTATCTCATACTCAACATCATGCATATTATATTGATTTATCCTTATATTTATTTTATTAGTTCCAGGAGGGAAGGATAGGGAGGAGGTGAGTGAGGACAGAGAGTAGGAGAGAGAGGTAAATGCCGGAGGAGGGGAGGGGAGGAGGAGGGAGAGGAGGATAGGAGAGAGAGAGAGGAGAGGAGGAGAGAGAGGGAAACGCCAGAGGAGGAGAGTGAGGAGAGAAAAGAGAGTGAGGAGCGTCAGGAGAGAGAGGAGAGTGAGGAGAGGAGAGGTATAAAGAGAGGGAGAGGAGGAGGCAGGTTAGACAGGAGAGGTAGAGGTGTAGGACAGCAGGAGAGGGGGAGGGATATGCCCCCAGATGTAGGCACACAAGGAGTAGGGGCAGAGTGCCAGGGGCTTGATCCCAGGGGGGGAAGCTAGTGGGGATGAGGGAACGGAGAGAAAACAGGGAGGCCAGGAAGGATGGCGGGCCAAAGTACCGGGCACCCAATTATAGCCCAGAGGAGATGAGTGTCCTTCTCGGGGAAATCTGTGCCCGCTATAGGATTCTACATGGTGGGAGGAAGGTGAGGCCTAGCCAGAAGGCACATGCTTGGGGTGAGGTAGTATTAGCTGTGTCCTCAGTGGGTAATGGCATCAGGGGTGTCAAGTCTGTGAAACATAGGTACGACGACAGCCGGATGAAGGTGAAAAGGAGAATAGAAGAGGAGGCCAGACAATGGTGGTGGCCCAGCACCAGTCATTACATACTGCGAATGGGAGAGGACCCTGAAGTACTGCATAGAGCCAGCGGGTGGACACATCAAATGTGAGCACTGTACAATGTGAGTATCCAAAACACCACCATACCCTCATATGCACACACATCAACACCACACACCTAAATAATTGTCATACAATCGCCATGCTGCACTGTAAGCTCTCTGGTCATGGCTAATGATATATTGGACTGAAATAACTCTTTAAATACAAAAAGAAAAAATTTAATTATCAGAATTGTTAGCAATAAAGTATTGTTCTAATAAGTGCAGTTACAATTGATTCCAATTAACAGTTAACAACTAGGTCAAGATTGATTATCATCCAAAAGATAGTACATGTATAGGTATGCACACTGTGGCATATGCGGATACAGCCTCTGTAGGGCTGCATGGCTGTGTCATGTACCGGCTTAGATCATGTCTCATCTGCATTTTTACAGCCATTGCTGGGAATATGTCACAGATTGGTCAGTCTCACACACTGCACAGCAGATCCAGCAGAGCATGTGTCCAAATAACATGCAGATGGCACACCGCACCAGCAGTTCTCATGATGCAGCCTGATATTCATCTGTGTAACACAAGCACCACAGTTAATTACAGGCGACCATGATGTCAAGGCTATGGAAACAAATAGCTGTCAATTGTGTGTAGAGAACCCAACTCAAATTCTTTCCTTCTCTCATTTCAGTGCCCAGCAGGACAAGGCCGACCACATTATTATTTAGCTATTCCTATGTAAATATCACACAATATTTCCAGTTGAATTTTCTCCCCTGTAAATTTCTGCTACCCTTATGTCAAATATCCATGGAATGCCTAATGCTTGCTATTGTTCTAAGCAATATGTTATTGGGATCACTACAGAACACAGTCCACAATGCATTGCAGGAGAAAAAATTATAAATAAAGAACATTTCCTTAATTGCAGGTATATCTGGATTGCTGGCACTGCACATGTCTGCAATGCGTTCACAACCCACCAGTGTTTTGTTGTGTTCTTTTTTTTAATAGTTCTTGTAATATATTTTGTTGGCGCTGGAGGTGGGGGATGAAGAAGGCTTGAACATTTGAGAGGCCTGGGACCATTAACAGAAGCTAGCCCATCAGAATCAAGATGCTCATCCTTCACCCCTGAACCTCACACACATCACCTGACTGTGCCCCTCCACCGGGTATATCATGGAGCCAGCAAACAATGACACCTACACTCCCTCCTGGCGAGCAACAACTCCCTCCATTCTGAGGTGAGGAGGCCCAACCGAAGGATGGAGAGATATGAGGAACAGGCAAATAGGGACAGGCAGCGACTAATACAATTGGTGGAACCCCAGCTCATATCTCTCCAGCCTTTGTTTCCACAGCAGTAACCATAGACGGCGGCCTCCTCATTTCAGACCTCACCACCAGAGCAAGGTGATCCCCAGCCACCCAACGTAGTGGAACCACTCACTCAAACACCACCTAGACAAGGTAGAGGGAGTAGGCACGTGGGTACGAAATGTGGGGCCCTGTGCTGGGGAAGAGGAGGTGTTAGGACCATCCCCTAAGTCCTCCATATCGTCACTCCTCAATGAATACTAATTGGTATACATTTTGACATACTATTGCCTGGATACAGACTGTGTACATGTCTGGTTATGTTTACAATTTCACAGATTGATGTTCAATGTGGATTGCAGTTGTGATGAGGTGTTGTATTCAATCTTAATAGTGTTTTGATTGATATCTTGTTCTTGTCTCTTTAGGTGTTAATAGCCCAATCTCAAAACCATGAAGGCATGTTCTTAATCTTCGAGCAATGCAATACTATAATGTGAGTAAACACTCAACAGGCATTCGATCAGTGCCATTCACCACAGCAGACAGATCTGAAATGCAATTTATCTCTTCACTAATGAACATGACTGGTGTGAGTTTCATTAATGTATGAAAACTCACTGTTTGTGGAATTGATTTGTATCGCATGATCAATGATTCATTGCATCTGTTTAATTGAGCAGATGGAGACCACATGGAAGCTCTATGCTCATTAATGGTTATTTCTATGAAATAGAGTGATATATGATGTTCCTATTTGTCATCAGATTATGGTTCCTGTGGTGTCATAACCACATGTGACCCATGTAGATGTTATGCATTATCCTTATTATGCAGTAGGACATTTAATCCTTTAAGTGTCTCTTGTTGCCAAAAAGCCTCTTGTCCTTCTGGGATCTGCCCTCACCACACCCATGATATTTATGCACAGTTATATACATATATATATATATATATATATATATATATATATATATATATATATATATATATATTAACATGTGCTATGTGTATCAAATAAAGTATGATAATGTTATACTGTTATCACTGTTTCTGTGTGTTTGTACCGTATCATGATTGAGAATCTAGAGATACATGATTTAATGAAATATATATATATAAATATATATATATATATATATATATATATATATATATATATATATACACCATATTTTTTCGTCTATAAGAAGACTCCATGTATAAGATGACCCCTATTTTGGACCCCAAAATTCATAAATAAATAAATATGCAAATATGTATTTTATAGGTTTTTATTCTGTTACACATATATTTAAGGGCACTTTCTGTCATGATTTTCACTGATTTCAATTCCAGCTCAATATCCTTGCGATCACATCACTTATTACTCATTTGTGATGTGCAATTTAATTTTTCTGATTTAACACAGGGTCACAAAGATATTGAGCTGGAATGGAAATCAGTAAAAATCATGACAGAAAGTGCCCTTAAATATATGTGTAACACAATAAAAACCTATAAAATACACATTTAAATGTACACAAGCACTACACACATATGCCACACACAAGCTGTACAGCTCATTCGCGATGTGTAAGTTTAGCACAGGAATCACACTGTAATGCTGCATTTGGACCACTTTTAAGGCAGGAGAAAAGACCACGCGTATTGGACATGCTTGTTCCAATTAGATTGCATTACACTGCTTGTGTGTGTGTTAGAAATGTGTATTTTATATGTTTTTATTGTGTTACACATATACTGTATTTAAGGGCACTTTCTGTCAGGATTTTTCACTGATTTCCATTCCAGCTCAATATCTTTGTGATGCTTGTGTTAAACCGGAAAAATGCAATTGCACATTGCGACTGTGTAATAAGTGATGTGATCACAAGGATATTGAGCTGGAATGGAAATCAGTGAAAATCATGACAGAAAGTGCCCTTAAATATATGTGTAACACAATAAAAACTTAAAAAATACACATTTCTATGCAAGCTTACAGTGTAATGCAATCTAATTGGAACCACTGCATTTCTAAATGTGTGTCTTAAATCTAGTGTCCAAATGCAGCGTTACTGTACCACACCAGGGTATGCAATTGCAACATTCTGTGTATAAGACAACCCCCCTAATTTGGACTTAAACATTAAACATCTCTAACCCCCCCGTGTCTCTCTAACCCCCCATGCCTCTCTAAACCCTGTGTCTCTCTAACCCCCCGTGTCTCTCTAACCACCCCTGTGTCTCTCTAACCCCCCGGTGTCTCTCTAATCCACCCATGTCTCTCTAACCCCCCTGTGTCTCTCTAACCCCCCCGTGTCTCTCTAACCCCCCATGTCTCTCTAACCCCCCGTGTCTCTTTCTCTCCCCCCTCCTCATCCTAAACCCCCCTTCCTCATCCTAAACCAGCCCTCCTCATCCTAAACCCCCCTCCTCATTCTAAACCCCCCTCCTCACTTTACCCCTCTAAATACCCCTTTCCTTTTCCCCTCACTTAACTCCATCTGCAGCTGCAGCTGCTGCTCCTCTGCTCCTCCACTCTCCTTCCTGCGTCGGGACCCTGCATATGCTAATGACATGACATCACATCCGCGCCACGTCATTAGCATTGGCCGTGTCAAAACGCAGGAAGGAGCGTGGGGAGGGTTTAGGATGAGGAAGGGGGGTTAGAATGAGGATGGGCGGTTGAGGTTGAGAGGGGGGTTCAGGATGGGGTTTAGAATGAGAAGTAGGGTTGAGGATGGGGCTTGAGGATGAGGATGGGGTTGAGGATGAGGATGGGGGGGTTGAGGATGAGGATGGGTGTTTAGGATGAGGATGGGGGGGTTGAGGATGAGGAAGGGGGGGTTGAGGATGAGGTTGGGATGGAGGAGCAGCAGCTGCAGATGGAGGTAAGTGAGGGGAAAGGGAGAGGGGGAGGTATTTAGAGGGGTAAAGTGAGGAGGGGGGTTTAGCATTAGGAGGTGTAAAGTGAGGAGCGGGTTTTAAGATGAGGATGGGGGGTTTAGTATGAGGATGGGGGTGTAGGATGAGGATGGGGGGTTTAGGATGAGGATGGGGGGTTGAGGATGAGGATAGGGGGTTGAGGATGGGGGGTTGTGGATGGGGGGTTGAGGATGAGGAGGGGGGTTGAGGTTGAGGAGGGAGGTTGAGGAGGGGGTTGAGGATGAGGAGGGGGGTTGTGGAGGGAGGTTGAGAATGAGGAGGGGGGTTGAGGAGGGTGATAAGGGAGGGGGGAGAGACACAGGGAAGGGAGAGGGGGAAGAGACACAGGGGAGGGAGAGGGGAGAAGAGACACAAGGGACACAAGAAAAGGGCACACAAGAGGGGGACACAGAGGGCACAAGAGGGACACAGGGGGCAGCACATTTCCGACCCTCATTTTCCCCAGTATTTTGTGGTAAAATAGGTGCTTCGGCTTATACTCGAGTATATACGGTAGTCAGCAACAACAGTAAGGTTTTTAGCTGTATGGAGAATAAAAATACAGTATATTTTATGTTTCATATTTTATGTTTGATGTTTTATGGGCAGCTTGTATTATTATTGTATATTTGTTTTCTATTTTTCCCCCCTTCCCCCCACTTTCTTTCTCTATATTGAATCCTGTATGCTGCGATCACATATATAGTTGTGAGCATGCGAGCTGTTGCTAATGCTTGCAGGCTCGGGCAGCGAGCCTTCGTCCCTCGCAAAGCGAGGGCATCAGTTGCTAGCAAGGACCCCTGAAAGCGCTTCTTGCCAGCAACTGCGGACCTCGCAACATTTACGTACTTACGAAAGGAAAATAGGAGACACGTTACGACCCATTACGACCCCGCAAAAATCGTCCGAAACACGCACACATCAAAACATGAAAAACACAATAAATACACACAACAAATACAAAAAAAGCTTACCTACAGGAAGAGTGGGCACTCAGGACCTTGTAAACTGAAGTTACACCTCAATTTAACTTAAAATAAAAGAGTTTAGACACTCAAAAATCCTCTAAGCAAGAGAAAAAATGGGCGCCGAAAAAAATGAAAATGAGGCTACAGCAGTCTAAAGACGCAAAACATCACCAAACACCTACGGATTGCCCGAAAAAGACGTACAAGATTTGAAAACAAGGATGCAACCCGCGCGACCCCAAAAACATTACAAACACAATAAATACACACAACAAATACATAAAAAGCTTACCCACATTAAGCTGCTGCACCCAGGATCTCTGCAAGTAAAGTTACACCTCGATTTAAGTACAAATTTCAGAGTTTAGACACCCGAAAATCACCTAAGCGAGAGAGAAATGGCTGCCGAACAAAACGAAAACGAGGCTAAAGCACCCTAAACACGCAAAACACCACGCTAAACACGCAAAACATCACCAAACAGCTACGAATACTCCCAAAAAATCCTATGACATCCAAAACTAAAGGACGCATACCACACATTAGCCGCCATTTTAGAACAATAACTTATAGAATGCGGAAGTACACAGCTACGCTAACGGATTTGCCTCGCGCACGCACATTATTACACTGCACACATTCATCACGCTTACACAGCAGCTCCACAGCACTAATGCTGCAGCAACATGAAAACTGATTGTCAGCTCTTCAACAGAAGGCTTCCTGCATATATTACTTCAAAATAAGTAAAGTATATTAATTTATTAATGTATTATTTATTTGATTACCATACACCAAACAGCATTATCTAACTTACAATTTTATTGCCGTAATTTTTTGACGGGCAATTCGCTATCACATATATAGTTGTGAGCATGCGAGTTGTTGCTAACGCTTGCAGGCTCGCGCAGCGAGCCAAGGCCCTTGCAAAGCGAGGGCACTGGGCGAGGGCCTCAGTTGCTGGCATGGAGCGCTGAAGGCGCTCCTTGTCAGCAACTGAGGACCTCGCAAAGCGACGGCCGCAGTTGCTGGCATAGAGCGCCGAAGGCGCTCCATGCCAGCAACTGCGACCCTCGCAAACTTCACGTCTCAACGCAAATAACACGACACACAAATTACGACACTCGCTAAATTTTACGAGCAACGCAAACCACATAAGACACACGTTCACACACATTACGGCCTCGCAACACTCGGACGCAACTCGCAAATGTTACAAAATTCAAAACACATTACATGCACACAGCACATACATAAAAAGCTTACCTACAGCAAGAGGTAGCATCCAGGACCTCAAACTTACACCTTCATTTCACTCAAAATAATAGAGCTTAGACACTAAAAAATTTGCTAAGCGAGAGAAAAAATGGCCGCCGAACAAAACGAAAACGAGTCTACACACGCAAACACCATACAAGACACGTTACCAGACATTACGACCTCGCAAACATCGGACGCAACACGCCGACATACAAACATTTAAAACAAAATAAATACACACAACACACACATAAAAAGCTTACCTACAGCAAGAGGAACCATCCAGCACCTCAAAAAAACAAGTTACACCTTCAATTAAATAAAAATAAAACACTTTAGACACTAATAAAATCGCTAAGCGAGAGAAAAAATGGCCGACGAAAAAAACGAAAACGAGGCTACAGCACTCTCAACACATAAAACACCACAACACACTGGCAAAACACCAAGAGAAACTCGCAAAACACAACGAAGTACCTACGGATAATCCGCAAAGACGCATACCACAGATAACCCGACATTTTACGCCAATGCGGAAGTACACCACTACGCTAACGGTTTCGTCTCGCACACACACAGTATTACACTGCACACATTCAGCACGCTTACACAGCACCTCCACACCACTAATGCTGCAGCAACCTCAAAACACATTGACAGCTCTTCAACACAATGCTTCAAAATAGGTAAAGTATATTAATTTATTAATGTATTATATATTTCATTATTACACACCAAACAGCATTACATATTCATTTATTAATGTATTACATCTTTCATTATTATACACCAAACAGCATTAGCTACCTTACAATTTCATTGCCGTCATTTTTTGACGGGCAATTAGCTAGTTCACAAATAATAGCTGTCAAGACTACTATTGTCGTCACGCTTGCAGGCCTCGCGTAGCGAGCAATTGAAGCACAGAAGTCTTCCGTGCTGGGAGCACTTAGCCGATGAGCGCCGCCTGCGAGCCTTGCGAAGAGAAGCAAGCCGTTGAAGCATTGAAAAACGTGGGACTTAGACTCCAAGCATTTAGGAAACGTGGGAAAATACAAGGTCGGAAAATTACGAAGTTAACGGCCGAACCGCACAAATTGAAAAACACAAAATTTGGCACTCGAAAATCGTCTAAGCAAGAAAAAAAATGGCGGCCGAAAAAAATTAAAACGAGGCTACACGACCCACAACTGCACAAAACACCGCCAGACGCGTACCACACAGGAATGTACGAGGTACAAAATAAACTATTAGAGAGGACGGAAACTGATCGCAAGCCGCATATCACATAGACAATCGCCACCTTTTTACAACACTAACTTGCAACTAATGACATTACAAATCTAAAATGGCGCTTTACACGACTAAACCAACGGTTTGCCCTCGCGCACGCACCCTATTTATACTGCACAATCGGCACATTGCTGACACTTTCTCATCAGGGCAGCAACAGTTCAAATGTACATTGTATGCTCCAGGAAAAACAACAGCGATTGTTAGCTCTTTAGCATGTTGACTGTTGGATATATTAATTAGAAATAGGTAAAGTACCGTATATACTCGAGTATAATCCGGCTAAAAAGGGCCCCCTCGGCCCTCGAGTCACTCTCCCCAACCGTGTCTCTCTAACCCCCTGTGTCTCTCTAACCCCCCCGTGTCTCTCTACCCCCCCGTGTCTCTCTAACCCCCCGTGTCCCTTTCCCTCCCCCCTCCTCATTCTCAACCCCCCCCTCATTCTCAACCCCCCCTCCTCATTCTAACCCCCCCCTCATTCTACCCCTCTCTTTCCCCTCACCTGCATCTGAAGCTCCTGCTCCGGCCTCCGCTCCTTCCGATGTCTGCTGCGCATGTGACGTCACTCATTAATGGAGTTGTTATTTAGTTTTCCTTCAGCATACATGCACATGTTATTCAGCAAATACAATGTAGTTCACATTGATGTAGCTGGTGTTCTGTTGCTGTACATGTTGTTTTTCTTTGTCTGTGTTGTTAAACGATGAGTTGACACATGGCAGCAGCTCTGTAATGGCAATATGATGTGATTTTTTGAGTCGCAAATTATCCACTGCAATCATTTTGCTTTCAACATTGGTTTAAACTATAATTAGTGATCACATCTTTGTATCTCATTCTGTACATATATTCTCAATTTACAGATTGATATGAATTGCATTGATCCCTATTGGATGTGGATTTTCACGATCAGACAATGTGAACTTTACTGGTCTATAGTGTGTTGAGGTTTTCATATATAAATGTGGGGCCTATATACATGTCATTGTGGGATATATATCTATGCTAATGAAGTTTTGAATTGTCAGTACTTCTGATGTGTATGGGAATGTGTGCATACTTACCAGTAACGAATAGCGTAGCATGTTCCAGTTTATTCATTGTTAATCAATAGAGCATCATAAGACAATACATCATATCAGGAAACTCTCCTCTACTGTGGACTGTTTGATATTCTGTATGACAATGGGGATGGAGAATAGAGTTTTATGAGTTATGCATAATCAAGCTACATTATAGTTAGTTCTTATGGGGTTGGTACTTACATGTGAAGTACTCGCAAATGATGAGGGCACGTTGTTGTGACCCCTACACCTTGTCCTCAACAGGGGAGGGGGGTAAATGCTGTTCCTCCACATGTAGCTGAGCCTCATCCTCCCCATTTAGCAGAGCCTCATAAAGGTCCCCCACATAGTTGGCCTATGCAGGCAATGATGATCTGACAAACCTTGAGTGCCCAGAGAGTGCTCTCAATTACATTCTGGCATATCTTATGGGCCGCATTGCACCTTTCCTCTGCCTGTATTTTAGGATTGCTCACAGAGTCAACAACCACGGCAAACACTTATATCCTGCATCACCTGACATAAACAAAATGGAAGAATGTAGATATTAATAGGATGTTGTAATGTTTGTTAAAGCTTATGAACACATGTGACCATGCATCCATTTTCTCCTGCATCTCTCTGACTTTTTGGGAATCCATGCTGGTTCAGACTTGCTAATGGCTTGTTGGGGATAGGGTTTTATAGATGTTGATTACAGCACCTGTTAATAGGCAGGTAGATGTCATGTTTGGAATTGCTCACTTGTGTATTTGAGACTTATTTGGCATTACAGCTGATTATTGTTCGGCACCATGTATTGATGACACTCACTTTTTGATTCAGGGTAAACAAATTATGTTACTGACAACAGTATCAGAATATTTTTTTTATTCAGGATGTATCTGATTGCATTATTTTAGTTAATGTTTTGATGTTTGTTTTACTGTTGTGGCACGCCTCAGCATGGCCTTTCCTGTTCACATGTATTTTCATTTTGATTGATATATTTCATTGCTCTTTTGTGCCTCTGTGTTTGCTAAGTGATATATCTCCAATTTGTTAAATGATTAGAAAATCCTTTTATCTAAGGGTGCTATCTCTTAAATGCTGTGTCAAGTGTTTTTGGCAATGTGTATAGCAGTGTTTCACAAGCTAATCCTCAGGGCTAGCCAGACAGATTGGGTTTTCAGTTTAACAGTGTGTGAACACAGGTGAGGCAATTATTATTCAACAGGAGCCTCTGATTTAGTCACCTGGGTTGACATGATTAAATATTTCTTCTGGACGGTCTGGGGAGTATGGAGGAAATGTTTGTGAACCACTGGTATATGATGTTTATATGATTAATGTCACTTGAGGAGCAAGGCAGATATTTTATTTTGACGCAAATGTGGCAATGGGAATGTTGAGCATGACAACCTGATGAATTTCACTGTTTTTGTATTGTTTAAAAGGGGTTTACTGTCTTTTTAATGGCTGCTAGGGCAATCGTACATGTTTGTAAAAACCCTTTGCGAGTCCTATTTGTAGCCTGTACTATTTTTGCTCCATTTGCGGGTTTGAAAGCAAGTATGTCTTTGGGTAATTGTAGCAATTTAATAGAGATTTGTAATTTTAGCATTCGTAACATTTGCGGACTTGAAAGATCAAATGATGATTTTGGTAACCACAATTGCCTTTTAGCCTGTAACCTGCAAATATTTTGTGGGTAGCTAAAAGCGACTAATATAATAGCAGTAACTTTTGCGGGCTCCTTTATGGGCTTCAGTAACTACAATTTGTGGAATTTAATGAGGACCATAGACTATTAAAAACTTTGTTATTTAAAATAAATAATAGTTGAAATTTTTTCGTACTTTAGAATATGTCAGTTTATCCCCAAGCAGAGCTGCTTATCTCCTCTTCTCAGTGTCAGAGGAGTTCTCAGCTCCGTCTAAGCGGTAGTCTAAAATAAAAGCTGACCAGATTTTGGTTCAGAATGAGTATGTTAGGTAAAATGTGGGGGATCTATGATGGCTGATGTAACTGGTCAGAGCAGTTTCCTCTCTGTAGACAGAAGGGGCCTCATTCAATTGCGATTTGGCCAATTGAATAGGGCTCTAAATAAGCACATAGCATTTTTTTTAAAGAAGTTTTTAGTTCGTGAAAAACTTGCTTTTGGATAGATGTTTACTAACTAAAAACGTATTTAAAAAAAATATGTTGTGTGCTTATTTAGAGCCCTATTAAATTGGCCAAATTGCAATTGAATGAGGGCCTAAGTGTGGAATTAATGAAATCACTGAGCGGAACCAGAGATATCAAAGCCCACCCTCTGGCACTGGGAGGAGGAGATAAGCAGGCAATTTAAACAGTAAGAAAAAAGGGTAACTTTTATTTCTTTTAAACTGCATACTGGTTTTAATAGTCTCTGACCAACAAACAAACATGAGCTTTACATTTAAATGCATTAAGCCCATTTGTAGTATCACAGATTTAATCAGATATATACATATACATAGATAAACGCACAGAAACTGATTCAAATGTATACACACTCATTTACTGGTGTGCACAGAGCAGAACAGAAGTACCAATGGAGAAGTATATAGAAAGTATGACCTTTTGGTGTTTAAACACAGCTGGATTTGATCTTATGTTAGGATAAATGGTGGTACATAAATCCGCACAAATAGGTTTTAAGAGAACCATGAGATTTTCTTATAAAAAAACAGCATTTTTGTGCCCTCACCTGTCTCGTACAGACATTTAATCATTGAGTTACAGTTCATATTCACATCTTTTTTTGGCTGTTGTATTAGCACAAAATTAAGAAGAACAGTCAAGCATGTTTCTCTTTATTATCTTCCAGTAAATCTTTTAATCTAAACATCTCATTACTGTCTGTTAAAATATCCCAAAGATTTGCAATTAACGGGAGATTGTTATCCTGACCAGAATGCAGAATAGATCAGTGGAGTGTGCTGAAGCAGATGTGGTGTCATGCTGTATGACAAATTGAACACAAAATAATAAAGCTAAGAATCTTCATGCATGTCAGACAGTTCTATTGTATTGTGTTCCTACTGCTCTGTTTAAATACCAATTATTCGATTTTTGGTGATTCTAAAAAAACTATATTTACAGTTCCTTGTATTGCTCTATATAAGAGCTCTGTATAACTTCAATTTACCATAACAAAAATATTGTAACAATTAAAATAAAAATCAGTTAACTACTATCACTACCTACAACTCAGTAAAACTATTTTATGTAACTCTACTCATTGTACCTAACCCTACTTCAAATGAATCTCTACTCCTCACATATCTTCATCTATAACTCATCCTCTCTTTCAATATAAGATCTATTTTTTTCTCCTGTTTTTCTATTAAACCTCTCCATATAACTTATCACATCTCTCCATATAAAACCTTCTAGTACTCCAATTAATACATGTGACAGCTCTCTACAATGCCTTATATCTAAATAACCGCTCCCTATAACAAAGTCTCTAAATAACCTCTACTTTAACCTCTACTGTCATTTTGCATATAACCTCTTTTTTTTGCCTTCCTCTCCGTGGGGCCTCATTCAATTGCGATTTGGCCAATTGAATAGGGCTCTAAATAAGCGCATAGCATATTTTTTTAAAGAAGTTTTTAGTTAGTGAAAACCTTGCTTTTGGATAGATGCTTACTAACTAAAAACTTCTTTAAAAAATATATATGTTATTTGCTTATTTAGAGCCTTATTCAATTGGCCAAATTGCAATTGAATGAGGGCCTATGTAAGTGCTTCTTATCACCCTTGTCTCCCCTTATAACAGGTTTCTAAGCTCTTCCTGTTACCCCCCATTTATGTGCCCAATGTCAAATTTTATCACCCATCATAACCCCCACCAACAGCTTCTTTGTTCTTCATAGAGATTTTACAGTATTTCCAAAAGCTTTTAGTTTCTTATTAGCAAAATAAGCCCTTAAGTGTTTGAACAGATTTAAGTGCTCGGCTAGAACAGGACAATTATTTGTTCCTTACTAATTCTGCTAAAACCTCTTTAAGTATATTTAATTAGCCTTTATGTCCTCTTTGCATGTAAGACACCATAAATAATACTATTATTAGGATCTTAATACAATGGGCCATCAATGCTCAATCCAAGCATTCCACGGCATTCATTATGAGAGCAGATTAAATGTTCTTGTTTCCATTTCACTAGCCTGGTCATATTCACTAGCGCAGCAATATTGGTCTCAGGCCAGGCAACGTAATTGCATTTAATTCAGTTCTGCTGGCACTGCTGTCTACCCAGGGAAAACATTCAGAGCACAAGTGAGACCTCAGATCATCATGAAATGTTTGGGGATCGTGACAGAAAGCAACCACTTCAAGAAATTCAGAAAGCCTTTCAAAAATAGTCATTACACTGCATGTATTTTTGCTTAATAACACATGTGGTGATGTAAAGAGCATATAGACGCTTGGGAAAATAGAGCTTATATACCTACTGGGAAAAGTGATTTCAACTTGTATAGAAGTGTGGATGAATGGCCAGGCCCAATGGGGACATTCTCTACTGAACATTTACAGTTATATAGACATTTTTTAGAGATTAGTAAAATTTGCTTTATTACACCAGTCACTTTTTATAAATTAAGTAATTCTTGAGATATACACAAATTTCTCTTTGTGTCTTCATATGCTAATTTGGTGTGTTTGATTAAAGGATCACTGAAGTCATATGTTTAAAATATACACTTTTGAAGAGCTACCTTTGAATTGTTTTTATATTTAAAAAAAAACATAAAGGGCTTTATGAACTATGTCATTAGATAGAAGAGGACAAATACATTTATATAGACTGCCCTCACAGCAAAAACCCTTCTGGATCTCTACATTGTCATGGTGTGTACCTCAATGAAGCTGTGAGCTATACCATGTAGGATCACCCAAGATGGGCAGGTCATAGCAGAGAGGTCAGACAAATCACGGTCCACTGGAGAAGCAACTGGCAGCCCATTCCAGTATCTGGATCTATCCCTCTTTGCCTACGCATTTCTTCTGCAGCACTGACAGCTGCAGTTACAGGTGCCAACCGCCAGAGGTCACTGTAAGTTTTCAGGCACCATCAAGTTCCAGGGAAGGCAAAGAACTATTTTCCCCTCCGACGTGGCGCAACTCGACAGCGCTGAAGCAACAGAGAGGCCAGCGCTATGTTCGACGCGGGCACTTGGCCCCCCAGGGCCTAGGGCGTGCCTCTCATAGTTCAAGGCCTCTTCTGTCGGTGCGCCTTATATGCTAAAATCGACAGCGCCATCTGTCAGCCGGCGGCGGAACTGCAGCAGTCAGATTTTGTGATGGTGAAGAGGGAAAGGACCAAGTATCTTTGCCAAGAAAACCACATGGATAAGCACAACAAGAAGCGCAGATAGATATGCCGGATGTGCTGCTTCCATATGGTCCCCGAGAATCGGACACGACTAAAGGACTGAAACACCCACAGCAAAAGCTTGTAGTCCAGGCAAATTACTTTAACACAGAAAACATTTGTGTTATATTTTGTGCCTGAAAATGTAACATCTCACTGCTAGACAAAGATATCTCCCCAATTAACTCCAATTGAGATTATAGTGGATTGAAGTCAGCAGCAACTGAAAACATATTGAATATTATAAATACTTTTGAAATCACTTAGTAAGAACATTATTAATGATCAAATAAAACAGTTCACTGGATAACAAATAAATTATTTTGGCCACCACGTGAACAAAATATGCATGTACATTTGTGTTCTACGGCACAATAAACTATATTAAACATAAAAAATGAAGGTCTAAGTTACTATAAATGCTTGATATTTACTTTCTACTATTTGTAAGACATAATCATTACCATCTGTTGATTAATGAGAGAGCAGAGTAGTACATTAGGACAAATTCCCAGAGGGTATGGTAACATATTCAATTGGATTTGATAAAGTAATTTCAAGACACATGAAGAGCAATTGAAATAGTTATTTATCAAATATTTTAATATTCCATTGCAGATATGTACTTTTCCAGGCACTTCCAGTTAACCACTATGATAAAATCTGACCATTCTCAGTTCTGACATTGAAAAATATTTACTATGGCCCTCATTCAATTGCTATTTGCCCAATTGAATAGGGGTCTAAATAAGCACATAACATATTTTTTTAAAGAAGTTTTTAGTTAGTAAACATCCATCCAAAAGCAAGGTTTTCACTAACTAAAATCTTATTTAAAAAAAATATGTTATGTGCTTATTTAGAGCACTATTCAATTGGCCAAATCGCAATTGAATGAGAGCCTATGGATGGGATTTTCATTGGCAATTAAATGTTCTATCTCGCCTAGAGGTTCCTGTTGAGGTAACTTATATTCCATGGTAAACAATGTTTGTAAGATAATTGTGGCCTTTAATCATATATTAATTAAATAAAAAGAAAGGAAAAATAAAAATGTATATGTTTTATGGCTAAAAACACTCAAATAACTCCCACTATGTACTGGTTCCCTCAGTGCAAATAACAAAAAGGAAATGTAAATCACACCTAATGAGACACTGCACAAGGATGCAGAATTCACCACCCGATACTTAAATAAACAAAGAAAATATTAGTCACAGTCATTCCAAGTCAGCAAGTTACATAGTTACATAGTTACATAGTAATTAAGGTTGAAAAAAAGACTTTCAGTCCATCAAGTTCAACCTGTTAAGATCTCCTCTGATCTGCAATATGCGGATTAGTTATTAATTAAATTATTGATTAAATAATTATTAATAGTATAGTATTGGAGGATGAATAAAGAGTTAGTCCATCAAGTTCAACCTTTTTAGATCTCTATTGATCTTTTTAATGTGGACTATTTATTATTATTGTTAATTGTTAATTGTTAATTGATCCAGAGGAAGGCAAACAGAAAAAATAAAACATTGAAACTTTGCCAATTGTCTCATAAGGGGGAAAAAAGCAAAATTCCTTCCTGACCCCAGAAACTGGCAATCAAATTTCTCCCTGGATCAATATTCCTTGCTAGTTATCTAGGATAGCCTTGAATGCCCTCTTTATTCAAAAATATATCTAACCCCTTTTTGAAGTTGTCTATCGAATTCGCTGTCACCACCTCCTTTGGTAGAGAATTCCACAGTTTAACCACCCTAACTGTGAAGAACCCTTTTCTTTGTTTAAGGTGAAATCTTTTTTCCTCTAACCTCAAAGGATGTCCTCTTGTCCGTTGATAATCTCTTGTTACAAAAAGTTCACTTGACAAAGCCTTATATTGACCCTGGATGTATTTATATAACGTAATCATATCTCCTCTTAGGCGCCTTTTTTCTAGCGAAAATAAGTTTAATTTTGTTAGTCTTTCTTCATAACTTAGCCCCTCCATTCCCCTTATTAGTTTGGTTACCCTTCTCTGTACTTTTTCCAGCTCTAAAATTTCTTTTTTATGAGGTGGTGCCCAAAATTGTACTCCATATTCCAAATGAGGTCGTACTAGAGATATATGTATAGTGGCAGAATTATATCTTCTTCCCTGGCTTCTATACCCTTCCTAATACATGCTAATATTTTATTTGCCTTTGCAGCCGCTGCTTGGCTTTGAGAGCTGTTACCTAGGTGGTTGTCCACTAGTACTCCCAAATCCCTTTCAATATCTGATACCCCTAGATTTGCTCCATTAAGATTATAGATTGCTTGGCTATTGTTCCTTCCCAAATGCATAACCTTACATTTATTTGTATTAAATCTCATCTGCCATTTAGCCGCCCATTTCTCTAATTTATGCAAATCCTTTTGTAGGGAAAGTACATCATTATCTGATTTTATTACCTTGCACAACTTAGTGTCATCAGCAAAAATGGAGACACTACATTCGAGTCCTACCTCAACGTCATTAATAAATATGTTAAAAAGGAGAGGACCTAATACTGAAACTTGAGGAACCCACCTTATCACATTAGACCAATCGGAGTATGTTCCATTTACAACAACCCTTTGCTTCCTGTCTTTTAGCCAGCTCTCAATCCATGAGCAGATATTTACTGCAATTCCTGTATCCCTTAGTTTGCTCACTAGTCTTCCATGTGGCACTGTATCAAATGCCTTTGAAAAATCCAAAAAGACTACATCCACTGAGTTGCCCTGATCCAAGTTCCTACTAACCTCCTCATAAAAACTAATTAGATTGGTCTGACACGACCTTTCCTTCATAAATCCATGTTGACTGCTACCTATGATCCTGTTCAAATAGACATATTCTTGTATTCTGTCCCTTATTAACCCTTCTAAAAGCTTCCCAACTACAGAAGTGAGGCTCACTGGTCTATAATTCCCCGGATTTGCTCTAGATCCCTTCTTAAATATAGGTATCACCTCTGCTTTTCTCCAGTCATCTGGTAGAGACCCTGTAGTGAGTGAGTCTTGAAAGATTAGATATAATGGTTTGGCTATTACAGAGCCCAGCTCCCTCAGTACCCTTGGATGTATTCCATCAGGACCTGGGGCTTTATTAACATTTATTTTCTCCAACCTCTTTTGTATTTTTTCCTGCGTTAACCAATTATTTAGTAAAGGTAGTGTAGCCCCATTATGTTGCGGTGTCCCAACCACTGGTACCTCCCTTGTGTAAACCGACGAAAAGAACCTATTTAGCTCATCTGCCTTTTCCTGGTCACTAATTATCAGATGGCCTGTGTCACATTGTAATGGTCCTATTGATTCCTTCCTGGCCTTCTTCCCATTAATATATTTAAAAAATATTTTAGGGTTAGTCTTACTTTCCATTGCAACTGACTTCTCATTTTCTATTTTAGCCAGTCTAATAGCCCTTTTGCAATACTTGTTGATTTCCTTATAGTCACATAAAGCTGCCTCTGTTCCCTCCTTCTTGTATAATTTAAATGCATATTTCTTTTTCCTCATCCTGATCTTTAATTCATTGTTAAGCCACATGGGATGTGATTTACTCCTATTCATTTTATTTCCACATGGTACATGCTGATGAGTATGTTTATTTAGTAAGGATTTGAATGTTGTCCATTTATTTTCAGTATTTTTCCCTGTAAGTTCTTTGTCCCAGTCTATATGTTGTATTGCTGCCCGTAGCCCATTAAAGTTAGCCCTTTTAAAATTTAGAGTTTTTGTTGGCCCCTTACAACTCTGTTTTTTGTATTCAATCTCAAATGAGACTGTGTTGTGATCACTGTTCCCTAAGGGTTCCCCTATTTTTACATTTGATATTATATCAATATTACTTGTGATGACTAAATCCAAGATGGCCCCATTTCTAGTAGGTTCTTGTATTACCTGGGCCAGATAATGATCCCTGAGTGTACTCAAGAACCTGCTCCCCTTAGCTGAGCTGCTGGTCTCGTTTATCCAGTTTATTTCAGGGTAATTAAAATCTCCCATTATTAGAACTTGCCCATGCTTAGCTGCATTTCCAATCTGTAACAATAATTGTATTTCCTCACTTTCAGCTATATTTGGGGGTTTATAGCATACTCCCACCAATATGCATTTCGAATTAGCTCCTCCACTATTTAGCTCAACCCACAAGGATTCAATGATGCCGTTAGTGCCAGCATAAATATCTTCTCTGACTATAGGCTTAAAATCAGGCTTAACATAAAGACAGATCCCTCCTCCTCTTTTACCATTTCCCCTATCTTTCCTAAATAGGTTATAACCATCCAGATTAACAGTCCAGTCATGAGATTCATCCCACCATGTTTCCGTAATGCCTATTAAGCCCCATTTTTCTTGTACTGCTAATATTTCTAGCTCATCCATTTTCCCAGGCAAACTTCTTGCGTTAGCAATCATACACTTTATGTTGCTATGGCTCTGCTGTTGTGAAGTGCCTGCCAGTGTATTTGAGGCCCCTATTAATACCTCCCTACTTTCTATTGTAACCCTCCCCCTTCTCCTCCCCCATGGGTAACTAATTCATCCCTTTCCCTCTCTACCCGATTTACCCCAATACTTCTATATAGTCCCTCCCCCCCACCTACAAGTTTAAAAAATCCCCCAGCCGTTCTACCATCCTATCCCCTAGCACAAAAGCGCCCTCATCATTAAGGTGCAATCCATCCCTGCTATAGAGATTGTACCCAAGTGAGAAGTCAGCCCAGTGCTCTAAAAACCCAAAACCCTCTGCACTGCACCACTTTTTTAGCAACGCATTAACCTCCCTAAGCTCCTTCTGCCTCCCTGGGCTAGCACGTGGCACTGGTAGTATCTC
Source organism: Discoglossus pictus (assembly GCA_027410445.1). Lineage (NCBI taxonomy): Eukaryota > Metazoa > Chordata > Amphibia > Anura > Alytidae > Discoglossus > Discoglossus pictus. Next base: position 213,499,351 of record CM050164.1, on the reverse strand, counting down.
AGAAAATACTACCTTGGAGGTCCTTGCTTTAAGCTTATTCCCTAATTCTCTAAAATCATTCTTTAGGACGCTCCATCTTCCACTGACTTTGTCATTGGTACCAATGTGTACCAAGACCGCCGGTTCATTACCAGCCCCTCCCAATAATTTATCCACCCGGTCCACAACATGCCAAACCCGAGCACCCGGGAGACAGCAAACTGTTCGATTGCTGGGATCTGGGTGACAAATTACCCTGTCTACCTTCCTAATAATAGAGTCCCCTACCACCAAAACATGTCTGTTGCTCTGCCTATTCTGCCCTCCCTCTCCTGCAGTAGAACTGTTCTCCCGGCTGTTAGAGGGAACAGCTCTATCTGGCATTGCCATTCCTGAATGGACATCCCCAAAAGTTTCACTCAATCTGGCAAATCTGTTGGTGTTTGCCAACTCAGAACTGGCCTGCCTCCTCCTGTTCCCCCTGATTCCCCTTCTAACTGTAACCCAGCTAACTCCCTGGCCATCCTCACTAGCCCCAGCTCCTCCCTCCATATTAGGCCCAGCTAAACTGTGCTCCGTCAGCACCAACTCCCTTTCCAGTGGAGCAGTATCACTAAGTGCTGCAATTCTCCTCTCCAGATCTTCAATTTGAGCTTCCAAAGAGGCAACATGCTGACACCTGTCACAGAGGTATGGACCCTGGATCATCTGTTCCAGTTGTGCATACATTTGGCAGGATGTACACTGAGTGAGGTTGCCACTGGACTGACTCATGATTATCTGTTACAAAAATACAGTGAGAAAACAGAAAACAACAAAATACACACAGATATAACTTACACAGGCCAAGCCACACCCACTCTAACCTGTACTCTGATTACTGCAACAGGACAGAAAACTGTGCACTGACTAACAGAGCGGATTCAAACCAGACCTCACACAAATGCACCCAGATATAACTACACAGACCAAGCCACACCCACTCTCACCTGTACACTGATTACTGCAACAGGACAAAAAACTGTGCACTGACTAACAGAGCGGATTCAAACCAAAGTGGAAAACTACTTTATAAAAATAAAAACGTAAAAAAAGTAAAAAATATTATGAAACTAATTAAAAATGAACTTATTCCAAAGCGAAACACCTTATGCATTTCATGTGGAACAAGCAGACAGTTACATACTGTGTGGGACACTGGTAGTGTGGAGCCCTCCCCTGTGGTAATAGCTTTAGGTCACAGCTGTAAAACATTGCTCCCTACATGAGAAAGAAAAAGAACGACCTCGCAAAACTACGACTTTAACGGCAGACCCGCGCGAACCTCAAAACATTCAAAACACAATAAATACACACAACAAACACATAAAAAGCTTACCCACAGCATCGAGAGGCACCCAGGACCTCTGCAAGTGAAGTTACACCTCCATTTAAGACCAAATTCCAGAGTTTAGACAAAAAGCAAGCGAAAAAATGGCCGCCGAAAAAACGAAAACGAGGCTACAGGACCCTAAACACGCAAAACACCACCAAACACATAAGGATTTTCTGAAAAAGCCGGACGAGGTCCAAGAACAAGGACGCTAAATCACCAGCAGCCGCGTAACAAACATTAGGCGCCATTTTTCAACACTAACTTACATAATGCGGATTGTCAGCTCTTCAGCATAATGCTTCCTGCATATATTACTTCCAACTTGGTAAAGTATATTCCTTTATTAATGTATTATTTAGTTCATTACCATACACAAAACAGCATTAGCTCACTTACAATTTCATTCCCGTCATTTTTTGACGGGCAATATTCTAGTTGTCTAAGAGTTTCTTTAATCATAAAAATTAGAGAGTATTTTGACAATATCCAACTTCTGAAGGAACATTTTTATTGTTGGTAAATTACAAAATAAATGAATCAATACAAATATAAATATCAAAAGAAACAAGGTCCAAGATCCTTAGACCTATTGATATAAAATCTGGTATACAAAATTCTGGTTGATAAACGCGTTTCTATGCTATTAAGGAGCTTCCTCAGTTTCTCGAAAGTCCTATAAAATAACCGCCATTATCTATGAAATGATGAGCATATTAAAAATGTTTAGAGAAAATCCTAAATTTAGCAGACTCTGTTTGTGTCATGATTACTTCCATCTTGGACTGCTTGTTGGACTGAGGGGACATCATAGTGGTGGTCTTTCAATACAGCTGAATAGATATGCGATCTCAGTTGAAGTTTCCTTGCACATGTGAAATCCTGTTAGCTATAAAAGCAAATGTTTGCTGCCAAAATTGTGTAGAATATTTAAAAATATATCTGTAGGCACTAAACCAGTTAATGGGAACCTATGCAGTCCGTGAGTCTTCTAAAGGGTCCTCACGGTGCTTTAAATCTTTTTATTTTACTCAAAGCAAATTATAACATTTCTGTAGGAAAGTAATTAATTGGTACTATAGATGGAGGGAATGTAAAGAAATAGTGGACTCTGTATTGTTGAAGATGGCCATGCTCTCCCACTCCAGAGAACTGGCTGAATGTTGCATCAAAAGTGCTTGAAAGCCGCATGAGCTCCCTAGGCTACTTGTTGCCCACTGTGGTGTATCACCAAATTAATATATATATATATTACACAAGGTTCGTCTACATTAAAAGGTATTTATTAAAAGGCAACAACACAATACTATAAATGTATCACAAACACACAGCCCAGACCCACGGAGCAACAACCCTTTTTAAATCTATCTACCTATATAGTAATCCCCTTCCCCAAACGCTTAATCTCACCCACGGTTAGGCCATCACCATTCATCACCACCATCACCCTCACCATCCAGGAAGAAACAGGAAGCAACAGCAGTTTCCTGCCTGGATATACCCTTAGTTGCATCACTTCCTCCAGCAATTGTGGGAGGGAAGCAAAGACTCCCAGCCCTCCCACCTAGACCTGTTTAAGGAGGTCCTGAATTACCATGCAAGGAAGACAAGTTACCACATTCCCTCACTTTTTCTTCTTCTATGTTGCTCAGTTTTCTAGTTATCCCTCTAGTACAGGAGAACCTAGTGGGAGCAAAAACCTGATATACAGGAAAAATTCAACCCACCGTCCCTCCGGAATAGTTCCCTCAGCGACATAAGTTCTCCTGTACTTTCCTATGGCTGTCAATCCACATATTACACAGAAACAGAACTTATAGAATTTAGGTGAGAGTGTGTGATAAATGTTTATGTATGTGCAATGTAAAACTTTATTGAAGAATGTATGAGAGAGAGAAAGAAGAGGAAAAAGACAAATTATATATCCTCCTTGCAAGTTTCTTCCTCATTTGTTTCATTGCCACACAAAAGTATATTATTATAATTGTCGTTAATACTTGAATGAACACGAGTACCAGCGACAGTGTTCGTAGGACTGGATGTGTCTCTGCATTGGTAAGAATTCCCCACCAGGGATGCTCAACGTTTTTTGTAGTAATTTCTATTTCCTTTTTCTGTTGTTCCAGCAGTAAGCTGATGGGGTGTAGTTGTTGATTGGTACGTTTTACTAACTCATGAAGTTCCAAGGTAAGCTTTGGAATTGGGGGAAAAAGCTTCATTGTCAAATTTGTCCAATCTGCATTTGCAGTAAAATTGATAATTTCGGTGGTAAGGTTTCTTGATGGAACCATGATACAAGACCCTTCTTCCACCAAACATATTTCATCAACTGTCCTATATTCAGAGTGGCCGATAAAGCATGCAATGTCCCCTATGCGGATCACCTCATGCACCAGGTTTTCTTTTATCAACTGCACCCAGCCATCCTCCTCAGCTCCTTTCTCCCAAACACAACTGCACAGCCATCGGTGTTGAGATTTCCTGCAACAGCTTTCATCCATCTCCAATCCTGTAATAGTGGCCAGTCTTTTTGATGGGAAGTGTTGCTTGTAGATTCCATCACTTAACGTGCCAATGCTATGTATAAAGTTCAGTTGCTCTGCCTGCCCCTCCCAACGGGAAATTGCCAGGATTAGTCCTATTGTCCCAGATTGTAGTCCATGTGGCATCCATTGATCTGGGCCTTCAATATAGCTGTATTTAAGATTGTCCTCAGTGATGTCCACTCCTTTTCTTTTCAATGACGTGATAATCCTTGTTGAACAGAAAATGGCAGTTCCCACTATTTCATTCTTAATGCTGTTAGCAATGGAAGCAATATTTTCCTCAACTAGATGCAGGTTGTTGGCAATGGTGTGTATGTCATCAACATTGTCTGTCAGTCTACTCACTATAATGGAGTCAGCTACTCCACCTATTTTCATAGCATGTCCCATGCCATCAGTAAGGGAGTTTATCCTGCTGTTCAGTCCAATGATGTCTGCTGAATTCCATACTCCCAATCCAGTTCCGACTCCTCCTAAAAGGGCTGCAAGTGTGTCCCGTTTTTTTCTCGACTCCCTGCTCCGGTCCACTCAATGATGGTCTCTTGTATACTTTGCTTAAACCACTGCCGCTGTGATTCCAGGCACTTTGGAGGAATAGAAAAATCATAAAAATTTAGAATTATTGGGTAGTAAGTTGCACAACTGTTTCATGTATTGGTACCACCACCAATCCGCCTATTGGCCATGGTACCTTCTTCTGATCTTTACAACGTTGCAGCTCCTTTACAGAGACAAATACTTCATCTATTGTTAGAACACACCCCTTTCCAGTATCAAAATTGCAGAATTCCTCTAGGTCAGGCTGGGCAGCTATAACTGCAGCGTCCCATCCTCCACATTCTTCTAATATTAAGTTACTCACTACTACTGTAGTATTTGTAAACCTCCCTTGTATTGGAGCTCTAAGAGCTAATCCCCTGGTACTATTATGTGGCAAAATAATGTTTACTTGTAACCCTCCACCCTCTTTTACTTCCAATTCCCTGGGCCAAATAAATCTATCTGCTTGAACGTAATGTAACTCCAATCTTTTCAAACTCTCTCCCTTATTTGCGGTATCTTCTGGCCTTATTGCCTGTCTCCCCATTCCTACTGTGATACAGCTTATACTTATCCATCCTGTAACAACGATCCACCACAATCTTCTGTTGACACGCATCTTCATTCTTATACAGCCTTGCTCTGTGGGAACACTAGATTCCATCATTAGAAACATATACATACACAAACAAAAAAATAAAAAATATCTTTTCGCAAGTTTGTTCACGGCCCTGTAATCAATGGTAAGTCTCCATGATGAGGCTGCTTTTTCATCACCATTCCCTTTTAACACAGCTTTTCTCACAGGCCAATATGGTGAGTTACATGCATAACCATTTCCAGATTTAATTATTCCACGTCTCTCCAGTATTTCTATCATCTCGGTGATTGATGCCACTGATTCTCTTGGGACTGGATATTGCTTTTGCCATTGTGGGTCTCCTCCTTCCAACAAGACCATTCCTTTCATTCTTCCACAGTCTAATTTATCTGTAGCCCAAACAGGTATGTCTTGGATTAGCTTCTGCAGCCATTCTGGTTGTCCATCTAGTTTCAGGTTTTTTTTTTCCATACTTTTTATTGGAGAGACAATATATGCCATTGGGAGCACAACCCCTTTCGTCAACTCTGTACTTACCTGATTCACCTTTTCTGTCTTCCACAAACAAAAATTGGCAAGATCTACAATGAAATTTCCTTTTTTTAAAGCTTCTATTCCCAATATTTCCTCTGGCCAACCCACTATTGCTTCTACTTGTATTGTTTTTTCTCCAACTGCTACATCAATTGGACCTGCTCTAACCTCCTGTGGATTCCCAGTAACTCCCATAATACTTACTGAAGAATCCCCATTTTTGACCCTGTTGGTCATTGTAACTGCTGCTCCTGTATCTACCAACATATTTTTCCCTACCCCTGCGATGACTGTATAACTGGTAGGCCGACCTGCCTCATCCATGGTTAAATTAGCTGAGTGAATGAGATGCTGAGGCGCAGGGGTTGGGATTTGTCATTGTGACTCACTTCTACTCTGTCCCTCTTTTATCATCTTTGCCTCATTTTCCTTCAATTTCCTCTCTGACTCAGCTACCTTGTTTTTAAGTATGTGATTTTCCTCTTCTATCCTATCCTTCTGTCTCCTGAGTTCCCAATAGCCCATGTTACCGTTTCTCTCTCCCTCCTGATTAGCCCTCCAGTTGCTGCCATCCCTATTCCTATAGTCCCTAGGTGGATCTCTCCATCTTTTGTCAAAGTTCTGTTTTGGTATCCAGTTTTGATCATCCTTCTTGTTCTGGGGTACATCCCACGTCTGGTTTCTCCATTTACCATCTATATCTCTACCAGACTCGACCTTAAATGTTCTTACAGCTGAAACAGAGCAGGCCTGTTCTGTGAAAGGATGCTTGATCCACCACTTATCAGCTCTAGTTAATACCATTTCCAAGTCTGTTGGTGTTGGATCAAAAAGACTGACAAATTCTTGACACTCCCGGGGAAGGGCTTCCATTACTTTTGCTATATGTTCTGGTGAGCCCAGCACTAGAGGCTGTTGAGGTTGTCGTAGAGTATACCAAAAAAATATCCTTTGAGCTACCTCTCTAGGACCATCTGTTGGCCTCATGGAAATATTTGCTATTTCTTTCTCTATGCTAAGTAGATAGAAATTAGTTGCAGCAATTCTTCCTGCCTGATCAGACACACTGTTATTAAATCCCAATAGTCTACTAGCCAAAGGACCCATAGCGTATTCTAACAGTTCTGTCCATTCCTCTAAGTTAAGACCTCCTTTTTTAGCTCTATCTGCTCCCCTCATAAACCAATGTGTAAACGTATTAAAGTTGTTAGTTGGCATACTTCCCCACCATTTCTGGAAATTGTCTTTATCTGCCATAGACATCGGTCGAGTCTGCATAGAAAATCCTGTAGGTGTTTGCCTTGCATTAAATAATTCTGAAACAATAACTGGTGCTTGTGGTATGGTATCTATTTGTGGAACAGAATAACATAAGAAATCTTTTCTATCTTGGTTCATTTTCGGCACTGGTTCTTTATTTTGTGCCACGAACATATCCAGATCTGGATATATTTTGGCAATGTCTCTGACTCCTTTTATCCCTTCTAACTTTGTTTTATTTTTATAGTCCATTATTATGTTTTGAAGTTCTGTTATTTTTACTCCATAAGCATCCCTCTGCTCTTCTATTTCCCTTAACTCCCTTTCTAGTTCCCCAACAATTGTAGTTGTTCTCAAAGCTGCAATTTTTAAACAATCCCTTTTGTCCATTGCTTCCTCCATTTTATTTGTTGTTTCCAAATTATGCTGCCGTAATTCTACAACTAAGTCTATTAGGCCTCCTATTGTGGCTACAACAGCTTGTGTGACCAAACTTTTTCTCTTCTTTGTTCTATACTTTTTGTTATTTACAATTTGTGTTAGAACATCCATTAATCTCTCCTCTTTTTCACTGTCTGGGTTTGCTGGCTCTGGAAGCTCATATGGACCATCATGTTTTTGAATATGTTTCCTAAAGTACTCACGCACTTCTGTGGGAAAGTATTTGGCCCCTTGAAAAGACATTCCTACTCTTTTACTCACCCAACTAAGAATCCAAATCAATTTGCGACTAAAGTAGCATGCTTCTGAGTAGCCAACAATAGTTGATGACTATTCAGTAGGCCAGGTGTAATATGTAGAAAAATAGAATATAATAGCAAGGCCTGCAGGGTAGGAGATATACCTGAACTAGGATATGCAAGACACCCAAAATGTATAAGGTATGTTAGCCTATAGTGTATTAAAATGCACGCCTGAAATAATATATATATATATATATATATATATATATATATAAGATTTAAAATGGTTTATTTATTTATTTTTCTCCAGCCCTGTACTATGATAAAGGATTAGAGAAAGAAAAAGAAAGAAGAGAAAAAAAATATATATATTTTTTTTCTTTTAAAAAAAAATACAAAAAACAAAACAAAAATAATAGTATTAACAAACTCAGGTATTTGAAACACACAACAAAACTAATTGTGGCCTGATGCCCAAGCTTGTATATTAAAATATAGGCCAAACTAGGAATCAAATCAGCATTCAAATACCACAAGAAGCCGCATGGAGCCTACTATATTGTATTCAAATGCAGGGCTAGGCCTGTACTTTGATAGTCAAAAGCACAACAAAACTCAACTCAGATAAACCCACAAAAACAACCTGTATGATATCTTTGTTTCATGTGGCAAAATAAGCTAGTATGAACAAAACTCAACTCAGAAGCTAGTACGATATAAAGGATTAAAAATAATAATTGAGGCCTGATGCCCAAGCTTGTATATTAAATTGGAGGCTTGAATCAGCATTCAAATACACAAAGAAGCCGAATGGAGCCTACTATATTGTATTCAAATGCAGGGCCAGGCCTGTACTCTGATAGTCAAAGCACAACAAAACTCAACTCAGATAAACCCACAAAAACAACCTGTATTATATATTTGTTTTATGTAGCAAAATAAGCTAGTACGAACAAAACTCAACTCAGAAGCTAGTACGATATAAAGGATTAAAAATAATAATTGAGGCCTGATGCCCAAGCTTGTATATTAAAAATGGAGGCCCAACTCCACACACAATCAGCACTTGATTTCCCATGCAGAGGATAATTAGACAAAGTACTTTTTTTTCCTTCCCCCAAAAAATAAATCTGACTATCTATTAATGTGATATTACCTCATAAATAACCTTTGTAGAAGTCTAAAATTCGTGGTCGCCAAATGTGGTGTATCACCAAATTAATATATATATATATATATTACACAAGGTTCGTCTACATTAAAAGGTATTTATTAAAAGGCAACAACACAATACTATAAATGTATCACAAACACACAGCCCAGACCCACGGAGCAACAACCCTTTTTAAATCTATCTACCTATATAGTAATCCCCTTCCCCAAACGCTTAATCTCACCCACGGTTAGGCCATCACCATTCATCACCACCATCACCCTCACCATCCAGGAAGAAACAGGAAGCAACAGCAGTTTCCTGCCTGGATATACCCTTAGTTGCATCACTTCCCCCAGCAATTGTGGGAGGGAAGCAAAGACTCCCAGCCCTCCCACCTAGACCTGTTTAAGGAGGTCCTGAATTACCATGCAAGGAAGACAAGTTACCACACCCACCACTGCACCAAACATTCAGAATTACTGACTGATGACTAATTGTATACCTGATTGCAGCCATGAAAGCATCTCTTACCAAATGGATATGCTGAGCCTTAGCGACTACGAGACAAACCCTGAACATTGACAATATAGGAGGTTAGAGGATGAATCTAATTTTTAGACATTTATAAATAACTTCTTGGCAAAATGGCCCTCTTTTATCCGCTTGCTCCCCACACAGAGACAATTGCTTACACTATGCACTATATATATATATATATATATATATATATATATATATATATATATATATGGACTGTATATACTATAATGTTATTGCATTATCTGTGCAATATTATTTATACAAAGAATTCAATGTTTTAGGTACTATATGCTAATATATGCAGAAACATTTCTAGCTGAGGTCCTGTTTTCAGTGTAAAGCAATTGTACATTTTAAATGATGAGCATGCTCAGACCCTTAGACCTAAATAGGCTGGTTAGACTATTTATCCACTTGGGTCTGACAATGCTCTGTCTTTTTTAGTTTTGTGTGGCTGCATATGGTATATTCCGTTCTCTAGTTGATAATTAGTAATTATGTGACAATAAACAATAATGACAATAATCATTCATTAGAAAGGCATATCAATCTATGCTAGTAGATGGATCAAAAAGGCTGACAGTTAAAAATTGTTGTTTTCAGTGTAAGTGTACTGTTAGAAAACCAGTTGTTTTCTGTATTGATTAATTCACAAAACACTTTTTATTACATGCAATTTTAAACTGTACTATTGTTGGAACCTCTGCTCTGTCCCTTTATATCTATCCCTTCAGACAAAAAATTCTTGAAAGGAAAAAAGTTCTCTTTTACTTCTTATGATGGAAAAATTACTGGGAAAGTATTTGTTGTTGTGATATCGCAACTACAGCCAAAAATCTTTCAATGACAAAATCTGAATGGAGGAAATGACACTCCATACATAATAATAGCACTCACATGATTAATTGGAAGAATTCTCACTTTAAGTCAGTTAAATATTTGCTCAGTGCTTTATTGACTTAATTTATTAAGCAGATCAAGCAGTAGCAGGGCACTTCATTTCTATATACACCACCAATCATGTCAGGGAAAATGCCCAGCTAACAAGAAAGATGAGGAAAGGATGGATATATGACTTGCTTAGACAACAGATAAAGCTTCAGAGTGGCAGGTTCCCCTTAGAGGACCACTGTAGTTTGGGAATAACTGCACATGTTTGCACGGTATGGAACAATTAACAGCATTTGCAGCTGTGTAAGCATTGAGCATACAATATTTTTAAAGAAAATTTTTGTTCTTTCAGAACAAGCAGAGGGATTGTTTGTGTAATTATGGACTAATTGCATGCTATGATAACTTATAATAACAGGTTATCTTTTCATTATTCTAACAGCCTTGCAAAAACAATTACTATGGATGTCACTATATTCAAATGTCCTAGCTTTGTAACCAAGTGTTTTTGTTTCACTTGTTACTTTCTCTATTTCTGTAATAATCACAGGGATGAAATGGAATGTGCTTATGCTCCAGGATAATAGCCAAATGGTCTCTGTAACTTTAGTATCCATTTATGACCTCCAACTGTTTTTGCAATGAAAATGTGCTAATGTACATTTCTTTATTTATCCCAAATGATCTAAGTAGGTGGGTTTATGGTCTATATAACGCAGAGCTTTTGATGTTATAAATGAGACACCTTGATTCTGCTTCAGTGGTTGTAATGATTATATCTTTACTTGTGATCAGAAAGAGAGAGTTGTGGCACGGACAAGCGAGTGAATATTCCCCAGGGAATAGTACTTGCCCTCGGCAGGGTGTTTCCTAAATGTAGCTAACTCTGAAAGCATCATGGTGGCTTCCACTGTGGACTGTTAGCCTAGTAGACTAATGGAGAAGGTTATATTACCCAAGCTGACTCATACATTTAGTTCTAGTGTCAAGTTGCTATTTATTCTTATAGTTTTCAACCAAGCTAAATAGAGATCTTATCTCAATCACCAATTTCGGTACTCTCATTCAGTCCAGATTTCAAATCCTGTTTGAACCAAAGGCAAAATGTCTGCTGGAATCAAATATATATATAAATATAATAGTTAAAAATGAATGACTATTTAAACTTTGCAAAAAGATTTTGTACATTATCAAGTTCCATTTTTCATAAAGGCATGTTATAAATCTGATTCTTTAATGCAATGGCGAGCAACTTGGTCCCACCAGAGCAGATATCATTTCAGGATTTTAAGGTCTCTCTGCTTAAGCACAAGTAGATTGTGAATAGTCTTGTTGATGAAAATGTGAAGACGTGATGACAGCTAAAGAGTCAGAATTCATGGGCAGTGAATGGGGCAGTTGGGGGAGTATCTGGAGATTAGATCTGACACCTAGAAGTTGTGGTGTTGTTGAGGATTTTATAAGTGAGTGTCAGAATTTTTAACATATTTATAGTGTGATTGGGAAGCCACAGGATTGGCAGGGTGAGGCAAGACTGGTAAGATATATGTACTTAGCCTAAGCATTTTAGATGGATTGGAGTGAGGGGAGTCTAGTTAGGAGAATGATAGATAGGAATCTATTACTAAAGTGAGATTAATTAGCATAAAATCTTCATTCTTTAGTTTTTACTTACTTCATATGTGCTTTTTTTGCTTAAAAAAAGAGGCACAACAATTTGACAAATAGTTATCATTAGATGTGCAGATTCAACATTTCATATATGGACTGAATCAAAAAGCATCCCTTTTATTTGGATTATTCATCAGAGGGAGATCTAATCAAGTGTTCAATGGTATTGTATCTGAGATCTGTTGCACCATTTCACCTAGAAACTACACAGTAAATGACAATTTTCAATCAGACAATTGATTTAATTTATAGAGCACAGATTTTCATTTTTGACAAATGATTTATTTATCTCTATACTTGTACTTGCTCTTACAATGCCATCTATATTTCTTACAAAAGAAAAGATGATTTATTGATGGAGATTAGTCCACTGAAAATCCAGAATTTTAAATTAATGCACTACACAGCTTCTATACAAAGTCTGCATGTTCTAATAATAAATACACGTCCGTTCCTTTTGACACTAACCAGAATTTGTAGGATCCAGAGTTTATATAGGTATAACTTTATTAATTATGGCCAATGATAGGAATTTTGGGTCATATATCAATAGGGATGAACAAGATAAGGATTTTTGTACTAAGATATAAAAAGATCCTCCTGGAATAGAGGAACCCTTGGGTCTGTTGAAAGAACTTGAAATTAAAACCAGGTATGACCTTACAAGCTTGGAGAATTACCTTGCCAACAAAATTATTCCTAGGTGTTTGAGAGTACAAAAGTGATTCTCTTTTGATATTGAGGAACCTGAATTATCATCAAAATGGAATAACATTTTGGAGGATTGTTCATTTGATTTTATCTGATTTTTGATAGATTTTAGAAGAACTAAATTGGACAGTATTACGATACAATTAGAGGAGGTAAGAACTAAATTAAAGTCCTATGCCCCTGATCCAAGATTCCAAAAAATGGATGATGAAATTAGATCCAGAATAGTAAGATTAGAAACAGAAATTAGTAAACGTAAAAATGGATTTTTAATCATATATTTGTCATGTGTTATCACTGAGGAAGCCCTTATTTTGGACGAAACGCGTTTGGTATGACTTGTTTTATTGTTTTTTATATACATATCTTTATCTGTGGGTTTTTTCCATCATTTATAAGCTTTTTACCCACTTGCTTGTATTGTATAGATCTGACTTCATATTGTGCAATAAATATATGGTGAAAACACACGTTTGGTGAGCCAGTGTGTGTTCATTGTCATCTCCATTGCCAGCCACAGCAAGTATAGGAGACTGGGGGCCTATTTTTGATCCATTTTTATACACTACATATTAGTATTGACGTCAGCATTGTCTGCAAGATCACCAGGAGGCAGATACCACATGGATAACCTCTATCCTCTACGAGTTGGGAATTTGGTGTATCCAAAGGTACTCCCCTGGAGCTATATATATATATACTAAATGTGAGTGATATATGGTACATTTTATGTGTTCACGTGACTATCAAGCGTTCATATTGCACTAGGAGGTGGTGTGCTGTCTCTCCCCGTACCCTTCTTCTTATATCTACTAACCATTAGAGGAACACGGTGGGATCAGTTTCCTGTGAAGAAGTCGCACACCCCCAGCATATATGGACTGACCTGGGACTGATTTGGATGAGCTCCATTGTTGTTCCTTTTTCTGACTATTCCTTGGACAAACTGTATGTGGATGTATTACAGTGCCTTGCAAAAGTATTCACCCCCTTCACTTTTTACCTATTTTGTAAAATATGCTTTATGAGCCGCTACTTCATCATATACCAACACATGCAGGTAAGTTGAAACATGTTTTACCTGTTATTTTCTTACATATGAAACAAACTACTTATCTAGCAGATGATGAGGAAGGATATTTCTTATTATTCATGATGTAGGAAAATCAAACCTATTACACATACACTTATTATTACAAATTGACTTATTAAAATATTCACCCCCCTTGACTTTTTACCTATTGTGTTACATTGCAGCCTTAAGTTCAATGATTTGTTACTCTGATTTTTTTGTGATGGATCAGAACACAATAGTCTACGTTGGTTAGGTGAAATGAGAAAAATATATACATAAAACTATTTTTTAGAAATAGAAAACAGAAAATTGGCACCCCCTTCGTTGTGAAGCCCATAAAAAGCTCTGGTGCAACCAATTACCTTCAGAAGTCACATAATTAGTGAAATGATGTCCACCTGTGTGCAATCTAAGTATCACATGATATGTCATTACATATACACATCATTTTTAAAAGGCCCCAGAGGCTGCAACAACTAAGCATGAGGCACCACTAATCAAACCCTGCCATGAAGACCAAGGAACTCCCTAAAGTAATGGACAATGTTGTTGAGAAGTACAAGTCAGGGTTAGGATTTAAAAAAATATCCAAATCTTTGATGATCCCCAGGAGCACCATCAAATCTATCAAAACCAAATGGAAAGAACGTGGCACAACAGTAAACCTGCCAAGAGACGGCCGCCCACCAAAACTCACGTACCGAGCAAGGAGGGCATTAATCAGAGAGACAGCACAGAGACCTAAGGTATCCCTGGAGGAGCTGCAGAGTTCCACAGCAGAGACTGGAGTATCTGTACATAGGACAACAATAAGCTGTACACTCCATAGAGTTGGGCTTTATGGCAGAGTGGCCAGAAGAAAGCCATTACTTTCAGCAAAAAACAAAATGGCATGTTTTGAGTTTGCGAAATGGCATGTGGGAGACTCCCAAAATGTATGGAGGAAGGTGCTCTGGTCTGATGAGACTAAAATTGAACTTTTCGACCATTAAAGAAAACGCTATGTCTGGCGCAAACTCAACACATCACATCACCCAAAGAACACCATCCCCATAGTGAAACATGGTGGTGGCAGCATCATGCTGTGGGGATGTTTTTCAGCAGCCAGGACTGGGAAACTGGTCAGAGTTGAGGGAATGATGGATGGTGCTAAATACAGGGATATTCTTGAGCAAAACCTGTACCACTCTGTGCGTGATTTGAGGCTAGAATGGAGGTTCACCTTCCACAGGACAATGACCCCAAACACACTGCTAAAGCAAAACTTGAGTGGTTTAAGGGGAAACATGTAAATGTGTTGAAATGGCCTAGTCAAAGCCCAGACCTCAATCCAATAGAAAATCTGTGGTCAGACTTAAAGATTGCTGTTCACAAGCGCAAACCATCCAACTTGAAGGAGCTGGAGCAGTTTTGCAAGGAGGAATGGGCAAAAATCCCAGTGGTAAGATGTGGCAAGCTCATAGAGACTTATCCAAAGCAATCTGGAGCTGTGATTGCCGCCAAAGGTGGCTCTACAAAGTTTTGACTTTAGGGTGGTGAATAATTATGCACATTTACTTTTTCTGTTCTTTTGTCCCATTTGTTGTTAGCTTCACAATAAAAAATAAAAAAACATCTTCAAAGTTGTGGGCATTTTCTGAAAATTAAATGATGAAAATCCTCAAACAATCCATGTTAATTCCAGGTTGTGAGGCAACAAAACACGAAAAATTCCAAAGGGGGTGAATTCTTTTGCAAGGCACTGTATATAGGTATATGTAAGTCATATACACATAAATATGGTAATTCTGGTACAAACTATATAGGCTACTATTAAGACATTTTATGTCACTGTTTGGTGCTGTTATATTCAATTCTGTCATATAGATCTGGCCAGGCCTGTAGGTGTCTTTTGAGCGCTTCATATCCAGCGATACACTATATGTTGGTTGCTGTATTCTCTTTTCTATACAAAGTCTGCATGTTTTAATAACAAATACAGGTCCGTTACTTTTATGAGTGCCCCGGCACAGGTAGCTTCAGTGGTGCTGAGCATCCACTAGCTGGCGCTGCTAAATTTTGATGCCAATATCATAGCTTTAGTGTTAGGGTAAGGGTTATGGGGTTAGGGTAAGGGTCAGGGGGTAAGGGTTAGGGGGTTATAGTTGGGGGTTTAGGGTAAGAGTTAGGGTAAGGGTAAAGGTTTAAGCTTGAAATTTGTATATGATCACAGCAACATTTGCAAACTGTACACAATTTCAGCAGCAGCGTCTAGCAGTTGCAACTGCTGCTGCTGAACTTGTGCTGCGGGTGGTGCACCTTTTAAAGGAAAGATCCCAACTACAAAACCAACATGTAGGTAAAAATTACGTGATAAATATGAAATTATACACGCAAGTCATAGTGAGATATATTATTGCAACATTTATAAAGTCAGGATTAATCCTTTTTTAATCTAATTTATTTGAATTATCATTATTCTTATTACTCTTTCCCTGTGCTCTCTCTCTCTCTCAACTTTGCTCTTTCAGCCCACTTAAAAATTGAAGCCTGGCCTCGCCAGTTCTGGGCAAGTCATGAAAAAATGGAGATTGCTGAGACACTATTGGAGCCCACTTAGAAAGTGAAGTCTGGCCACTCCACCTCTGGGGCATTCATACAAACTGTAGCTAGGAGCAGCTCTGGTCAATCCATGAAATACTGAAGATTACTGAATTGCCTGCAAGAATACACATGAATAGTTTCTGTTTTTTTTTATTCATTTCACATGCATTTAACCAGTTAACAGCAAAAGTTAACACGTTCTCTAAAGTAACTTTTCCTGATTAACCATCCATCCTTTTCTAAAACCCTCTCTCTCTTGCTTTGACACAACCCACACATTATTGTATTCACTGCTTTTTTTTACTGTGAATTATTTTGTAATGTTTTTGTAATGTTGTAAAGTGTTTTTGTAATGCTATCTCAGTAAGATTACCAGTTTCAAGGATCTACAGTCATAGATCAATTGTGTGGCAGAGACCAAAGAAACTGCCTACCCCAAAACAACCATCTGGGAGATTCCAAATTTCCACTGTCTGGTCCCCTCTTTCAAACTCTTTCAAGTTTTCAAGTAAATGTAAGGCATTTACATAATTTCAATTTAATTGCAAGGCATAGACATGAACCAGGCTTCGGACAGGTCAGATTCAGTAAAGATATGCATAATTTGCTGTACTTTTATTATTATTATCGTTTATTTGTAACGCGCCGACATATTCTGTAGCGCTGTACATAAGTTAAAGTCTAGGCCAAGATAAATACAAATGAACACATAGCAAAGCATGGAAGGCCCTGTCTGAGCTTGGAATCCAGTATCCATAGTGCTTTCCCCAAAGCACACTGCAGGATTGAAACTCACAGACTTACAACCTAAAGGTATTGTGTGTGGTACAAAAGGGAGAGAGAGGTGATGAGCATGTTAGGGTGGAAGGTGATACGCTACTTTAAAGTGAGGTTTTGAATGTTTTGAGGCAGGAGGATAGTCTGGTGGAGCAAGACATGGAGTTCCAGAGAATAGGGGCAGCACGAGAGAAGTCCTGAAGGAGAGAGTGAGGAGTTGAAGAAAGAAGGAGATCATTAGCAGAACGAAGAAGGTGGTTGGGGGAGTATTACTTGGCCTATAATACTCATTATTTTGGCACATTAATCTTCACTTAGTATTTAGATTCCTCTTTCTGACATAGTCGTTGGATCACTATTAATGTGCTATTTCATATATCCACCTGACTACATCCCAAAATGAATCTGGCCCTGACTCTAGCAATGCATGTAGAAGACCTTGGAGTACGACCTGAATATAGGGTGGCACGTCTTTTGCCAGCCTGCATCCCATCTGCTACAGAGGCCCCCATATCATATTTACTGGAGGCTGCCAAGGCTAAGGTAAGGGTGTTACACATGCAAGTCCAACTGCCACACAAATATATAGCCCCTTACCTTAGCCTTGGCAGCCTCTTGGCAGGCTGGAGCGCAGAGCATCATCAGAGCGCAGAGAAATGCGCTCTGATTACGGCGCGCTGGTGTCCAGCGTGCGATTGTCGGCGTGCCTGGATAAGGTGATCTGGATAAAGTGATCTGGAATGTAACCCAGGTCCTCTAGTGGGTTTCTAACTTGCTTATCTCAGATGAGTCTTGCTTATCTCAGCTGAGTCTGTTTATAACATTTAAATCTTGTGTTATACAAGACACAAGAAGATCCTCAAATTAACATACAGGCTTGTTGATCACCAGAAGTGAAAGGCAAAAGTTCATTAAATCCAAATTAAATTCACATTTCCCCGAAGTCTTAATATGTGAGAGTGAAATCACAACGCTATTAAATGACCATTTCGTAAAACTGTATCCTATAATGATGATAACAAATTATAATAGTTTCCAAAAGCAGGAAGAATGTCCTCCCTGCATAGCTTAGGCCAGGGGCTCTAGAGGTACTGTGTCACCGAACAGCACACACTGTTTCAGAGACTATTATTTATGTTGCCAATATTATAATGGATTCACAGTGACGTTCTGTGGCTGGTTGAGTTAACTACAAGTGTAGAAATCCCAAGAGATTAATCAGAAGACGGTTTATCCTCATTAAATCTGGCATTATAAAACATCAGCTCCCTGCCCTCTCACCAACATCTGTATTCATTATCACACTTTTTAAAAATTGTACCTTCTAAAAGTCAGCAATACATCACCCTCTGACTGTGAATCTCTTTTTTTTGGCACAAGAATTGCTAATTTGGGTTTAAAAAGATATTGCTTCTTTATTAGGTGTAGAATTAAACATCCTCCTAGTTAATCCTGTTTGAATAATCATTTCGGTGTGATTCCCTACAGTCAATCATTACTGTCGCTAATTAGCATAATGAAAAGCTGTGTTAAGTTAATAAAGGAGTCAGATTAGAAGTCAAGTGTTAGAGAAGAGGTAATGTCACTCACCATTGTCCTGAAATTCACTCTGAAGGCTGCCACCTAACCTCTAATTATTTCCACTGCCCGTACTGAAGCCTGGGGATTTAACTGGAAGAGACAAGCGATAGGAAATCAATCCACATCTTTTAGCTCTGAAGTTTGCTGTTTCCCAAGTTGTCTGTGTAGCCATGCATTAAATGTGAACTGCACTAGGTATCTGTATGATATTGACAGAATGGGCTAATATCTTACAGCTGCCATATAATGGATGAAATTGGGAGAGTGCTTGGCAAAGGATTGTAGAACCACAATGATACAGTGGATATCCCCAGAGATCTGCGCACCTTTTATTACTTTACAGGGCTACACACATAGGGATTACAAATAATGGAAAAAAATAAAAAATGTGATATTTCTATTATTACTATGATTAAAATGTTGTTAGCATTTTCTTAGAAATAAGGTGTTGATATTGGAAACAATTCAAAAGAGGGATGCTAAATGGTACATGGTCTATAAGACAAAGCTTATGAGAAAAGATTTAATGGCATTAATGCATACATTAGGGGACAGAAGAGAGAGGTGTGACGTGATAGAAACCTTCAAATCTATCAAAGCATTTAATAAAGTTCAGTAAAGCTGTATCTTGCATAAAAAGAGATCATGATTTGAAGTTGGATGGTTGACGATTTCAGGTTAATTTGCAAAGTACTACTTTACTATCTATCTATCTATCTATCTATCTAAATATATATTATTATAATTAATAAATTATATGAATATTATAAATATATAGGGTCCTAGAATACTCTGTGCCACCTGTGCCCTGCTGTATGTATTATCTATTCTTTAAATTAGTGTGATCACTGCATGTTGCTGAATAGTATTCACTGAGTAACATAGAAACTATGAACCCTCTCACATGACTTAATATTATCTGCAGATTTATGCACGGTATATGCTGAATTATTTTATGAATTGCTGATATAATTGCATTTGTCTTTCCTTTGATTATGTAGCATAATACAAATACACAGCTGCATCCTCGACATTTCTCTTTAAACTGAATTAAACTAACTCTTGGTCCATGTAGTGTGTGTACTGAGCATGATTTTCCAAGCCTGAAATTAACCTAAGGATTTATTTTCTTATGAATCCAGATACCATCAGTGTTTGGACCCATTCCCCTTAAATCCATCCATTCCTGACAAACTTTCCTTATCTTCACTTAGCAGACAACCTGTGATCACCTCCCATCAAACAGAGCTGTGCATCTGGCACCCAAACAGTCAGTACACTAGCAATCTCTCCTTACAACTGCCCTATGCAGGTCCCGGCACCATCAGGATTATTGGAAGCACGCCTTTAATTGTGTGCTGTCTCTACAACTAATTTATTTCGGATCCAGAGAAAAATGTCAATGTCAAAGTAAGGATTTGACAAACTGTGTTGAAATTGTTAGTTGGGAGGGAGGAACAGGCAGGAGTCCAAATGCTTTGTTTGATAATTAGATAAAAATTAATTGGCACCACACCCTTCCCCCTCACTGGCCCAGAAGTAAGATGTTTCATCAAATGATGCAACCACAGCAAACACAAACAGAAATCCACCATATCATCCCTCCTGGGTCCTGCAGAGTCATCAAACTATGTATTTTTCCTAACTTAAGACAAGCTGTTTGAACTTAAAGATTTTAAACATATGTATATATTTTTTTCATTGTGCAGTGGCCCTTTAAAAAGACAAACTTTGCTTTTAAATATAATGCTTGCTTTTAAATAAAATAGACAGCTCAGAGACATGATTAGACATCACATAAAAATACATATAAAATAATATAAGAAAATGAAAACATAATGATAAGAAGATAATCATCTTCCAGATGCTTGTCTAATCATTTGTATTAAATGAGATAGTCATCTTAATTTCAAATGCTTCCCTTTCTTGTACATCCTTCACGTTTCCCCAGAGATTTTGATTTTGAGATTTTTTGATAGCGTGATCTCCTTAATTGAAATGGTGCCAAATTGGGGTGCAGTAACTAATATCATTGTGTTTTTAATCTGCTTTATATTATTACTAGTGGCATGCCTGTCAAAAATGACTGCAATAAAATTTGAAGCCTGGCAATGCTGTTTGCCACACAATGTAAGTCTTGTGGCCCTCTGAGCACCTTCGGTGCTCATTGCGAGCCTCTCCCCTCGTGTACTTCAACTTTCCTGCTTTGCAATGATCAACCTTCGGCGCTCATCGCAAGCCCCACGATGAGTGACTATCGGCGCTCATCGTGGGGCTTGCAATGAGCACCTTTGGCTATCATTGCAAACCTTTCCTCCTGCCTACTGTACGGGCCGCTCATTGCAGGGTTCATTAAGCTGCAAGTGTTGTGCTTGGGAATGCCATGTGTCTCTTTCCAGCATCTCCCTCATGTCCCTTCCCTGTGTGTTTCTCCTCTGTGTTTATGCTGAATCTTTAGTCCTGCGTGCCTGGCGTTGTTCGTGCAAGTGTCAGTGTCTTTGCCATCATGTATTTTCTTAGTCCCGCATATTTTTCAGAGTTCGGTATTTTTTTGAGGTAGGAATGTGCTTAGCCTCATTTTCATTCCGTTTTCAGATTATTATTTTTTTTGTTTTTCATCTGCCATTTTTTCTCTCGCTTAGCCAATTTTACAGTGACGAAAAACAGCAAATTGGGCTTAAATTCGCTTCCAACCTCACTCCCAAGTGTCCTGGCTCTTCCCCTGTGCGGTGTGTGAGTGTGTTTTAATTTATTTATCTATTTTATTTTTTTGCTTTTCGTGTTTTTTGATTTCCGTGGTTTGACCTTTACATTCATATTTTTCCGAGGTCGGATTTTGTTTGTGCAAGTGTTACTGTCTTTGGCGTTGTGTATTTTCTAAGTCCCGCATGCCTGGCCTTTTGTTTTTCGATTTCCGCGGTTCCGCCGTTACATTCGTATTTTTCTGAGTTTGTTTCTTTTTGCTCCTATATTTCAAGGTTTTTTTTTCTCCCGTGTTTTTTAAGTGCTTGCAGCCTAAGTAAGTCCTGCGTTCCTCAACTGCTTGCAGTAAGTCCTGCGTACTTCAATGCCTCAACTGCTCGACTCGCTTTGCGAGACTCACAGGGGCGCCTTCGGTGCTCATTTCAGCCTTAGTCCTGCTTCTTTCCATGCCTCAATTGCTCACCTCGCTACGAGAGGCTCGCAGGAGGGCCTTCGGCGCTTATTTCAGCATAAGTCCTGCGTGTTTACATGCCTCAACTGCTCGCCTTGCAGTCAAGTCCTCTGAGCTCGGAAAGCTTTTATGCCTCAACAGCTTGCCTTGCATCACGAGGCTCACAGTTGCGGCACTCTGGGCCGCAAACGGCTCTCCTCGATTCGCAAGGCTCGCAAGCGTGACGAAAAATTGCAGTTTGATAACTATTATATGTGATGTTTTGCTATTTCCTGGCACACACAGTGTTTGTATTCTGGTTGCAGAGTCCATAATCTTCCTCCTACAATCTTCTAGTATGTGAACATCAGGTACAGCTTATATATGCAAAATATAGTCATATAGATCAACCAGGAATGTAAATCTAAAGACAATGAGAAACATTTATAAGTAAAGAAGCAACCTGTACAATCTGTATGGTCGGGGTCACAGACCCTTTAAAGTAATTGGATCCGGATTACAGAGCAGGAGGGGAGCTTATTAGGGTTCCACCCTTGTGATAAAAGAAGCAGAGCAAAAAGAGGAAAATGGGGTCACAAGTAACTGGAATACCATAGTTATAATGACTGTAGTCCTGGCATATTGAGTATGATCGTCTCTAGCTAGGAAAGGTCTCTGGATTTTTTTTCCCGCTTCAGCGATTTTCGATAAAAAAATACAAAATATGCCTCAAATTAACTTGCAACCTCACTCACATGCTCCCTGGCTCTCCCCCTGTGCTGTGTGTGAGTGGGTAATTTGAGGCATATTTGTGTGTTTTTGCAGGCTTTTCCAGTTCGGTGGTTTGGCCGTTAAAGTCGTATTTTTGGGAGCCCCGCAGTTCATCTATGTGCTTCGAGTCCTAAGTCCGTCGCAAAGTCCATGGGCCTCGCAATGAGGCCTCATTGCAGCTAAGTCCCGAGTGTCTCGGCATGAGCGCCAGCTAAGTCCTACGTGTCCACTCCTGCAATGTCGGCCTTTGGCGCTCATTGCAGCCTAAGTCCTGCGTGCCTCTACAGCTCACCTTGCTTTGGAAGGCTAGCAGTTGACGTCTCGCCTCGCAAGGCTAGCAGTTGCGGCTCTAGGGCCCGCAAATGGCTCACCTTGCTTTGCCAGGCTCGCAAAGCGTGACGACTTCTCGCAGTATGACAACTATATATGTGATATATATATATATATATGTGTGTGTGTGAGTGTCAATAAAAGGGGGCGGGGGATGGGGTTGCACCGGTGTCCTTCATTCACTAGCTCTACCACTTCTTCTAAGGTTCTTTGGGAGAAAGCACCATGCTATAAGATTTGAAGCTCGAAGACAGGGCCCTTCATTTTTGCCATTTGGTAATATTGTAGGGCGACAGAATATATTGGAGTGTTACAAAAAAGGATTTTGACAATAAAAATGTTCATAGAACCTAGCATCACTGATGCCTTTAGGAACCAGCAGAGGCATCTTTTTTGGTGATTAAAAATCAATTTTGTGAAATTTTTTCCTGCCTAATTAGGTTCAAAGTTTTCAAACACATATTATTTTTCATTGTACAATGGTGATTTAAGTGATGTCAAATGCGTGCATGACCATTGTAACAAGGAATTACAGTAAATGTAAACATCCATTTTACAGGGCTAGAAAAATAAGTATTTTATTAGTTTACCAACCTGACAAGCTAATCGTACGTGTTTACGTGCATAAAATGCAAATTACATCATTGTTTAGTTACAATTCGAATTGTTTTTCATAAACACCTTAAGACATTAAAATATATTGCTGCAGTTGTATAGACACACATTCACTGTGAACACTGTCCCAGCTAGTCGCCTTTATATGGGAATGACTAGGGTGGAGATTTGCTCTGTGTTCTGATAGCTTCTGGGCACCCCACTGCTGTAACCAAAATCTCATCTCCCTAATTTCCCTGATGATTGCGCAGTTGATTAAAGACTCAGCCGCGTGGAGCTACAGAACAATGTTCAGCGCTCATGCTGTGTAAAATTGCTGAGACTTTTACATTATAATGAAATTGATTAAATGCCTCCCCCCTGGAAAAATCTAGCAAGGCATTGTCCAATTCACTGATTGTCTGTCTGCTGAGAAGAACCTGCAAAGGAAGCAGTGGACTGAGACTCTACATTTATGCTTTAGGCTGTCGAGATGGCAAAATCTTACAGGGCTCTGCAGTGAGTGAGTGACACAGAGCTGGATGATAGCAGTGCCGCACAATTAATGTCTTCCTGCTGATCTTGTGCTGCCCTGGTGCCGTCATGGCCTGAGTTTTATCCTCGGTCAATCCACTTTATTTTCTCATATACAATGTTTGTTTTTTTCCCTTGCTATTTGCACTTGAAGTTACCTCTGGTATATACAGAAGCAGTATTGGATTGTATATAACAAGTTGTTTATTGTGGACGCTTTTTTGTCATGTCTTTATGTGAACTTTGTCTTTAATGTTCAGGACAACCTTCTACATATGGCACACTTAATTTTGTTGGCAGGACGTATTTGTGCTTTTTGCTACCCTATATACACATTAATAGTTAAAAACGTTTTGGGAATTCTTATTTTTTTAAGTCTCTGTGTATAGACAAGATGGGCTTCAACAATATGTGAGGTTTTGAGTCTGAGGGGCTCTGGTTATGGGGAGGAGTAGACTGGGGTTTATTATAGGGATTTCAGACATACCCGCCTCACTGCATATGCTCAGAAGCAGGCAACTTGCGAATATAACTGCAAGCCCAGCTGCTGCAGACATATAAACACCATTCTCACATTAAAAAAAACCTTCACGACAGTATCATGGCTATATCCAGGGACCACCGAAGACATCAAACAAATCAACTGGTGGCTTGGACACTGATGTTTGAAAGTAAATTCATGGTATATTGCTTTTTTAATAATTGCAAATAAATGTCCTTAGTGGCCATTACCTAATTAGGACATACTGTTAAATGATTAAACCTACTTTGCGTAACAAGGGTATTTTTAGGTAGCGGTTGGAGCAGATGAGATCACCTACGGCTAATCAAGAGTAAAGCAAATACTTTATTGGCAAACAAGCAACCAATGCACAGAGATCAGCATTGATACAGTTATCTAAGGAATCAATTAGAAATCAAGAATAGATACACTGGCTATCCTGTCATACTGCCGTACTCTTTAATGCTCAAACAGATCTTTATAGACACTCATAGGCTTTGAGCAGATCACGTCCTTGCTTAGATGCCAGTTTGTTTGTGACTTTACCTGCAAAACAAATGCAGCTTTGCAGCTTTTCAAGATATAATGGAACTGTTGACTTTTTATAAAGTGACCCCAAGGAGGGTTGATTTAAATGATCCAACACATGTGGAGATTTTGTTTCCCGTCTTTGTGATAACACAGAATACGTAGTTTAGTGTAATCAAGGCATCGTGTTCAGTCCTCCCTTGTATTCTCTAACTCCTAGGCTTTTCAGTTGAATCTCGGGGAAATCTGCAGTCACACTGCGCTTTCAATGAAAAAAAAATGTACACATGTAAATTATTCACTCCGAAGGGGAGCTCAGAAAAAGCTTTTTAAAATGAAAGCCTCTTTATTTACTGAATGTCAAACAGCTTTGGTCTGCTACATAGCTGTGTGATTGAAATCAGACAAACAAAGGAGGAATTTCTAGTTTGCAAAAAATAAGGCAGCTTGCTACTGTCACCCAAAATACGGTATACTTACCCATTTTCTTTCTACAAAATCAAAGGATGTAAAACTTGGAACTTTGACATTTGCTGGAAAGAATCCAATGGAGCACTCCATCCTTGAGTCACAAAAATGCAGGTTTTCGTTATTAATATATAGTCATTTCATTAGACATATGAAAGAATAATTTAAGTGTTTTATGGTTGATAAAGGAGGAAAGGTGTTTTGCTAAAATGAAGTTGCACAATTGAGTTTCATGGTATTTGCTGAACGTTAATATTCACTACAGAAACAATGAAAATGAGATTTAATGTAAAAAGTAAACCTGTACTTTATAATAAAGGTAGCCCACTTTTGATGTAGAGATATGACTAACTGCTATGAAATCCTGAAATTTTTACATATTCCCCCCAGTATATTTTGCATAAAATACATCAAGATAATATCGCTGTGGATTCACATATAAGCAGCTCTTCAACATAAAAATCCCTATAGACATCGGTTGATATTTTTAGAAAAAAATATTCAAAGATATATGTGTTAGATACATAATCTTATATAGTGATGCTCAACAAAACAGTGTAATTCCCTGAAACCTGGGGCCAAATGTACTAAAAGTGATGTGTCGGAAACATGTTGGAGAGATCTATTCCCATATTATCCTTTGGAACATTTGATTTGATGGGCTAAAGAAGGATATCCACAAAACTTTGATGAGCAAAAGAAGGATTTCCACCTAAATTACCAGTGTGGTCTGGGAAAAATTTAATTGAAGATTCTACTACTTTTGTTGTGGCCACCACCATCTTGGACTGTTACTTTGCTTGCGGCCTAAGGGAGAGGAACTTGCTCAACCATTAAATTCTATTGTTAAGTGGCAATCTTTCAACAGAGGAATCTAAAATGTGTCCTTTCCTTTCAGGTGTCTAATTTCTAAGGATCAAATATCTGCCCTTGTAACACTATTGCATATAACAGTTAAACATTGAAGGGTGGATTTTTTAATTTAACTTTCTAAAACATTTTGACCATTATTCATAGTTCATAAGAGCCATGATCACAATAGCAACAGTTTTAGATATATTATTAAAGAACTACAAGTTACAGGTACTGTACTCAAACTGGCACAGTTTATTAAAGAAGTGCAGTTTATGTGTAGTGTGTTCAAATTGTTACAATAATATATCCAACATTGGTACATGAAACTAACAAATACAGACCACAATGGTCCATGATTATTTAGGAAAATAGACAGGTGGTTTCTGGCATCAACAAATGTGAGTAAGTTTTAAAACATTTTGAATAATGTTTAATCTATAATATTTGTGTATTTCCCTAACTACATTCCCATTTTTAGATTATAATATGTAGAAATACTGAAAGAATGTTATTATCGTAGAATAAATGTGATTGTATTGAGTTGTATCAATAGATAATATAAAGATTCTCCTCCCCTCAACCCTCTGATTCTTCTATTTGAGGCCTCACCCCTTTATGTTTGAAGCTGGTATATGTTTCTACTTTATATGTTTTTTTTCCATGTTAGTTTTGGTATGCAACAGTTCACACAAAACATCATGGTAAATATAGTCCTCTGTCAATGTTGGAGAGAAAAGATGTTAAGGCAAATTAAGCAAAATCAAAGATTTCACTTGCATATCTTTAGTCCTGTAAAAGAATCTCCTGCTGGTAAATGTTACAACTGACCTGTCAAGTCTGAGATATAACGTTATTTTAGTTTGAGGTAGTACATACACATTTTTTACTTAAAAGAATATGTTAGGCAATTAAAATTACATTTGATGGACTGTCAGTGGAAGCCGCCATCTTTTTTTTCGTAATTACACAAATGTTTTGCTACCTTAATCAGGAAGAGCAATTTATACTATCACAGGACTTCTCTCTAGGGTCACGTATCTGTTCAGTATCCTCCATTTTATGCAAAGGCCAGTGCTTGAGAAAAGAGAATGAGAGGAAATTAATTTACGTGTTTTAGTGTTTTCAAACTACCTGGGTGGCGCAGAACAAACAACTCAATAAGATTACTTAATATAATTATGTCACTGTGCTATCAAGTTGGAGATATACAAATTGAAAGGGTAGTTTGTATGGTAATTATTAAAGCAGATTTAGATTATTAAGCAGTTGTTGCATTTCTATCCTCTGTCATAAAAAACAATTATGACAGGTCCACCTTAATAGAAGAGAAAATATAGAGCCGCATTCAATTTAGAAATTGTAGCTTAATGTAGCCCGTAAACTGATTTGCTATTCAATTGGCTTCTTTTTGCGAGACGCAAGCAATCTATGGGTCACGGGCTGATAATCCCAGCATTTGTTACAACAGTAACTTACACCCCATCTAAGCCTTTGATCTTTCACGTCCGCAAGAGTTACGATCGCTATAATCGTAAATCGCTATTTAATTGCTACAATTCCCCAAGCCTGCAAAAGTTTTCACAGCCGTAAACGGCAAATGTAGAAGAAAATCCTGCAGGTACCAGATGGGACCCGCAAAAGGGTTAAAGACATGACTGTAGCTCTGTAAATGCAAATAAATACTCAATACTGCACTGTAAATGATGGGGAAAGCAATGAAAGACATTATAATTAATTGCTCAACAGTCTCAAGATCTGCAACAACAAAAAAATATTTTTATGTTTCATTTTTGGGTTATATCGATTTCAGGAATCAATGAGTTGATACATATCAGGCCACCCACATGGACTAGAAAAGTATTGGCATTCATTTTAATTTTTTTTGTATTTTGCAGGTTTGTGAGTCAGATTTCATATCGGACCTCTAAACGCTAATTGATTGGCATGTAACCTCCATCTTATGCTGACGTAATGATGACAGTCTCATTTTCTATTGGCTGTTTCTAAATGGGCAGTTAAGACCTTGCTGAATTGATCATGTTCATGCTCTGAAGTGCTACATACGATTGCATGGTTTATGGTTTCTGCTTTTTGCCTGTAACTTGCGGGCTTGTTCAATTGAATCGCTCTGTAATTGGAGCAGAGTTTAAACCCGCAGCAAGCCCACAGACATACAGCCTGTATACTGTGAGTTGTGGCAATTGAATGAGGCCCATAGTTTTTGAATGTTTACCAAAGGGATTTTGGATATTCTATTAAGATGCTGTTCATATCAGAAGATAACATTCTTAATGTGTGTTAAGTGAAATAGCAGTGGCTAATAAGGTATCTCTGGCTACAAAGCTGTAATACCTCATCAACATCTTAGAATTCAGATAACAACCAAATAGAGAAAGAAGAGTCTTCTAAATACACCCCTTGGAGCCTTTACAATCACATTCATTTGTTAGATTTGTCTTAAAAAGTGTCATTTTCGGTTGGCTAGCACACTCCTCCTCTCCTCTCTTTCTCGCTTGATTCATTATTTATCTTCTGGCAAAGTAGCATCTATGCACTTGTTTAGTGACCTACTTTTGATAGACTCTAAAATTTTTGAGGACAGGCAGGATTAATAAGCAATTGTAACAATGGGTGTATATTTAATTCTGGGAGTCGACCTTAATGTACAGATCCTGTGTAATGTAAATGTACACATGGTGGGCTTAAACACCCTTCCTCTCTTATTAGCTGTATGCAGTTGTATATTTAGACTTTATGCTACCTTATGCAGGATTATTATTATTATTAATATTTTTATTATTATTGTTTATTTGTAATGGGCCAACATATTCTGAAGTGCTATACAAGGGTTAAGTTCAAGGCAAAAAATAATAGCAATATTAACACACTGCAAAGGATGGAGGACCCTGTCTTTGATCTTATAATCCAGTACCCATAGTGCTTTCCCCAAAGCACCATGTAAGATTGTAAACTCGCAAATTTACAATCTAACAGCCTCATTACATTTGGGCTATGTGTTACAATGTAGGCTGTAACAAAGATATTAGAGAAATTTGTAATTTGCATGAAATAGAATATCATATTTGAGCTTTATTAATATTGCATTGTGACTGGAATGTGGGTTCTGTGTAGATCGTAATTGAACCTTGTAAGACTTTGAAATCAATCCTCCATTTTATTGTGAAGCAATGCTGACGATCTCTGTTTCCATAGGCTCCATCTAAACCGTTAACTACGGGCTTGCTTAATTGATTACATTACAGCCTGCAAAGCTGCAGACCGACAGATGGTTTACGGTTTTTTGTCTCAAGGTCGTAGATTGCAGCCCCTTCCAATTTAATTGCCCCGTAACATGCAGAATTTTCAAGCCTCCAGCCGCTGCGGGACTCACGTTGCACTTACTGGCCTCCAATTTAATGAGGCTGCATAGGTATAACTACAATGCCTCATATTCATTATTGGTACGTGTCACTTTCTCCCTCTTTCCTTTACTCATTTCCTTGCTTTGTTTTTGCCTTAAATTGATGCTCCATGTATACCTCTTCAATGCAAATACTGAAAAAACATAGGCATTGTAGTTGATTGTCTGCTACCATTTAATATTTACCTCCCTTGGCCTCTGTCTTACTATTAAAAAAGAATTACAAAACAATTTTCAAGAGAAAATATACATTGTGCATCTCATACACTTTTAAATTTGTATGTGACATTTCATTTTCTTAGTGAATCTTGTGACACTTTCAGTTTTTGTTCAACGTACAACATTGGCAGTGGTGCTGATTATTTAGGCTACATCTATTGGTTAAGCTATATCTATTATTTCTAGATCAATTATATTTGGCTAAAACTCGGACAGCGCACACAGCGTCCTTTGACCCGGTGGAGCCTGGCGTGTGTCCTCATAGGCTGGTCGGCAAAGGGAAACATGATTCCCTACATGACCCTACCTTGTATAGCCCACAACTTCATTCAGGTACACAAGCCCCTTCACTACCACCACTTAGCAATCCAAGAGGGGACCAGGGGAACATATGCCACACTAATGTAAATTGATGAATAGCAAAACATAATGGGAGGTCCCCAAATGGGAATGGGTATACATCTTGGCACATGGCCACCAGCAATGGCGAGGGACTTTCTAGGATGGGCGTAGCTGAGATTACCCCTGATGGAGGTAAGTTGCACAGCCTCCATGTGTTTTTGCTACCCCTCCTGATGGGTTAGAGTAGATTAGTATGGTGTATGTTTCCCTGGTCCACTTGTGGATTGCTAAGTAGTGGTGGTTAAGGAGCTTGTGTACTTCAATGAAGCTGTGAAGCTGTGACCAAGTAGGGTAACTCTAGATGGGCAGGTCATAGCAGAGAGGTCAGACAAATCACAGTCCATCAGAGAAAAATTGGCAACCCACTCCAGTATCACCTGTCATATTGTTATCAGGCCCTCAGGGGAATGTTGATACTCCACAGTATCACAGATTGGATTTGCATGTGTATTTATTATTATATGATATCTAATGCTATTATTACTATTATTATTATTATTATATTATATTATGTATAGATCTATTGCATAGTAACTAGTGCTCATTAGTTTACATATGTTGGAATGTGACACAAATTTGATGTATGTGGCTGTCCCAAAACACCAACCATTGAAAACACACTGACACAGTGAGAACGGTATAACAAAGCTTTATTTCATACACAGAGCACAATCAGAAATGGACAAGATTGTGCATTAATATCATGGGTGTGGTGTGGGCGGATCCCGGAGAGCAAGAGGCTTGTGGAAAAAATGGATATCTACAGGGGGTAATGTCATAGTCTAGAATAAGCATGATGCATAACACCTACCAGGGTCACATGTGGTCACTACACCACTGCAACCGGAATCTGATAAAAAAATAAGGATCATCAGAAATGACTCCATTTCATTGAAGAAAACATTAATGTGCATAGTACTTACAACTTGTCTAGGTCTGCTCATTGAAACAGATGATGCAACCTCTGGACTGTGTAATCCAATCCAGTTTCACACATACAGTGTGGTGAAAAAACAAAACTCTGAAAAAAAGTGGTCAACTAAAGAAAGGCGGAGGAGGATAAAAAAAAATATTCAACATGCATGTACAGTACAGTGCTAAATACTGTAATTGTAACAATATACCAACTCACCTGATTCCCAAATGCAAGCATTAATAACTATTAGATAGGTCTCTGGATAATCAACAGTATGGGAGAATACCCATTAATACGGAGAGGACACAAAGGACAGCAGTCAGATTCAATGTCACTTATATCAGACCCAAGGATCTGTTCTCAGACTGATATTGAGGTCAGGGTCACATGCTTCAATAGAGCATATATCAATGCTGGCTGTCATTAAAATGCCATTGTGAGACTTTGCAAGTCCTCCGCAATAGCAGTATCAGTCCACATTTCAGCTAACAACAATCATGTTTTCGATATCTGGCTTTATGATAGCTTTAAGATTATATGATAAGTTAAGGGGGGGGGCTGTCATTAGAGGCACTGTGAAAAACTTAAACCTCATACATTTCCTTCACAATGCTTTCAGGTGCCGAAGATGCTTTCATGGACCTGAATTGTACCTAAAGAAAAAAAGAAAAAACACCTACAAAATAAGGCCTTAAAAAAAGATGGGGACTGCAGCATCTCTTCTCAACAGCATTCCTCAGTGACCATCAATTGGTGACATGTTCAACAAAGAAGAGGATCCCGGACCATGTGATGGGAGGTAGCCATCTGCATACAAAATATCACCATCACATAGGTCAAGATCCAAGACTCTGTAGCCAGGCTAGATTAGGTTAACATTGTGACCAATAGATTGTCACAGAGGAGTGCTGTTGATAAGACACAAACATCTGCGCTGCCCCTAGGTCCTCCTCCGCCTAGGCACAGGGCCTGAATCCACAGTGGCCGGCCACCATCTCCCTGGTGGTGGGGGAAGGGGGAGGCAGCTGCAGTGGTGGAGGAATGGGGAGAGGAAAGGAGGGGCTGAGCTGCAGGTGGCCCGAGGATGCCACAGGGATGGAGGAAGCGGGGCTGGGGACCAGAATGCATCGCATGGCTTCTGTAGTGACTCCCTGGAATGCCCTCTGGTCCGCCCCAATTCTGAGCAGCCCGACCAGATGGGATTCAGTCATCAGGTGGTCCCTCCTCTCCTCCCTTTTGCGCCTGGCCAGGCTGCGAATGACCTCTGCATGTTTGGCGGAGATGCTGTCCTGGATCCCATGAAGACACTCCCAACTGCTGCCGCATGAGGGCCAGTATCTCCGCCTGTGCAGCCTGGTCTGATGTTGGAGATGCAGACCGCTGAGGCATGGCCTGGTGAGGAGGTGTTGGTGGTGGTGTCCCAGTGGGGAGGGCCTGGCTGTTGCCTGGTGCAAAATGGGAGGTGGTGTTGGTGGTCCCGGTGGTGGCGGCCAGTCCAGCACGCTGCTGCGGGCAGCGCAGGAGGTGGTAGCTGGCTGTTATGATCACTCCAGTGGGAGGGCTCTCACGATAGCCTCCGACTCTGCAGGAAGGTGATAGTGGGCAGGGTGGCCAGTGGTCCTGATGGTGACCCCACTAGCCATATTACTTCCTCTGCCTGTTCCTGCTGGGAGGGGGCTTGCTCCTCCACTCCCTGCTCTGATGGAGCCGATGGCCCTGCCTCTGGACCCAGACCTCCTTGATGCTGAAAGATAGAAAAGAAAGGAATATGTCATTAGTATGATGAATAATACTTTATTTTGTGTGCATTCTTAACTATCTGACATCTAGGCTTGAACCTTGATGATTCTCCTAATTGCAACTCAGATTAGCTATAATTTGCTAGATATGATCTTTTCTTTGGTTCTCGGTCTTAATCGTTCTTGTCTCCTAAAGCAATCTTGATTCTGACTGTGTTCTGTAACTGTATAGGCTGCAGTGGGCACACCAATACATGGACTCTCTATTGCTTGATTACTGTTGTTGGAGTGACCTAGCTCTATGTGTCTCTATGTGTGTTCTTTAAAGTATGTGTATTGCAATTATGTGTAATCTGTAAATATGTATTATCAAGGATTAAGTGTAAAATTGTAAATAGTATAATATAAATGAACAAAACCGCAAATTACTGCTCTCAAAATACTTCTACTCTCTCTCTATCTAGAACCAACCTCCAACTCCGGGACCTGTGTGCTACTTTGTCAGAAAATACAACACAGTCAACGCATGGGCGGGTAGAACGCAAATTTATAGTCTCACTCTGTCAATCACCTACGGCTAGAACGCTTTCTATTAGCTGAGAGTCCTGTGTCGCACTACGTTATACCTTGATTGTATTGTAATGGCTGATCTCATCTGGGCAAGCCCCTTAACAGGGTTTATGGGCTTGCTTCTATGTTCTGTTGGTCGTGGCATTGTTGAATGTAATAGCTCTGTAACATCTCAGGATTTCAAGCCCTCAGGCTTTGCGGGTGTACTGTTGTCTCTACGGGCTTTAAATTTAATATGGCCCCATATATAATAATATGTGAGTGTAAGATTTTTTTATAGAAGAAACTTTTTAAACTATACTGGGGGAGATGCAGAGGAGAGGTTGTCTTTATGGTTCTATTCCTTTCCTCTGCATACCATCATAACACAAGGTGTCCATTTCAGCTCTGCCTTCGCTGTTTGATCTGCATGGCAATTAGGAAGTGTTAGGAGCCGTTTCGTCTTCATTATGTCGCAGCTGTTTTGTGCCATCTTGTTGCTTCCCGTTTTGTTTCTCTCTTTGAAGTTATGGGGCCGAGCTGTGTTTGTAGGAAATTACAGCAATTTGCAGGAATAATGCACTCTCCTTTATGTAGGGCCTGTTTGCAGCCAGTGTTCAGCCTTATTTTTTTCTAGCTGGAGTGCCAGTAATTGTAAGTGCTGAGTTGAGAGATTATTAACCCCTTTGCTGTCTGAGAGACATGAAATGCAATATAAAGCACTTACTGAAGAAACTGTGGACAACAATTACTATGCTGCTTAGAAGTAGAGATTTTACTTACTCCCCTTCTTTTTCCAAGTAAATTGTACCCCTTCATTACAACCCTTGTACTCCCCTCCCATCTTTCCTCCCACACTTACTTCCCTTTACATCTTTTCTTACTCGTTCCTCTCATGTTATTTCACTATTTTTTTTCTTAGCAAGATCACTGGATCTTCAGACATTATGTTCAGCACCACAACGACTATAATTCAACAATCTCCTGATTCATGCCATGCACACAAACTTTATTGCTGAATGTTGCTGGCAAATTTCTCCCTGGCACACAGAGTAGCTGGAGAATGCTACAAAGCACCCAGGTAAGACAAGCATAGCTAGTAGATAGATAAGCTGGAGCGTACCAGTGTGCCTCAGAATGAGATAATGCTTATGTGGAGGAGTGAGTACAGAGGCCTTAAATGATCCAGCTTAAATAGTAAAGTTCAGTATAAACAATATTTACTTTTATTTTATTTAAATAAAGTATTGAGAAAACGTGCTTATTTATTTTCCTGGCTGCCTATGTACTGTGCAGTTAATGTGGTGGATGTGCTACTGCTACAGTCGGAAAAAAGATGGGAGGCACTCCAGACTAAAGATCAAGGGAAAACCAGTAATTTTGCCCTTTTTGATAAATTTCCCCAGTGTGTTTACATTTGCCAGTGCACTAATTCTGGGTGTAATTCAAATAATTTAGCCTGTGTCGGCTCTGCAGGAGAAAAGTGATGGTCTTCTAAGAGCTCTTCAATGCATTGACAGTCACTCAATCCACTGTTACACTTTAAATGAAGGTAGCAGTGGATTGAGTGACTGCAAATGCATTGAACAGCTCATAGATGTCCAAGACCCTATGTTTAAGTTAAACATAACCCCTTTTTGATGTATGTATGTGCTGCCATTTAAAAGAACTTGCATTGTTCAAGACTCACATTTGCATGTCCAAAAACAGAATTGCACAGGATTCAGTGACACTAACAAAAAGGTCTTCTCCCTTGACTCCACTGTTGTACAGTAACTCAGGTCTGATGAAGGGAAATTTTATATGGCAAGTATTCCAAGTATTTTGTGGTGACCCAACATTGACTTCATTAACAGAGTAAGTGGACATGGAAATGTTCATTAAATGGGCACATTAACTCTCAACCTATATGCATCTTTTTCAAAACCATATTGCTTGTGCCAGTAAAAGCTAATTTGTGTTTTCCTTTCTTATTGTGTCCAGCTTTTAGTATTTGGGACTTTCCCCCTCTATTAGACATGATTAGAAACTAGTAATTATACTACAAATTGTAAATTCTTCTTTTCCAGCCATCTATCTGCATTTCATTAACATAATAGAAAGGAGATCAATAGAAGTGTAGATCAATACAAATATTTAGTTGTAAAAAATAAAGATCAACAAACTAGGTAGGGGACCAAATCCATTTTGTAACCTCATACAATATGAAGTATTTAAATAGCACGGACAACCATCCATCTCCCTGAATCAGGATACTGGGTTCCTGAAGTGGAGACTCTTAGGGGATGTTATACAGGAGAAGCAATTGGGGTTACACTAGTGGAACCACTTTATAAAGCTTTTTCTTGTAAAACGTGCATGAAATGGTGTAAAGGACACCCTAATAATAGCACTATTTATCTAAAATGTGTTTATACTCTTGACTTACAAAGCTGCTAATGTCGCTAGTTTCTTACATATATCACATACTATGTTTGCTGAAATGCAGTGGTAAGTTTAAAAAAAATACCATTGCTTAGCAACAACTGGAAGCATTGTAACTATGCTGCCTGCTCCCATTGGCTCCTAAGATCCCCAAAATAAGTTTGAGAATCTTGGTTATATATTTATATACGCTTATAAACACAAACACTCCATAGATGGCTACCAGTAAAGGATAGACAAATGAGAAACATGTATCTGAACATAGTAAACAAGTCTATGAATGTAGTTACCACAAACAATACACAGACATACATTTGATGGCAGATGAAACGAAAAGCATATCTAATCTGTCCTTTCTATCTTATTAAAAAGCTTGGCTCATTGTAGCCTTATGTTTATTCCAGGCATGCTCAGATTCCTTACTTGCTTTTAACCACTTCCATGTGAAGTTTGTTCAACTTATTTACTACTATCCTCTCTGTAAAGTAGTACTTTCACACATTACACCCAAATCATCCACCTTCCAACCACAAATCTTGACCCTTTTCCTACATTCTTCTTTTTTTGGAAGATACTTCCAGAGTTTTATAATGTACTTTGATTTGCTTGGTTTCTATCATCACCTCCTCCCTTCTGACCTCTAAGCTGTACATATTAAGATTATGAAGTATTTCATTATAAATTCTCAGCCACATTAAATTCCCTCTACATTGAAAACCGTAGCCCGTAACGTAGCCCACAAGACTTACGGATATTAAATTGGCCTCTTACATAGTTACTGTACATAGTTACATAGTAATTGAGGTGGAAAAAATACTTTTAGTCCATCAAGTTCAACCTTTTAAGATCTCCTCTGATCTGCAATATGCAGATAGTTGTTAATTGATTCAGAGGAAGGCAAACAGAAAAAAAAACAAGTGAAACTTTGCCAATTGTCTCAAAAGGGAAAACAATTAATTCCTTCCTGACCACAGAAACTGGTGATCGGATTTCTCCCTGGATCAATACTCCCTCTCTAATTAACCAGGATAACCCTAAATACCGATTTTATTTAAAATATATATCCAATCCCTTTTTAAAGTTATCTATTGAATCCGCTGTCACCACCTCCCTTGGTAGAGAATTCCACAGATTAACTGCCCTTACTGTGAAGAAGGGTAATGGTTTGGATATTACAGAACCGAGTTCTCTCAGTACCATTGGATATATTCCATCAGGAACTGGAGCTTTATTAACATTTATTTTTTCCAACCTCTTTTGGATTTCTTCCTGCATTAACCAATGATTTAGTGATGGTAGTTTAGCTCCATTATGTTGCAGTGTCCCAACCACTGGTCCCTCCCTTGTGTATACCACAGAAAGTAACCTATTTAGCTCATCTGCCTTTTCCTGGTCACTAATTGTCAGACGGCCTGTGTCTCATTGAAATGTTCCTATAGCTTCCTTCCTGGCCTTCTTCTCATTTAAAGCTACCAGCGAACGACTTGCTTGTTAGGTGCGATAAAACCCTATGGGATGTAAACATTTGAACTGTGTGCCCTCAAATCCTTTGTCAAGCCTGAAACTGCTACGTTCCCAATTTCGCTATTAAATTGCAACAAATCCACTGACATTCAACAGTGTAACCATCAAATGGAGCCAAGAAGCCAACGGGTGCTAGAAAGGACACACAAGGGGCTAAAAGTTCTATCCGTAGCACTGTAAATGCAAATATACACACACTACTGTACAAATCATGAAAGAGAAAGTGATGTTAGGTATTAC
This sequence comes from Discoglossus pictus, assembly GCA_027410445.1. Classification (NCBI taxonomy): domain Eukaryota; kingdom Metazoa; phylum Chordata; class Amphibia; order Anura; family Alytidae; genus Discoglossus; species Discoglossus pictus. The sequence continues at coordinate 213,461,702 of CM050164.1, read as the reverse complement.
AATTAATAGCACAACATTCTCAGGTTCGCAGATCTGCAATATAAAATACGCTTAATTGTGTTTAAGTTCTGTGTTATTTCGATCCTGGTAATCAATTTGTTAATACATATAATGGAACTCGCATGGACTTGAATATCATATTTGCGGCTTTATCAATATTGCATTATTTCTGGTATGTGGGTCCAATCGTAAATCGTAATTGAAGCCCCTAAGGCTTTGAAATACAACCTCCATTTTTTTGTGACGTAATGATGACAATCTCATTTGCCATTGGCTTTGTCTAAACCTGTAACTACGGGTTTGACTAATTGCTCATGTACATGGCAACACATCCAACGGCGCAAGAATGGTTTACAGGCTTGCGCCTCCGGCCCGTAACTCACAGCATGGTCTACTTTAATAGCTCACTAAATCGGCCAAATTTCAAGCCTACAGTCTTTGCGGGCTTGCCGCTGCTGCTACGGGGTTCCAATTTAATGTGGCTGTCTGTCTTTTAGACCATGCACCATTTTAGCCACCCTACTTTGATTTATTTACAATTTGTAAATTGCCCTTTTCAAGAAATGGTCTCAATAACTGAACACAGTGAGGCTTGTCTAGGGATATATAGATATAGATATTAACACCATGTGTCCAGTTACTAAATGTCCTGGAATCACAAGTACTCTTGGCCAAATCACTAATGGTATTGATTGAGACTGGCAGCATATTTACAGCAATAAATATCCAGATGAAGTACAGTGGATGAATGACTGGGGAGGACTTTTTCTCAGTTGTGTAATACTTTATAATATCAGCATCTTTCAGACTGAACTGAAATAATTCCAGGCCATAAAGCTGGTAAATTTTAATGGCAATAAATCACTGTGATGCTGCATTACTCATATGCACCTATAAATTTCCCCACCCCACTGCGCTGTCATATTTATAGGCAGCGTTGGCAGGGCTATGACAAAGAGCAATCACACATTCACTAACAGCCAGTACCGGGAACCAGGCATAAGCAGACATTGCTCCCTGTGCGTTGTATGAAACAGCGAGGGAGTAGAGGCCTCTGGGAACACTAGGGAAGATTCAATAAGGTTCATTAAGTGGGCTCAATAAAAATATCATGTCTGGAATTAATATCACTACTATAAAATTTCCAAATGTCATTGTATGTGGAAATTGCTGTCTGTTCTATATAAATAAAATATGGTAAGTAATTAGCTTATACTCAAAAGCTTTTTATAAGGCATATCAGTTGAACAGTCAACGGTTATTTCAGTGTCAAATTGTAAAAAATACAAATAATTAATTGTGTCTGATTTATTATTTGTTGAGGGTAAGTATAAAATAAAACTTCTTGATCTCTACCTTGTCGTGGTGAAGGGGCTTGTGTACTCAATTAAGCTATGAGCTATACGATGTAGGGTAACTTAAGATGGGCACGTCATAGCAGAGAAGTCAGACAAAACGCAGTCCACTGGAGAAGGAACTGGAAACCCACTCCAGTATATTTGCCAAGAAACCATATAGATAAGCAAAACCAGAAACCCAGAGAGATGTGCCTGGGTGCTGCAGAATTATATATATATATATATATATATATATTTTTTTTTTTTGGGGGGGGGGGGGGGGCACGTGCACCTCTATCTTGTAAACTTATCAACTTTTATGACTATCTGAGACCAGAGAGAGTGTATGGGTCATATATCCCTTTAAATTCTTGTGGAAACTTAACCATTTGTTGCCCCACTCACAATCATGGCAGAAACTGTATCTCTATTTACAGGTAAGATAATAGTTAAAGTGCATATACTGTAACATGATATAGGGATGCCCCACATTATTTATTGTAGCCCACACTACTCTACACACAAGAACAATTATGTCACAGTCCCCTCAACAAGTTTCATGTCCATTTTAATAGTATTTCTGGTTAATCTATAAAAAAATCAGATTTCCCCCCAAATATTGTTAGTTTTGTACGTAGTTGACAAACAAGTGTATTTTTTCTTGATCTGCCGTGATCCATTACGTATGGGACTTTCCTTCAAAAGAGGGACATTTCGGAGCCTGGGAGGGACATGGAAATATCCACTGAAAAGAGAGTCAGTTGGAAGTTATATAATTCCTTGGTGTGCAACAATGCGGTCTATCTTTGGTCTGGGCAACAGATTATTTTAGCTAATAAACCATATATTTATATGCATTTACAGTAGATATACTGTCTGCAATGAAAAATAATTTAGCAATTTAGAAATTAGTTTGCAAGTGTTTTTGTTATAATCCAAGATTTGTGAGTAAGCAATGGGCCAACGAAAACAGCTGGTAGGATACATTCAGCAGTTACCAATCATTCTCCACACAACAGGATGATTAAGGATGATGTTTTTGATACACACTCAAGTAGGTAAAAGTAAAATGTTTGTGTTTTCAAAGCTGTTAATGAATCCTGTGCAAAGTACCATCACATTTAAAGGGACATTGTAATGCCTTTGTTTATTCAATCAATCAGGAAAAAAACGTTTTTAGAAATAGATGAAGAGTTCGGATCAGATTTCGTGTAATTTTTCAAAGCATCCACTATTTTTTGATGTCTTTGCTCTTTAACCTTTAAGGCAACACACATTTTTGTCAGTTTTAGAACATATCCAAAATATATTATAGGTCCGTAATACACTATGGATATTTCAGTTCTGTTTGGCAAAGCAAATCTTATTTGCTTTTAAATTCCCTATTTCTAACAAATGATCAATATCTTCAAACAAATCCTATATATGTCTCTGTTTTTTTCACAAATGCTGTTTTTTCGATATACTGTAAATCAACTGGGTATCTTTAATATATGTGCATTTGTCTGCATGTGTGTTTGTCTCACGTAAAATAACCTGCTAGGACCTGATTGCTTTTAGCTTGAGACAATTTGCAAATGAATCACATTTTACTCCATGATCCAGGTAACCACATCAGAGACTGCTGCCATTCTGTCTGTACCTGACCTGCATGTGAAGAGAGAACACAGCTTTGTAATTCTTTGTGATCTGCCTTATTATACAGAAGTGGCCACATGTTTTGCAGGCTCTGGGAAAAAACAGTGAAACAGAAGTGTCACAGAAGTCAAAGACTGTAGTGGCAGCAGCAAATCTATTAACTAAATACATTAAAAAATCTAATATGGAGTTTGATTATTGCATACAAAACACAGTAGGGTAAAACTGCTGGATCTGCTGGAAAATATGGAATGGATATTAAGGTTAAGCCAGGCTGGTGTGAGTACAACGCAGGTTATGATACCTTCTACTTGACCAGTCCATCAGTCTCACTGGTACTCTGACGGCATATGTTTGTCTATTACAACCAGGTTTAATTATGTATAGAAAAGGTGCTTAGGTTGCAATAATCACTTTTACAATCTAATTTGTTCCTGGAGCTATCTTGTATGTGAACTAGGGTATTAGGTATTACATAAGATAATACAGCCTTTAATGTTCTGCTTTTATATACAATGGAGTCTGCTATTTAGTTTCCAGTGAACTACTTCTTGTGGTGGTAAACTTACTTTGAATACACAAGAAGTTTATAAGTGTACAATGGGGATTTGGCATATATATATATATATATATATATATATATATATATATATATATATATATATACAGTGGATATAAAAAATCTACACACCCCTGTTAAAATGTCAGGTTTCTGTGCTCTAAAAAAATGAGATAAAGATAAATCATTTCAGAACATTTTCCACCTTTAATGTGACCTATAAACTGTACAACTCAATAGAAAAACAAACTGAAATCTTTTAGGTGGAGGGAAGAAAAAAAAAAGAAAAATAATGTGGTTGCATAAGTCTGCACACCCTCTTATAACTGGGGATGTAGCTATGTTCAGAATTAAGCAATCACATTCCAAATCGTGTTAAATAGGAGTTAGCATACACCTGCCATCATTTAAAGTGCCTCTGATTAACCCCAAACAAAGTTCAGCTGCTCTAGTTGGTCTTTCCTTAAATTTTCTTAGTCGTATCCCACAGCAAAAGCCATGGTCCACAGAGAGCTTCCAAAGCATCAGAGGGATCTCATTGTTAAAAGGTATCAGTCAGGAGAAGGGTACAAAACAATTTCCAAGGCATTCGTTATACCATGGAACACAGTGAAGACAGTCATCATCAAGTGGAGAAAAAATGGCATAACAGTGACATTACCAAGAACTGGAGCTCCCTCCAAAATTGATGAAAAGACGAGAATAAAACTGGTCTGGGAGGCTACCAAGAGGCCTACAGCAACATTAAAGGAGCTGCAGGAATATCTGGTGAGTACTGGCTGTGTGGTACATGTGACAACAATCTCCCGTATTCTTCATATGTCTGGGCTAGAGTGGCAAGACGAAAGCCTTTTCTTATGAAGAAAAACATCCAAGCCAGGCTACATTTTGCAAAAACACATCTGAAGTCCCCCAAAAGCATGTGGGAAAGGGTGTTATGGTCTGATGAAACCAAGATTTAACTTTTTGGCCATAATTCCAAAAGATATGTTTGGCGCAAAAACAACATTGCACATCACCAAAAGAACACCATACCCACAGTGAAGCATGGTGGTGGTGGCAGCATCACTTTTTGGGGCTGTTTTTTTTTAGCTGAAACTGGGGCCTTAGTTAAGATAGAGGGAATTATGAACAGTTCCAAATACCAGTCAATATTGGCACAAAACCTTCAGGCTTCTGCTAGAAAGCAGAACATGAAGAGGAACTTCATCTTTCAGCATGACAACGACCCAAAGCATACATCCAAATCAACAAAGGAATGGCTTCACCAGAAGAAGATTAAAGTTTTGGAATGGCCCAGCCAGAGCCCAGACCTGAATCTGATTGAAAATCTGTGGGGTGATCTGAAGAGGGCTGTGCACCGGAGATGCCCTCGCAATCTGACAGATTTGAAGTGTTTTTGCAAAGAAGAGTGGGCAAATCTTGCCAAGTCAAAATGTGCCATGCTGATAGACTCATACCCAAAAAAGACTGAGTGCTGTAATAAAATCAAAAGGTGCTTCAACAAAGTATTAGTTTAAGGGTGTGCATACTTATGCAACCATATTATTTTATTTTTATATTTTTTCTTCCCGCTACCTAAAAGATTTCAGTTTGTTTTTCAATTGAGGTGTACAGTTTATAGGTCACATTAAAGGTGGAAAAAGTTCTGAAATGATTTATCTTTATCTATTTTTTTTACAGCACAGAAACCTGACATTTAACAGGGGTGTGTAGACTATTTATATCAACTGTATATATATATATGGAAAATATGCTCAGGTGGCAATAATCACTTTTTTTGATCTATTCTGTTCCTAGTGCAAACTTGTGTGTGAATTAGGGCATTAGGTATTGCATATGCAAAGCTGCTGCTGTGGAGTCTGCTATTTAGTTTCCAGTGAATTACTTCTTGTGGTAACCTTTCTTTGAATACACAGGAAATTTGTAAGAGCAGAATGGGGATCTGGCAAATACAAGTGTCAATGCTTTCATAAGATCCAATGATTATTAGTGAACAGTAATCAGTAAAGAAAATGGATGCCTGTATTAAAGAATCATTACATATAAAAGTGAAAAATGAAAGAATTGTGTTTCTTGCATCACAAGCAAAACAGAAACGACATAGACACAACATTTCAAAAGTGAAGACCTACAATAAAAACCCATTAATCTTGTTTGTTTCTTTTTAGTTATTTCCATCTTGAATTACACTTCTAGCACATTACACGTTTATGAACATTTGAAAACATTGTTAAAAAAAAGAAAATAATATGTATAAGAATACAGAGAATAGAGAAAAAGGAAAATGGGGAAGAAGGAGTCGAGTATATAGCCATGTCTGCTCTGAGGCTGTATATCCTACATACAGTATTATACTAAACCTGTATTATTACCACCCAACCCAGAGGGTCCAGGTGTCCAAACATGAAGCCCACTTTCTATATGAGTGATCCAGGTCGGCTGAAATAATGTTCATGGAATATATAAATTTAGATTTTGTCAAAATTTCATTATATGTCGGGATTGCCAACTTCAAGTATTTGACTAAAGTAATCCTAACTGCCAAAACCAATTGGCTTGACAGAAGTTGATCCTCTTTACAAAGACCCTGTATGGGAAGGCCCAATAGAGCTTCATCTGGTTTTTGGGGAATCTTGCGACCCCACAGTGTCTCCAAAATATGATATTTCTCCAGTCATATATGGGCAGTCCCAGAGGACATGTTTAAGGGTGCCTAAGTCGCTACAATCTCTAAAGCAATTGCCATTTAAGGAGGGATTGGAAAGTTTCATTCTGGCAGGTGTCAAGTACCACCTCATGATGGTCTTATTAACATTTTCCCTCAGGATTATGTTTAGGGAGGAACCTGTAGCCTGCTTGAAGTTTGTTCCACTGCGCTTTGGTTAAGGTAGTGGCAAATTCTGATTCCCAGGAATGTTGGTGGTGTGGTCTGTTATAATAGATAATTGTATATTGTGGATATATTGCTATTTCCATGAGGGTTATCTATACAGCATTTTTCAAAGAGAGTGGTCCTAGCTGAGGCATTAAGTTTGAGTACTTTGTTAATATTAATATGTTCCCGAGGTTGAGCCATTCCTTTAAAGGTAGATGATGTGGGTCTCTAAATGTTGTGGGGGACCAATGTCGCTTTTCCCTTTAAAGATCACCAGGTATAGTTTTCTATCCACCATTTAAATTGGAAAAGTCTATTAATTGGTGTAGACTTCTGATATAACCATAGGGAGGTGAGCCATGAACCTGATTCTACAACTGGCAAACAATTGAACCACACAAATGGGAAGGGGAGAGTTGCTTAACTTATTGTGTAAGCTGAGCCATAACACCTGGTTAATGCAAAGGTCCCGTTCCCCAAGGATACTTTTTACAATCTTCACCCACCCTGGCAACTGCCCTTTACTGAACCATTTTGTTACTTAGGCTAATCTGGTAGCTTTACAGTACTTTAATGAATCCGGAAGGGAGAGCCTTCCCTTGTGTTTGGGTGCCATCATAGCTGACTTACTAATACCCAGTTTTTTTCGATCCCAGAAAAAAGCGAGAGACCGCCCTCTGAAGAACAAAAATGGCCTTATTGCAGACTGCTGTTGGGATAGTACGGAAGAGATACAGTAGCCTAGGTAGTAAATTCATTTTTATGGAATGTATCCTACCAAACCACAAAATTTTACAGGAGGACCATTTGCTGATGTAATTTAGTAGCTCTTTTATAAGCGCAGGAACATTTTAACCGTAAGCATGACATCGTCTGCAAATAGGCTCAATTTGTGTTCTGTCTCTACCACCTGGATTCCCTTTATGTTCGTGTTTTCACTAATAGCAATCAATAGCCAGGGGTCCAATACATAGCGCAAAAAGGAAAGGGGACAGGGGACATACATGGAGAGTTCCTCTTGCTATTTTGAAAGGTTGGGATTTGAGGCCCTGGTATACAACGTATGCTGTTGGAGCTGAATATAGTGTAAAAATACCCTTTACTAATCTGTTGCTCAGACCAAATTTGTTTAAGGAATCAGCCATATAAACCCAATCAATTCTATCAAAGGCCTTTTCTGCGTCAAGGGAAAGAAGCATACATGGTGTTTTTTTCACCTATGCCACATCAAGTAAATTTAAGATATGCCTAGTATTATCTGGAGCTTCACGATCTTGGATGAATCCCACCTAGTCCAGATGTATTAAACTCAGCAATACTTTAGAGAGCCTATTATATTAGAGTATACATTGACATCACAATTGATCAGGGAAATAGGCCTATAAATCTTACATGGGAATGGGTCCTTGCCTTCCTTATGTATTACAATAACCTTTGCCTCCAGAAACTCTAATCTCATAGGTTTAGCTGACAAGAAACCATTGAACAAAGATTGTAGATGGGGTATTAATGTCTAAATTGGTTGTAGTAAAAATTGGTGAACCTGTCTGGGCCAGGAGCTTTATGTGATTTAGTCTCTTTTATTGCATTTTTTACTTCAATTAGTGATATTGTGACATCTTGCTAATCAGATTGTTCCATATCAATATTCTGCAGGTCAATGGAGGACAAAAAGTTATCAATTTTATTTACATGATCAATTGAGCCTGAACTAGAAGGTGTTGATTATAAATCTACATAACATTTTTCAAATGCCTCTATGATATAATTCGGTCTATAGATGGTCTTATCCTTTTCAAACTTTAATTTGTGGATGAATGAGTTTGCCCTTTGCTGCTTGTTTGAGTATGTGAAGTACTGAGATTGAGATCTTTGTAACACAGTGAACACTTTCCTCCGGAGAATCTCATGCAACTCCTATTTGAGTTTATGAATTCTTGCTTGGATCTAGACTGTTTTAGAGGAGGAGAAATGGCTGTTTTAGAGGAGGAGGAAAGGCTGATATCTTACTGTTTAATGTATGGATTTGGGCTACTTCCAGTTTTTTAGAGAGGGAGCCAATTTGGATACTTTTGCCTCTTACCACTGCTTTGTGTGTGGCCCACACTCACACTCCCGCATGGTCCACCTCCCCCAACACAAATCAAAATACTCCACCTCAGTGCTATGTATTTTGTACCTTGCTTCTACATCATTAAGAAGGGCTGCATTTAGTGCCCATGAGGGAGCACGACCCTGAGATAAGAGGTCACTTAAAGAAATACTGGTTATGTCATGGTCAGACCATGCAATGGGTTGAATCTCTGCATCCAACAGTTCTGGGGCTAAATATTGCTGCATTAAAACATAATCAATGTGGGAGTGTGAATCGTGTCTGGCTGAATAGTATTTATATTCCCTATCATTAGGGTGTACCATTCTCCGCGCATCAAGCATACCATAATTTTTAAGCATTAATTTAAAAGATTTGGTAGCGGAGGGAATCACAGACGGGGAAGTGGAACCTGATTTAGCTTTTGCCAGGTCTAAAACTGAGTTCATGTCCCCACCCAGGATCCATGCTGATTGTTGCCAGTCAGACATGAGATCAGGCACCCTATGAAAAAATGCTGTTTGCCCAGTATTCGGGGCATATACGTTTAGTAATGGAAGCTTATGGTCATTGCCCTCAACCGATTGCAGGGCTTAAGATAGAAACTCTGGTACGCAGGCTATTCACAAAGGAAAGCAGGTCAGAAGCAGGCACCACTCCGAAATTGGTGAGATTAAGTAACTCCAATTAGGGGGAAGGGTAGAAGGAGCAGAGAAAGAAGGGCAAAAGAGAAAAGGGACAAGCAGGAGAAAAATATCAGAGTTATTAAAACAATGTACAGTAACAGCAACATACTTTGCAATTCAATATACCAATCCTACAAGATGTAGTGAGGTAGTTACAAGAATATTTTTATAGCAGAAATACACAAAACGATGCACAATTTAAACTGAACTGAGGAGAGCAAAAGGCTGTCCTTACAAAACCTACAGTGAGGAGCCAGGTAACCTTCCAATAAGGTACACCGGCGACTCATCTAAAAAGAAAAAAATAATACAAAAAGAAAAATATACAAAATGTAGCCCCTATAGGGCACTTCTGTAGAAATGTATTAGTAAGTGACTAAACTATTATAATTATAAACGTTGTCGGGGAGAGATTGGCATAAATACTAGGTTGTCCACCATCGACCTCTGGAATACCTGATCTTGCTGCCTTCATCAAGAGATCTTTAGTCTCACAGTAGTGGAAATTTGCAATCAGCTCCCTAGGTCTTTCTCCAGAAGAAGGGCGTCCTGCTAGAGCTCTATGAATGCGATCCATTCTTAAGGCGTCTTCCTCTACATTCAGCAGCAGTATTTTGCAGAGGTCCAGTATATAGTTAGGGAGATCCGTTATTGTTTCCAGTATAACTCGGACCCACATTTTGATGGCCCTCAGTGTTCATAATCATTAAATACATATTTTTAATTGCACACATTTTTAGAGCCAATCAGAAAAAGACATATTCCTAGAACTATATTTATATCTAGTTTAACCTTTCATTCTAGATGCGAAGACAAACTTCCTTATCCAAGATGAATTATGCTGACCTGGATTTTGGGCCTATCGCTCCATCAGCACTCAAAATGACTACACACACTTGGGTACTATGTTATCAGTGCCATCAGAAATGTGGGTATGTTGTATTGGTCCAAGGATTTCTAGGTAAAAGGGAGTTTTCCACATCTGTCCTCATTTGGCACTGTACCTGTCAATGTTAATATATATATATGAGGAGTGAGGTAGCTGTAAGTGTCCAGTAATCTAAATGAATAATAAGTGTTGTGCAGTATATAGCAACATCTTTTTTATCGGACACACACATTAGTTAAATTGACAGAAACAATACTGATTAAGCAATACTGATGAAAGCAAGCAGTGAGAGAGCAGATATTCAGGGTGACTGGCATAATAAATTAAGTAATGATTGGTAAAGAGTACAGGTCTTTACACAAGGTTTGAGATAAGAAAATACCATAGCAATATAAGTTAAGGCTGTAAATATCCCCAAATATTAAGGAGTTGAAAAACAGCAATAAGAATGAGAAGGAATATAGCAGGGTAATGTGATAAAAATCCACAGTCCATGTTAAGTCCTGTATCTATATGATCATCTTCGTTTCAAACCTTTTCTTCTCCAGGATGTATATGCAATTTCCTCTTTTTTTCTCTTTCTGTCCATATGATGAACAGATCATTAATGTAACGGTAGAATCTGCAGGGTTTGTGAACATATGTGCATAGGAATCTCTGTTCCAGGTCAGCCATAAATAGATTGTTGTATTACAGTGCCATTTTGGTACCCGTTGCGGTCCCCATTATTTGTAGGTAAACATGTTGAAGATTAAGTAGTTGTGGGTCAGGATATATTCAAGTAGTTTGGCAATAGTATCAAGGTTATATTTCTGGTTTGTGTGCTGAGTACGCGAACAGTAGGGGTCAGCATCAGCAGTGCAGTCACACAATATAGATCTGGATATACTTTGTCACATTTGATAATTAAAATAATATTTTTGCCAGTGATATTTATGTGTTTTTTGAGGATTTAATGTTTGTGTTGGAGTGGGAGTGTGTGCACTATTGTAATTTTATTAAGGGATAATTTTATTATAATTAAATTACAAAGATTCAATATATTCAGCAGAGCATGCAAGAAAGTATAATACATACATAATATGTATGACAATACAAATTTTTACATACTGATGTTAAAAGAGTTGAAGGTCTGCTCATTTGAGTTTCCAGTATACAGGAGACAAATGGAAGATGATGTCAGACTCAATTTCTCTGATTGCCTGACAGGAGGCATTATACAGTACTTCATCATGCTATCTAACTGATATCATCCTGAATCTACAAAAAGGTGACAAATTCATGTGAAGATACTTAGTCTAATTGTGGACTGTGAACTATCAACAGTATGTGAGCTCTGTTCAGGTGGTCCACAGCAGCCCGCCACTGTGCATCCCTTGCTCTCTTACCTTCTTCCCTTATACACATCCCCATTGTGCTGAACTGCTCCTCACTGTCACCTTTTGGAGCTTCAGTAGAAATGCTCTTTTTTAAACAGGCACATGCCATAATCAAGCCAAGGGTATGTGCAGCCAAGGAGGCACATGGGGGCCCAGAGAAGGCCGTGGTTGGTCGGGCCAGGTTGGGGGTCTCCTGAGGTTCCCCACAGATCAGCCTCTGGGTAGGGAAGCAGCTATGGAAAGGGGTCTTGGAAGGTTTACTGTCATATGATGGGGTCTTCAGGAGGGGAGCAGTTATGGAAAGGGGTCTAGGGAAGGAGCACTGAGTAACTTGGTCCTGGAGGGGCCAGCGCAAAACATTTTTTATAACCCCCAAGAGGGGTACCCTCCATTCTCTAGCTCCGTCACTGGTCCACTGAGCAACTAAGATTACACAAAATACCAATGGCAAACTTTTCCATTGATTTTTGAACAGCTGAAACATTACGACTTACTCCATTAGACTAATTACACCAAAACACTATTCTAATCAGACTTTGTGGATCATTTGCAGTGTCAGCGCAGTGCCGTAACATCAAAAAGATTACATGTACTTAAGACCACTTGCAAATGGTTATAAAACTGTTGCTGAGTGCCAAAGCAGCAGTTAAAGAGACAGTATAGCACCAAAAAACTGTAGAAAATGATGATGGTTCATCATTGTTTGACACTTCACAGTCCAATATAAACATATGTGTAATTGAAACATTTGATAGTTTATTATTTTGTCCGTTTTATTATTCAACACCCAGGGTAACACCCCAGTACTCAAGGTGGCTGGGTGGAGGAAGAGACCTTCAATGACATCAGTGAGGACAAGGAATGGGACATGGCTAGCTTGGTATTCAACCTTGTGCAAATGGGGAGTTTGCGGTTGTGCAAAGGGACTGTTTGTTGTTTGCGGTGCATTAAACGAGGAGATTGGTCTGTTACTGTGAAGCGGGTGTAACCCTTACACTACCTGATCAAACAACATCATACCTGATGTTTTAAAGCATTCCAAGTTATTCCAAACAGTTTAGGAATGTTAGGTGATTTATGCGTAATTTTCCGTGGGAGTTTTGCCATAGATCCCCCTCCGGCATGCCACAGTCCAGGTGTTAGTCCCCAACTTTCCCATCACTATTGTAGTCAGAAAGAGTCCCTGTGGGTTTTAAAATTCGCCTGCCCATTGAAGTCTATTCGCCGGGTTCGCCCGTTCGCGAACATTTGATGGAAGTTTGCGTCCGCTGTTCGCGAATCGAAAATTTGATGTTTGCGACTTCACTAGTGTGTGTATATATATATATATATATATATATATATATATCTATATATATATATATATATATATATATATATATATTTATTTATATACAGTTGATATAAACAGTCTACACACCCTGTTAAAATGTCAGGTTTCTGTGCTGTAAAAAAATAAGACAAAGATAAATCATTTCAGAACTTTTTCCACCTTTAATGTGACCTATAAACTGTACAACTCAATTGAAAAACAAACTGAAATCTTTTAGGTGGAGGGAAGAAAACTAAAAAAATAAAAATAATGTGGTTACATAAGTCTGCACACCCTCTTATAAGATGTAGCTGTGTTCAGAATTAAGCAATCACATTCCGTGTTAAATATGAGTCAGCATACACCTGCCATCATTTAAAGTGCCTCTGAATAACCCCAAGTAAAGTTTGGCTGCTCTAGTTGGTCTTTCCTGAAATTTTCTTAGTCGCATCCCACAGCAAAAGCCATGGTCCACAGAGAGCTTCCAAAACATCAGAGGGATCTCATTGTTAAAAGGTATCAGTCAGGAGAAGGGTACAAAAGAATTTCCAAGGCATTAAATATACCATGGAATTAATTAAGATAGAGGGAATTATGAACAGTTCCAAATACCAGTCAATATTGGCACAAAACCTTCAGGCTTTTGCTAAAAAGCTGAATATGAAGAGGAACTCCATCTTTCAGCATGACAACGACCCAAAGCATACATCCAAATCAACAAAGGAATGGCTTCACCAGAAGAAGATTAAAGTTTTGGAATGGCCCAGCCAGAGCCCAGACCTGAATCTGACAGATTTGGAGTGCTTTTGCAAAGAAGAGTGGGCAAATCTTGCCAAGTCAAAATGTGCCATGCTGATAGACTCATACCCAAAAAGACTGAGTGCTGTAATAAAATCAAAAGGTGCTTCAACAAAGTATTAGTTTAAGGGTGTGCATACTTATGCAACCATATTATTTTATTTTTATATTTTTTCTTCCCTCTACCTAAAAGATTTCAGTTTGTTTTTCAATTGAGTTGTACAGTTTATAGGTCACATTAAAGGCGGAAAAAGTTCTGAAATTATTTATCTTTGTCTATTTTTTTTACAGCACAGAAACCTGACATTTTAACAGGGGTGTGTAGACTTTTTATATCCACTGTATATATATATATATATATGATTGTGTGTACATGTGTATATATATGTGCATGGGTATATATATATATATATATATATATATATATATATATATATGTGTGTGTGTGTGTGTGTGTGAAGGAGCAGAATTAGAAATATATGCTAATTAACCACTCAATATGTTTTTTGCAACTTAATATTAATTATGTAAAGGCAGCCTATGAACTGAATAAATATTTTTTTAAATATTTTTTATGAACACATAGATTTATTCAAACATATTTTTTAAAGATAATAATGTTTAAAATGGAGGGAGAAACAAAACAATACTTAGTCATGCAGAACTAACTTGGGGTGAAACTTTCTGGTTTTGGCCTGTTGTTGGTTAATTATCACCCTGTCCTTCCGTAGGTGGAAGATGTTCCTCCCACGCGTTGTTTAGTCTCTGTTTAATTAATCTATTTGCTCATTTAACACATTTATTTTTCCAGTTTTACTCTCTCAGTATATTTGCTGCTATCATAGTATCTGCTTGTATCTTTTTTAGGCTCAGAGTGATAGATAGACAGGTATGGAGATGGGGGGGGGGGGCTGTGTATTTGGTGAAGGGGTTTATACTGTTGGGTGGAATCAATGTAAAGAGGAGGGGCCAGGTTTTCTGCCCCACCGAGTTAGAAATTCACCAGCCGCCACTGCTTATATAAATATAATGGTTCCTAGCCGCAGTTATGGAGCTTGTTCTCACTCATTATTAAATCATGACGTTTTCATTTTCTGTTGGTTCCTAGAGCCATTTCTCATCCGTAAAGCTTGGTTTGGTATAATATACTTAGTGAACACATACTTCCTACATTAAAATCTCTTGCAGACAAGGCAGGATTTATGGATGTGGGTTGAGTGCCGTAATATTTTGAGTGAAAAGTTTAGAATAAATGTGTAATGTAGGGAAAAAAAGTTCCTGCAGCTGATATACTGCAAATTCCACCTCTCGATTAGAATAAGGGCCTATGCCTGCTTTTGAGACTCTATTCTCTTTTTTTCTACAAACATTTTTAATGTAGTTTTTACCTACGTTGGACTTTCGTCTGCCAATCCTGTTTATAAACTGACTCAAATATAATACATTTTATTTGGTGCTAAACTGTTTGGGATAATTAGGTTTATAACATTTAAATGGCAAACAGTGCGTTGTTGGTGGATAGTGAGAAGTGTTTGTCTCACCGTGACAGATATTTTCACACCAGTAGCTCATTGATAGTTTGCACTCTGGGGCTGTGTTGTAGAGAGAGAGAGATTAATGTTATGGAAACTACAAAATGTATTAAGGTTCTCCAGACCTAGCAAATGTAAATAATAATAATAATAATACACTCATATAGCACTTTTCTTCCAGGAGGGATTCAGGAATTAAAAAAATATTAATATTGATATAAATATTATACTAGGGAATCTATATAATTTGTTAAGCACAACAATACACATTGATACATTTAGAGCCTCATTAAATTCTACCCTCGTAGTTCTCTCGGTCCTCGCAAAAGGCAGTTTTTTTGCTGTTTGTGAGGACCGAATCTCTCGCAGCCTGCTTTGTGAGATGACTACGAAAAATGGTCGAGAATAGGCTCAGAGAGAGCTACAGAGTCACACGCAGCCTAAAATCTACGAATGATTCTCGCATCTCGGAAGAATCCCTACGAGCACAAAAAGTGCCAGCAAGGGATCCTAAAGACTCTACGTGCTGCCTCGGAGCAGCCCGAGACAGCTGTGTGAGGCTCCTCCCTGCTCCATATACATATCCCCATGCTGTAGGGGTCTCTATCGGGACCCCTGCAACACCCCCACATTAACCCCTTGCAGCGGGGGTCCGCGATGGGCACCGACCAGGCCCCCCTTTGCATTTAAACATTTTAAATTCCCCACCGCGGCTCCTTAAAGGGCCCGTGGCACACTATTACTAATCCTGGCCATGGCACCTAAAATTAACCCCCCTCTATGCTGGGGCCCCCCTCGGGACCCCCAAAGTGTCCCCACATAAACCCCTTGCTGCAGGGGTCCATAGGGACCCCGGCAGCCCCCCCCACATTAACCCCTTGCAGCGGGGGTCCCCGATCGGCACCAATGGTGACTCCGCTACATTACATTTTTTTAATTTCCCGCCTTGTGGGTCCTTAAAGGACCGTAAAGGTCCTGAAAGGACTCACACTAAAATATATATTAACCCCTGGCAACTAAATAACTCATGGGGGTCAATACAGATCCCCATAAGCCAACAATTAACCCTATAACTCATGGGGGTCAATACAGACCCCCATAAGCACTTAATTAACCCTATAATTCATGGGGGTCAATACAGACCCCCATAAGCACTCAATTAACCCCATAACCCATGGTGGGTCAATACAGACCCCCATAAGCACTTAATTAACCCTATAACTCATGGGGGTCAATACAGATCCCCATAAGCCAACAATTAACCCTATAACTCATGGGGGTCAATATAGACCCCCATAAGCCAATAATTAAACCCGTCACTCATAGGGGTCAATACAGACCCCCATAAGCACTTAATTAACCCCATAAATTATGGGAGTCAATACAGACCCCCATAAGCACTTAATTTACCCTATAATTCATGGGGGTCAATACAGACCCCCATAAGCACTTAATTAACCCTGTCACTCATGGGGCATCAATACAGACCCCCATAGCACTTAATTAACCCTGTCACTCATGGGGGTCAATACAGACCCCCATAAGCACTTAATTAACCCTATAATTGATGGGGGTCAATACAGACCCCCATAAGCACTTAATTAACCCTATAATACATGGGGGTCAATACAGACCCCCATAAGCACTTAATTATCCCCATAACTCATGGGGGTCAATACAGATCCCCATAAGCAGTTAATTAACCCCATAACTCATGGGGGGTCAATACAGAACCCCATACGCACTTAATTAACCCTGTCACTCATGGGGGTCAATACAGACCCCCATAAGCACTTAATAAACCCCATAACTCATGGGGGTCAATACAGACCCCCATAAGCACTTAATTAACCCTATAATTCATGGGGGTCAATACAGACCTCCATAACCCCTAATTTACCCCATAACTCATGGGGGTCAATACAGACCCCCATAAGCCTCTATTTAACCCCATCAGTCCCATAAGGGTATATTATGACCCTTATGGGGCTGAAAAAACCCTTAAATAAAAAAAACCTACATCACAGAAAATAAAAAAACCTACAGTACAGTACTTGTGGACCGACATGGCACTTATGTGGTTAATGTTAGGGTTTTAACAGCCCCATAAGGGTCATAATGGACTGATGGGGTTAAATAGAGGCTTATGGGGGTCTGTATTGACCCCCATGAGTGACAGAGTTTTTAAGGGCTTATGGGGGTCTGTATTGACCCCCATGAGTTATTGGGTTCATTAAGTGCTTATGGGGGTCTGTATTGACCCCCATGAATTATAGGGTTAATCACTGGCTTATGGGGGTCTGTATTGACCCCCATGAGTGGCAGGGTTAATAAAAGCCTTATGGGGCTCTTTATTGACCCCCATGAGTGACAGGGTTAATTAAGTGCTTATGGGGGTCTGTATTGACCCCCATGAGTTATGGGATTAATTAAGTGCATATGGGGTCTGTATTGACCCCCATGAGTTATAGGGTTAATTATTGGCTTATGGGGATCTGTATTGACCCCCATAAATTATGGGGATCATTTTAGTTGCCCGGGGTTAATATTTTTTAGTGCGAGTCCTTTCAGGACCTTTACGGTGCTTTAAGGACCCGCGAGGCTGGAAATTTAAAAATTGAAATGCAGTGGGGTCACGATTGGTGCCGATCGGGGACCCCAGTTGCAAGGGGTTAATGTGGGGGGGCTGCAAGGGTCCCTATGGACCCCTGCAGCAAAGGGTTAATGTGGGGACAATTCGGGGTCCCGTTGCGGACCCCCAGCATAAAGGGGGGTTAATTTTAGGTGCCGCGGCCGGAATTAGTAATATTGTGCCGCGGGCCCTTTAAGGAGCCGCGGCGGGGAATTTAAAACTTTTAAAGGGGTTAATTTGGGGGGGCTCCCTATGGCTCCCTATGGACCCCTGCTGTGGGGACACTTCGAGGGTCCCGATGGGGACCCCCGCATAGAGGGGCGTTAATTTTAGGTGCCGGGGGGTAGTTGGAGTGGGACTGCCACGGAGGTCCTGTTTAGGACCCCCGCAGCAATTGATGAGCTGTGTGAGCCTCCGAGATCATCTCGCAGGCTTCCACTCCTCATGTACATTATCGCAGTGTTGATACAGACGGCCCTGCTGCGTAGCTCACACGTTGCTCGCAGAAGGGCGAATTTAATAGCGTCGTAAGTTTGAGAAATGTTGCAGTACGTAGGGTTTAAGTAGAAGCCTCTTATTTACAAGGCTGGAATTTAATAAGGCTGTTAATTTCTGAGAGTGTGGTTGATTCACTAACAATACTACAGTTTGTTACAATTCAATTGTCCCAAGTATACTGTTTAGATTTCAAACTTTAGTAATATACAAAATTTTATGGAAAAGTAAAAGTATTTTGGATTCCTACTCACATTGCCTGAAATAAAAACGATATTTTACCTAAATGCACACAGTATACATGGAGCTTCTTATACTGTGTTATACTTTAAATACTCCCTTCATTGACCCTAAGGGTACTGTATGGTTAATAATTCAGCAGATACTGTGTTTGACAGAACTTTGTATTTACCTATTAAAAACAAATCAGCAGTTAATTTTCCATAGCCCTGCTTGCCAGGCATAATAGATACTCATAAATAACTCTTAGTTATAAAGGGCATACACTGAGCTTTTTCTGTTGTATTAAGAATCTTACTGTACTTTTTGTCAGTGGAAAGTGGATTGATGTGTTAATTATTTAAATAGGTCTGGCTAGGTATCTGGCTACAAATAAGCATGTATCTATCAGCCTTATTAAATTGCGATTCAGTAAATTTAAAAGGGCTGTATTTAAGCACACAGCATATTTTATTTACAGAAGTTTTTAGTTAGTGAAGACCTTGCTTTTGGATAAAAGTCCACTAACTGAACTTCTGTAACAAAAATATGCTGTGTGCTTAATTAGAGCCCTTTTAAATTTACTGAATCACAATTTAATAAGACTGTATATGTCTATTTTTGTCTAATTATGCATGCAAGTATTTGGAGTATGTCATTTTTATGAACATTGTGGAACATAACTTGATCTCAAATCGCCTATTTTCTGTGATCGAGTTACGTCCTCGCATAGATCTACATTTACGCTGCTATTCAATTGGCCGGCAGCGCAAATAAGTCCCCCTTTCCGCTAATCGTAAATCATGCTATCGGCAGTAAGCATTTGCGTGCTTGAACAGGATCGCGGCCGCAAGGCCGTAACTCGTGGTTTAAGCCTGCAAACTCGGAGCACTGTAAATGCAAATATAAATTCAATCCGGCACTGTAAAGCACTGTAAATAATGGGGAACACAATGGGTGACATTAGGATTAAAGGCACAACATTCTCAAGCTTGTACATCGCCAAAATACAATACTTTATTTAATGTTTAATTTCTGTTCAAAGTCCTACGGGCTTGAATGACCTCCAAGCCAGTAACATGTTATTAAAGCCCGTAGGACTTTAATTAAATATGGAGGTGGGATTCCAAAGTCATACAGGCTTGGAGGTTGAAGCCTGTAGGCCTTCAGGATGAAAATTGAAAATTAAATAAAGTATTTATTTATGCCGATTTGAGAGTTGGGGAATGTTGTGCTATTAATTCTAAGACCTAAAATCACTTTAACTTTTAATTAAAGTATAGCATTGCTTTTTTATTTGATTAATAAGTGCTACAATCTGTAAGTAAGACCGGTGAGACACCTCCTTGGTACAAGTAACCTGTGGTTCACGTTTAGCCATTTCTGGCCTTGATGGAAGGGTGAATCGGAGCAATTGAATAGCGATTAGGGATTTTTTGAGGCCACAACTCTTACGGCCATGAAAGATCAAAGGCTTTGAGGGAAGTAACTTGCTATTAGCTGAATCGCACTGGAAAGTAGCGATTGGAGCACGCAAACGAAAGGCAATTGAATAGCAACATAGCTTACGATCGCCATTTTCAAGCCTGGATCTCTAAAACATAGCAATTGAATGAGGCCCACAGTATGTTCCGCCTTGCATTTATAAAAAAAAACATGTATTCACTTTGTTTAGTTGTGTTAAAATCAATTTAGAATAGTTTTCCAGTCATTTAGTTCAGTCCCCAAGTCATTGTGAAATTAAAAAAAATCAATAGACATGTATACTATGTTGATGATCTGTTTTCCTTTAATTTTCTAAATGACATACTGGAAAGATTTGTCTGAGTCTTTAATTATATATTTTGGAATGATTCATTGATTAATTCATTCATTGGCCATAGCGTTTTAATTAATTTGTATATCAAAATATTTGTTTAATATACAATTATATATTTAAATTATAAGTTTCTAGCTGAGAAAAACACTGGAAATGTATTGTTTTCAAAATGTCCCCTCAAATTGTTTTTGGGTGTTCTGTGGGTAACATGATACCACACCTAACAAGAATTTTTAGTTTGAAATGTTCTTTTTAATTACATACATTGTCACTAGCATCAAGTGTCAACATGTTTTCATTAAACGATATGTCATAATAGTCTTGCCAAAAGTGACTTCATTTAATGTCATTAGTTAATATCATGGATGACATAATTTTACATATTATATGTGACTAGCGACTTGCCCGTCAAAAATGACGGCAATAAAAACTGAAGCCTGGCAATGCTGTTTGCCACACAATGTAAGCCTCTACCCCTCTACTTTACTGGCCTTGTGATGAGCGCCTTTGGCGCTCATCACAGGCCTTGCAATGAGCCCCTTTGGTGCTCATTGCGAGTCTCTCCCTCTGTCTACTTCCTCCCTCGTGTCTTTTTTCCCCCCTCCTCTCCCTCCCTTGTGTCTCCTTCCACCTCGTCTACCTCCTTTGCATCTCCTGCCCCCCTGTGTTTTTACCTCCCTCTCCCTCCCGTGTCTCTAAACCCCTCCCCTGTGTCTCTTTCCCCCTTCTCCCTCCTATGCATCTCTCCCCCCCCCCTGTGTCTCCCCCAACCCTCCCCTGTGTCTGTTCCCCCCTGGCCTGTGTCTCTTTCCCCCTCCCCCTGTGTCTGTTACGGCCTTCCTCGTGTCTCCATTTCCCTCCCTTGTGTATCTTCCCCCCTGCACTCTCTCCCCTGTGTCTCTTCCCCCTCCTCTCACTCCCCTGTGTCTCTTCCCCCTCCTCTTTCTGTGCCTCTTCCTCCCTGTCTCTTCCCCCTCACCCTCTGTGTCTCTCCCCACTCTGTGTCTTCCACCCTCTCCCTCTGTGCCTCTTCCCCCGCCTCTCTCTGTGTGTCTCGCCACTGTGTCTCTTCACTCCTTCCTCTGTCCCCCCCCCTCTGTGCCTCTTTCCCCCTCTCTCTGTACCTCTTCCCCCCTTCCCTCTGTGTCTCTTCCTCCCTCACCCGCTGTATCTCTCCCCCCTGTGTCTCTTACCCCCTCTCCCTCTGTGCCTCTTCCCCCCTCTCCCTCTGTGCCTGTTCCCCCCTGGCCTGTGTCTCTTTCCCCCTTCCCCGTGTCTGTTCCCCTCTCCCCCCCCCCATTTCCCTCCCATGTGTATCTTCCCCCTGTTCTCCCTCCTGTGTGTCTTTTCCCCCTCCTCTACCTCCCCTGTGTCTCTTTCCCACCTATCCCTTTGTCTCTCCCCCCTCCCTCTGTGTCTCTTCCCCACTCTCCCTCTGTGCCTCTTCCCCACTCTCCCTCTGTGCCGTGCCTCTCCCCCCCCCTCTTCCCCACTCTCCCTCTCCCCCCCCCCCCTCTTCCCCACTCTCCCCCCCCCCTTTTCCCCACTCTCCCCCCCCCCCTTTTCCCCACTCTCCCCCCCCCCCTTTTCCCCACTCTCCCTCCCCTCTTCCCCACTCTCCCTCTCTGCCTCTATCCCCCCTCTTCCCCACTGGGCCGCGCTGCGCGCAAGCGCGGCTCGCGCCGCGCTCTGCGCAATGCGCAGCAGTTTACTCTCCCTTTGTGCCTCTTCACCACTGGGCCGCGCTGCGCGCAAGCGCGGCTCGCGCCGCGCTCTGCGCATGCGCGGCTCGCGCCGCGCTCTGCGCATGCGCGGCTCGCGCCGCGCTCTGCGCAATGCGCAGCAGTTTACTCCCTCTGTGCCTCTTCACCACTGGGCCGCGCTGCGCGCAAGCGCGGCTCGCGCCGCGCTCTGCGCAATGCGCAGCAGTTTGTAATTGTCTAACTGCGATTCGTTGGAAGCGTGACGACGAATCGCAGTTAGACAATTATAATATGTGATATCAGAGTTGCTATCTGGAAGGGAAAGGGTGTTTTGTATTTGCCTTGCTGTACGTGTGCAGTAATTAATCTACAGGTGAGTAGACAGAATCTAATTTAAATCGTGGAAAGGTGCAAACATGAGAGCTTGCAAACAAATCTAGTGTAAGTTCAGTTTTATAAAGTATACTAGCGATTTGCCTGTCAAAAATTACATCAATAAAATTTGAAGCCTGGCAATGCTGTTTGCCACACAATGTGATTTTTTGGACCCTCTGAGCATGTTCGGAGCTCATCACGAGCCCCATGCTGAGCACCTTCGCCGCTCATTTGTGAGCCTCTCCCTTCATGTACTTCAACTTTCCTGCTTTGCAATGATCACCTTCGGCGCTCATTGTGAACCTTTCCTCCCGCCTACTGTACAGGCCGCTCATTGCAGGGTTTATTAACCTGCAAGTTTTTTTGCTTGGGAATGCCATGTTTCTCCTCTGTGTGTCTGCTCAATCTTTCCGTTGCTTTTTATTTTCAAAGTCCTGCATGCCTGGCGTTGTTCGTGCAAGTGTTACTGTCTTTGCCGGCGTGTATTTTCTTCATTACGCCTATTTTTCGGAGCTCAGTATTTTTCTGAGGTCAGAATGTGCTTTGCCTCGTTTTCAATCTGTTTTCAGATTTTTTGTCCGTAATTTTTTTTTTTCTTAGCCTATTTTCGAGTGATGAAACCCGACAAATTTGGCTTAAATTCGCTTGCAACCTCACTCCCAGATGTCCTGGCTCCTCCCCCTGTGCTGTGTGTGAGTGTGGTTTAATTAATTTCTTGTTTTCTGATTTCCACACTCCGGCCGTTACATTCATATTTTTCAGAGTTCGTTTTTTTTTTTGGCCCCTGAGATTTCGAGGTCAGATTTTTTTTTTCCGAAGTCTTGTTTTCCTCAAGTGCTTGCAGCCTAAGTAAGTCCCACGTTCCTCAGCTGCTTGCAGACTAAGTCCTGCGTGCTTCAATTCCTCAACACTTACAATACATAAGGAGCTGTTTAAAGGTCCATAGCTCTGTGACAGATGTAAGAATGTCACCTCGCTTATACATTACAGAACTTGCAGGCCAGTTCTAAGTTGACAAACACCAGTAGATTTGCAACTGTTCTACTGGAGGAGAGGGAGGGCAGAATAGAGAGAGTAACAGCCAGGTTTTGGTGGTAGAAGACTTTGGGCCCTATTAGATTGCGCAAATCGTAAATTTATACACTCTTAAAAACAATTCCTGCCCACAATTACTACATGGCAGCCAAAGATGCAAATTTGGGCTTAGAACTCCATTGGCTTTAGCACAGCTCAAATATTATGAGTGCTAACTAAAGTTACACAAAATCAATATTCTATTAGACCCTTAGCTCTAGCCTGCAAATCAAGTCTGACCCGCAACTGAAAAAGTATCAAGTTTCTGTCAAAAATGTACAAGTATTAAATAGGACTCACAAAGGCTTTTCTAAACACTGTTTAGAGCCATAGCAGCAATTACACATGCAATACTGTACTTTAAAAGCATGGGAAGGCATGGAAAGACATTAGAATTAATGGCACAACATTCTCAAACCCACAAATATGCAATTCAAAAATATTTTTTTAAAATGTTATTTCTGAGAAATATCGATCCCGGGTTTTAAGAGGTTAATACAGAACATGAAACCCATATGGACCAGAAGAGATGATCTAGATTGCGAACCTGATCGGCAAATATTACTTATTGGCTCTCATTAATTAATAGCCTATGATTGCAGATTGCGTCTAACTTCCATGTTTTACTGACATCATGATCGCATTTAGTACTGGCTGTGTCTAAGAAGTGAATTACAGGTTTGCTTAAATATTGTAAGATCATATCATCATGCCACCTTTGATATCCTACTTAGTGGAGACTGTAAGACGTAAATTGTGGGTTTAAGTCAATAGAATACATCTAGACATTTAGAGAAAAAGAACACCCCCTCCCAAAATCACTGTTTAGAGTAATTTACGGGCTTCTAATAGAACAGGGCTCTTTGTTATTAGGAAGGTAGACAGGGTGATTTGTTACCCAGATTCTAGCAACCAAACAGTTTGCTGTCTCCAAGGTGCTTGTGTTTGGCATGTTGTAGATTGGGTCTATAAAATATTGGGAGGGGTTGAAATGACCACCGGTCTTGATATATTTTGATACCAATGACCGAGTGAGGGGAAGATGGTGAGTCATAAAAAAGGATTTTATGGATCTAGGAAACAGGATTAGGGCAAGGACTTCCAAGGTAGAATTTTCTGATAGTACTAGTGCCATATGGTAACCCTAGAAGTTAGCATGAGCTTATGAAGGTTAATGCATGCCAAAAAAAGTGTGCAGGTTGGAGAGTTTTAGTTCTAGGCACTAGACTTAGTTCTCTCTTGGGTACAATCACTATAGCAAGGATGCATTGCACCTTAATGAAGAGGAAGCTGGTGTGCTGGTATGAAGGGTGATAGAAGGGCTGAGGGAGTTTTTAAAGGTGAGGGCCTAGATAAAAGTAATAGGATAGAAAGTGTCGAGAGGGTAAGGGATGAGTTAAGGATTTATGGGGAGGGGCAGGGGGAGGGTTAGTATATTCAACAGGGAGTTCATTATAAGTAACTCAAATACAGTGGCAAGTACTTCAAACATGCATAGAAGTAGCAAACTACAGTGTATGCTTTCTAATGCAAGAAGCTTGCCATGGAAAATGGGAGAACTACAACAGTACTATTAACATTAATTTATTAATGAGAAATGGGATTTCACAGGCATTAGTGAAACAAGTTGGGATGATTTTCATGACTGGTCTGTTAATTTGGAGGAGTATAACCTATTTAGGAGAGATAGGGTCAATGGTAGGAGAGGAGGAGGAGTTTTTAAACCTAGTTTAAACCCTATAGCATTGTACGTAGAAATAAATATAAATACATTGGAAAAAAAAATTGAAATAAATATAAAACAATATTGGAAGGAGTATGCTATAAGCCCATAAATATAAGTGAGAGTGAGGAATTTCCATTATTGTTACAGATTGGAAATGCAGCTAAGCATGATCAAGATCTAATAATGGGAGATTTTAACAACCCTGAAGTCAACTAGATCAATGAGACCAGCAGTTCAGTTGAGGGGGGCAGTTTCTTAAAGTTATATATAAGTGTCCTGGGTTTCAAATGTTTGGTAAGAAACAGGCAGTGATTATTTGATAAATGTGTGTTATATAGATAAGTTTAAGAAGAAAAAGGGGGGTAGGAGAAAGCGCACCACTATCTTGAATACCCTCAAAAAATATGAGGTAAATAAAAAAGCATTGGTGAGATTATTTGTGTCGATCTCTGATGGTATAGTTAACCACTATTCGTTTTGGACGTGGACAAAAATGAAGAAGCAAATAATTCTGGTAATTCGTGGAAATAGATCATACAAAGTCCCATTGATTAATCATAACTAGGACTTTATTATACAAAATACTATTCCACATAAACAATTAAATAAATATAAAAAATCTCTATTTACAAGTTACAATAAAATTGTCACAAAATATGTACACATAACCTAGTGTAGTTGACAGGTGCAAAAATCCCAGTAAAGTTGTAATGATTTAGCTAAGCGCGGAGAAACTAGTTTATCCTATCCTTAACAACAGGAAAGAACCATAAAATATGAAACAGGCCAAATGATAAATAGTGACCAGGAAAGACAGATGAGCCAGATCAATTATTTTCTTCTGTATGTACAAGTGAGGTTCCAATGCATAGGACTGCAACAAAATGGGGATCCACTACCTTCACCAAGTAATTTGTCAATGCTGGAAGAAATTGAAAAGAGGCTGGAGAAAACAAAACGTTAATAAAGCACCAGATCCTGAAGGGATACATGCAAGGGTACTTAGAGAACTGGGTTCTATAATAAACAAACCATTACATCTTATTTTTAAGTCTTACTCTTCACAGGCTTGATACCAGATAACTGGAGAAAAGCAAATGTGATACATTTTTTTAAGACGAAAGTAAGAGCAAATCCAGGGAACTACAGATATATGAGCCTCGCTTTGTGGTGGGGAAGCTCATAGAGGGCTTAATAAGGAATTTTATTTTATGCATTTCAGAAAATGTGGAAAAATAATAATATAATCTAAATGGTGCAAATCTAGGAATATCAGAGATAGAAAGGGAATTAGGCGTATTTGGGAACAACAACCTACATAACAGTGCTCAGTGTCAAGCAGCACCTGCAAAGGCAAGTAAAATATTAGCTTTCATCATTGGGTCTATAGAAACTAGAGAAGCAAATGTATTTCTGCCGCTTTATAAATCCCTATTACTCCCTCATGTGTAAAATAGAATTATAGGCACCACTTCAATTAATAAAATTAATATAATATTAATATATAATACACTTAATAAGGTAATTGAATGACTAAACTGTGAAGAAAGACTACTAAATTAAACTTATTTTCTCTAGAAAAAAATCTCTTCAGAAGATTTGATTACCTTATACAGACATATACATCCAGGGCCAATTTAAGGCATGACCAAGAAAGTATTTTTTTTACTGGGAGGTTTTAAGATGATAAGAGTACATCCTTTGAGCTTAGAAGAAAAAAAGATTTCACCTTAAGGAAAGAAAACAGTTCTGCGCCATAAGCGCAGTCAAACTGTGGGACTCTCTACCAAAGGAAGTTGTAAAAGAGAATTCAATAGATACATTTAAAAAGAGGTTTTATACTTTTGAATAAAAAGGGCAAACAGGGTTTTCTTGGATAATTAGAGAAGTAGAGGTATTGATCCAATAGACAATTGTTATGTTACTATATATATATATATATATATATATATAGTAAATAAATAGTACATTTGTGTTCACATTTGAATATCTAAAACAAGTTAAAAAAACTTGTTTCATGCCCAGAATTCAGAGAAATATAGTTATTACACTGCCTTCTGGGAACTTTGGCAGGGACATGAAAATGTGCCCACAAAGGCTTCGCTCTTACAATCCATAATCATTTAAAAAATGGCTTCCCTTGAGCATATGCCTGTTGTATCAAACAGCTTTGAGCAAAGCTAGGGTTGGATTATACACAAGCTAGGAATCCCACCCACATACAGCTGTTTCAAGGTTACTATCTCTCATCAGATTGGGGCCAGTTCCTTAGCTTGTGTAGTGGATATTTTGAGGAGGAAGTTTACCAAAACAATAATTTAATTTATGGTGGGAAAAAGAGCGATAGAAGCTCTCCACTGTACAATAGTACAGTAAATAAATAGTTCATTTGCGTTCACATTTGAATGTCTAAAACAAATAAAAAAACTTGTTTCATATATATTATTATCATTATTATTATTATTATTATTACTAGCGAATTGCCCGTCAAAAAATGACGGCAATGAAATTGTAAGGTAGCTAATGCTGTTTAGTGTGTAATAATGAAATATATAATACATTAATAAATTAATATACTTTACCTATTTTAAAGCATTGTGTGGAAGAGCTGTGAATGTGTTTTGATGTTGCTGCAGCATTAGTGGTGTGGATCTGCTGTGTAAGCGTGCTGCATGTGTGCAGTGTAACACTGTGCGTGCGCGAGCCCAAACCGTTAGCGTAGTCGTGTACTTCCGCATTGGCGTAAAATGGCGAGTAATGTGTGGTATACGTCTGTATCGGAATATCCGTAGGTGTTTTGTGGTGTTTTGCGAGTTTCTTGTGGTGTTTTGCGAGTTTAGAGTGCTGTAGCCTCGTTTTCGTTTTGTTCGGCGGCCATTTTTTCTCTCGCTTCGATTTTTTTTTTGTCTCTTAACTGTTTTATTTCGAGTAAAATCGAGGTGTAAGTTGTATTTTTGAGGTCTTGGGTGCTCCCTCTTGGTGTAGGTAAGTTTTTTATGTATGTGCTGTGTGTATGTATTGTGTTTTACATTTTGTAATGTTCGTGAGTTGCATCCGAGTGTTGCGAGGCCGTAATGTGTGTGAACGTGTGTCGTATGTTGTTTGCGAGTGTCGTAATGTGTGTGTCGTGCTGTTTGGTTTGCGACGTAAAGTTTGCGAGGGTCACATGGAGCGCCAGCAACTGAGACCCTCGGCCACTGCTACGCGAGCCCGCAGCGTTAGCAACAACTCGTACGCTCACAACTATATATGTGATAATAATAATAATAATATATTGTTTATTTATAATGCTCCAACATATTCCATAGCGCTGTGCATAAGTTAAGTTCCAGGCAAAGATAAATACAAATGAACACATAGCAAAGCAAGGAGGGCCCTGTCTTTGAGCTTGCAATCCAGTGTCCATGGTGCTTTCCCGAAAGCACATTGCAGGATTGAAACTCACAGACTTAAAACCTAATGGTATTGTGAGTGGTAAATGAGGGAGAGAGAGGCATCACCTCTCTGGGTGGAAGGTTATATAAATCTTTACAGAGATGCATTTTTAGTGAGGTTTTGAATGTTTTGAGGCAGGAGGATAATCTGGTGGAGTGAGGCAAGGAGTTCCAGAGAATTGGGGCAGCACGAGCAAAGCCCTGAAGGTGAGAGTGAGAGGAGGTGACAAGAGTTGTAGAAAGGAGAAGGTCATTATCTGAACGAAGAGGGTGGGTGGGGAAGTATTTGTAGATGAGAGCAGAGATGTATGGGGGAGCGATATTGTTGAGGGCTTTGTAAGTTAGGGTCATTTTTTTAAATTTTATTCTAGAGGCTAAGGGAAGCCAGTGGAGTGATTGACAGAGAGGTGATGCCGACACTGAACGTTGTGTACGGAAGATGAGTCTAGCAGAGGCATTTATAATGGATTGAAGTGTGGATAGTCGGGAGGTGGGTAGGCCAACAAGAAGCGAGTTGCAGTAGTAAAGTCGAGAGATGATGAGAGAGTATATTCAGATTTTAGTTGTGTCTTGTGTAAGATAGTGGTGAATTCTGGAGATTTTTTTAGATGGAGAAGACAAGATTAGTGACTCTATGGGAGGGATGAATGACAGGGCAGGGTCCAGTAGAACCCCAAGACAACGGGCTTGGGAGGTTGGAGTGATGCTGTTGTTGTTGACAGTGAGACAGATGTGAGGAATTGATGCTGTGGGTGAGGAAGGGAAGATTAGGAGTTCTGTCTTAGACAGGTTTTGTTTGAGATGGTGGGTGGACATCCAAGAGGATATACTAGAGTGCAGTTGGAGACGTGTGTTAGAAGAGATCTGCATAGAGATGATACTGAAGCCCAAAAGAGTTTATTAGTGAGGATGTGTGGATGGAGAAGAGGAGGGGGCCAAGGACTGATCCTATGGGTATGCCAAGAGACATGGGGGGAGGAGAAGAAGAGGTGTCGGAGAAGGAGACACTGAATGATCGATTTTGTAGGTATGATGAGAACCACAAGAGAGCAGTGTCTTGAATACCAAGGGGGAGAGCCTATGGAGTAGAAGTGGATGGTCGACTGTGTCAAAGGCAGCGGAGAGATCCAGAAGAAGAAGAATTGAAAAGTGACCTTTTGACTTGACGGTAAGCAGGTAATTTGTGACTTTAGTGAGAGCTGTCTCAGCGGAGTGTTGGGGCTGGAAGCCAGATTGGAAGATTTCAAGAAGGGAGTTAGAGGAAATAAAGCTGGTAAGGCAGTTATAGACGAGCCGCTCCAGAAGTTTGGAAGGCAGGGGAAGTAGAGAGATGAGGGTTTTTTGAGGGTGGGTGTAAGTATGGCATGTTTTAAAGAAGGTGGAAACATGCCAGTATTTAGGGAGAGGTTGAAAATATGTGTGAGAGCTGGGATTAATGTGGTAAGGAGGGCAGGGATGAGCTGAGATGGAATAGAATCCTGAGGACAGGTAGTGAGGCGAGTGGATGATAGCAGGCTGGAGACTTCATCCTCTGTAGCTGGGTCAAAGGAGTTCAAAGTGGCTGTGGGATTGGGGAAGGGAGAAGACTGGGTGTTGTTGGTTAGTTTAGAGGGTGGAGTGTGTGACCACTATGAGATGAGAGTTCATTGCGGGTGTTTTGAATTTTATGAAGGAAATGGTTGGCAAAGTCTTCAGCTGTGAGAGAGGATG
Source organism: Discoglossus pictus (assembly GCA_027410445.1). Classification (NCBI taxonomy): domain Eukaryota; kingdom Metazoa; phylum Chordata; class Amphibia; order Anura; family Alytidae; genus Discoglossus; species Discoglossus pictus. The sequence goes on along the minus strand of CM050164.1, from coordinate 213,431,415 downwards.
GGAGGAGGTGGTGGTTGGAGGAGAGTATTGAAAGTGGCAAACAGATGCTTAAGGTTAGAGGACAGAGTTGATATTAGTGATGTGAGAGTAAGTAGTGTTGTTTGGTGAGGTTGAGGGCAGAGGAATAGGAGCGTAGCATAAATTTGTAGTGGAGAAAATCTGCAGAAGTGAAGGATTTCCTCCATAGTTGTTCGGCAGTGTGGGAGCACCTCTGGATGTATCGTGTTTGTGTAGTGTGCCATGGTTGTGGATGAGAGCGAGGGCGTCTGTGTGTGGTTATGGAGGCAAGAGTGTCAAGGGTGGAAGAGAGAGTAGAGTGTGAGGTGGCAATGTCAGGACAGTTGAGGTTAGCAGTTGGGCTGAGAAAGGGTTGGAGCACAGTGGAGAGCTGTGTAGGGTCAAGTGCTAGCAGGTTTATGTGGGTGATGGTGGCAGGGGTTGAAGAAGGTTGGTGAGAGGAAGATGTGGTGAGGTTGAGGTAAGGAGTTGATGGTCAGATAGAGGGAGTGGGTGAATGACTGGGTTGGAGGTTGTGCTGAGATTGGTGAAGATAAGGTCTAGAGAATGTCCAGCATGATGAGTTGAAGAATCTGTATGTTGTGACAGGCCAAAGGAAGTGGTGAGTGCAAGCAATTTGGCTGCTGGGGAGGTGGGAGTATCAACGGCAATATTAAAATCTGCAAGTACGAGTGAAGGAATGTTGGAGGGGAGAAAGTGAGGGAGCCAGGCAGAAAAGTGATCAAGAAATTGAGGGAGTGCCTGGCAGAGGCGATAGATCACAGCGACACGTAGAGAGATAGGTGAGAAGAGACGGATAGTATGACCTTCAAAGGATGAGAATTGGAGGGATGAGACAGAGGGTAATAGGTGAAATGTACAGCGAGTGGAAAGCAATACACCCACACTATCACATTGTTTGTTCCCAGGTCTAGGTGTGTGGCTTAGGAGAAAGCCACCATAAGAGAGTCCTGCAGGAGAGGCGGTGTCTGAGGATGAGAGCCAGGTTTCAGCGAGAGCAAGTAGATCGAGGGAGTTGGTAATGAATAAGTCATGAGTGAAAGTAAGTTTATTGCAGATAGACTGTGCGTTCCAGAGGGTGCAGGAGAAAGGTAGAGTTGAAGGTTTGTGACGTAATGGATATCAGATTCTGGGTGTTACAGGTGTTTGCTGGCCTTGAACCAGAACGTGACTGACAGCAAGTGGAGATGAGTAAGGCGCCTGGGTTAGGGGATATATCTCCCGCAGCCAGGAGAAGGAGTAGTGAGAGGGAGAGAAGATGGGACTGGGACTTACAGTGATGCTTGTGATTGTGAGTGTTAGGGAGGGGATGAGATTGTGACTGGAAGAGAGAGAGGAGCTCATGGGAGCAGAGAAAAGGAGAGGAGAGCAAGGAAGGTAAGATGGTAATATTGTTGGGGACGTGATATGTAGAGGCTGCAAAGGAAAGTCTGAGAGAGAGACAGTAGGTTATAAGAAAGAGGAAAGAGTAAGAAAGCATTGTGACAGTGTGTAAGCTCAGGAAAAAGATTGGATAAATGTGGGGGAAGAATTATTATCCTAATATATGATAGTTGTAGTAATACAGATTCAGGAGCAGGGGAAAAGAGTGCTGCAGGAGAGGGTTGAGGGTTAATGCTGAAATGACAGTTGGACCGAGCAGGGCATATACCAATAAGAAGAACATTTGTTAGGACCAAGTGATAAGGTGTGAGTAGGAAGAATGAAAGAAGGTGGGATAATAACACAATATAGTACAATAAAAAGCTAGCTAATTAACAATGTTTCAAAAATGTTAATATGTGCCGAACAATTATATAAGATATGGATATTAATTATTAAAGTAACAGTAGGATACGTTGGATCATCCAGGTGGCTGTAAATACCTTGTAAGCAGGTTAGGTGAATCCACACTGGAGAGATGTTTGCAAAGATATATATATATAGCCAGGTATTACCTCGGTTTGTAGGAATGGCCCTCACCACTCACACCTATTCTTGTGGGAGGGGCCCTCACCCAGCCTTCATATGCACTTCCGGCCTCCTCTACCTTGGACAACTCAGTTAATTTTTGTAATCTGTGCCTGGAGGGTGTATCTCAGCGCTCCCTTGTCTTGGTTTCACCAAGCCCTACGTTAGCATACTTTGGCTCTTTGGACTTGGCACTCCTCCGCATTGGAGCAGGGACCCATCTGGCCCACTAAGCAGGCTGGAGGTCAGTAGCTACTGGCACAATTCAGCTACACCTCGCCGTAGGAGAGGCATCCGACCACAAATATATATACAGTATATATATATATATATATATATATATATATATATATATATATATATATATAAATGTGTTTATATTTTTAATATTATAAATTATATTATTAGTTTGGTGCAATGCAAAATCTCCAGATACACAAAAAAGAAATGTTGTATCTGCCACCAGGATATTGACATATTCATGCAGATGAATAGTCTGCAAAGCATCCTGGATTTTGTATACGGCCTATTCTAAATTGTACAAACAGTAGGCATCTCATTGAAAGCAGCATGTCTGTATGTTTGCAATGTATGGAAATAATGGAGAAAAAAACACTGGCAATAAAAATACTTCTTGCTGGGAAAACATTACTGTGCCGTGCAAAAGGAAACCTTTCCAGGGGAATTGGAAATGAAAGCATCTGCATCATATATTGACAGGAGCGCAAGACAAACATGTTTCTGGTGTACCTGCTCCAAGATATGACAATCTCAGGCTGTGAGACAGGATGGGTAATGTCAGAAAGAAACTGCAGTCTTTAAAAGAAATACAAGTAGTTAGATTGATGTTTGTGTTGACATTTTTGTTTCAAATTATTTTATTTAGTTCTTTCAACGTTGCAATAATAAAAAACATTTTTAGAGTTATTTACAATCGGATAAACTCTCAAATATACATAATTACATATAATCATATATAAAAACATATAAAATATAATAATAATAATAATAATAATAATAACAATAATAAAATATAAATGTAATGATTATTTTTGAAATATAAAATAAATATCCATATAAGTACTATGAAAACATTATACATTAATAATATATTTTCATGTAAATTAGTAAAAAAATAAAAAAATCTCTCCAAAAATGATTTATTATGCCATTTCAAATATCATTAGTTGATTCTGAGGAAAAATGAAAAAATAATAATAGATTCATACAGTATATTAAAATACTATTAATCTATAATTCATAACCATAACAAGTGTAACTGCTAATTGTGTAATTCTCTTTGTGAAAACTCATTCTCAACTAATTTAAAGTATAGACTATTTGTACAAAATCTATTTATTTTCAAAAGTAGTCTATTCAGTCAACTGATTTTAGGGATGCTAAAATACCTCTTCCATCCCATGTGCAGTCAAAACATCAAACACTCAGAAACAGAATATAAAAGCAGCTAAGAAAGAAATGCCTGAGGAAGTCTGCTGAATTCCATCTACTTCCTATATATGGTATTTTTCTACAATTACTCTGCAAAATATTCTACACAAACAGGATAACAAAACAAAGTCACAGAAAAAAGCAATTTTTTGTATAACTGTATTCACCCCCAGATTTTGTTATCCTGAAGTACTTGATAACTTTTTTAGAGGATCACTGTAGTGGGCATATTGTTTTCATTGGTTTATTTAATAATTTATAAGCAATAAAATCAGTAATTAAAGAAAAACATATGTAACTTTTATAACTTACTATTGAATACTAGTAACTTGTCTCTTTCGGTGCACCCTCTCTCTTTGTGCTCCATCTAGCTCTCTGTGCATCCTCTCTCTCTATGTACCCTCTCTCTGTGCTGTATCTCTCTATGAGCACTGTGTCTCTCTCAGCACGCTGTGTGCTCTCTGTCACTCTCCCTCCCTCTCGCTCACGTTCTCTCTCTCCCTCCTGCATTCTCGTCCTCTCTCTTTTCCTCCCCCTCCTTTTCTCTCTCTGCCCCCCTCCTTCTCTCTCTCTGCCCCCTCTCTGCCTCGTCTCTCTCTCTGCCTCTCCCTTCTTCTCTCCCTCTGCCGCCTCTCACCCTCTAACTCTACTCTCTCTTTCACTCCCTCAATCCCCCATCCCTTTGTCTCTCCTCCCCCCTCTCTCACCCTTACATTGTCTCCCTCCCTGCCGCTCTCTTTGCCTCTCTCTTTCCCTCCCTCTCTGCCTCTTCTCTCTCTCTCTCTTTGTCTCTCCTCCTTTTCTCTCTCTGCCTCCTCTCTGCCTCTTTCTCTTTCTCTGCCTCCCCCTCATTCTTTCTGCCTCCTCTCTCCCCCTTTCTCTCCCTCTGCCTCTCTCGCTCCACCTCTCTTTTTCCCTCCTTCACCCCATCCCTGTCTCTTTCCCCTTCTTCTCTCTCTCTTTCACGTCTCTCCCCTCTCTCTCCCCCATCTCTCCCCTCTCTCCCCCTCTCTCTCCCCCCTCTCTCCCCCTCCCTCTCCCCCTCTCTCCCCTCCCTCTGTTCCCATTCCTTTCTCCCTCTCCCTACCTCCTCCACCTTTCTCTCCTCCTCTTACCCCTCTCCCCCCATCTCTTACCCTTCCTTCCTCATCACTCTCCCTCTTTCTCTTCCCTCCCACTGACCCATCGTCGCTTTGCACTTCGCGAGCGCAATTGTGTATGCGTGACAACTGCACAGTTGCACAATTTCCCACAGTTTGAAAGTAGTAGTTGTGAGTAACGCCTGTGCAGCGTGCATCTTGCAGGCGTTACTCACAACTACTAACTATTATAGTGATTAGTTTTACAGCCTCCAGCAGATCGGCTTCTCTCTACCCCTTAGTATCTGTCCAGAGAGTTGCAGCCTAGCTACACAGGAATATGGGCTTTATATTTATTTTAGAATGGTCCACAACTTGAAATCACTCTGGCTGTTTCCCACTTCTAAACCACCACTCTCCTCTGTCCACAACTGGAAACCACTCTGACTCTTCTCCACTTCTAAGATACATTGAAGACACTCGAGGAGGCTAAAATTACTCTAGCCATCTGTACCATCTGCACTTTTATTAAGATTAGTTTGCATTTATCTGTTATTTTTTTTATCTGTTATAATTTTTTGGGACATTGTTACTTTTTAGACCAATTTTATTCTATGGTATTTCTCATTAACCTCCCCCTCCTAATTAAACCTTTACACAATGTTTCCTCATGCCTCCTCCTTCTTCTTAACCACCTGCTTTTCCTCAGGCTCTTCTTCTCAACATTTCCACATCATGTTTCCAACATAAACATCTCACCTTCCATGCTCTCCTCACCTCTTTTATGCTCCCATGAGCTGCTCTCCTTCCTCTGGTCACTATATTCTCCCTCTTCTAAAGCTCATAAGCAGAAACACTTGTGCAAGTCTCATTCCCATCTCCTCCCTCTCTCTCTCTCTCTCTTTCTTTCTCTCCTTCTTTGATTGAGCTCTTCTCCTAACCTTGGCCCCTCACCTGACATTCCCATTTTCTGATTATATTATCTGACCACTGGGGCCCTAGGGGCATATACCATATTACATACTAGAGCCATTAACCACACAGATCACTTCCCTCTCCTACTAAATTAACCAATCTTTCTAACTTTGCATACCTTCCTACTTAAGTAAACTTTCACTTACTTCCTGACCCTTGCTATTCCCTATCTGTTATTCTTGTCCAGGTTTCTGCCTCTTCCATTCCCTTTAGATTGTAAGTAGTAGGTTTGCAATCTTGTAGGGTGCTTTGGAAAAAAGCTAAGCTAAAAACAGGGCCATCCATCTTCTACAGTTTTTAATATTGTATTTTTCCCTGTTCTTATCCCCTTTACAGCGATACGGAATATGTTGGCACATTACAAATAAATAGTTAATAATGATAATAATAATAATAATAATAATAGCCTGTTTTGAATTGACATTGCATACTAAATTCTGTGAATATCCTATCACTGCTTTAAAATGCCTTATGAAAAAGGTATTGCTAGTGTTAAATAGTAAACCTTGGATTACTCATAGTAATTTAATAATAAACCCTCCATAGATTTTATAACACCAGGCTCAACACATGCACTGTAAGACAAAGTGCAAAAAATTCACTTTTCCTAAGGTAAACTTCACAAAAGTGGCATAAAAAGTAGTTTGCATTCTTTATCATACCACAGACAAAAAATAAAAAGTATTACATAAAAATACATATAAAACACAATAATTTACATTTAAAATAATAAAATTATTTTACAAAAATAAAAATACTAAAACCTTTTGATGAAAAAACAGTTACATTACCATCCAGCAATGATGATGGAACCCTTGTTTTCAGTTTTCAGCTCTAGATAAGAAGGCACATCAATGTTAACTGAAGAAAATGGTCCTCTTCTTACTTGATTGAAGACACTGTATTCCTTTCTATAGCCCAAGGAATGTGCTCATTTAAAATAATAATACTAATGGAGCTCCTCCTCTGAGGAGCTCCCACATCGAGTAATCGTTTCTTGACCTAACTCTTGCCTTATATATTGTTTTTATATGTTTCTGGTTGGCTAAAATAAGTGCCAATTATGTGTCAGCCAATCAGAATCAGTTTTTGAGTAATTAAGATTTTAAGCAACTTGAATGCAGTGATTGAAGTCAGTGCATTCTGATTGGTTAGTCTTATAACCAATCAGAGAGCTCTAGTTCCCCCCATTTCGGTTGGTTAGCCAATGAAAAAATAGTGCTGCCCTTAACTGATTATCTATTGATGAAGCCAATCAAATAAGAGGAAACTTTTATTAATGATAGCATATTAGATTGTGGGCAAGGGTGCCGAAGAGCATCAAGGAGGGTAAGGCATTAATTAACCTTTTTTTGTTATAGATTTTATTATTTTTACATTTTTGATTAAGTAATTTTATTATTTTAAATGTAATTAATGTGTATTATTTTGAATATTATTTTCTGTAATTTGTTTCCTGTATTAAATCTGGTGTTAGTAGAGTTGGGGATTAGTATTAGGGACTATTGGAGTCTTTAAGAACTCATCTGGAGAGATAGGGTTCATGGGAGTTTATATGGACCTCTATGTGTCATAGGGGTCCAAATAGGCATCCATGAAATCAGCAACCCTTTAGGATCCAGAGGGACCCTAATAGGAGACAGGGACTATGCAGTTCATTGCTTAACTGGACAGTTCTTAGCTATTTATTGTGTGCAGGGGTAGGTTAGGTGACTTATGTGGAGTTAATTCCCTCCATAACGCAAAGCACAAGAGGGTGGTGGGAAAGGGAGGTCCATTGGCCCCCCAAGTGTTGAGTGCTTTCCAGAGGATACCTGGGCTCGTTCGAGGTAGTGGTGCATATGTGGAAGGGTCAGAAACACCCGATTAATTTTTATTTATATTTAGCAGTGAGAGCTGTTACATTGTATTGTCTAAGCTCTCAGTATGGGTTTAGCTGTACTGCAAGAGTTTGAGTTTACATGCAGGGTTTACAATCACTGCGATTGCCCACAGGGCTTTACCACAACCTGTAGGATTAGGGTAGATTTATTACTGGAGCCATGTAATTGCACTTTAAAACACATAGAGTAGAAACATATCACATGGAGTGATCACCCAGTATTTATACTTAAAAATTCCTATGGAAGCCATATAATCAATAAATTAATTGGCCCTTTAAATACTTAGAATTTGGGGTAAACGATAGTTTACAATGTTTTTGGAAAGATCCATATGATGTATTTGATAATAGTCTGCATTCAGAAATAACAGTGTATATGTATTATACAGTATATACTGCTAGCACCACTTCCTTTCTGAGGATTGAAAGGAATTAGCAGTGACCTTGCATTGGCTGCTCACAGACATGCTAGCAGACAGCAATCTGAGGATGATATTAAACTGTAGCTCATTCTTTATTTAGTTTCAAGGATCTGTAACAAATCTGCCATAAATGTAACAACTTTAATACTCCAATGTTATTGTGACACCGAGTAACGTTTCCCGCTTGCGTCTCTCGTGGAGTGTAATACTGTATATTGCATTGCAGGCAGGAGTTATTGTACAGCGGCTTTATTATGGCGATAAAACAATCCACTGTGGCACTGTGTTTCCATTTGTTTCAAATTAACCCCATCCCAGCTAGAGTTGAGGGTATTTTAGAGATGAGGTATATTGCATTATAGGAAGTTAGGAGAAGGACAAAAGGTGCAGTTAGAGGCAACTAGATATGTGGATTGTGTAATAAAAATAATAGAGGGAATTGTAGCAATTGTATCATAGGATCCATTTTAGAGACTGGAATAGTTTTATTAGGAGGAGTCAGGGGTGCATTTAGATTGGGTGGAATCAAAGGAGCAGTTGGATAGGACAAGTAAAATAAGCAGTTAAACTGGTGCAGTCCAGAAGAGGTCTAAGAGAAGGAATCACTGGGGGTGATAGGGAAGAAATCCTCATAGATTATATGATAGGGTAGGTTAGGAAACAGCCATGAAAGTGGGGATTAAGAGCATTTCTGGAAATTCAGATTGCTCTGCTTTATCTCTGCCCCCTCCACTCACGGAGGAGGGAGGTAGAAGTGAAAGGAAACATGCTGCAGCTGAAGGGTTAGAGGTTATAACGATTTAACAGCATAAGCAGCAGTCAGAATAGAACAAACTTGGAGACATAGGGAGTTTGGAACTAAATATAAACAGAGGGAGGGGGAGAGAGGGGGAGAGAGGTGGAAGAGAGAGAGAAGAAAATATTCCAGCCAAGCGGTTTCTTTAAATCCAGTTGCTCTTTTGATTCTGACACACAAACATAAAATGGAGTTCTTATTCATGTATCACTTTTTGGTCTCCCTGCTTAGCACGGTGCATCCAGACTGACTGCACTGCTATTGTCACTAGCACCTGCTCCTCTTGGAGCAACTTCAATAAGGCGTGTTTTTTCAATGATTCTAGCATTCTCTCTCTCATCTCTCTCTCATGCCTCTTTCCCAATCCTTGTTTTGCGCCTTTTTCTTTCTTTCAGACTCCTCTTCTCACTGACTCCCCTTCAATTCCTTCCCTATTAGCTCTCCCTACCCTTATCTCTCCCTGTCCCTCTTTCTCTTCCTACACTTTATTTTGGTAGATGGGCCCAGGCAATTTGTCTGTGTATGTTAATGAATATTACCAATTAAAGGGAAAGCACAGGTTTGGAACTGTTTTGTGTGTTCGCAAGTCTAGAGGTCTCACACCCAAACACCAAGGTGTTTTCTTTGTGTATTGTGTTAAAATGTTATAGCCCCCCATAATTTTTAAGGCTCATCTACATTTAGAGAGGAGGAGTCATATGAAATTGCTTAGAGAAGTCACATAAACATTTAGGCCCTCATTCAATTGCAATTTTGACAGTTGAATAGGGGTCTAAATAAGCACATCACATATATTTTTTAAAGACGTTTTTAGTTATTAAGCATCTATCCAAAAGCAAGTTTTTCACTAACTAAAAACTTCTTTAAAAAATATATATTATGTGCTTATTTAGGGCCCTATTCAATTGGCAAAATCGCAATTGAATGAGGGCCTTAGAGAGCAGGTTTCACAGAGGCAGTTAGAGAGGTAGAGTCACATGAGCCCCTGTAGAGAATCAGTCACAGAAGAGGTTAGGCTGAAGGAATCATGGGAACAATAAGATGACAAGAGTTGTAGGAGTCATTGAAGCAGTTGGCATGGTGGTGTCATATAATACAGTCTCTCAAATGAGTCATATAAGCAGTTACAGGATCCACAAGCCTTTAAAACATGACTGAAGCATTTGATGTTATATAGCAGTTAAGAGGCCATCAAATTAGAGGGGCTTTGGAGTAGTTAGAGAGGTCATAGAAGCAAATAAAATGGATAACAGGATCAATAGGAGGATTTTGTCAACTGACAGCCATGTAGACAGGAGAACAATTTAAGAAGACTGTATAGGAAATAGTTCATTAATAATTAACAGGGATTATAGGGAATAGTTATAGACTAGTAGAGGAAGAAGTCAAGGGAGCAGTTACATGTAAACCATCATGTATGGAAGAAGTTATCAATGCACCTCTATCAGTGCAATAGTTAACTCTGATTCTGGAGTAAGTCCCCAACTCGCCGCTGACTCTTCTGTCCATTTTTCTACACAGCCCCCAAGACAAACACTCAATCATACTAGGATTGAAAGCCGTAAAATTTATGATTAGAACATATTCAGGGCAGCTGCAATGCAAGAGACACATATTTCTCCCAGACACAGACAAGGCATCAAGTGGCCTAATAAATTTAGCTCTTTGATAAATCCTGGCTATGGAGCTGTCATTCCTGCACTCATTTGAGACTAGATGTAACATCTCTCTAAGGTACAACATATTGCAGGTAAAAAGGCTCAGGTTATTTTTTTTAATCACAGTACCGCATGTAGTTGCTCATACATTTGCAGATCCTTAGTGTGATCATTTTCCTTGGAAAGATTCAATTCCCTGTAAAGCAATTGTATGATTTATATTTATGTTGTGGAAAATGGAAGAGTTGCTTTTTCTATGAATAACAAATTCAAGCTGCTTATGTACATCTGTTTGAGGAACACAGGAGAAATATTTAGGTTTTATGCTGTGATAGGCCTATTCAGATTTGTGCACTCTCCAGTTATTACTCCTCCTTTCCCCTTGCTATGACCCCATGCCAACGTTACCACAAGCATCTACAAAGATCCAAGAGTATATGTATTATATTTGGACTAACCATCACTCTCTGTGATATTTGTAGTTTTCTGTATTGTGGTATCTTAGTGTCACATGCAATGGCAGAGCTAGTGAAGAAGGGCCCTATTGTAAAACTGTATACTTGCAACAAATAAAACAATCTATCCCCTCCCCATTTATCTGAGACTGCTGCTAGTAGCAGTTGAGCCTCATTACTTTTAATGTAAGCATAAAGTTGATCTTTTGTGAGAAAAACTTACAAATAAAACTGCTGATTTTCTCCTGATCCTGGAACTTCTCCTATCTTTTCCAGGCAATAAGTGTGGCACATCTGTTAGGCCAGTAAAGCTGTACAGGAAATAGGCAGTTGCTGATTGAAAAAGATGGATGGAGCATTAGTCTAAATAGTCACAAAATGGAAAAGTTGTTAATACTGATACTGACTACTTAAAAGTTATAAAAGTTGGATCATTACAGTAGCCCTTTAAGAACATATTCCCTATTTCCTAGACTGAAAATCTTCCTGTTTTTTTTGTCACAATATGGATTATTTTTGCATATCTGTTTTCAGGAATTGTACGTTTAATCATTCATAAACTATGTTTATTGGAAGAGCCATCATCATCAAATCCTACTCTATACATATGTTACAGGTAGGGCCTCCCATAGACACATTTTGATTAATTTAAATGTTCTCTATATATGTAATAGCAATTATATATAGTGATACAGTGATACACACACTGATACACAGTCACATATATTAAACAGTGTGCCATGACACACTTGAATTAGACATATGAAAGCCAGTAACACATAAGTGTGTCATGTATTATAAAACTTAAAGGACCACTGTGGTCAAAACATTTTGTATCAATAACTTAACATGAAAATGGGTCAAATGGTTTAGAAAGCAAAGCAAAAAATGCAACCTTTACATTTTGCAACTTTTATATACATTAAGGAAAGAAGGTTTAGGTAGACACTATGTGCCCTATTAAATTCACCAAATTGTAGTTCCTGAAGCCTTTGAAGGAGCCCACAAAAGTTAAGGCTAATACAATTAGCCTCTTTTAGCTACCCACAAACGATCTGCTCTGACCCAGCTAAGGCTTTGATCTTTCAAGTCCGCAAATGTTACAATCGTAAATCGGTATTAAATTGCTACAAGTCCTGAAGCCCGCAATTGTTTTCACATCAAGTAAATGGTAAATGTAGCCAAAAATCCTATGGGTACTAGAGAGGGGGTTAAACTCCTCTCCTTAGCACTGTAAAAGCAAATATAAACACACTACTGTATTTTAAATTGCAGGGAAAGTGATGATAGGTATTAAAATGAATAGCACAACATTCTCAAGCATGCTAATCTGCAATTAAAAAAAATAATTTTCCTGTTTAATTTCGGTGTTATATTGATCCCGACAATCAATGTGTGAGTACATATAATAGAACTCGCATGGACTAGAATGTTATATTTATTGATTATTTCATATTGCATTATTTCTGGAATGCGGGCCCGATACAAAACCGTAGGTGGTTGAAATTTAACCTCCATGTTATAGTGACGTAATGATAACGGTCTCTTTTACTATTGGCTCCGTCTAAACCCATAACTACGGGTTTGAATAATTTATTATGTTCACGCCTGGAAATGCTACGTGCCGAAGCATGGTTTATGGATTTTGATTCCGGCCATATCGTTACGGCTTTTTCTAATTTATTCACTCTGTAACTCCTGCAAATTTAACTCCTGGAATTTAATAGAGCCCTAAGTCTGGAAGGAGAATAGATTTACAATATTCTGCCCCTGGACATTTGGCTTGCTGACAGAGGGAACAGGGGTGACACCGGTGTGCTAAATTTTCCCAATTGTTAAAGCAGAGCATCTCCTCAGTCGTCTTGGCTCTGTCCCTTTTGATGGCTAATTACCCCCTGCAAATTATAGAGAGAAGCCAAAGTAATTCCCTCACCGCCTTGTAGACTCTTCCCAAAAGGGGGGAGTTTATAACACCCCCTATCAAGTTCAAAATGTAGGAAGGAAAACATCTGATTAACTCTCGGGCTGGTAATTAAAAATCCTGACATGACAGTAATGTGACCAAGTGGAAAGATTAATAAACCTCTTGTGATTGGTTCCTTTATGCTATAAATATACAGCATTGTGGTTCAATAAATGTTGTTGTTGTCAGTTTAAACAGACATAATCAATGCGCATGTTTTATTCTGAGGGAATAATATTTCTAAACATTGGAATTATTGCAACAGACTCTGCCTGAAACTCTGCCACTAACCACCGGGGGTAGTATTGCTTTCCTGTGTTTCCTGGGATCTGGTGCATGCATCCTGATACCTGGGTGGAAAAGGCAGCTGGGTGCTGAGATTGTATAAAACCCTGACAATCTAGGGGTTCCTGTAAGCCGTATACAGGAAGTTTTAGGGGTGCACCTGGCCCCTGACACCCTGGGTCATTACAGCTTGTGGCAGTGGTGGGATCTCAGGAGCCTGGACATGGAACCTCTATCCGAGAGGAGGATTACATCAAACCATGTCTACATTAAATGATCCAACCAGCAGAAAATAATTAATAATAAATATAAAATTGAAGATGACATGATGGTCACAAAAAGTTTAACTGTCACATACAGTATATATATATATATATATATATATATATATATATATATAGTCTTAAAGGAGTTAAAGATCCTTTTTCAATGGTTTACAAACATCTGTTGTTGTTCTGATTTTGTGTCCTATAACAACAAGGGTAAATGCAACAGTTAAATCTTTAATACATTTTTGATGACAGCGGCGAAGATAAAAAAACAATTAAAAAATCCTGGATTAAGGAATGGGAATTTAGAAATAGGCTGATTTATTAAATATATTACCACAAGATTGTTTCTACTCTCCAATTGGAGGGGTAATAATATTTCTCCACTATAGATGTGTGTGCTTTAATATATAGAATTCTCAAGTTCACAAATTATTAACCTTTATTTGCCCTGTCTTACCCTTATAAACAAGTTGTAGTCCTCCTTGATTGCCAGCTGTAAACATACAGTACTAAATCAGCATTATCTGGAAAATCAATTGACATTGTCTGAAGCAGTTTTTTTAAATAAATAGGTAGAGGAGTTCTATACTTGTCTGTAAGCCACAGTTGTTATATAAATCCTTTTCCTTTCCTTCAACCTAAAACTGCTTAACTATCCAGCTTCTGCCTGCTATATGGACTTCCTGAGCAGTCTATCCTAAGGGCAAAATTACCCTGTGAGCAATTTGGCCAAGAAACTAAAACAAGTTGGATCTAGTTGTCATATAAGGCCATTGAAAGAGCACTCTGGCTGCAACCATAGCAGGGAGCAAAGCACTGATCTCAATATTGATGCGGGTAAGTGTATGAGCCTGCTCTCAAGTAGGGAATCATCCCTTACATACTAGAAAGCCATCCCACATTGGATACGGACAGGAAGGGTATACATGCACACAACACTGCAGTGTACAGAGTCGTCGGCATGCCCCTGAACGTAAGGGCACACGCTACATCATCAAGAGCCGATGCATTTCGACGTCACCTGACGTCTTCTTCAAGGGTAAGTGGAACACACTGTGGGATCCATCTTATAAGCACTGCCATTTCTACCGCAACCACATCACATCACGTGGGCCTGTGCAACGTAAAAGCAGACACAACTAACTGGCAACTGTATCATATGCACACAATTGCGTCTAATAAGGAACAAGGCTTCGGTGGCACCAGTGTGTTATGTGCCAAATCATATATTAAATAATGATAATGCTATTGGCATGTGCTTCATTGCAAATTGTATATAGCCAGGATGAACTGAGTAGATCGAATATTTTTGGGACTGATCACCTTTAAGCCTTTACGAAGTTATAAGGATTTCTCTAGGTGGAATATTATTCCTCCTGATGTACTCTCATGAATGGCTGGATGTCATATATACCGACTCTTATACATGATACCATACAGTGAGGCTGTGTGCCTGTTGAGCATAACGTATACATACTATAGGTGCAAATGTGTATAATAATTGTCAATTGGACTATTGATTTATAGAACCAATTGCCCAGTGGGACATTATTATTATTATTATTATCTTTATTTATATTGCGCCAACATATTCCATAGCGCTGTACAGGGGTTTAGTACATGGCAAAAAACAAACTTAACACCTTATAAAGAATGGAGGGCCCTGTTTTTGAGCATATAATCAAATGCACATAGTGCTTGTTTCCAAGACACGGACACACAATTGAAAACTCGCAAACTTACAATCTAAATAATCCATGCAAACCGTGTGAATAGGATGTGTGTTAAATCCAATTAAATTCAAAATTATATAACATCCCATATTGGATATGTCACATGTGAATATGCATGAGCTTATATATGTTAAGCTATCATAACTAGGGTTAAGTGTTGATAGAACTGTACTTATGACATAGAGTATTGTTGTATTGGCCTATAAACGTGCAGTAAAATAGATAGTGATATATTAGAGATGTAGTGTTGTGTTAATAATATGAAATAAAATAAAATAAAATACTTATTGGTGATTGACATTTGTGAACAAAACCCATTAACTAAGGTGATGGATATTTACTATAGTACAATAAAATATTTGTGATGATGTACAAGTGGGTGACCTATGGCTGTAGCATTTGGCAGTAGGAGACTATTGTGTTAATAAAATACTTATATGTAGTGTGTTGTTTGTGATATTATTATGGTGATATTGCATTTTCTTTTAGAGAACCAAAATCCCATTTCTTATAAAATGGGTGACTTGGTGAAGACAATTGTGTATATATATATTAAAAAGGTTCCAACTCTTCATCTCATATGATGGTGTATTATGTCACTAATCAACGAGTGACTCTAATGAGTCTATATGCATATTTATGCTATTTGAATAGTCCCATCAGTGTATTAGGGCCCTGTATGAGCGACATCAAGTCATTATAATGACTTAAAGGACCCATTTTCTTGTACTCTCATTCAATCTAAGGTTGATGAAATCTTCATATGACTGGTATGTTGAACTGGTCGGATGAAAGATGTAAAGGTGAAACCTTCATTTAACTCCTTAGGACTCAAATCTCTAAGTCTATAGATCCAGCGTGCTTCATGTTGTGGGAGTTTTTGGTCCAGGTCACCTTGTCTTGGACCAATATGCACTTTTTCAAGTGCAGTGAAGTTTAATACCTCACTTCTTCCTCCATGGTAGTACTTTACATGGCGTGCTATGGGCGTATCTAGACCTTTTTTGATAGAGTAGATGTGTTCACCCATAAGTCTACGTAGCTGGCGCCGTGTTTTGCTGACATATATTTTATTACAAACACGTTGCCACATAGATTACATTTGTGGATCACCAGTTGGAGAATTATTTAAGTGTGATTTTGTGTCCCGTGAAAGCGGCACACTCTTTCCTGCCTAACAGAGGTTCATGTAGGAAGCACATGCAACCCTAATGCTGCCCTAATTTCTGATAGGAAGAGGATTTTGGCATAGGTAGCCCCCCTCCTACCTGAACTGATAGGAACCCGTATTGATCTTTGGGATGAATTGGGAAGAGTTAGCTGGGTGCTGATGTTTTTTTTTTCATTACTGTAATCATTCCTTACAAATTGACTAATGTGATGGCCCTAGTAATTACTTTTGTTTTTTCTCTAATGGAAAACTTGTAGAGCTGGATTATACTGTAGCTGATAAAAGATTTACTGTAAGGTGAGTGTACAGACGTAAAAAAATTGTATTTGTAGGCTTTCACTGATTATTTAACACCAATTTGATTAAACCCTAAGTAGGGAGTCTATCGGGGGGTGTAGGGTTGTTTGTGGTCTTTTTTTGGGGGGGGGCCCAAAAAAGACCACAAACAACCCTACATCCCCCGATAGACTCCCTACTTAGGGTTTAATCAAATTGGTGTTAAATAATCAGAGAAAGCCTACAAATACAATTTTTTTACGTCTGTACTCTCACCTTACAGTAAATCTTTTATCAGCTACAGTATAATCCAGCTCTACAAGTTTTCCATTAGAGAAAAAACAAAAGTAATTACTAGGGCCATCACATTAGTCAATTTGTAAGGAATGATTACAGTAATGAAAAAAAAAAAACATCAGCACCCAGCTAACTCTCCCCAATTCATCCCAAAGATCAATACGGGTTCCTATCAGTTCAGGTAGGAGGGGGGCTACCTATGCCAAAATCCTCCTCCTATCAGAAATTAGGGCAGCTACTTTCAATGACTGGAACTAACTCTTCTCTCCACATTAGCCAATCGGATTTCAAATTTAAATAGCTATTCTCTAGCTGAAAACTGATTGATTGATATTATTTTTAAGTCTGCCTTCATAGATAGAGTTCCTTGCAAGTTTATATACAGTGGAAATATTTTGGTGAACGTCTTCCAAGAACTGAAAAGAGAGTTCAATAGAGCCACGGACTCTAATCAGATAACCCACCAACAGACAGGGATGAGGTTGGGGCAGCACTCCCCACTTAGGACACTAGCACTCCCCACTTTAGGTCAGCGAAATGGGCTGGCAAAATAAAGGACATCCATTTACATTTTGGAGAGAGAGGATTGGTTCATTTTAATTAGTTTATGGTCGCCTCTCTAGTCCAGCTGATAGAGATGGGAAGGAAAGAGTAGATATTAGTTTATTGAGATGGAAGAATATGTTCTCTCTAGGGACAGAGCTAATAGGGGCTAGGGTGCACTTGATAGGTAGGGCTAATAGTTTCTGTTTTAAATATAATTTTCCTCTCCAATCCATCATGCCAGAGATTGGGAGGAACTCTAACTATCTAAGATTGCCCGTTAATTTTGAGTCCATTGGCCTCATCAGTGTATTTGTTATTACCATCCCACCTCACCAGGAAATAGGTGTTAGTTGTAAGCCCTTAAGTATAATTGTATTTATAACGTGGTGAACAAGGCAGTCCCCTATGCCTGGGAAGGGTGCCGCACACTGTTAAACAGGAATTTTAAGTTCATTACACTACACCTGACTCTCATTTCCACCATGCCAAGCACTTCAGCTTTCTTAGGTCTTGAAAGGACCATAAACAGCTCACTAACTGTCTTCCCTCAAAAAAAAACCCAGCAAACTCCTGCTTCTCTTGCTTATAGTTCCCCAGAATGGGCAGCTAGGATTCCACATTATCATATCTGGTTAGTAAGTAAAAAACAGTGTCTCTTCCACTACATGTAAGAGGAATCATGCTTTATATTGTGAGTTGGATAAGCAGGTCTGTTTTTCTACAGTATATTATGATGTTTTGTTTGTGCCTGCATCTATTTTAACATCTCCATTCTTCCTGCCTCTTTTTTCATGCCTATTGTTTCCTTTTGTGACAGAGAGAGGGTGCTTTAAGAGAGTTCTTTACATATAGGTCTGGTAACGCACTCATATATCAGTCGGGTCTCACTCAAAAGCAGGGGCGGCCCGTCCATTGGGGCGTCAGGGCAAACGCCCCCCCCAAATATTTTCGTGACCCTGCAATAAAAAAACACAACAATGTATTAGTAATAACCCAAAAACAATTAAATATAAGGTGTACATCATCATTCAAGTCTTAATACAGTAATAAAATGAAGTAAAGTTAGTAAACTATTCCCAGGGACACTGTCACTTTAAGATAACCCTTGCGCTACATTAACTAATGCTGCTGTGTATCTATTGTAGCCCCCTGCACCCTGTGTGATCATATTACACTAGTAAAGTACACTAACCTTTAGACTCTTCTCTTCAATGAGTCCTGGCCTGGCCCCCTGACCGTTAATGCATGCCGCCCACCATCACAGTGACGATATGCATGGGCGGTCATAAATGTATCAATTTAATGACTGACAGTCTTCCATCATTGACCAATCAATGATGGAAGGTTGTACAGTTGCTAAGAGAACAATCTAAACCCACCCAGACCGTTAGCCTTGAGAGCCCGCCAGCTAATAGGGCCTCGAGTTTACTTTTTGATTTACTGATACAGTGAATAAAACCACCAGTTGCCTGTCCCTTCCCCCTTTCTGTTTCCTGACCCTGGTCACGCTGAGACTGAGAGACCTCCCTGGCTGAAACTACTCACATCTGCTCTGCAGTCTACCTAACAGTAAGTCTACCTGGCACCTGCCCTGCCCCTGGCCAAACCAAACCCCTAGTAGCCCCCAATAAAAGGTAGGGGTGACCAGTTACCCCACTATGCCTGCCTGGCCTGCCACCTACCCAGCCACCCACCAACTTACCTACCACTGACGACCCTAGGCCTGCAATGCCTGGTGCCGCCACCCCCAGCCATGTGGCCTGTGCCACCCCCGATCAGGCCTGCCCTATGCAATGCCACCGCCCGATTACCCCGATCACGGGATCGGGGTAGTCGGGTGGTGAGCGGGGTGGCACAGGCCCACATGGGGGTGATCGGATCACCCCCTTGATGAGGCCTGTGCCACCCCTGATCACCTCCATGTCGCCGCCCTGTGCCACCCCCGAGGCCCGATCACCACCACCCCGATGTGGCCTATGCTATGCCACCGCCCGATTACCCCGATCACGGTGATCGAGGTATTCGGGCGGTGAGCAGGGTTGCACAGGCCACATGGGGGTGGATGTTCACCCCCATGAGGCCTCTGCCACCCCTGATCGTGGCCTACGCTGACCGATGGGCGCCTGAGCTTGACCGACCCCACCCTGGCCTGATCCAACTACCAGTACCTAGCACCGCCCCCCCACTATTTTTATTCCATTTTTAGAAGTAACAGGCATGTGCATGTGCCTGTCACTTTTAAAGATAAAATAAAAATAAGGTAAGGGAAAAACAATACAGTAAAAACATTATTACAAATATACAAATAAAGTAAACAGCTTTAAACAAACAAAATTAAAAATAAAATAAACAACAGCACATATTTACCTGTCAAATTGACCCCTCCAGCGTTGGCCTTCTGTCCTCTATGACCTGGATAGTCATAAAAATAATCCAATGTTGATTGAAGCCCATGTCATAAAATCCAATGTTGATTGAAGCCCATGTCAAATAATCCAATGTTGATTGAAGCCACTGGTCAAATAAATAATCCAATGTTGATTGAAGCCACTGGTCAAATAATCCAATGTTGATTGAAGCCACTGGTCAAATAATCCAATGTTGATTGAAGCCACTGGTCAAATAAATAATCCAATCTTGATTGAAGCCATTGTCCAAAAATAATCCAATCTTGATTGAAGCCATTGTCCATCCATCCATTCTAGCCCATTGAAAGAGGCCTCCACCAAAAAAAAAACGACGCTCTAAAAAAAACAAAACAACAAACTAACAGAGCTCCTCCTACAAGGAGCCCCACCCGCGATTAATTGATTTTTTCCCATGGTCTGCTTTATGTACTAATTTTTGAAGGACTCTGATTGGCTGAAATTTTTGATTGACATCGATTTCAACCAATGAGAGTCTTTAAAAAATTAGCAAATCAGAAAGCAGGTATGGAAGCCTGTAAGGGTAAAAAAGGTTAGTGTGAACTTGTTTGACCCTGTATGTATTATACATATTACAGGGCTATTTTATGTGATATACATGTTACAGGACAATATCCTGTAACATGTATAGCCAAAAAATAGCACTGTAATATGTATAAAAAATAATGTGTAATAGAAATACATGAACAATATAATAAAATAAGTAATAAAGTACATCAATTAATCAAATAATAAATATCAATTAATATATATTGTTTTATGTATATGTTTATGTATATTTATGTGTATTTTTTATGTGTGTGTGTGATATATATATATATATATATATATATATAATATATATTTATATATATAATATATATTTATATATATATATATATATTTATATATATTTATATATATTTATATATATTTATATATATATATATATATATATATATATTTATATATATTTATATATATATATATATATATATATTTATATATATATATATATATATATATATATATATATATTTATATATATATATATATATATATATATATATATATATTTATATATATTGATATATATATATATATATATATATATATATATTGATAGATATATTGATTATTTATATATATATATATATATGTATATTTATTTATTGTGATATATTGATATCAATTGATATATATATATATATATATATATATATATATATATATATATATATATATTTTTTTTTTTACAATTTGGGACTATATGGTCCCAATTTGTTATTTAGGGTTTTTAAGGTGCGGTTGGGGCCTATATGGTCCCAATTTGTTATTTAGGGTTTTTAAGGTGCGGTTGGGGCCTATATGGTCCCAATTTGTTATTTAGGGTTTTTAAGGTGCGGTTGGGGCCTATATGGTCCCAATTTGTTATTTAGGGTTTTTAAGGTGCGGTTGGGGCCTATATGGTCCCAATTTGTTATTTAGGGTTTTTAAGGTGCGGTTGGGGCCTATATGGTCCCAATTTGTTATTTAGGGTTTTTAAGGTGCGGTTGGGGCCTATATGGTCCCAATTTGTTATTTAAGGTTTTTAAGGTGCGGTTGGGGCCTATATGGTCCCAATTTGTTATTTAGGGTTTTTAAGGTGCGGTTGGGGCCTATATGGTCCCACTTGGTCTTTCAAGGTTTTAAAAGTTAAGGTTTGGGTCTTGAACGTTCTAATGTTTTTTGTTGTTGTTTTCTATCACTTCCCAGGTGCAAACTATCTGTGGAAGCAGATTTGTTTGGACTCGTTGGTTGACTTACTGGACGTGAATACCGCGAGAAGGAGAGTCAACTGTAGGTGAGTATATGGTCACACTTGGAATTTGAAGGTTTTTAAGGTGCGTTTGGGGCCTATATGGTCACACATGGTCCTTTAAGGTTTTAAAAGTTACGGTTTGGGTCTTGAACGCTCTAATGTTTTTTTTGTTGTTTTCTATCACCCCCCAGGTGCAAACTATCTGTGGAAGCAGATTTGTTTGGACTCGTTGGTTGACTTACTGGACGTGAATACCCCGAGAAGGAGAGTCAACTGTAGGTGAGTATCATTGCCTTTAATTTTCTGTCCATGCGTATAGGTGCAAATTTGATGTTGATGTAGTCTTGTCACATGAAGGTTTGCAATCTGTAATGTATACCAATGAATTCAACACACTGTTTTTTTAAAGTAATTTTGTGACATAATATAAATTAATATACCGTGATCTCTTTCTTCTATTGGTATCAGAAATGAATACTATTGACTCTCTACTTGTGAAGCCTTTCGGCACCCTAACCTATGAGGAGAAGGTGGAAGTAAAACGGTTAGGAGCTGACCAACCAGAGATAAATCTGCAGCAAATCGCAAGAGATAGAGGGAAGCAATATATTCGTACATCCTATTTGGTGGTGACGCTGCTTGGACCAAAACTGGAGTGACTGACGTCAAACATCTAGCTGATAAATTGGCGAAACACAAAAGTTCCAAAGCTCACTTGGATAACAGGATCAAGTTCGAGATGCTTGGACAGGCGAACATTGCTGTTCAACTGGACCAAGGATACCAAGTCAGCATTCAAAAACACAACGAAGAAGTGGCTAAGAACCGGTACATCCTTTCCAAGATAATTGATTGTGTTCGCTTTTATGGCGCTTTTGAACTGGCATTAAGAGGACACGACGAGAGTGAAACATCGCTAAATCCAGGAGTGTTTAGAGGCCTGGTGGATTTGGTTGGCAGTATCGATAGTGCAATGCAACAGCATTTGAAGACTGCAACTGTGTTTAAGGGCACGTCCAAAACCGTGCAGAATGAGCTACTGGACTGCATGCATGAAGTTATTAAGGAAGTGATTCACCAAGAGCTTAAGGAAGCCCAGTTTGTGGCAATCCAAGCGGATGAAACAACCGATATTTCCCCTAGGACACAGTGCGTTGTAGTCTATCGCTACATTGACAAGAAGCATCAAGTGGTGGAAAGATTTGATGGCTTCACGGAAATGAAATCAACGGATGCAGACTCGATTGCTGCTGTTGTGCTGGAAACACTGAATACTGTTCTCCCAGAGCCAGAAGACAAGAAGAAACTCATAGCTCAAAGCTACGATGGTGCCAGTGTGATGCGTGGAGATCAAGGAGGTGTTCAAAGAAAAATAAAAGACGTGTACCCGAACGCACACTACGTCCATTGCTATGCTCACCAACTGAACGTAATAATGGAGAAAGCAGTTTCAAGGATTGGAAGAGTTCGAGTTTTTTTTTTCCAACATAGGCGGCATACCATCTATTTTTTCACGCTCTCCAAAAAGGACTGGAGTTCTGGATGAGGTAGTTGGTAGAAGACTTCCAAGAGGTGCACCGACACGATGGAACTTCAACGTTAGGACCGTGAACGTGATCTACGAGAACAGAGATGCGCTACTTGAGTGTTTCCAGACAATTGAAGCATGTCTAAACTTTGATCCAACATCTATACATGAAGCCGCAGGTTTCATTTGAATGCTGGAAGACAGGGAGTTCCTTTACTTCCTTAAATTATTTCATTTAATAATGCCACATGTTGACATCCTCTATAGTCAGCTTCAGAAGCGAGACACGGATACTGTTTACATCAAAAAAGTCACAGAAGACTTTGTCGCCAGCATCCAGAAAATCCGTAATTCTGTTGACGAGATAGAAGCAAGTTTGCCGAGCGATGTAACAGTCAACAGATGGAGTGCGGAGATCTCAACCTTGAGACAACTTTCAAGAGAGGTATGTGACATAGTGGTGGCTCATGCAAAAGAACGTTTTTCATTTTCAAATCACCTAGTCAGTGCCAAACTTGTTCAAAGTGACTTGTATAAAACCCATGACACTTGCTTTCCAACCCAAGCTCTGGAAGACACAGTGCAAGCATATCCAATACTGAAGAAGGAACAATTACGCACTGAGCTGTCACTTCTGTATGGGAAGACAGATTTTCATGCTTGTACAAGTGCTGTTGCTCTGCACAAACTTTTACATCAATTTAATCTGCAGAATGATTTCACAGAGACAGTGAAATTATTAAGAATCCTGATTACAACACCGATGACCACTGCAGAATCAGAAAGATGCTTCTCCACATTGAAGAGGATCAAAACCTTTTTAAGAAGCACCATGTCCCTGGAGTGGTTGAATGCATTGGCGATGATCTCAATGGAAAAGCAACTGATTTCCGAGATCCCAGACTTCAATGAAAAGACCATTGAGAAGTTTTGTTCTTTGAAAGATCGCTGTGCAAAATTTAAATACAAGTGATTGAAGCAAAGAAGAATGCATACCCCCAGGGTGTGCAAAGAAAAACTGCGTTAAGCAGCACCACCTCACTACCAAACATAACTAGTGGTAAGTAAAGTATGAACGGTGTGTGGGTGTGCATATGGAAGGACCTATGAAAGGTGTGTGCATGGTCAGTAACAATTGTTGAATCCTTGGCGTGGTTTGAAGGAATTGGAGGCACTTCCAAGGGTAGCTGTCACTTCTGTACGAGACGCCAGAATTTCATGTCTGTACGAGTGCTGTTGCTCTGCACCAACTTTACCATCAATTTAATCTGCATAATGATTTCACAGAGACAGTGAAGCTATAAGGAATCCTGCTTAAAACACCGAAGACTACTAAAGAATCAGAAAGATGCTTCTCCATATTGAAGAGGATAAAAATGTATTTAAGAAGCACCATGGCCCTGGAGTGGTTGAATGCATTGGTTTGAAGGAATTGGAGGCACTTCCAAGGGTAGCTGTCACTTCTGTACGAGAAGTCAGAATTTCATGTCTGTACGAGTGCTGTTGCTCTGTACCAACTTTACCATCAATTTAACGTGCATAATGATTTCACAGAGACAGTGAAGCTATAAGGAATCCTCCTTACAACATCGAAGACGACTGCAGAATCAGAAAGATGCTTCTCCACATTGAAGAGGATAAAAAGGTATTTAAGAAGCACCATGGCCCTGGAGCGGTTGAATGCATTGGTTTGAAGGAATTGGAGGCACCTTCAAGGGTACGTAAAGTTCTCAGAAATGGCACCAACGAACTACAAAAAATAACTAGTGGTGAGTAAAGTATGAATTGTGTGTGGGTGTGCATATGGAAGGAGATATGAAAGGTGTGTGAATGGTCAGTAAGGAGATATGAAAGGTGTGTGAATGGTCAATAAGGAGATATGAAAGGTGGGTGAATGGTCAGTAACAATTGTTGAAGCCTTGGCGTGGCGTTACTGCTCATATGGTTATCCATATGCTAATTCAACGTGTTTGTTTGACATTGATTATTGTGTTGTCTAAACAGAAGTGAAATGTTGTTGTTTTCTTGAATCCCAAGATCCACTGGTTTGGGCCTATACAGTGCTGATTGGTCTTCTAAGGTATGTTTGGGGCCTATGGTCACACTTGGTCTTCTAAGGTATGTTTGAGGCCTATATGGTTCCACTTGGTCTTCTAAGGTATGTTTGGGCCCTATATAGTTCCACTTGGTCTTCTAAGGTATGTTTGGGGCCTATGGTCACACTTGGTCTTCTAAGGTATGTTTGAGGCCTATATGGTTCCACTTGGTCTTCTAAGGTATGTTTGGGGCCTATATAGTTCCACTTGGTCTTCTAAGGTATGTTTGGGGCCTATGGTCACACTTGGTCTTCTAAGGTATGTTTGAGGCCTATATGGTTCCACTTGGTCTTCTAAGGTATGTTTGGGGCCTATATGGTTCCACTTGGTCTTCTAAGGTATGTTTGGGGCCTATGGTCACACTTGGTCTTCTAAGGTATGTTTGAGGCCTATATGGTTCCACTTGGTCTTCTAAGGTATGTTTGGGGCCTATATGGTTCCACTTGGTCGTTTAATGTTTTTTAAGTATGGTTTTGTTCTTGAATGGTCTGATTGATTTGCTTGTTTTCTTTCAACCCCAGGTGCAAACCCTATGTGGCTGCAGATTTGTTTCTACTCGTTGGTCAACTTACTGAACGTGAATACCCTGAGAAGAAGACCCGACTAATGGTAGGTGTCACTCCTTTAATTTTTCTGTTAATGCGTATAGGTGCAATTATGATATTGCTGTAGTCTTGTCACATGAGTTTTTTCAATCTATATTGTATACCAATGAATTTAACACATTGTTACTTTACTTCTTGACATTTCTGCATTGGTGATCATGTATTTCAATGGGCTTTACAAGTATAAGGTCATTGGGCGGGGCTTATAAAGGTCATCATGACATCAGGGGGAGGAGTTATAAAAATGGGTGTGGTTTGAAAAGGGGGGAGTGGCTATGTTTCGCCCTGTCGCCCCTCCAACTTGAAAAGTCACGAGCCGCCACTGCTCAAAAGAGTGATCCAGCACCCACATTTTGTTATTTGTTGACTCAAATGATCCTCTGGGCTTAGTCTCCTTAAGGTGATAACGGGCTCCAGATATAGACTCCTTGATTACTGTACCTTAAAAGATGACTTAATGCAATACAATTTGGATCACTGTAGAAATCTCCAACAAGCTTGTTGAAATACTATTTTTAATTTTTGAAATAAGTGCATTTTCCACAGAGAAACCAAATCAAATCTGTGATTACATGTGTATTTTAATGCCCACAGGCTGCTGCATTTCTGCAACCAATCAGATAACAGGGGGTGTTCCCCATTCAAATCAATGGAAAAGTTTTTATCAAACTGCTTTTATTTCAAGCATGGAATGCTGGACTCACCTAAAACAGTACAGCTATGGGTTAACTGGCCAGTGCGGTGTAACCGGAGTGCAGGAGAAAGCTGTGCTAGCAATCATTCCTCATAGAGAATCACACAGCAATCACATTCTCTCAGCAATCTCTTATTACTCATGCAACAGCAAGAGGGCAGGATAGACTTGTATGTAAACATACATTTAAAACTTTTTTTAGCTGTTAATAGTGTAAGTAAAAAATGGATCATTTTAACACACAACCTTGTGCTCTTTCACACTATGAAGAGCACTTACACTGAGGTCAATTGCCCTTAAGGACTTCAGCTACACTTCTCTGACACGGTGCAATAAAGGCCAAAACGCCAACAATCTGGAGTTTGCTGTTTCTTCTGTTCTTGGTAGAATTGCCTGGTATTTTGCAGCTGGATCACTCTCTTGAGTGAAACCAAACTGATATACTACAGAGTATTTCCCCCTGTGAAGTGAGCTCAAATAGACTGCTCTCAGAGTGGGTTATCATGTCTATACAACTAACTTGTTATGGTTAGTTTGATCTCTGATTGAGCACCTCTATTTTTTACTTTTGTTTGTTTTTTCTTTACATATATACTTGTACTAAATTCTATTAAACTACCTCCCTTAAAATCAATAACACATTATTTTAAAATGATAATCATTTTAAAGCATTTATAAAGCTCTTAATATGTTCCAAAACATGCTACCTTTTAGACTACCAATCGGTAATTAGATTAAATTTTAACTTATAAATACATCATAAATTAAACTATATTACATTATGACCAATTTCCTGACGACAATGTAATTTAACAGTG
Organism: Discoglossus pictus; assembly: GCA_027410445.1. NCBI lineage: Eukaryota > Metazoa > Chordata > Amphibia > Anura > Alytidae > Discoglossus > Discoglossus pictus. Next base: position 213,404,238 of record CM050164.1, on the reverse strand, counting down.
TATATGTTATTCATGGGCCAGGTAATAAAGTATTTTTATATTTATATAAATAAGCAAACTGATCTATACAAAAGGAAATTGTGTTGAGGGACACCAGTTATGTAAATTTGGCCTTGCCCCTAAGGCTTCCTTGGGTATAAAGGCAATAAGCTAGCTGGAGGACTAAACCCAAGTTAACCCAGTAATTTGTTGTTCATGTTTAGTCTTTCAGTCGCGTCAGACTCTCTGTGACCCTATAGACTGCGGCACGCCATGGGCATCTTTCAACCACTGCCCATCTGAGCTCCATCAAGATTATGTTCATTGAGTAAATGACCTCATGAATCCATTCCCATCTCTGACAATGCCTTCTTTGCGTGTCTTCAATCTTTCATGATATGGCCAAGATAATTGAGCTTTGGCCTCATAATGAAGCTGTCTAGTGACCAGTTAGGCTTGATTACCTGTAGTACTGACTGATTGGATCTTCTTGCAGTCCAAATGACTCTTTGCAGTTCTCTCCAACACCACAATATAAAAAGACTTAAATTCTACGGTGCTCAGCCTTCTTTACTATCCAGCTCTCACATACATACAGTGGCGGGGGGCTATTTAATACCCTACTAATTTTGAACGTTTGTCCACTGACAAAGAAGACAAAGAAATAATCAGTCTATCATTTTAATGGTAGGTGTATTTTAACAGTGAGAGACAGAATAGCAAAACAAAAAAAAAATAGATAAACGCATGTCAAAAAAATTATAAATTGATTTACGAGTCAATGAGGGAAATATGTATTTGACCCCTTCTACTTAGTACTTGGTGACGAAAACCCTTGTTGGCAATCACAGAGGTCAGATGTTTCTTGTAATTGGCCACCACGTTTGCACACATCTCAGGAGGAATTTTGTCCCACTCTTCTTTGCAGATCCTCTCCAAGACATTAAGGTTTCAAGGCTGGTATTTGGCAACTCGAACCTTCAGCTCCCTCCACAGATTTTCTAGGCCACTCCAGGACCTTAATGTACTTCTTTTTGAGCCACTCCTTTGTTGCCTTTGGCTGTGTGTTTTGGGTCATTGTCATGCTGGGGTACCCATCCACAACTCATTTTTAATGCCCCGGCTGAGGGAAGGAGGGAAGGAAGGGAAGGAGGTTCTCACCCAAAATTTGATAGTACATGGACCCGTCCATCGTCCCTTTGATGCTGTGCAGTTGTCCTGTCACCTTAGCAGAAAAACACCCCCAAAGCATAATGTTTCCACCTCCATGTTTGATGGTGAGAATGGTGTTCTTGGGGTCATAGGCAGCATTCAGTTGAGTTGATGCCAAAGAGCTTGATTTTGGTCTCATCTGACCACAACACTTTCACCCAGTTATTCCCTAAATCATTCAGATGTTCATTGGCAGACTACAGATGAGCCTGTACATGTGCTTTCTTGAGCAGGGGGACATTGTGAGCGCTGCAGGATTTCAGTCCTTCATGGCGTAGTGTGTTACCAATTGTTTTCTTGGTGACTAGGGTACCAGCTGCTTTGAGATTATTAACAAGATACTCCTGTGTAGTACTGGGCTGACCATTCTCATGATCATTGAAACTACACAAGGTGAGATCTTGCATGGAGCATCAGAGCGAGGGAGACTGGCAGTTATTTTGTGTTTCTTCCATTTGCGAATAATCGCACCAACTGTTATCACCTTCTCACCAAGCTGTTTGGCGATGGTCTTGTAGCCCATTCCAGCCTTGTATAGGTCTACAATCTGGTCCCTGACATCCCTGGACAGCTTTTTGGTCTTGGCCATAGTGGAGAGTTTGGAATCTGATTGATTTCTTTTTTGGACAGGTGTCTTTTATACAGGTAACAAGCTGAAATTAGGAGCACTCCCTTTAAGAAAGTGCTCCTAATCTCAGCTTGTTACCTGTATAAAAGACACCTGGGAGCCAGACATCTCGCTGATTGATAGGGGATTAGTAAAAAAAAATTAGGTTCGCGAACCGCGAACACGAACCGCCGCAACTGTTCAAGAACCGGCGAACCCGGCGAACCGCCATAGACTTCAATGGGCAGGCGGATTTTAAAACCCACAGGGACTCTTTCTGTCCACAATAGTGATGGAAAAGTTGTTTTAAGGTGACTAACACCTGGACCGTGGCATGCCGGAGGGGGATCCATGTCAAAACTCCCACGGAAAATGACATAGTTGATGCAGAGTCTGGTTTTAATCCATAAAGTGCATAAATAACCTAACATCCCCCTCCATCATCATCCTCCCCTGCATATCTTTACCCCCTCCCTCATCATCCTCCCCTGTGTCTCTTTCCCCCCTTCCTCATCATCCTCCCCTGTGTCTCATCCCCCCTCCCTCATCATCCTCCCACCTCCCTCATCATCCTCCCCTGTATCTCTTTAACCCCTCCCTCATCATCCTCCCTTGTTTCTCTTCCCCCCTCCATCATCATCCTCTCCTGTGTCTCTTTCCCCCCTCCCTCATCATCCTCCCCTATGTCTCTTTTCCCCCTCCCTCATCATCTTCCCCTGTGTCTCTTCCCCCCTCCCTCATCATCCTCCCCTGTGTCTCTTTCCCCCCTCCCTCATCATCCTCCCCCCTCACTTGATGATTAGAGGGGGAAGAGACACAGGGATAAGTGTGAGGTGTGTTAGGGTAAGGGGTGTTAGGGATAAGGGTGAGGGGGTTAGGTGTTAGGGTGAGGGGTGTTAGGGCTAAGTGTGAGGGGTGTTAGGGTAAGGGTGAGGGGTGTTAGGGATAAGTGTGAGGGTTGTTAGGGTTAGGGTGAGGGGTGTTAGGGATAAGTGTGAGGGGTGTTAGGTCTTAGGGATAAGTGTGAGAATGTTAGGGTTAGGTGTTAGGTTGATGGGTATTATGGATAAGTGTGAGGGGTGTTAGGGTTAGGGTAAGGGGTGTTAGGGATAAGTGTTTGGGGTGTTAGGGTTAGCTTTTAGGGGTGTTAGGGATAAGTGTGAGGGGTGTTAGGGTTAGGGTGAGGGGTGTTAGGGATAAGTGTGAGGGGTGTTAGGTCTTAGGGATAAGTGTGAGAATGTTAGGGTTAGGTGTTAGGTTGATGGGTGTTATGGATAAGTGTGAGGGGTGTTAGGGTTAGGGTAAGGGGTGTTAGGGATAAGTGTGAGGGGTGTTAGGCTAAGGGTGAGGGGTGTTAGGGATAAGTGTGAGGGGTGTTAGGGTTAGGGTGAGGGGTGTTAGGGATAAGTGTGAGGGGTGTTAGGGTTAGGTGTTAGGGTGAGGGGTGTTAGGGATAAGTGTGAGGGGTCTTAGGGTTAGGGTGAGGGGTGTTATGGAGAAGTGTGAGGGGTGTTAGGGTTAGGGTAAGGGGTGTTAGGGATAAGTGTGAGGGGTGTTAGGGTTAGGGGTGTTAGGGATAAGTGTGAGGGGTGTTAGGGTTAGGGTAAGGGGTGTTAGGGATAAGTGTGAGGGGTGTTAGGGTTAGGGGTGTTAGGGATAAGTGTGAGGGGTATTAGGGTTAGGGTAAGGGGTGTTAGGGATAAGTGTGAGGGGTGATAGGGTTAGGGTGAGGGGTGTTAGGGATAAGTGTGAGGGGTGTTAGGGTTAGGTGTTAGGGGTGTTAGGGATAAGTGTGAGGGGTGTTAGGGTTAGGGTGAGGGGTGTTAAGGATTAGTGTAAGGGGTGTTAGGGTGAGGCATGTTAGGAATAAGTGTGAGGGGAGTTAGGTCTTAGGGATAAGTGTGAGGGGTGTTAGGGTTAGGTGTTAGGTTGATGGGTGTTATGGATAAGTGTGAGGGGTGTTAGGGTTGGGTGCTAAGGTGAGGGGAGGATGATGATAAGGGGGGGAAGAGACACAGTGGTGTCCTTGCAGCAGAGTCCTTCAGGACTGTATTGCACACTGTGTACAGTAGCCTAGCTATGGTTTTCCCTATTGATGCAGTATCACCTACACTCAGCCTCCTCTCAGTAAGACTGCAAGTTAGTTATGATTCCAAAATGGCTGCTGTCCATGAGGTAGAAGGCTCTGGAAGGGAGTGTATGCTGCTGATTGGCTGGAATGTGTCTGCTGACTGTGACATGCAGGGTCAAAGTTTGCTCAATGATAAAGTATAGGGGGCGGGTCGAATATCGCATATGTTCGCAGTTCGCCGCGAACGTGAACATGCTTTTTTCGCCGGGAACAGTCTGCCGGCGAACTATTCGTGACATCTCTATAGGGGATCAAATACTTATTTCCCTCACTGACTCGCAAATCAATTTATACATTGTTTGACATGCGTTTTTCTTGTTTTTTTTATTTTTTTATTATGTCTCTTATTGTTAAAATACACCTACCATTAAAATTATAGACTGATGACTTCTTTGTCAGTGGACAAACTTTCAAAATCAGCAGGGCATCAAATACGTTTCCCCCCACTGTATATTACAACTAGGAATAACATAGTTCAAACTATATGGACCTTTCTTGATAGTGTAATTTCTTTACTTTTTAATAGATTGTCCAGGCTTGTCAACAATTTCTTCCCCAGAACCAAACATCTTTTAATTTCTTGACTGCAGTCACCATCTGCAGAGATCTTGGAGCCCAGGAAAACAAAATCTTTCACTTTGTCCACCTATTTCCCAACTATTTATCAGAGGCTGAAACTGCAGTTTGCCACAATATTCATATTTTTACATTGAGCAGCAGGCCAGCTTTTGCACTCTCTTCTTTCATGTTCATCAATAGGTCCTTGAAATCCTCCTCACTTTCAGCCATCAGATTGGTATCATACTCTCAACTGTGGTAGCTGATATTTCTCTAAGCAATATTGATTTGTTTTCATCCAGGCTGGCCTTACGCATGACGTATACCACATATAAGATGAATATATATAGTGACAATATACAAACTTGTCACACATCATTTCCCGATCTTGAACCATTCAAATGTTCCAGTTTGGTTTTGACCAAGGCTTTTTGGTCCACATACAGATTTCCCAGGAGGTGGATGAGACGGCCTGGTACCTCCATCTCCTTAAGAACCTGTTTTGTTGTGATCCACGCAGTTAACGTCTTTAGAATAGTCTATGAAGCTGTGGTAAATGTTTTTTGTTTTTTTTACCTCAAACTCTCTTGCTTTCTCTATTATGCAGCAGACATTGGCAATATGATCTCTTGTACCTGCCTCTGCAAAACCCAACTTGCACATCTGGTAATTCTCGTTCCATAAAATGTTGGAACCAAGCTTGCAGGATCTTAAGCATTACCTTACTGGCATGTGAAATCAGTTATATTGTTAATTAAGTGAAGCAGTCTTTGGCACTGTCTGTTTTGAGATTGGGATGTAGAGAGACCTTTTTCAGTACGCTGGCCACTTTTGAGTTTTCCACATTTGTTGGCATAGTATAAGCAATACTTTCACATCATCATCATGGAAAATTTAAAACAGTTTAGCTGGGATCCATCAACTTCTGCAGCATTGTTATTAGCAACTCTTCATAGGCATTATCTTACTTCACTCTCCAACTCATTGGAAGACTATTGAGGTTATAAAAGCTGTTAAGAACCTCCTTTTATAGACCGTCTGTGTATTCTGACCCACCTCTTTATCTTATATGCTTCTTTTATGTCCATATCATTTTTGTCTTTTATCACACCCAATTTAGCATTAAAGTTTCCTATGAAATCACCACAATTCTTTTTTTTTAATCGTTTTTATTAATGGGAATACAAGTTATAACAGAGATAGATGTACAGTACAAGAACAACATATATTGTATTCAAATGACATCAGAAAGGGCTTGTGTCTATGTTTCCCAATTGTTTTGAGTTTTGTTGCATAAACTACAATTTAATATGTCATAGTATGCCAGTACTAATTAAAAGAAAATAAAAAAAATATATAGAAAAGAGAAAGAAAGGAAAAGATGGTGGGGGGAGATGGGATGGGGGGAAGAGATCTTCAAGAGATCTCTTGAGTTTTCCATTCTGTTATCTTCTTCTATCTTTTCATCACTCATTACAGAATGTATCTTTGTATCTTCTTGCTTTCCTCTGGAATTATGCATTCAGTTTGACAAATCTGTTCCTATCTCTACTATGGTTCGCTTTTCTTCCTTCATGAGCTACATATTCTTTTTTGCTGCTTTCTGGACAAGTTTACAGACTTCTGTCCAAGGTTCTTTACGCATTCTACTATGTCTAGACCATTAAATCTATTATTTACCACCACAGGGGATATTATTTATTTTGTATCTGGTTGGTCTGCTGGATTTTCTTCTTTTCCTCAGTTTAGAATTTTGCAATAAGAAGCTCATGGTCTGAGCCGCAGTCATTTCCAGGTCTTGTTTTGGTTAAATATATAGAGCTCCTCCATCTTTGTCTACAATGTATATAGTCAGTCTGATTTCTATATTGTCCATGTGTAAGCTCATCTCTGTTGTAAGAGGGTACTATGATTTGTTATCTTGACATAATTCTACTAATTTCTGTCCTGCTTAATTTTGTACTCCAAGGATAAGTTGCCAGTTATTCCAGATGTCTTTTGGTTCCTTACTTTAGTATTCCAATCTCCTATGATGAGCCTAACAACTTTTCTCTGTGTGATATCCATGAGGTGTTAAATATCCTTGTAGTATTGGACATTTTCAGCCTCTTCAGCATCCATGGTTGGATCACTGTAATGTTAAATGGCTGCCTTTAATTTGAATTGAAATCATTCTATAATTTATTGGGAAGTTACTGAGCATTGTTTTGGTCACCCTTTGATTGATTATGAGGGCTACTTAATTTTGTCTGCAGGATTCTTGACTACAGTAGAAGATCTGGTGATTGTCTGATATGAAATGTCTCCTTCCAGTCCATTTGAGATCATTAATATCCCGGGTATCGATGTTTAATCTTGATTGGTTCATAGGTCAAACGTTCCAGGTTCCTATGCTGAATTGTGGGTTGCCAGTTCCTCTTCCAGTGGGCCACAAATTTTCTGACCTCCCTACTATGACCCACAACTTTTATTGAAGTATATAAGCTTTTTAACCACGACAAGGTAGTGATCCAAAACCAGTCAAGAGACACCAACATTTATTTGTAACCCATATACTTATCCAGACCACATGGGCTTTCACTGGCTCCCTATGGAAATATGTTTTTCTTTGTTACATCAGATAGAGGGTATATGACAATATGTCACTGAGTGCATTTTTTTTCAAATAAAGGTCTCAGAGCACAAAAATGCATTTAGAAGTTTAATTGCTCTTAGGCGCTCTACCTCTGTCTGCCAATGAGATCTACAGATTAGAGTCTGCATTTCCTGTTAATTTCAATAGATTTTAAAACAGTTGTACTTATTATTTTGAGTGCTTTAATGGTTTATTACTATAGTTGTGGTGACATGTTACCTGTAAACTGACCATAGAAATCCTCTATGAAGCCTCTTTGGATAGAGAGAGAGATATTTTTTCAGGAACTATTTCAATGTGTACTCACATTTTGTTTACAGTTTAAATATTTTTTTATTAATTATCATATTTTATTTAATTGCATACTATACATTTTTTTTTGATTGCTAAATTATTACTTTTCTTGAAAAAAAGGAACTGTATTAACTAAATTATCCTACTAGAGAACAATCATAGTAAAGTAGAATACTGTCAATCTAATATATCTAAAAGTTTCTGCACATATGCTATTACTAATAAATAAATATTATATATTTATTTATTTATAACAATTATATATATACTTTTAATTAATTTGGCAGTTATTATTGTCTGACAGCCTAATTTTCCTATATACTTTTGCCTTTCTTGCCCATTCCACAGCTTCAGGAAGTAGATTCTACAATCCATTTTATATCTAAAATGGTGACAATCTAAAGATTTTTTTAGGGGGTCTGATATTTTCGTGCTAAGCCACCAACTGTGTTCAGCTGGTCATGTCATAATTTCCATGTTCTTATCTGTAGTAGCAGAACAATAGTAACAGATTACAGTGGTTAAAATTAATGAGACCCCACACACTTTGCCTCCAGCAGAGGCTTCAGTTAATTTTGTAACAGTTACAACATATGACTTAATCACAGATAAGTGGAGACTCAAATCAGTTACTTCCTGGGACATGTGTGTGAGTAATGGCAGGACACCGTCATCGTTTGTTAAAGTCCTCTTTTCCTTCAAGGCTGCTTGATTACAATATTTATTATTCCAAGGAGGAGGTAGGCAGGGTGGAAATGCAGCTTATTCTGTATCTCCTCAGCTATTACTGAAACAAGCCCAAAAAAGAACATAATGATTTGATGTGAAGCAAAGGTGAACAAAATGTCACCAGTTAGCTTCTCTGTGATTAGTATATGAAGAAGGAGGGGGCAATCTGGTTTATCTTCAGCAATGACATTTTCAGATCAAGCAGAATGCCAGCCAATTTACCAGGCATCTTGGACAAAGTATTAGAATATATGTAGCTGAAACAAAGATTCTATGATGTTTACTATTTAATAATATATTGGTTGAAATGTTGTCAGATAGGGTTCTATTCATCAAAGGTTGTTTAACAGCTGTGCACAACCATTTAATGCCATTTAATGCTTTGCAGAGTTGGGTCAAACTCGGCTCATTTATCAAGTGCTGATTTTGTGTCAGAAAATGGATTCATTGCATTGTGCTCAAAATAAGCAACAAACAGTGTTAAGGAAAAATGACAAGTTTGTTTTGGAGGTAGGAGGCAAAAATGTGGTGACAGCATAGAAGTGGTTAATGAGGTTTTGAAGTATACGCAGACAGACCTTCATGTCTTGGACATCAGACATGGGCTTCGTTTTTTTATACTGCTCTTTTACTTAAAGTGCTAAAGGCATGTAGAATTTACTGAATCTCTATCCAAGGCTGGACGGAGAATGACCACAGATCAGATCACTTGGATTCAAACTAACAACCTCTCGAACTGTAATACATTTTTAACTGCTTATTTTTCTTACCATATTGCTGAAAGTGAATGGACATGCTATAATGTCCTGCATTGCTGGTTCCAAAGTCCCATTATATAAAAAGCACTTTTAGGAAGTGAGAGAAACACATTTGTTAAAGAAAAATATTTTTTTCACATACTTGATGGTCTAGAGAACAGCCATTGAGTTCAGTTGCCATTTAAAGGGACATTAATATTATTATTGTTAGTATTGTTATCCTTTATTTGTAACATATGCCAATATATACCGTAGCTCTATACAGTATTTGATAACATCATACTGTGTGTTTTCCTTTTTCAAATTAAGCTCTCATAGCTGTATGACTTATACTTGACAACAAATAAAATTCAGATTTTCTGTATGTTCTGTGCGTTCCCTGATAGTTTCAATTAAGTTTAAATAGGTTTTACCTAATACTTGCAAACACAATGTTGGTAATGTTTAAAGCAGGCTCTTTTAAACACATAAAAATGTTGCATGTCCCTTTAAGTGTTATGAAGACAATTGTTTGTTCCATTTCCAAGTCTGTATGGTTATAAAAAGTAAAGATAAAAAGTGACCAGGAACATTTTGCTGTAGGCAAACCAATTTTCCATTAGAACTTAGAATTCAAATGTGACAGTAAAATGAAGAACAGAGACAAAATATTAACAGTTAAGTTCCATAAGTAATTGCATATGTCCAAAATAGATAGATAGATAGATAGATAGATAATATTTTTTTATAAATGTTTGTGGCAATAGGAGCTACTACTTTTGTTTCTGTTGACCAGCTTCTACAGTTGGGTTGAGACTGTGAATGCAGAGGAAGTTTTTTGCTGCTACAATTGAAATGTGACAGTCCTAAATTCAACTGGGTGTGCCCAATTTATTACACCCTCTGAAACGTGTTGGTGGTATGTGTGGCTTGCTCTTAATTTATTATTATTATTGGAATTCTGTGTCAAAAGTAAAATATTTTATAGTTTGTTTTTATAATCTGAGAAATTCTCCGTGTTCTGTTCAAATATTTTGGTCATTTTTCAATAACTATTTCTCTGACAAGGACTTTATCTTTAGTGTCTCTAGTAGGGAAATAGAGAATTTAGTCCATTCTTTTAGTTAATAGTAATTTGTGTTATTAAAGGAGGAAAATTAACTTCATAAAGGCCTAACTTTTTACAAAACAGAAGTTGAATATTATTGTTAAGTTTAATTGGCATTGCATATAATTTTGTTTTGTTAATTTTTTAGAACTGACAAAGAGCTAAATTGGCTAAATAATTGAAATAGATTAGAGATCGATATGTGTGGATTTGAAAGTGTAATAATGTCATTTGCATAAAGTGCTAATTATATTGATTTTCCTAAACTTTAATGTCAGTTATATCATTGTGTCTTCTAATTGCTGTTGCTAAGTGTTCAAAATATAAGGCATATAGAAATGGGAATAGGGAACATCCTTGTCTTGTGCCTCCTTGTATTTCTATTGGAGTGGAAGGAAGGCCCATTTTGCATATGTGTGCAACAGGTTTATGGCAGAGGGTTGAAAGAGGTCTAATGACCTTGGTTGGGAGGTTTTAGTGAGATAGAGCAGTAAATAAAAAAGACCAGTTTACCCTATCAAATGTTTTCTGGGCATCTAATAGGATGGACTGGACATTGTGATCTATAGTATGTTGTTGTAAAGTGATAACCTTGCGTACATTGTCTGGGGCTAGGCTTCCCAGTTTGAAGCCTATTTGATCTGCATATATGATTGTTCAAATTAATATTTCTTTCTGTGGGGTGAATCTTTTCCTGGTTAAGGCAATAAGATAATATGTGCCTTTAGGAATTCTTAGGACTGGTTTGTACCAGTTTGTAATGCTAGAAGTTGGTTATTGAGTTTTGCGATACCAATTGCTTTTGGTATAGTAGCTATTACTGTACTCATTTGGTCCTGGAGCTTTACCATTTTTTAAGATTTCTATAAATTCACCTTCTTAAATAATTTGCATTGCCAAGTCTTCAATCTAGTCTGTTGTGAGTTTTGGAAATGTAAGTGATTTTAAAAACTGAGAAAGGCTTTGTTCTGTTGCTTCTGGTTATTTTATTTTTTTATACATGTCTTAGTAAAAAAAAAATAATTCTGTGACGATCTGTTGCGACATGAAAATCATGTTACCCTTTTTATCTTTAATGCAATGAATAAATGTATTTGTTCTTTGATTTTGTAATTTTAGAGATATGTGGATATATATCTGGAATAATTTGATTCATACGCAATTCAGGAGTTTTTGGAACTAGCAGCGCAAATAGTTGCATAAGGAACAAGATACAAGATACACTATTAGCAAGGACGCTAAATCATCCACACCTGCATACCACGTACACATTCACCACCATTTTACAACACTAACTTACAGAATGCGGAAGTACACAGCTACACTAACGGCTTCCCCTCATGCACGCAGCCTATTTACACTACACACTGCACACATTGCTGACATTTACACCTCAGCTCCACAACAGTGCAAACCTACATTGTATGCTGCAGGAACATCAAAACTGATTGTTAGCTCTTCAGCACATTGCTTGCTGCATATATTAATTACAAATAGGTAAAGTATATTAATTTATCATTTCATTAATGAATCAATTAGCATGAAAAACTACATATAAAAAAAACACCAGAGTATCGCAATAAATGGCAAAGGCCTTCACTGCGCGCCTCACAATGAGCGCCAACAGTGCTCATAGAACACAAACTACACCAGGGGAGAGGTTTGCAATAATTGCAAAAAGGAGATCAGCGCGGACCTTACAAGGAGCGCAAAAGTGGCTCTCATAACAAAAAATACACCAACCGAGAGGCTCGCTATGAGCACAGAAGGATCTCAGACGACCAAAACACTTACTGTCTGTGTCAAGCAGCATTACCTGCCTTACAATTTTATTGCCCCGTCATTTTTGACAAGCAAGACGCTAGTACTATATAATGAATTTTAATGTCATATAATTCTAGATCCATTTCTTATTGTTGCGTCAAGTCTTAGTTTTGTGTGTGGCTATTCTCTCTGTTATTGAAATTGTCTCAGATTTAATTGTTTTTAAAGTGTCCCAGATTTCCTGTTGTATTGCTTTCTGTGAGTCTAGAAAGTATAATTTAAAGTATTCTATGTCTTTGTGCCACAGGTTAGTAGATAATTGTGAGTTGACTTCATTATCTAATTCTTCAGACATGGAAGCTGTGTTTACAGAGTTGGCATTGTTTATTTTGGGATGTGGAAATCTTTCATACCTTTGTTAGCATGCTTATTTTTAATTGCTGATTTTGTATGTTTTGCAGCCACGTTGTATTCTAACTCTGTAATTTACTGTAGTTTTTGTTGTTCAACAGATGTAGTAATATGAAGCTGTATAGTGCTTTATAGAGGTCTCACATTAAACAGAACTAGTAGATGTCTCTCTGTATACTATAGTTTGGGTCAACTTGTGTTAGGTTTCCGTCTTCCCTTCAACAAAATGATTCCATCACAGAGTCCCTTTATCAATTATTATGTTTTTATTTTCTAATTTTGTTCTACACATTTCCACAAAAAATTGTAATAGTTCCGATTCAACCACAGAAAATATTGCTCTTGTGGTGCATAAGTTTCTATCATGCATTTTAGAGACCATGTTTTATATATTACTAAAGTTATTTTTCCGCATGGGAAATAAATTATATTAAGGTAAGAAAAGGAACACTAAACTAAAACAACAAACAGATAAAAAAAAACAATAAGTTTTATATGCCTTTATTTTACCAGTGGAAATGTAAACTTGAGTTCATGGAGATCCTGTTAATCCATTTTTCTTATCTTATTAAAACTAATGGCAACAAAAACACTATTAGCCTTATTAAATTGCGATTCAGTAAATTTAAAAGGGCTCTAATTAAGCACACAGCATATTTTTTTACAGAAGTTTTTAGTTAGTGGACTTCTATCCAAAACCAAGGACTTCACTAACTAAAAACTTCTGTAAATAAAATATGCTGTGTGCTTAAATAGAGCCTTTTTAAATTTACTGAATCGAAATTTAATAAGGCTGTTTATGTTGCAGTTCAGACATCCATGAGCCTCACAGTCCTATTTTCTGTAATATATCAGAATTGAAGAGGAGAAAACAATCCTACATTGAAGAATCTTAAGAAAATTTACATGTTTATATTGAAGTCTCCGATATTTCCCAATTTTATCTCCCACATTTATACAGCTTGATCTCCTATCATAGTCATAACTTGAAGTGAGTTACCATCTCAATCAGTCCCCTCTCTGGAGACTTCTGTATAAGGTCAAGTGAAATATTTCAGTGATAGGTAATCAGTCAATGTCCTTTCTAATCCTCTACCCCTATTCTCACTGTAGTAAATGTTATGGGATCAATCTGTTAGTTTATTTCTTCTGTGGGAAAACAGCTATTAACCGCACATTGCTTTCTGACCCTTGCTATCACCATGCTCCAATTGCCTATCAATGTGTCACTCTCTGTCTTCAAGAAAAATACCACCAATTGAAAATCAATCTATTACAAACCACATTCTCACTACTTCACTGTTCAAGATTAACAATCAATAAAACATTTTTTACACAGATAAAGCTAGTTAATTTTGCTTTTTGTCTAATGGAATGTGCATTTTTGGTAATTTTTGTGTGTAAAACAAGGCTTCTATTATTTCCATGCAGTATGCTACTTGTTACAATAATTTTTAACTGCTGGAATTTACAAATTCCCTCTATTAATATTCCACATTTAAAAACCAAAGCTATGGAGTCCTCAAATTATATAGATTTTTTGTAGTTCACTTTCAAAATGAAACAATATATTAAATTGCATAGTATCTATAAGCATGTTAATCAAATATAATGCAGCTGCTCAATATATAAGAAAAATATCATATCCTGCTACAACTACTATAACTCACTTCTTGTCGGCCTCCCACATGTCTCCAACACAATCCTTGATGAATGATTTGTTTTCTTCACTCAACACTTGGATTGTCGAGCACCAATCTATCAGCCACTCCATTGACCTCCAGAATAATGTTTAAAATCATGACTCTAACATATGAAGTACATAATAACAGTGCACTCCTTTAGATTTCTGCTCACATTTCAAAAAACACCCCAGGCTGCCCACTTTTCTCTGCAAACAAACTGTGTCTATTGTTCTCTTGTTACCTTCTTTCACTCTGCTATACAAGACTTCTGTCAAGTTGTACCTGCTCTGTGGAACTTTTTGCCACCTTCCTTTGTCAATCTTTTTGGTTTAAAAGCTCATTAAAACACGTATGTTAAGAAGCTTATCACCTACACAATTAAAATACTCAACCTGGTCACCCAAATGTGCCCAACTGCATCTAACATATAGCATGTAGCAGTAAAGCCATTTTAAGCAGCATCAGCCACTTGCCACAGTCACTGGCCATCATGCATCTGGTATCTTTCTCTTACATTATCCCAATCCCTACTATTATATTTTAGGTTATTTGGAATTCAGCATCAATTTATATATTTTATTGAAATGTATTGTCTTTGTCTTTTAGTACATTTCCGAATTTTGCTTTCCATTTGTAATTTTTGTTTACTGGACCCTAAATAGTGCTACAAAAAATATTGGAGCTTTATAAATAGTAATAATAATAGTTCATACATGCAAGTATGGTTTGATTTCCAAATTGATTGTGCAGGAAACTGCTAGCAGGGGGCTTTGTTAATTTTTAAAAACATCTGAAAAAGCTTGTGAGTGCAAAACCGCCCCACAAATTCCTCACCCACTAGTTGCGTTATTCTGGCCACCTACATGGCCCTCCTTGCAGGGTATTCTGGGAATTGATTGGCATATATGAGTTGAAATCTCTTTGAGAATTAACTGCAACATCAGAATCAGCTAAATTCAGGGCACATATTTAATTTCAGTCAATTAACTGCCTGTTCCGGGTGGTCATACATCTGAGTTTCTTAATGCAGAGCTAATAATACATGCACTAATACCATATTAATTGTTCTGACAACTGAAACCTTTAAAATAATAAATTATTCTTTTTATTATTATTTTATACTTTTTAATGGTGTATTTTATGGTTTATTATTGTTAACATTATACAGTCACTACTTTTAATTTTGTAATCACAAAAAGTATTGATTGAATATTCTGTAAATTGTTTGTCAGCATCTCTGGGCTGATGGCCAGTTCAAATCATAAAGCTAAGTAGCATTAGTATTTATATTCAAAGTATACTTTATTCAATAATTGCTACTTTATTCGTTGTGGTTAGTTGAATTAATTTTATATTCCATCTTTCACAGTTTTGAATAGTCAATATTTAGTATACAGTTTAATGGAAATTCTTACTTATTTTAGTTTCAGCATTCATTAAATGTTTTTTACCCACATGGTATCTTTGTGGTTGAGGGGATATAAACCAGGCATTGGTAGATGTAAACTTATCGTAGATTTAGGATTTTATGAAATTAATGTTGTGATGGAAGATGAATTGTAATGAGATGAAAAAGTTGTGGTTTTCTAGGGTAGTATTTTAGGAATCCTCTCCTTGATTGCTACATTGTTGTGGTGAAGGGGCTTGTGTACCTTCATGATGCTCGGATCTACACCACATAGGGTCACCCATGATGGGCAAGTCATTGCAGAGACATCAGACAAATCGCTGTCCACTGGAGAAGGAACTGGCAATCCACTCCTGCGCTCCATAGGGTCATGGAGAGTCAGACACGACTGAACAACAATTTTTGTAATAGAGTAATAGTGAAAGTGCAGGATTAAAGTGGCGTTAAGATTGTATTCGGGTAATGAAAGTGACAGTGAGGTCACATGAGTTATACATGTTATCACATGAGAAAATATATATTATTTTAATATTATAGAGCCACTGTGGTGATAAAACCTTCAGAACTTTAAAGTAGTAAAAATAAATATAAACAGCTTTCAATGTATTGTGAGTAAAAAGATGATCTTTTGAAAAAAAAATACACTGAAAATAGCTGGTTTTTACACCATATTTAAGCTGGAGCATTCTATTTGTTGAATACCTTATATCATGTTAATTCAGTATGTTGCCTGTATGGCTGTGCATGGGAATATTTACATTGTTACCCCCTTTTCGCGATTCTTTCCTCGTTCATCACAATCATAAGATTGATCAAATGTGGTTGTGGCCCACTGATTTTGGTAAACATTATTTTAGAAATAGGATGAAAAGTGACATCAAGGAACTTCCTTCGACATGACAGTCTTCTGTTATTATTGTAACGAGTTATATTCTTTTTTCCTATGTGTGGGTTGTGGAATGGTCATGCAAATACTGGACTTCATGGAATGCCACAGGTAAGCAGTCCAGTATGGTGCTAGACTTTTCAAAGAACCATGTAGAGGTTCCATGGCTAGTTATTTTTCAGTGAAGTTGTGTACAAGATCAAGTAGACATACCAATACTGGTTGTATAGGCTTAGGAGAATGAGAAAGGCATCATACCTTTGCAGGTTTGGTATTGTAAAAATTAAACAATGGAGGTTCCATATCACATACATAGTTATGGATTTTGCGATGTTGGTGACGTTTATGATGTTGGTCATGCAGTTGCGTCCCTCGCGAAGCAAGGCAAGCTAGCGGCACCATCACACATCTTAGGCTGCAATGAGTGCCGAAGGAGCTTATTGCAGCCAGCGGCATCATAACAAAAAAAATAATGTACATGAAATTAAAACACACTCACACACAGCACAGGGGGTGGGCACAGGAGGCCTGGGAGTGAGGATGCAAGCAAATTTCACCCATATTTGGCATTTTTCCTCACTCGAAAATCGCCTAAGGGAGTTTTCCTCCTCCTTTGAAAATGGCGTCTGAAAAGCGCAAAATTTGTGAAACCGCATGAAAACGAGGCTCAGCAACACCAGGCTTGCAAAACGTACAAAATATATGATGCTGAAGACAGTAAAACTCACACGAACCACTCCAGGGACGCGGGACTTTGAAAATAAAACCAACGGCAGTCACAGCGCGCCAAGCAAACATTCAGCACACACACAGAGGAGAAATACACAGGGAAGGGACAGGGAGAGATGCTGGAAAGAGACACATGCCATTCCCAAGCACAAAACTGGCAGGTTAAAGAACTCTGCAATGAGCGGCCCATACAGTAGGCAAGAGGAAAGGCTCGCAATGAGTTCCACGAGCGAGAGGGAGAGGCTTGCAATGTGTGCAGGCGAGAGGAAAGGCTCGCAATACAGGCATACAGACAACGTACTGAAATAACAGGATATAAGGGAGATGCTGGAAAGAGAAACATGGCATTCCCAAGCACTAAACTTGCAGGTTAATGAGCTCTGCAATGAGTGGCCCGTACAGTAGACGAGAGGAAAGTATCGCAATTGGCAAATTATTCAAACCCGTAGTTACAGCTTTAGACGCAGCCAATAGTAAAAGAGAACGTCATCATTACTTCACTAAAACATGGAGGTTAGATTTCAATCACCTACAATTTTGAAGTCTATGCTCCGATCGAACCCGATTTCCAGAAATAAAACAATATAAAAAAACAATAAATATAATATCTAGTACATGCAAGTTCAATTATATGTATTAACACATTGCCGGGACTGATATAACACGGAAATTAAACATAAAAAATATATATATTTTTTATTGCAGATTTGCAAGCTTGAGAATGTTGTGCTATTCATTTTAATACATTTCATTGTGTTTATATTTGCTTTTACAGTGCTATGGACAGGTGTTTAATCCCCTTGCGGGTCCTCTCTAGTAGCGTAGGGTTTTTGCCTACATTTGGCATTTACGAGTGTGAAAACAGTTGCGGGCTTGAGGACTTGTAGCAATTTAATAGCGATTTGCGATTAGCTGGGTTAGAGTTCAGGTTTTGACATCCCGTAGGGATTTTCCAACTGTAACCTGCAGATCATTTGCGGGTAGCTAAAAGAGGCCAATTTAATAGCTGTAACTTTTTGCGGGCTCCTTTACGGGGTTCTGGAACTGCGATTTGGCTAATTTAATAGGACTCTAGATATGCTCACTTCCAGGTGACTGCAAAGGAGGCAATAGACGCAATGCCTGTTTCTTAACTTTTATACTGTGGTGGGGATTTTCAATCAACTCATGTGAAGGACTAGCAGAGACTCTACTTATTTAAATGGTTGCCTTAAAAAGATTTAACAAAGCCACTTTTATCCTCTTGCCGGGGGAAATTTACATTAGACCAATAGACCTTGAGCCTCATTCATTTGCAAGGCTACAGTTGTCTTCATACCGGCATAAGTCTGCTGGCTTGAAATTAGCTACAGTTACAGAGCAATTCATCAAGGCCGCAAATTAAGGGCCGAAGCCTCAAACCCGTAAACCCTGGTTTCGTATGTAACGATTTCGGGAATGCGATCTGATGAAGCTGGCCAAACTCAAGCAAGGCTGTAATTTGCAATCCTGTCACAGGCCAATTAACCAATAGAAACCGGATAACGCTAATTAACGCCGCAGAAAACTACTTTAAAACCCCACGGAAACCGTATGTCCTTGACTGTGCTATAGCTGATCAAGTGAACACACAAGTCTAGGCATTGGTGAGTTTCTGAGCTCTGGAGATAGAGAGAGAAGGAGCTGTTTTTTGCATTTTTGCTATTTTGACCACTAAGATATATTAACACTTAATTTACACACATAATTACTGATATCACATAATTCACACACAAAGATTAATATGTACACATAGCTATACATCTACAGCACATCTACTATCCCCCATACCTGCACCTATCCCCCCAGTACCCGTACCATTATACACATAATACACACATTCTTGTTTTACCTCATAAACATCAACTTATATATTATATTGATTTATCCTTATTTATTTCAAAATTTCCAGGAGGGTAGAGGAGGGGAGGAGATGAGTGAGGAGAGAGAGGGGTACACCGGAGGAGGAAAGGAGGAGAGTGAGGAGAGGAGGAGAGAGAGGAGAACACTGGAGGAGGAGAGGTATAGGTATGGAGAAAGGGAGAGGAAGAGGCCATTCAGGGAGTGGAGGTAGAGGTGTAGGAGAGCAGCAGGTGGTGACGGATGTGCCCCCAGATGTAGGCACACAAGGAGTAGGGTCAGAGGGTCAGGGGCCTGATGCCAGGGGGGAGGAAGTGGTGAGGAGGGACCTGCCCCAAGGAGAGAACAGGGAGGCCAGGAACCCCAGGAATAATTGGAAGTGCAAGAGGTTGTGCCAAAGTAGAGGGCCCCCAATTATAGCCCAGAGGAGATGACCATCCTCCTCAGGGAAATCCGTGCCCACTGTAGTATCATACATGGAGGGAGGAAAGTGAGGCCTAGCCAGAAGACACATGTCTGGATTTCGGTTTATACAGCTGTTGCTGCATTAGGGGTTGCAAACAGAGATGTCAAGTCTGTGAAACACAGATAAGATGACAGCCGGATGAAGGTCAAGAGGAAGATGACAGTGGAAGCAAGAGCAGTCCGTTTAACCTGTGGTGGACCACCAGCCGACATTACATACTGCAGATTGGAGCGGACCCTGAAGCAGTGGATCGAGCCAGCGGCAGTAGTGAGCCTTCCAGGACAGCTCGACTCGCTTTTTTAGGGAATCCTGCAATGTGAGAATCATATACTTAACCCCCCCTTATACGCAAACACATGAACCCCACATACTTAGATAACTGAGATAACGGATAGCACTGTAAGTTCTCTGGTTATGACTAAAGATACTGTATAAGGGGCAGCAATAATAATGTACATCCATGAAGCAAACATATCATTATCATAATTGTTATCAATGAAATGTCTGTCCAATACCTGCAGTTAAAACTGATTCTGAGTAGCATTTGCCAAATGGATCAAGATTTATTTGACATCCAAAAGAGAGTACATGTATGGGTGTGCAGCATATGTGGATACAGACTCTGACGGACTGCATGTGCGTGTCATGTTCTTGCCTAACCTGGACCATGCCTCATCTGCATGTTAACAGCCATTGCTGACAATTGGTCACAGACTGGTCAGTTCCACACACTGCACAGCAGAATCACTTGAGCACATGTCCTAATGAACGGCACCAGCATTACATATATTAATATGAGCCATGATCCACAATGCTCATGATACAGGTCAATGTTTATCTGCGTAAAACAATCACCACAGCCAATTACAAGTGACCATGATGTCAGGGATATGGAAACACAAAGCAAAAATTTTTTTAGAGAATCCAAACTCAAACCCTATTGTCCTGTCATTTCAGTTCCCAGGAGGCTTACCCCACCCACAAAGACACAGGTGGTGGCTCCAAGTGATGGTGGAGGAAGCTGAAAACATTCGAAAGGGCCTGGGACCATCACACACAGCTGGTACATCAGCAGCAAGACTGCCACCCACACCACCATTGTGGGGGGAAAAAAACAGGCCCTCATACGCATCATGGGCAGGTTCTCAGCTTTTTCATCCACCTACACCTCTCATGTAATAGAGCCAGCAACCACCACCACCTCTACAGATGTCCTGGTACTGGAGACCACCATCAGCAGGTCCACTACTGCCACCTATTCCGATACCATGGATGCCTTGGCAGGACCCCACTGCTCCACTACTCCTAACCTGGGTTCACAAAACCTGGATTCACCAAACCTGGGCTACACCACCGCCACAACTGACCCACCGCCACGGCTGACACCAACACCACGACCCACACCAACACCATCACCACGGCCGACACCACCGCCACAGCCAACACCAACACCATTGCTATGGCCGACACCACCAGCACCCCTGTCAGTGCCCAGTGCTGAGAAAGAGCAGTAGGTAGATGAGAACATCCCCTAAGTCCTCCTCATCCACACTACACAATGAATATTAATTAGTATAAATGTTGACATAATATTGCCTGGCTACAGAGTGTGTACATGTATGGTTATGTTGAATATTTCAGCAATGTGGATTGCTGTTGAGATGAGGTGTTGAAGTCAATCCAAATGGTGTTATGATTGATATCTTGTTCTTGTCTCTGTAGGTCTTAGTAGTCCAATCTCACAACCATGAAGGCATGTTCCTCAAACTCCTCTTTTTGTTTTCCAGATTCTGATCATCTATTTGGGATTATTCCTTAATATATGAAAACACACTGTGTGTGGAATAGATTTGTATGATATTAGCCATGATTTTTTGCATCTGTTTAATTGAGCAGATGCTAACTAAAAATAAGTGCTATGCACATTACCGGTTACTTCAATTAAATGGAGTGATTTCTGATGATCCTTTTTTTCATCAGATTCCTGTTGCAGTGGTGTAGTGACCACATGTCACCCTGGTAGGTGCTATGCATCATAATTATTCTAGAATATGACATTTTCCCATTTAGTTATCCCCTTTTTCTCCAAAAGCCTCTTGCCCTTCCGGGATCCTCACCCCACACCACACCCATGATATTAATGCATAGTCTTGTACATTTCTGAGTGTGCTCTGTGTATGAAATAAAGCTTTGTTATACCGTTATCACCGTGCCACTGTGTGTTTTCAATGGTTGGGGTTTTGAGGCATCCACATACATCATATTTATGTCACATTCCTATATCAGTAAACTAATAAGCCCTAGTTACTATGCAATAGATTAATACATATAATAATAATGGTACTAATATAATAATATAGGGTTAATACACATGACAGGTACAATTTGTGATACTGTGGAGTATCAATATTCCCCTGAAGGACTGATAACAATATGAAAGGTTATAATGTGAATTGATTGATAGCGAAACACTTGATGGGATTGCACCAAATGATAATGGGTATACATCTTGGCACATGGCCACCAACAATGGCATGGGACTTTCCAGGATAGGCGTAGCAGAGATTATCCCTAATGGAGGTGAGTTGGCTGTTGCTCCATGTGCCTCTGCACAGCATCCATGTGTGTTTGCACCCTTCCTTGTGTGCTAGAGTAGATTAGTTTGGTGTGTGTTGCCATGGTCCCATTCTGGATCACTACATTATGTTGGTGAAAGGGCCTGTTTACTTCAATGAATCTGTGAGCTATACCATGTAGGTACACTCTAGGTGGGCAGGTCATAGCAGAGAAGTCAGACAAATTGCAGAGATTATCCCTAATGGAGGTGAGTTGGCTGTTGCTCCATGTGCCTCTGCACAGCATCCATGTGTGTTTGCGCCCTTCCTTATGTGCTAGAGTAGATTAGTTTGGTGTGTGTTACCCTGGTCCCATTCTGGATCACTACATTGTGTTGGGGAAAGAGCCTGTTTACTTCAATGAAGCTGTGAGCTATACCATGTAGGGACACTCTAGGTGGGCAGGACATAGCAGAGAAGTCAGACAAATTGCAGTCCACTGGAGAAGGAACTGGCAACCCACTCCAGTATCTTTGACATAAAAACCATGTGGATAACCACAGACAGAGACATAGATAAGTGTGCTGCAGTCCATAGTCACACAGAGTCGGAAATAACTGAAGGGCTGAACAACAAAAAATAAAATATTCCTTTGGCCACTATTTATTTGTCCAATCTAAATCTGAGTGAGATGTATATAAGATTATCTTTGTAATTTTAGGATCCACATTAGCGCCTCTGTGAGTGAGAAAGGGATAATATGGCAGGTAGTTTCTTGTTTTTGTGTTGCAATTTAATCGGGTTTTGTCTCTTTAAGAGCTTTCACCACCTTGCAGCAAGAGTTTTCATTTAGGCATATACATGACCAATACAACATATGACATTTTTTTGAAAGCCTATTTTTTCCTTGTTGTACAATGAATCATAATTAGTGATGTCCCGAACAGTTCGCCGGAGAACTATTCGCGGCGATTTTCGCATGTTCACGTTCGCAACGAACGGCGAACACATGCGCTTTTCGGTCCGCTCCCTATTCTTTATCATTGAGGAAACTTTGACCCTGCACCTTACAGTCAGCAGACACATTCCAGCCAATCAGCAGCATACACTCCCTTCCAGAGCCTACCATCTGAATGACAGCCTCCATTTTAGAATCATTGTGAAGCTACATTCGTTGAGAGAGGACATATATTCTACCTGCTGTTGATTTAATAGTGAAAAAGATAGCCAGGCTGTGTATTTGGCTTTCACTACACACCTGAAGGACTCATTTGATATCTGCTGCAAGGACAGCAACCTAAAAAGCCCTTTTTAGGGCTAGAACATCATTTATTTTATTTTATTATTTTTTCTGCTGATTTAATAGGGAAATAGATAGCCAGGCTGTGTATTTAGCTTTCACTACACACCTGAAGGACTCATTTCATATCTACTGTAAGGACAGCAACCCAAAAAGCACTTTTTAGGGCTAGAATATCATTTATTTTATTTTATTATTTTTTTCTGTGTAATCTAATTGCATATGCCTGCCTGCTAGCGTGTGTGTGAGGCCTATTGCATCTACTCTGCCAACTTTTGCCAGTGCACAGTGACACTCATATCTAGTGCAACTGTAGTGTACAGTGACATAACACAACCCTTTTTTGACTGTAATCGCTTAAATATCAGTTGCCTGCCTACAGGCGTGTGTGTGAGGCCTATTGCATCTACTCTGCCAACTTTTGCCAGTGCACAGTGACACTCATATCTAGTGCAACCGTAGTGTGCAGTGACATAATACAACCCTTTTTTGACTGCATCTACTCTGCCAACCTTTGCCAGTGCACAGTGACACTCATATCTAGTGTCACAGTAGCTTGCACGCATAGTACCACTAATCGTAAAAAAATTACAGGCAGAGGCAGGCCACCTCGCAGGGGCCGTCGTGGGCGTGGTGCTGTGATTCCCTTTGGCCCTAGAATAATGCCCCGTTTTCAGAGGCAACGTACCCTGAAAATGAACAGTTCTGAGGACATGGTTGATTGGCTAACACAGGACACCCAATCTTCTACAGCTTCCGCTCGGAACCTAGACACACCATCCTCCTCCAGCTTAGCTTCGGGCACCTCTCCAGTTACCACTCGCCACACAACCCTTTTTTGACTGTAATCGATTGAATATCAGTTGCCTGCCTACAGGCGTGTGTGTGAGGCCTATTGCATCTACTCTGCCAACTTTTGCCAGTGCACAGTGACACTCATATCTAGTGCAACCGTAGTGTACAGTGAAATAAAAGAACCCTTTTTTGACTGTAATCGATTGAATATCAGTTGCCTGCCTACAGGCGTGTGTGTGAGGCCTATTGCATCTACTCTGCCAACTTTTGCCAGTGCACAGTGACACTCATATCTAGTGCAACCGTAGTGTACAGTGAAATAAAACAACCCTTTTTTGACTGTAATCGATTGAATATCAGTTGCCTGCCTACAGGAGTGTGTGTGAAGCCTATTGCATCTACTCTGCCATCTTTTGCCAGTGCACAGTGACAGGTGTCAGGTGTCTGTCAAGTACATGTTTGAGCGTAAGAAGCCAATGTCACAAAGTCACCCCCTTGCCCGGCAACTGACAGCTGGCTTGTCTGAACTCTTAGCCCGCCAGCTTTTACCATACAAGCTGGTGAAGTCTGAGGCGTTCAAAAAATTTGTAGCTATTGGGACACCGCAGTGGAAGGTACCCGGCCGAACTTTCTTTGCACAAAAGGCAATCCCCAACCTGTACTCGATTGTGCAAAAGGAAGTAATAGCATCTCTGGCACACAGTGTTGGGGCAAGGGTCCATCTGACCACGGATACCTGGTCTGCAAAGCATGGTCATTGCAGGTATATCACCTACACTGCGCATTGGGTAAACCTGGTGACGGCTGCCAATCATGGAATACGTGGCTCTGCAGAGGAGTTGGTGACACCGCCACGACTTGCAGGCAGGCCTGCTGCCACCTCCTCTACGCCTCCTACTCCATCCTCTTCCATAACCTCCTCGGCTGAGTCCTCTTCTGCTGCTGCTATGTCTTGCTCCACATCAACGGCACCCCCCCAGCTCCACAGGTACTATTCCAAATCACGGATACGGCAGTGTCACGCCGTCTTGGGGTTGACTTCCCTGAAAGCAGAGAGTCACACCGGACCGGCACTCCTGTCCGCCCTGAACGCACAGGTGGATCAGTGGCTGACTTGGCACCAACTGGAGATCGGCAAAGTGGTTTGTGACAACGGAAGAAATTTGTTGGCGGCATTGAATTTGGGCAAGTTGACAAATGTGCCGTGCATGGCACATGTGTGTAATCTGATTGTACAACGCTTTGTGCGTAAGCACCCAGGCTTACAGGACATCCTGAAGCAGGCCAGGAAGGTGTGTTCCTATTTCAGGCGTTCCTACACAGCCATAGCGCCCTTTACAGATATCCAGCGGCGAAACAACATGCCAGCGAGGCGCTTGATTTTAGACAGCCCGACACATTGGAATTCAACACTCCTAATGTTCGACCGCCTGCTCCAACAAGAAAAGGCCGTTAACGAGTATTTGTATGACCGGGGTTCTAGGACAGCCTCTGCGGAGCTGGGGATTTTTTTGCCACGTTACTGGACACTCATGCACAATGCCTGTAGGCTTATGCGTCCTTTTGAGGAGGTGACAAACCTGGTCAGTCGCACCCAGGGCACCATCAGCGACATCCTACCATTTGTTTTCTTCCTGGAGCGTGCCCTGCGAAGAGTGCTGGATCAGGCCGTAGATGAACGTGAAGAGGAAGAGTTGTGGTCACCATCACCGCCACAAACAGCCTTATCAGCATCGCTTGCTGGACCTGCATCAACGCTGGAAGAGGATTGTGAGGAAGAGGAGTCAGAGGAGGAATGTGGCTTTGAGGAGGAGGAGGAAGACCAACCACAACAAGCATCCCAGGGTGCTCGTTGTCACCTATCTGGTACCAGTGGTGTTGTATGTGACTGGGGGGAAGAACATACCTTCAGTGAGATCACTGAGGACGAGAAACGGGACATGACTAGCTCGGCATCCAACCTTGTGCAAATGGGGTCTTTCATGCTGTCGTGCCTGTTGAGGGACCCTCGTATAAAAAGGATGAAGGAGAACGACCTGTACTGAGTGTCCACGCTACTAGACCCCCGGTATAAGCAGAAAGTGCCTGAAATGTTACTGAATTACCACAAGTCGGAAAGGATGCAGCACTACCAAAATAAATTAAAAAGTATGCTTTACACAGCGTTTAAGGGTGATGTCACAGCACAAAGGCAATCTAACAGCGGAAGAGGTAAACATAATCCTCCTCCTCCCACGACCACGCCGGCAAGGAGAGGACGCTTTACAGACGTGTTGTTGATGGAGGACATGCAGAGCTTTTTAAGTCCTATGCATCGCCACAGCCTTTCGAGGTCCACCCTCAGAGAACGACTCGACCGTCAGGTAACAGACTACCTCGCCTTAACTACAGATATCGACACTATGAGGAGCGATGAACCCCTTTACTACTGGGTGTGCACGCTTGCCCTGTGGCCTGAGCTATCCCAATTTGCCATAGAACTTCTGTCCTGCCCCGCTTCAAGTGTCCTGTCAGAAAGGACCTTCAGTGCAGCAGGAGGTTTTGTCACTGATAAGAGAAGTCGCCTAGGTCAAAAAAGTCTAGATTACCTCACCTTTATTAAGATGAATGAGATATGGATCCCGAAGGGATTGACAGTGGGCGATACATTCGATTAAAAAAGGCCTGATAGATGAGCTGCCTTGAGCTAATAATGGTCCACAAACTAACATCAATTTTTCTGGTCGCTGCAACAATACCTAATTTTTGCATTTAAATTCTTTTATTGTCAGAAGGCGTACAGCATGTAATGAAAAATAAAGCATTTTTGAACAGTCTTGCATAACAGTTGTGCAAAAATACATATTTGCAATAAAGACATTTTATGAAAGTTAGCTGGTTATTCCTTCTTATTTTTACTTTTTAGGTTAATAATTTTTCTTATTTTTTACTGTGATTGCAATTTAAGAGATACCTAAAACATGGTAAAACAGACAATAGTAAAGAGTATATCTGCAGGGAACACCAAAGTCCTATTAGCTATCATCCCTCCAGCAGTATTAGCTTATTATTTACAATATCTAACCTGGCAATCACCCTTGGGTTACCCTAGGGCAGGCTTCAGTAAGCGACCTCTCCTTTCCTGGGATGATTTTGCTACCGGTTGCTTCTGAAGGGTCTCCAGGGCTCCCCCACTCCGGTCCTTCCCCCAGTGTCGCTTAAACCAGTAACAAATGTTTTATATTTGTAAAGCGACCCAATGATCCCCCTTGATAGAGGTTTATCATTACAAATTTTGGAGAACCAATTTAAGATCGGTGTCCCCTGTTTCTGGGTCAGGGAGTGTGTGAAATGCCTCAGCCTACAGTAATTGTAATGTTCTGACAGTGGTAGCTCATGCTTGTCTCTCAGTTCCTCATAGGTGAGCATCTGGCCCTTTACTAACCAGTCTCCCAGTCTATCTAGTTTTATTGACCTCCACCAGTGTTGTGATGTTGTGCTCATGTGTTTCGGGGCCTGAGGGTGGTCAAGAATTGGGGTCATTTGGGTGGATCCAGGGAACAAACCTGTGTGTTTCTTGGCCCATTTCCAGTAGTATAGTGAGTAACTGATTAGGGGGTTTGGCAAGTTTTTAAGGCTCTGAGGCAATTCTGATAGCCAAGCCACCTTGTCCCAGGTTAAGGGCCTTAAAGTGTGGTTCTCTAAATACACCCAGGCCGGTTGATGACATATAGAATGGGCTATTGGGAGGAAAGATAGGTGACGGAACAGGTATTAAACTGATAGGAATAAATAGTACAACTTAATACACCACTCCTATCTGGTGGCACATTAGATTGCACGTGCAGTGCCCCAAATTCGAAGTGGGAGGACCGATCGAGCATCTTTTTCCATCTCCCTGTTCCAAAAATCCATGCCATATACACGTCCTCTGATAGGTGACGTAACAGGTATTAAACTGATAGGAATGAATAGTACAACTTAATACACCACTCCTATCTGGTGGCACATTACATTGCACGCGCAGTGCCCCAAATTCGAAGTAGGAGGTCCGACCAAGCATCTTTTTCCATCTCCCTGTTGCAAAAATCCATGCCATATACACGTCCCCTAATAGTGGACGTAACAGGGATTAAACTGATAGGAATAGTACTACTTAACAGTACACACCTTATAATAATGCAGACAGAGGCAACGCAGAGAGAGGAGTCTTAAGAAGAGGAGTCAGAGGAGGAAGGTGGCTTTGAGGAGGTGGAAGACCAAACACAGCAGGCGTCCCAGGGGGCTTGTTGTCACCTTTTGGGGACCCTTGGTGGCTGGGTGGAGGAAGAGACCTTCAATGACATCAGTGAGGACAAGGAACAGGACATGGCTAGCTTGGTATCCAACCTTGTGCAAAAGGGGAGTTTGCGGTTGTGGAAAGGGACTGTTTGCGGTGCATTAAACGGGGAGATTGGTCTGTTACTGTGAAGCGGGTGTAACCCTTACACTACCTGATCGATACAACATCATACCTGTTATTTTAAAGCATGTTATTCCAAACAATTTAGGAAAGTTAGGTGATTTATGCCCTTTATGGCTTAAAACCAGACTCTGCATCAACTATGTAGTTTGGCCATGGATCCCACTCTGGCATGCCACAGTCCAGGTGTTAGTCCCCTTGAAACAACTTTCCCATCACTATTGTGGCCAGAAAGAGTCCCTGTGGGTTTTGAAATTCGTCTGCCATTGAAGTCTATGTCGGTTCGCCAATGTTTGTCCGTTCGCGAACATTTGATGGAATTCGCGTCCGCGGTTCGAGAACCGAAAATTTGATGTTCGTGACATCACTAATCATAATGCCTTCCAATCCATTGGTGTGTCTTTAATGTATTTTGCAGTGTTAGAAACTAGTCTGTAAACCCTTTGTGTGTCCTATTTGGAACCCATAATGGCTACATTTGCCTTTTGCGGCTTTAAAGACAATTGCGTACTTGGCGAATAATAGCAATTGAATAGCGATTTTAGTGATTGTAACATTTGCAGGCTTGAAAGATCAAAGGCTTAGATGGGTTGGGAGTTACTATTTTTGGCATCCACAGGGATTTTCAGCCTGTGGCCAGCAGATCGTTTGCGGCTCGCTAATAGACAATTTGAATAGCAAATTAGTTTACGGCCCACATTACGGTCTCCAGTAACCAACAATTGCTCAATTTAATAGGGGCCTTTTATTGCACATTCCTAGGCTGGACGTTTCTTTCCAACATTCATTTTAATTAAATCAGTTTACAGCTATTTTTTACTCTCAAACTTTTTCACTTTGGTCTTACTTTAGTTGGGTGTGGAACCTATACTTCTAGAGTTTCTCAGAGTATGGACTTATGTTGTTTCCCCAAACACTTTGGCTGAGAGGTATACTGTATGGCAATTATACAGAATATAAATGCAATAAAAGGATTACAACCTCATACAAATGGAAAACTGCTAAGGTATCACACTCCACATTATAGTGATGTAATTGTCCCTTAAATCTAACACAGTATTCTGTGCCTCTCCTATCAATTAATTTATTTGATCTGTGTAATACCTTGTTTTTTTTCTAAATGTATCAAAACCTTGAAACTAAATTATTACACATAAACACTGATGTAATGTCTGATTAGAACCAAAAAGGCTTATCTTATCTACCCATTAAGTCTACCTCAAAAGTTGGCTTAATTATGCCTCAGGATAGCCTTAAATTCCTTAACTGTGTTTGAGTCTACCACTTTTACTGGAAGGCTTTTTCACAACACACATATAATATTGTACTCCAGAAACTGTATATAGTTTATAATTTGTCTCTAGGTAATGGACTAGAATGACTTTCATAACAGTGAGTAATAAAGAAAATCTTAAAATATTACTATGAGTTTACATGCAGTAAATAATGTTCATTGTGCTGAAAAAAATACCTCATTAGAAGAGAGTCTGCAAATAACTTATTCACCTTTAGATTTAAAGATGAAAAACAATAAAGGAAAAAAATCATCAAAATGATCTGGCACACTTGCTTGCAATTAAAATAAACAGACAAATCCTGCATCTTCCAATGTTATAATTTAATAGATTAACTCTCCATTGTCAGTGGATTTGACAGTACAATGGAGAATTGGGTCGGGCCACAAGAAGCACAATACATCAAATAGTAGATCTTTTTACTGTATATTTACTATAAAGCTCATATGGAACCAAACCCTACTTCATTACCACAAATAATGATGCACAGTTATTGAAATTGTAGGCAGGAAAGATCACAGCTTTCATAAAGATCTGTACCAAATGGTCACTAAGGACAGGCTGTGTGTGGACATGCTCAATCTGTTGAGTGAAGCTGGTAAAAAATATTTTTGTAAAAAACATGCTAATTCTAATTGCAATATCTAGTGCTACTTTCTCAAAAGTAGACCATATTGCCACGTTAAGTCAACCTGAAAATGGGCATCTAGATCAGAAGCCTGTTTCTGAAAGGTTAATACCAGCAGACATAAATCAGTTTAGTGATTGTGTTTCTTCCTGCTTTATTAGTGAAATATAATAAAACTGCTCTCTCTCTCTCTCTCTCTCAAACATCAAGAAAGAGTTACAATTCTTCGAGCAACAAAGAAGGTTGTAGTATAGTATAGTTTTTCCCATAAGGAAAAGGCAAGAAATAACAGTTGGCCAAACCACCAGTCTACAAACTGCTAATTCGGCCTTTATTACATTGTAGAGATTCTTAGGTGTGAAAATCTCACCTAGAAACTAATGTGGCTATTCATAACAGGCACTTAATTGTAAGTCTGCAAGTGCTCACTATCTCTACCTTACTCAAAAAGACCACTATAGAATGGAAAATAAATATTTATTTGAAAACTTTAAAAAAAGAAAAAGTCTGACATAATTCAGCTGGAAAAAAAATCCTATATCTAGTGTTTAATTAGAAAAAATATGTTTTGATTCCTCTGCAGGACCCTGGAGAGGTCCATGATACATTGGTGGAAGTTGTGTGAGAGCTATTGTTGCAGTGAATGGTGCAAGGTATCTGCTTTTGGGCCAGTGGGAGGAAATGAAAGATGTGTAAAATAGTATCCAATTATTTTTAAGATGTGATTAATCTTGAGCCCATATGTTAATGCCTACCCACAAGCCCTACAAATATATTTAAAATCTTCTCAAATATAAACCTTTTTAACATTCTTTGTGTATCCCCAGTATACATGTATACCATGTGATATGTGTAAAATTAACATATACTGTGATGTGCCTGAACTACAGTGTTCATGTACAATAATAATAAACCTCATCAATGTGTTGTCAATGGGTGTGTTATTCCTAACAACTTAACATATGACATAATGCTTAATACATTAGTGGTAAAGTCTGTACAATATGTGCCACCAACAGTCCTGGACTGCACTATCTGTCTGCTTATGTATTCAGGTTGAAACAAAGGTGACACAGTGATAGAGTTTCAAATATTTACTGAAAATGTACAAGAAGCAATGTCAGCAGAGTAGCAAGAGCATGTATAAATATAGACAGTGAGGTGCAAATTGTTGCCAAGGGGCCAAGAGACTGATTAAAAATAATATAATAAAAAACTAACTAGCCCTAACACTGTATACAAGTGCACAGCACTTACATATCATTGATATGTGGTTAGTACTCCTCAACAAATTCAACTTTAGATAAGGATTTCTCCAACAAATGAACTAATATTAATACTACAAGACACCTACATATTATGTTCATTTGGTCAGTACAACAGTATAATTATTGCCTAGGAGAATGGAATCTTATTCGCATATACACAGCAAATATCACTGAAAAGTTAAAAATTGTAGAGCTCTGGAATCCACTGTATGAAAAAAAAAATTAGATGAATCTGTATAATTTATTAAAGATCAAATATGCATTTTCTAATAAACAATCTTACCGGTTGCTGATCTCTAAGCAGTGCTACCAATTATTTATTAGCTGTAAAGCCATAAAGTTATATAATACAGTGCATGTTTATTTCTGATCTTAAAGTACCACAAAATTCCCTATATGGACTCTGTACATATATAAATATATTTCTAAATAATTAGTTCACAGAATGATTCCAATATTTTTTTTAAATAAATAAATAAATAACGTGACAGTTTGCTTTATTATATAACCTAAACAACATATTTTCAGATTTTTTAAACCTAACCCAAGACCTTCACTGCCACCACCAACTGCAACATTATCTACTATGCTAACTAACCAGTTGCTATATTACCTACTAGAATATAATGAAGTACTTACAAATGACTTAGTCTCATTCAAAGTTTCTATACCTGATTCTAATTGATATTCATTATATGCCATGAGGTACAGAGCTCATTACTCATTCAGGCAGAGGCAATGTATTGAAAGACTATTTTTTACTTAACTCCAGCATCAATTTAAAAATGTTTTAAAACTTTTACCACATGCCTTTTCACCCGCTTTTTGGGGACTTTTGTGGTCCTTTAAGAAGAGCAGTTGCTCTACAAAATGACCACTGTTAATTAAACGGTACATTACATAAAAAGATATGGACACCAGCAGCCTTATTAAATTGCGATTTGACAAATTTTTAAAGGGCTCTATTTAAGCACACAGCATATTTATTTACAGAAGTGTTTAGTTAGTGAAGACCTTGCTTTTGGATAGAAATTCACTAACTAAAAACTTCTGTAAAAAAAAAATTGCTATGTGCTTAAATAGAGTCTTTTTAAATTTGCAGAATCGCAATTTAATAAGGCTGTAAGTTACAAGCTATGTTTTTACACATAGAGGGAATTTAATGGGGCTGTAAGTGTCCAGATTAGGAGTTATTATTATATTATTGCCACTGGCTGTTTATTTTATTAAATTTGTATTCTAAACACAGAGCAATGTGTTTTAGTCTACAAATGGAGTTGGATACTAGCTGCATGTTCCACCCTCCACTTTCCTTGGAATCCAGCCCCAGCCTACATCTCTACACGCAAGTAAAAAGAGATAGTCTACTAGCAACAGTACCAGTCAGGAGAAGACTTTCTGACCTTCTAGGAGGTCCATAGATGCTTTCCATAGCTAGCAATCATGAGTTTATTAAATACAATGGAGCCTTGGTACTGTAATGGCCATGTCTATTTACTACTGTGGAAATCAATAGACATAAGCTGCATCCACATAATATGCAATACTGTATGCATAACATTTGGTGACTTCTTGATCTCTTTTTTCTTCTGTACCCAATATTATTTCCTACACCGTCCTTGCGGTTCAGTATTTGTAACATTGTTTTAAAGGGACAGGATTGAGATTGTTTTCAATATTACAAGAGTTGTTTTGTGCATGAAAAACATTAGCTTAAGCCTGTTTACACTTTATTGAAACTCATAAGAAATGCAGAGAGCATATAGCAGTCTGTAGACCTCAGTGGCTGGAAGAGAACAAGCCCCCAAAACAGTGATTACACTGAAGACAGTTTGTGTCTTAACACTGTAATACATTTTCAAAAACCCTCTTTCTGATATCTCATTATATTAAAAAGTTAAAAAAAATGCATTTTAATCAATAAACTCTTACACAACATAATGGTGTATGGAACAACATTTTTTTGTTGAAATTAAAATTGCATTTTAATTTAAATGGATGAAACCCCCAAAAAATATTTTATAGCTAGGAATTTTTGTATAAATATTAACACCATGTACTAATCATTGTGAGCTTTAGTTAAAAAAGCTATGAAATGTTATTCCTTTGAAATCATGTTAGAAACTTAATTTTATTAGCTTCTATTTATGTGTACCCTAAAATAATTAATTAATATATAAATATAAGCCATTTTATGTAGCTTGGATTTTAAATGCAATTACAATGTTCTAATCCAATTAATAAAGTTAATTTAAGATAAAACAAAGCTTTTAGTTGAGAAAAACGAAAAAGAGAAAACATCCCCGCAGGGCTGTACTGGAAATTAAAAATCAAACACAGTTTTGTCATTTCATAAAAATGGAAATAACTTGAAATCCAAGAATGTTCACATATCATAGAAGAGTTAAATGTTATAAATCCTATATATTGCAGAGATTTGTGAAAATTTACATTTGCATAAATAAATAATAAGAGTGCTCAATGAACACCAATCATAGGCACACTTACACAGCACACAGTGCACACATGGTGCTGCAAGCCTCCAAACTTGAATAAAGTCAAGCAAATGTTTAACTATCCAGGGATAAAAAGGTAGACTGGAACAATATCAGTATTCACTTGTTTAGTTATTCTGTCCTTTTTGACTCTGCCTGACCATATGGTCTGAAGCACGTGAGGCGTATCTGTCAGCCACTGCCCCTCTGAGCTCCATTAAGCTCATGCTCATTGCTTCAATTACCTCATCTATCCATCTCCACCCCTGCCATCCCCTTATTTGTGTGCCTTCAAACTTTCCCAGTATCAGAGTCTTCTCTATGGAATCCTGTCTTTTCATGATATGGCCAAAATATTTGAACTTTAGCCCCATGATCAAACCTTCCAGTGAACAGTTTGTCTTGATACCCTTTAGTATTAATTGATTGGATCTTCTTGCAGTCCAAGGGACCCTCAGCAGTTGTGTACAACATCACATTTCAAAGGCATCAATTCTACAGGGCTCAGCCTTTTTTATGGTCACAACTTTATGTTACTACTGGGAATACTAATGTTTTAAGCTCAAAGACGGGGACCTTCTTTGTTCAGCAGTGCTTCCAGAGGTGCAAGGCTACTAGTGTGAAGGCTTTTACCTGAGATATGAACTCAAGAACTATATGGAATGATGAGGAGACACTCTTGAGCAGAGTAAAGAGGATAGGCTGGGGTATAGATAAGAACAGAGATATAAGAAGGAACTGTAGAATGTAGAGGAGATTACTTTTATAGGCTATTTTAAAGTGGGAAAAGAATGTAAACATTCAGAAGAGAGGAATATGCATTAAGTATTGAAGATGCAGTAAGTATTGACTGCAGAGGAGAGAGACCAGGAACCCCAGAAAGCAAAAGGTTGCAATGATCTAGAGGGATAGGATAAGGGCCAGGGGAATAGTCTTTAATATTCAGTTTATGCTGAGTATTTTACCATTGCTCTACCTCTGTTAACTTGGATATGTAACCTTGTCTTATTTTTTATGTGTCACTGACATAATATATAGCCTTACTTTATTTATGTTATTTAAGTCTAATCAGAACTATCTTTACAGCAGTTGCAGAATGTGCAGTCACTCCCACGCTTTCCAGTCTCAGAATTCTTATACAAGATTAATTCTGAGCCTCTCATTCCCTTCCACCTTTCTTAGTAAAAGTTGCACTGTAGATGATAACAACACAGGCTTGATGGGTGGATTTGAAAGACTGAACAACAATTAAAAACATCAATGGACAGAGAAGTCATCTCTAAATAATATTAAATTAAATATCTTGTTACTGTTAAATTATACCATATTTTGACTCTATGATGTTTCTTTTTAAGCCAAAGGCAGTAATAAGTAACTAATGCCCTAGCTTCAAAATACACATTACTTCTTTGAGTCTCTTACTTTGTCATGCATGTGCACAACTGAATCAAGGAGCCTGTGTCTTCAGTGTTTGAGAAGACAGGATTAAACTGCAATTTTTCTTTTTTTTTACCACGTTTTTGAACTACAGGTTGCTTTGTAATACATTTGGCGTGGCTGGCAGCATAATGTATTTGCAATATAGTAGATAATGAGGCTCAGCTTGTGATTGATTACATTGATTAGGTTTTAATGGTGCAGTGGGTAAAGGACTAAAGGTTATGCTTTTCAATCATCTTTCTTCTTACAACTTTAATATTTTTATTTAGTTTAAATAATAAATTGAAAAATGTGTTGTGTCAGGGTCCAGTCATTTAATGTCTCATTACCTACTCTGTAATACGATGGAAAAGTAAATATTAACATAGAGCTAATGATAACACTTTCTTTATCAGCATTATTACTACATTCAGGTTTGTCTCAAATAATCCCTTTATATTTTATACTTCCCACTCCCATCATCCCCCTTCCCCATTTGTTTCAATTTCTCCCATATTTTCACTCCACATATTCTCTTTAATCATCGCTATCTATGCCTTTAATTTCTCCTTCCCCAAATCTCCCTCTATCTCCTTTCCTCATCCATGTCCCCCCAACCTCTACCACCATTAACGCTTCTCTGAAGACTCCCCCATCCCTCTTCCCCCTCTCCCCCATTTAAACTGATATTCACTTCATCGGCAAGAATAATCCTCAGAATATCAGAGATTTTTCTTTTTGATTTTGTACAAGCAAAATGGTGACTCCTTAAACAGTGATTATGATTGGCACAAATATTTTTCAATGGCATGCTAAAGGATTCTATGCCAGCTTTGTGTTATCCCATACAATAAGCTTTGCCCACTTATGCAATGGTGCTTTGATTGAAAATATTGCCCAATTAAATATTTCACAATATACTTTTTATTACTAAACCTTGAGCAGTAACCTTGTAAACTATAATAGGTGAGAAGCTGATGAAATATATAATTTGAAATGTAAAGGTTTATTCTGCAAACTGCACACCTGATTCTAAATAGTACCACCTGCCAATCAACTAATTATCAGCCTTATTAAATTGCTATTTGGCCAATTGAATAGGGCTCTATATAAACACACAGCATATTTTCTTTACAGACGTTTTTAGTTAGTGAAGACCTTGCTTTTGGATAGAAGTTTACTCACTAAAAACCTCTGTAAAAAATATATAGAGCCCTATTCAATTGGCCAAATTGCAATTTAATAAGGCTGTATGTATTCTGAGAATGTAAGGGCAGGTTGCAAGCACCATAACGCCATAACTTCAGTCATAAATCAATTTATCAGCAATTTTAGAAAGGAAATACTTTTCCCACATGCTTTTCTGCTTTACCTAATGGTGCAGAGCACATGTGGGGATTTTTGTGTCCCTTTAAGACATGTTGAAGTTCAAGGGTAGTCATCCTTCTTATACAAACACACTTTACAAATGAAAAATATGAACTGTTCTTGTTTTCTCCAGGAACAAGTAATTGAATCATATTAACTAATTATGTTTGAGCATCTATTGTGTTATAATTGCATTGGAAGCAAAATAAAGAGTATCATTAACCTCTCGATCTTAAGGTCTAGCAAACAATTTTGTGAGGAAATGAATCTCATTCATCTGAAAATGCTTTAGCATTATCAAAGAACCCCCTTGTTACCTGGTGTCAGCAGTAGGGGATACTTGGTGTGTGTATTTTATTTTTATTTATGCTTGGGGTTATTTCACATCCCTGTGTGAAAGGCTTCAATGCTGAATATCAACATCTCAGACAGTTTAGATACTTATTTTTCATTAAATATGGGGATCCCAATCCCGCCTTGTGCTTCAAATGCAAACCACCCATAACAAACTCATAATGTGCTCAGGTCATGGAGGGATAAAATGTGCCATGTGGGGCTGTGCTTCACCAGAAATAAAACCTTTAAAAAATTGACATGATAACCTGAGATAATGGATCTCAGCTCGTCAGAGCCGACCTCAGCACATTGCAGTTATCTGCAACTCTTCAGTAAATTTACCTCCAGTATTTGTTAGTGTTATAGCTGTTCACTAACCATGGCAACAACACAAGCAAAGTGTCCAAATATTGGAGGATTGTCTGCTTAAAATGCGCACACTGTCCTAAATAAATATATTTTGCAGAAAAGTAACATTCTCTCTCTTTCTGCAGAAATCTTGGAGAAAACATATGGAGAGGAATGGTAGAAAGAAAAGGGGACATGTCTGTGTTATAATGTTTTTTTTTTTTTGCTTAAATGTCCACAGGAGTCCAATATTTCTAACATGCTCACCCCTGACATAGCAAACTCAATGTAGACTAATGCATACGGTGGTAATCATTCTCAGAAATATTCTGTCTTTAAAGTTCATGTTCTTCTACCATTTTACAAAAATTCCACAGATTAACCACCTTTACTGTGAAGAACCCCTTTCTTTAAGATGGAATCTTTTTACTTTTAAGCCTAAAGGGTGTCCTCATGTCAGGTGAAAACCTCTAGGCACAAAAGGTTCACTAGACAAAGCTTTATACTGACACTAGATGTATGTATATAAGGTAAGCATATCCGTTCTTAGACACCATTTGTCTATCGAAAATAAGTTTAATCTGGTTAGTCTCTCTTTATAACTTAGCCCCTCCATTCCCCTTATTAGTTTTGTAGCCCTTCTCTGTCCTTGTTACAGCTCTAAAAATGTCAATTTTATGAAGTGGTGCCCAGAATCGTACTCCATATTCCAAATTAGGGCGTACTAGGGATTTGTATAGTAGCAGAATTATATTTGCTTCCCTTGCTTCTATAGCCTTCTTAATATATTCTAATATTTTACTTGCCTTTGTAGATGCTGCTTGACATTGAGTACTGTTACCTAGGTGGTTACCACAAGTACTCTCAAATATCTTTCAATATCTAATACCCCTATATTTTCTCCATTAAAATTATACATTTGCATGGCTATTTTTCCTTCCCAAATGCATAACTTTACATTTATTTGTATTAAATCTCATATGCCATTTAGTTGTCCAGTTCTCTAACTTATGCAAATCTCTTTGGAGGTAGAGTATATCATTTTCTGATTTAATTACCTTGCACACCATAGTGACATCAGCAGAAATGGAGACAATACTTTCCACTCCTATTTCTAAGTCATTAATAAATATGTTAAAACGGAGAGGACCTAATACTGAACCCTGAGGAACCCCACTTACCTCATTAGTCCAATCGGAGTATGATCCATTTACAACAACCCTTTGCTTCCTGTCTTTTAGCCAGCTCTCGATCCATGAGCAGATATTTACTGCAATTCCTGTATCCCTTAGTTAGCACAATAGTCTTCCATGTGGCACTGTATCAAAAGCCTTTGCAAAATCCAAAATGTCTACATCCACTGAATTGTTTTGATCAACGTTCCTACTAAACTTCTCATAGAAGCTAATTAGATTTTTTTGACATGACCTATCCCTCATAAATCCGTGTTGAGTTGTATATTATCCCTGTATCCCGCAGTAGAAATGAGGCTTACAGGTCTATAAGTGCCCGGATTTGTTCTTGCTCCTTTCTTAAATATAAGTATCACATCAGCTTTTCTCCAGTTATCTTGTAACAACCCTGTGTTGAGTGAATCTTGAAAAATTATATATAATAGTTTGGATATTACAGAACCCAGTTCCCCCAGTAACCTTGGATATATTCCATTTAGGACCTGGGGCTTTATTAACATTTTATTTTTTACAAACTCTTTTGGATTTTTTCCTGCGTTCACTAATTTTGTTAACAATAATTATGAGTCAATTAATAAATGATTAAATGAATAAATTATTGGGAGGGGCTGGAAATGAACCGGCAATCTTGGTACATATTGGTACCAATGACATAGTTAGTGGAAGATGGAGTGTCCTAAAGAATGAGTTTAGAAAACTAGGTAATAAGCTGAAGGCAAGGACCTCCAAGGTATTAATTTCTGAGATACTACCTGTGCCACGTGCTAGCCCAGGGAGACAGAAGGAGCTTAGGGAGGTTAAAAATGGCTAAAAATGTTGTTTTTAGAGCACTGGGCTGACTTCTCACTTGGGTACAATCTCTATAGCAGGGATGGATTGCACCTTAATGATGAGGGAGCTTTTGTGCTAGGGGATAGAATGGCAGAAAGGCTGGAGGAGTTTTTAAACTAATAGGTGGGTAGTCTAGATGAATGTAATGTGGTAGAAAGTGTAGAGGGGATAAGGGATGAATTGACTACTCAAGGGGGAGGAGATGGGGGAGGGTTAGTATAGTCAATAGGGAGGTATTACTAAGTAACTCAAATACAGAGGCAAGCACCTCAAAACTATGAACCTTATAACATAGGATGTATGCTCACTAATGCCAGAAGCTTGCCAGGAAAAATGGCAAAGCTAGAATTATTGGCAATTAACAAAAAATGGTATTTAATAGGCATTACTGAAACATGGTGGGATGAATCTCATGACTGGACTGTTAATCTGGATGGTTATAACCTATTTAGGAAAGATAGGGGCAATGATAAAAGCGGAGGAGGAGTGATTTGTCTGCATGTTAAGTCTGAATTTAAGATATATATGATGGAACTAGCAGAAATATTAAATGTTTGTGGGTAGAGTTAAATAACGGAGCAGCACATTCAGAAAGAATATTAGTTGGAGTATGCTATAAACACACAAATATAATTAAAAGCGAGGAATGCAATTATGATTACAGATTGGAAATGCAGGTAAGCATGGGCAAGTTCTATTAATGGGAGATTTTAATTACCCTGAAATAAACTGGATGAATGAGACCAGCAGTTCAGCTAAGGGGAGCAGGTTCTTGAGTGCAATCAGAGGTCATTATCTGGTCCAGGTTATACAAGAACCTACCAGAAATTAAGCTATCTTGGATTTAGTTATCACAAATAATATCGATATTATATCAAATGTTGAAATAGGGCAACCTGTGGAAAACAGTGATCACAACACAGTCTCATTTGAGATTGAAGTAAAACAACTAAACTGTAAGGGGGCAAAAACAAAAACTCTTAATTTTAAAAGGGCAGATTTTAAGGGTCTAAGGGCAGCAATACAATGTATAGACTGGGACAAAGAACTGACGGGTAAAAATACTGAACAAAAATGTACAACATTTAGATCCTTACTAAATATACATACACATCAGCATATATCATGTGGGAATAAAAGTAAAATGAGTAAACCACATGCAATGTGGCTTAACAATGATTTAAAGATCAAGATACAGAGTAAAAAAACAGGTATTTAAATTATACAAACAGGAGGGACAGGGACTGCTTTACCTGAGTACAAGAAAATCAAGCAAGAGCGGGGAATTATAGACCAGTGAGTCTCACTTCTGTAGTGGGAAAGCTTTTAGAAGGGTTACTAAGTGATAATATGCAAGAATATGTCTATTTGAACAGGATTATAAGTAGGAGTCAACATGGATTTATGAGGTATAGGTCATGTCAAACAAATCTAATTAGTTTTTATGAGGAGGTCAGTAGGAACCTGGATCAAGGCAACTCAGTTGATGTAGTCATTTTGTATTTTTCAAAGGCTTTTGATTCAGTGCCACATGGAAAACTATTGTGCAATCTAAGGGATACAGGAATTGCAGTAAATATCTGCTCATGGATCATGAGCTGGCTAAAAGACAGGAAGCAAAGGATTGTTGTAAATGGAACATACTCCGATTGGACTAATGTGGTAAGTGGGGTTCCTCAGGGTTAAGTATTAGGTCCTCTCCGTTTTAACATATTTATTAATGACTTAGACATAGGATTGGAAAGTAGTGTCTCCATTTTTGCTGATGACACTAAGTTGTGCAAGGTAATTAAATCAGATAAGGTAGCCATGCAATTTATAATCTTAATGGAGCAAATACAGGGGTATCAGATATTGAAAGGGATTTGGGAGTACTTGTGGACAATCACCTAGGTAACAGTGCTCAATGCTAAGCAGCAGCTGCAAAGGCAAATAAAATATTAGCATGTATTAAGAATGGTATAGAAGCAATGGAAGCAAATATAATTCTGCCACTAAACAAATCCCTAGTACGCCCTCATTTGGAATATGGAGTACAATTTTGGGCACCACATCATAAAAAAAAACATTTTAGAGCGGGACAAGGTACAGAGAAGGGCTACAATATTAATAAGGGGATGAGGAAACACTAACCAAACACTAACCAAATTAAACTTATTCTCTCAAGTGAGTTTTTTGTGCCAAGAGATTTCCAACTGACAAGAGGACATCCTTTGAGGTTAGAAGTAAAAAGATTCCACCTTAAAGAAAGAAAAGGGTTCTTCACACTAACGCTGGTTAATCTCTGGAATTCCCTACCAAAGGAGGTGGTGACAATGGATTCTTATCACAAATTCAGGGTTATCCTGGATAATTAGAGAGAGAGTAATGATCCAGGGAGGAATCCGATCGCCAGTATCTGGGGTCAGAAAGGAATATTTTTTTTTCCCTTTGAGACGATTGGCTAAGTTTCACTTGTTTTTTTTCTGTTTCCCTTCCTCTGGATTGAACTAATTAACAACTAATCTGCATATTGCAGATCAGAGGAGATCTTAAAAGATGGAACTTAATTGTCTGAAAGTCTTTTTTCAATCGCAAATACTATGGGCCCTATTAAATTCGAACTGCGTAAATAATAGGTGAAAACGCAAGGCCTACGTAGTTGAAAATTGAAACCGTTTCCAACGCTATTAAATTCAAAGTGCTGCGAGATACAAGCGATGGATGCGAATGCGTACACGTTCGGATTTGCGCATGAGGTACGATATCTCGGATAACTTTGCATATGAAAAGAGCGCAAAATACGTGATACGTACCACTTAACCAGACGGCAGTATGCCTTTAAAAGGGAGCCAAAACAGAAAATAATTGACTGTGCTGGAGCTTTTGCAAGTAGACACACATGTCTAGGCGTTGGTGGGTTTTTGGTGAGCAAGGAGAGAGAGAAGAGAGAAAAGAGAGAATTTCAATTTTTGATCTTTTGAACTAGCAGATAATTTAACCCTTTGTTTACAACACACATAATTACTGATATCACATAATTCACACACATAGATTAATACGTACACATAGCTACACCTAGTGGTAGGCCACTGCACACCTACACCCCCCCCCCCCCCAAGACCTCCCCCCCCCATACAATTACTGAACTACACATAATACTTGCATCTTTTTTTACCTCCTAAACCAACACACATATTATCTTGATTTATTGTTAATTTATTTTCAGAGGAGTTTAGAGGTGGGGAGGCGGTAAGGCAAGAGAGGCGCGGAGGAGAGTGAGAAGAACATCTGAGGAGAGGAGGAGGAGGAGGATGAGGAGGAGAGGAGGAGGAGGAGGGAGAGGAGGAGGGAGAGGAGGAGGAGGGAGAGGAGGAGGAGGAGGGAGATGAGGAGGAGGAGGGAGAGGAGGAGGAAGAGGAGAGCAAGGAGGAGAGCAGGGGGGGAGGGAAGTGCCCCCAGAGCTAGGAATCCAAGTTGAAGGGTCAGAGGGTCAGAGGCCTGATCCCTTGGTGGGAGGTAGTGGGGATGAGGGAGCGGCCCCAGGGATAGAAGAGGAAGACCAGGCACCGTCTGTAAGGTAACGGGTTGTGGCAAGGCCCAGGGCCCCCAATTATAGCCCAGAGGAGATCCAGGTTCTCCTCAGGGAAATCTGTGCCCGCCAGGGGATCATATGTGGTGGGAGAGACATTAATGCCAGCCAGAGGCGGCAGGCCTGGTCCCAAATTGGCAGAGCTGTGTCGGCAGTAGGGGTCACTAATAGGGACTGGAGGACAGTGCGTCACAAGTTCGATGATCTAAAGATGGCTGTCAAAAGAAAGATGTCCGATGAGGCAGCAGCAGCACGTCAGACTGGTGGTGGGCCCGCGGTCCCTTTTGTTTACAAGCAATGGGAGAGGACAGTGATGCGCTTTATCCCTTGTGAATCTGTGGTGGGAATACCAGGACAGATGGACACAGATCGTCCTAACACCCTGCAACGTGAGTATCATATCACACATGGTTGGCTGAGATTGTGGGGGGATGGGCTGTCCAAAAGCCTGCAGATAACATGCTGTATGTATGTTTGTATGTATAAATAGGCTTGTGTTCTGGCTGTTGTATATAATGAGCTGTATCCCTCTAGAACAGGGGTGGGTAAGGAGGTCCACATACATGCCGGCCTTTCAAGATATCATGCTTCTTGTATGTATGTATGTATGTATGTATGTATGTATAAATAGGCTTGTGTTCTGGCTGTTGTATATAATGAGCTGTATCCCTCTAGAACAGGGGTGGGTAAGGAGGGCCACATACATGCCAGCCTTTCAAGATATCCTTTTTGGGCACAGGTGAGTCAATCAGGATGACTGAAAAGGCGATTGGCTCACCTGCGTGGCCCTCCAGGCCCGAACCTGCCCACCCTTGCTCAAGAATTATATGGCCT
Source organism: Discoglossus pictus (assembly GCA_027410445.1). Classification (NCBI taxonomy): domain Eukaryota; kingdom Metazoa; phylum Chordata; class Amphibia; order Anura; family Alytidae; genus Discoglossus; species Discoglossus pictus. The sequence continues at coordinate 213,360,344 of CM050164.1, read as the reverse complement.
CCTACACTCCTGCCCACACACAGGGATAATTCACATACAATAGCACTGTAAGCCCTATGGTTGACTAAAAATTTATGGGGCGTCAATAACCATTTCAGTCCTGGTAGCAAACCTATCATGTTCATAATTTGTCTCCCTGATATGTCAATTTCTAATTATATCCAGATTGATTGCAATAGAGCAGGGTGTCCAAAGTCAAACTTGCTGGGCTGCGCACAGGCCTGGATATGTGGATTTCCTTTATGTGAACAGATGAGTCAATTAGACTTAATGACTTGGAGAATGATATTCTCAGCTGGGTGCAGCATGGCTATTCACAAATGCAGGCCTGACCTTGGCCTCCACTGCGATCGAGAATAAAAATTTGGCTGTGCGGCATATGTGGATACAGACTCTGTAGCACTGCATGTGTGTCATATACTGTCCTAACCTGGCCCATGTCTCAGCTGCATATTAACAACCATTGCTGGAAACTTGTCAGATTGGTCAGTCTCACACACTGCACAGCAGATGCAGCAGAGCACGTGTCTGAGGCACATGCAGTACACATTCATATGAGCCATGATCCACAATGCTCATTATGCAGCCAGTGGCTCATCTGTGTAACACAAGCACCACAGTCACTCACAGGTGACCATGATGTCAATGATATGTAAATGCATAGCTGGCAATTGTGTATGGCAACCAACTGAAATATATGTTTATTCCATTGCAGTATCCACAGATTCAGAAGAGGAGGAGGCAGGAAGGGCTGAAGTGGGCCAGGACATTCAGGAGGGCCCGGGACCATCCACATCACTGGCTCATACAGAGCGGGAAGTGATGCCCGGGCCCTCTTCGGCGTGGCCACCTCAGGGCCTGCACCAGCCACACCATGCTGTGCCTCCCTCAGCGGCTCCCCCCTCAGCGGCTCCCCCCTCAGCGGCTCCAACCTCAGCGGCTCCACCCTCAGCGGCTCCGCCCTCATCTGGGGCTCCGCCCTCATCCTGGGCACCGCCCTCATCCTGGGCACCGCCCTCATCTGGGGCACCGCCCTCATCCTGGGCACAGCCCTCATCATGGGCTCCGCCCTCATCTGGGGCACCGCCCTCACCCTGGGCTCCGCCCTCATACTGGGCTCCACCCTCATACTGGGCTCCGCCCTCATACGGGGCACCGCCCTCATACGGGGCACCGCCCTCATCTGGTGCACCGCCCTCATCCTGGGCACCGCCCTCAGCCTGGGCTCTACCATGGGCCCCGGGAGGAAGTGCCCCGGCCCCAAGCGCCCGGCCCCAAGTGCCCCGGCCCCAAGTGCCCCAGCCCCAAGTGCCCCGGCCCCGGGAAGAAGTGCCCCGGCCCCGGGAGGAAGTGCCCCGGCCCTGGTAGGAAGAGCCGCGGAGTCGCCGGCCGCGGAGTCGCCGGCCTCGGAGTCGCCAGCCGCGAAATCGCCGGCCGCCCAGTTGCCGGCCGCCCAGTCGCCAGCCGCCCAGTCGCCAGCCACCAGACAAGCACCTCCAGGCCCTCTGCCACCGCTCTTTGGCCAATTACGGAACATCATGGCGCACATAGAACAAGAGGACCAGGCCCAAAGCCAGAGAGCACGGCAAATGCTGGACATAAGCGAAAGACAATTGGCTGTTAGTAGTGCCATCCTGGCTGGCAACAGGGTGATCTCAGCCACCACCCGTGCTATATATGCTGAGATGAGGAGGCACACCTGAAGGATGGAGAGATATGAGGAACGCGGAAGCCGGGAGACACGCGCAATGTTGCGTCAACTACGTCGCCAGCCCATACCTCTCCAGCCTTTGGTTGTACAATCGCAACCTGAGATGTCTGCCTCCTCATCTCAGACATCGCCCACTCTTGAACCCCAGCCACCTGCTGTAGTGGCACCCCCTGCTCCCACACCACGTTGTGGAAGAGGGAGACGGGCCGCGGGCACAGACGGTGGGGGCCCCCTAACTCGGAGTAGGAGGTGTTAGGACCATCCGAGAAGGCCCCCTGACCACTCCTCACAGAATACTGATTGTTATAGATGTTGACATAGTATTGGCTACAGAGTGTGTACATGTCTGGTTATGTTTAACATTTTAACAATTGATGTTCAATGTGGATTGACCTTGAGCTTAATTGCTGTATTTAATCATAATATTGTTCGGAATGATACATTGTTTTTGTCTTTGTAGGTGTTAATAGCCAAATCTCACAACTCTGAAGACATTTTCTTCATCTTCGAGCAGTACAATACCATGATGTGAGTAAACACTCAACCCAGTTCACAACGGGCATTCTATCAGGGTTATTCACCACTGCAGATATCTCTGAAATGCAATATATGACTACATATCTTTTCACTAAGAAACATGACTGTGTGATCTTCCATTATAATGATCAGTGTCCTGGCTATAGAGTTGCACAGTCCCATTACTATCTGCTAATCCAAACCAGCAATTCCACATAAATTTTTGTAGCATTCCATCCCGTTAACATTATGAAATTGGATTCAGTTTTTTCATGTTATCCAAACCAAAGTGGCAATTTCCTTGGTTTGACATCATGATCAATGTGCATGTGTTTAGGGGTAATGTGAACAGTGTAATCTGTCTGGCCTTGGTACCACCCATTTAGAAGTGAGATGTGATATCAGCATGGCACAACTATTCCATATAGATAGTGATAGTACATTTTGCTGAAGGATTGTGTTCACAGTGAAGCATGCCTTGTCGTATTCCACATCCTAAGCATATTCCTGGAAGGCTGACTGAACAGGATAGAATAAATATGGTTATTACTGCTCGGAGATGATGTTCATGTTAGTTGGTTTAGAGTAGTGTCAAAAGCAAAAATAATGTACTCTAATAACAGCTTATGATTGTTCTAACACCTCCTACCTCTGTTTTCCAGATTCACATCATCGATTGACCAATTCACACTGTGTGTGAAATCGCTTAGTATCACATGATCCCTGTTTTATAGTGTCTGTTTATTCTGGCAACCATATGGTTGTTGTATGCGCATTAATGGTTATGTTGATTAAATGTCGTGTTATATGCTGTTGGTTACTGTGGCGTCCTGACCACATGTGACCCTAGGAGATGCTATGCATTACCCTCATGATGTTGTCTGTTTCCTCTTCAGATGTCCTCAGATTTGCCACAGCCCCTTGCCATACTAGGATCTCTTCACAACACACACATGATATTAATGCACAGTCTTGTCAATTTCTGTTTGTACTCTGTGTATGAAATAAAGTATGATTATGTTATACTGTTATCACTGTTTCTGTGTGTTTGTACCATATCATGCTTTCTAGTTGAGAGAATACAGATAGAATGAAGTGTCATTGTTCAATACATATATCTGTGTGTGTTTACATAGATACATATGCTACATTAATCTGTACCTTGCCAATATACATGTAGGTGCAAGTCGGAGGGGTGTGAATTCTGAAATCATGACTATAGACATGCAGGGTTGTATATAATGACTTGAAGGGCTCAACTTGAATTATATGAATCGACATTCATGATTATGTAGTAATGTAAACGCAGATTGAACAGAATAGTTACACCACTAACTGATGGTGCTGAGCACATCTGACTTTCAGGGTAATTTACTTGTTACATGGTAAATATCCAGGATTACACAAACATTGAGTGAAAAAAAATGGTTTTATTGTTCACAAAGCCACACAGTGACAAATTACCACAGGCCTGCTCAGTATCATGGTGAAGGGGGGTAGGATACAGAGTTCCAGCAACACACGGAAATCGGGACATGGGGCCAGAATGCAGGCAGGGGGGATGACATTGGTATAGATGATCAGTTGAGGGGGGGATATACAGTGCATCATCCAACATGAGGCAATATCAGTTATATTATTAAATATATCAGGATAACATTCAATATTCAAACCCAACAATACAGAAGGAGATATGCTCATGGGGAGAAGTAATCTGTAGTCTTGTGTGTGCGCGCAACACACACTCCTATGCAACTGCAGAGGTAGAAGTGCTCAATCAGTCAATGTTAGAACCCCCGTAGGTCATGTCACTGGAAATGGCACTATGAGAGAAGACTCTACATACCTAAGTTTGGACACTCAGATGGGAACCTGACCAGGACCATATCAGTGTGTTCAAACTAATTTCATGTGTTAGCAGAACTACCAACAAACTGGCCAGTTCGAGGTGTATTCTGTTCTGTGAATGAGCATCTCTATTATCTGCTGTTGCATATTCATAACTGAAGGTAAACGGAACCTCATTAACAGTTATGTTCCAAGGCTAGAGTTACTCTTCCCCATATGTACAGGGAGGATCACACCAGCACTGAGGAAGAGATCTGGAAGGAAGTATGATACAGGCTTCCCAATAGTCCAAGTAGAGGAGAGAATGGCATATCTAAAGCAATAGGTACACATAAATCGATGTAGAGGATGTGATATCACACTCGATGCAACACATGATGACTGACATATGAACATACATGATGCAATGTGACAATAGCATAGTCCTGGAATGTGGGAATGCTCATCATTACTTGTTCTGACCGTGGAAAGGGACTCATCTTTGCGATCTGAAACATACAAGGAACATGTCAATATTTACATTGCACATGCTTCCGGAGCGCTTACTTCGTCACTTACAGTGGTTATAAAAAGTCTACACACTCCTGTAAACAAATTAGCCAATTAAAAATCATTTCAGAACTTTATCCACCTTTAATGTGACATATAAACTGTACAACTCAATTGTAAAACAAACTGAAATCTTTTAGGTGGAGGGAAGAAAAAAACAAAGAAAACTAACGTGGTTGCATAAGTCTGCACACTCTCTTATAACTGGGGATGTAGCTGTGTTCAGAATTAAGCAATCACATTCCAAATCGTGTTAAATAGGAGTCAGCATACACCTGCCATCATTTAAAGTGCCTCTGATTAACCCAAAAATTAAGTTAAGCTGCTCTAGTTGGTCTTTCCTGAAATGTTCTTAGTCGCATCCCACAGCAAAAGCCATGGTCCACAGAGAGCTTCCAAAGCATCAGAGGGATCTCATTGTTAAAAGGTATCAGTCAGGAGAAGGGTACAAAAGAATTTCCAAGGCATTAGATATACCATGGAACACAGTGAAGCCAGTCATCATCAAGCGGAGAAAATATGGCACAACAGTGACATTACCAAGAACTGGAGCTCCCTCCAAAATTGATGAAAAGACCAGAAGAAAACTGGTCTGGGAGGCTACCAAGAGGCCTACAGCAACATTAAAGGAACTGCAGGAATATCTGGCAAGTACTGGCTGTTTGGTACATGTGACAACAATCTCCCGTATTCTTCATATGTCTGGAGTATGTGGTAGAGTGGCAAGATGAAAGCCTTTTCTTACAAAGAAAAACATCCAAGCCAGGCTGCATTTTGCAAAAAACACATCTGAAGTCTCCCAAAAGCATGTGGGAAAAGGGGTTATGGTCTGATGAAACCAAGGTTGAACCTTTTGGCCATAATGCCAAAAGATATGTTTGGCGCAAAAACAACACTGCACATCACCAAAAGAACACAGTACCCACAGTGAAGCATGGTGGTGGCAGCATCATGCTTTGGGGCTGTTTTTCTTCAGCTGGAACTGGGGCCTTAGTTAAGATAGAGGGAATTATTTTTCAGTTCCAAATACCATTCAATATTGGCACAAAACCTTCAGGCTTCTGCTAGCAAGCTGAACATGAAGAGGAACTTCATCTTTCAGCATGACAACGACCCAAAGCATACATCCAAATCAACAAAGGAATGGCTTCACCAGAAGAAGATTAAAGTTTTGGAATGGCCCAGCCAGTGCCCAGACCGGAATCCGATTGAAAATCTGTGGGGTGATCTGAAGAGGGCTGTGCACAGGAGATGCCCTCGCAATCTGACAGATTTGGAGTGATTTTTCAAAGAAGAGTGGGCAAATCTTGCAAAGTCAAAATGTGCCATGCGGATAGACTCATCCCCAAAAAGACTGAGTGCTGTAATAAAATCACAAGGTGCTTCAACAAAGTATTAGTTTAGGGGTGTGCATACTTATGCAACCATGTGATTTTCTTTTTTGATTTTTTCTTCACTCTACCTAACAGATTTCAGTTTGTTTTTAAATTAAATTGTCCAGTTTATAGGTCACATTAAAGGTGGAAAAAGTTCTGAAATGATTTATCTTGGTCTCATTTTTTTACAGCACAGAAACATGACATTTTAACAGGGGTGTGTAGACTTTAGACCTTTTCGATCCACTGTACCGATATATGTTGCTCATTTCATACAAACGTCTTCACTGTTCTTTCCCTACATATGAAACAAGCTACTCATCTGGCTAATGATGTAGGAATATCACATAGATTACACATTAATGCATCTTTGGAGAGCCAAATGTGGTGTTTTACCTTGAACGCAGTCCCAAGCTCATCCACGAGGTGATTTGTTCCACCAGGACACGTGCGATGTGGATCATCATTAGTTATCACCGCTTACCTATCTGATGTATTCTGGAAAGAGATAGGCCGATATTAATAAAGTGATTGATGTGTTATTTGTGTCCTTCAGCATACGTGGCCATATTATTACACAAATACTCACTATGTAGTTCACATTGATGTAGCAGTTCTGTTGCTGGTCATGTTTTTCCATGTCTAGGTTGTTGAAAGAAGAGTTGACACACGACAGCAGCTCTGTAAGGTTAATATGAAGTTAGGATTACAGTCTCAAATTAGAGAAAGTATGTGTTCTATTCGTATTGGATATCTCTTATTAATAAGAAGTCATTGCCGGTTAGTGAGTTATGCCATGTTGCTACAGGGTGCCAAAATCTGGATTTCGGCATGGTCTCATGTAAACAAGTCTAAAAAGCTGTGTCTGGATATATTTCAGTAGTAGTCACGTCTCCAGCCAGTCAGCAGCAGCCACCATGTTGGGTTTGGCTGGTGATCCATATTGGATCAAACTGAATAAAGTCGAATCATGAGGAAATAACCAGAGGACTCAGTTTTGTCTTATCGTGACTGGTTCTTGATCTCCAAAGTATGTGTGTATGGTATTTATCTACGACATTTTGATCCCATTTCATGTGGTTTGGCAGGATCAGACAATGTGAACAATCCTGGTCCGTAGAGGTTGTAGGTGACTTTAAAAAGGGATTGGGTATATTTTTACATTAAAAAACCAAACAGGCATTAGGGGCTATCCTGGATAAATAGAGAGGGAGTATTGATCCAGAGATGAATACGATCACCAGTATCTGGGGTCAGGAAGGAATGTTATATTTTTCTTCCCTGTGTAGACAATTGGCAAAGTTTCACTTTTTGTTTTTCTGTTGCTTCCTCTGGATCAATTAACAATAAATCGGCGTATTGCAGATCATAGATCTATAGAGGTTGAACCTGATGGACTAAAGTATTTTTTCAATCTAAATTACTAGATAACAATGTAACGTGGGGCATATATGCATTGACAGAGTGGGATATATAATCCACTCAAATTATCTATGCCATTGATGTTTATAACCGTCAGTACTTAAGATGTGTATGGGAATGTGTGCTTACTTACCTGTAACTGATCATGTGGCTTGTTCCAGTGTACAAACATCGACAACGTCAGGGAACTCTCCTATACTGTGGACTGGTTGGAATTCTGTATGACAAGGGCGATGGATAAAGGTGGATTTGGGAGTTAGGCATAATCCAGATACATTAGACTGTGTTCCATGCATATTGGGTATGTACTTACATGTGAAGTACTCACGAATTAGGCGGGCACGTTGTTGTGACCCCTGCAGATTATCCACTTCAGGGGGAAATAAAGGCTCTTCCTCCCCATGTAGCGGAGCCGCATCAATGTCCCCCAGACAGTTGGCCTGTACTGCTATATTGTGCAGACAGCAGCAGGCAACGATGATGCGACAAACTTTCTGGGGCTTGTATTGTAGAGCACCCCCAGTGGAATGTAAACATCTGAAGCGCATCTTTAGTACACAAAGGTGCGCTCAATTACATTCCGGCAGGTTTTGCTCACAGGGGTCAACAACCACGGCAAACACCCATATCCTGCATCACCTGGTGGAAATAAAATATGATGTTGATATGAATAGGATGTTGTGATGTTTGACAAAGCATATGCCCAAATATTGTCATCATGACCTATCAACACATCCCTGTGGCTAATACACAGTTAAAGATATATGTAAGGGAGATGGATCATGAATGCATCTGATAGGATAATTAGTAGTGTATTAACACATGTATTCTATATGAAGCTTCAGATCAATTACAATGTGATTTCCACAAATGTAAAATCCAGATGTTCACACCCACAGGACGCTTACATGAGGCGGAGATACAAGGGAAATACAACAGGGTACATATTGCGACCCTTCTGGTAGAGAGCACAGGAAGTCACTGTTGCAGTTCTTGTACCGAGCACATGCCAGAGGTCTGAGGTGAAGCGTGATAGTGTATTCTTGTGAATGTAAATGTGATGCTAATTCAGGTGGAATTTCCCAGGGGCGTACACGATGAAACGCAAATGCCAAAAGACCTTGGAGATTTTGATAACTTCAAGGTAAGCTAATTCATGTTTATTCCGGGATATATTCATGCAAGAAAAAGTTTGCCAAACACTATTATTTCTCCTCTATCAGATGAATTCTGAAGTCATCTCACTTACATAGCCCTTCCAATAACACACAACACGTTATGTAGACTAGAGATGTCCATGTCACAGGATACAAGGGAATGCATCAGAACATAAACCTAATGATTAATCAATTGTGGTTTTTGTCATATGTTGTTGTGAACTGCATACTGTTTGGCCAAGCTAACACAGGGTTATGGCCAGCAATGAGCTATTATGTTCTGGCTTTGTGAGTATTACTCTGTAATGCACATGTGAACATCATAGCAATAGAGGGAAACATGATGTACTGTATGTGTTATTGTATCCAGTCAAGATATGGTTGACTGCCATTACTAATGTGTACTCACCCAGTAGCCATCCGGATGGAAATCTGCCGGACTCAAATATGTCACATATTCCGGATGCACGCGGGATATAGGCGTCGTGAGCACTTCCCGGGAAGCCTGCATACACACCTTGTATGCGCATGTTCGCATCGCAAACAACCTGGACATTGATTGAATGATAATGCTTACGATTTCTGTACAGCGCTTCTTGCTCTCTAGGAGGTATCAGTGCCATGTGTGTACAGTCAATAGCACCAAGCACATTGGGGATACCTCCTAATTGGAAGAAATCGAACTTCACCTTCGAGATCTCTTCAGCAGTGTTAGGGTAACTGATGTATCTGGCAGCTTTCCAACCAATAGCACGGAGGAATGCACTCAGACAATTCGAGAGGCTTGGCTGAGACATTCCTCCGGCTATGCTCAGGGTGGTCTGAAAGCTACCAAAAGCAAGGAGGTGTATTGCAACTAACATCTGTGTCATTCCTGGGATGGCTCTATTTGCCCATGAGCGAGGCTCAAGGTCCGCTCTGAGAACCTCATAGAGCTCCCCAAGACTGGCACGGGTCAGCCGAAAACACTCATACACCTCCCCATCAGTTAACCCCTCTAATGTGAGTCTCTCCCTGTACACATTGGGTGCCCTTCGCCTCCTCCTGGTCAGGCTCCTGGTCAGGCTCCTGGCCAGGCTCCCCCCCTTCTGCCACCACATCCTGTACTCCCCCCAGCAGCTGATCACCGACAACATTGTCAGCCTCCCTGTGTGCAGGTGGCCCTATATCCCTCTGTCCCTGTGCTACTGGAGCTCTCTCTCCTCCCTGATCCACCCCCACGATACTAGGCATGGCCTGTGGTAATTCCCTTGCCTGGCTTGGTTCTTCCCCAGCATGGATCACATCATCACTCACACCCTCATTCACTCCCAGACACTCCTCTCTGCCACTCCCCATCACCCCCTCAATCACACACCTTGCTTCCTGGTCATACTGTGCTAGGTGAGATGCACAAAAGCATCTCAACCTCATCCGCCCACTCATCCTGTCCATCATCCCTCTCACATGATCATCCATGCTGTTTCAGACATGCTGATGACTTGTTGGGGATGGGGTTATATAGCTTGGTGATTGCATGACCTGGTATTAGGCACGTTAATTTCTTCTTTGCCATTGGTCACCTGTGGTGAAGAGGAAGATGGCCAGAGAAGCTGAGGGACACAGTGTCACCTATAAGGAGTGGGAGAGGATCGCAAGGGACTTTCTGGGACCATCGCACGCAGCTGGAGCTTCATCCCCGGTGGCCCAGCAGGACCCAGCCTCCAGTTCAGGTGAGTATCACATACACCAACATGCCACCACATGTGCATCACACACACTACACATGGTGACCAACAAGGACACTGACATGTCAGCTCCATGGAATTAACAAGGGATGGATGGAAGTGTCATTAAATCCATGAAGCTGACAAGTCAATGTCATTCCTAGCCACCCCACGAGTAATCAAGCAATAGAGTCCATGTACTGGTGTGCCCAATGCAGCCTATGCAGTTACAGACCGCAGAAGAAATACAGACAGCGTTAGGAGCCAGGAGAGGTCAAAACAAGAAACCAAAGAATAGATCCAATCTAGCAAATGACAGCTAATGTGAGTTGCAATTAGGAGAATCATCCATGTTCAGGCCTAGATGTCAGATAGTTAGGAGTGAAAACATATCAATGTATTGATCAGCATACTAATGACATGTACCTTTCTTTTCTCTATTTCAGCATCCAGTAGGAGGTCTGGGTCCAGTGATGAGCCACGAGCGGGGCCGTCAGCCCCCGCCCGGCAGGGGACCGCTCAGGGGGAGGAGGCTACAGGCTCATCCGAGGGCCCTGGCTCTTCGGAGGGGGAGGTCGTGGTCGTTGACAGCCCCCTGTCCAGAGCCCGACTGTCCCCCTCCTCCAAATACTTGCCATCTCGCCGGGGCCCTCAGAAGTAGTGGAATATGCCACAGCTCCTCCTTCCCCACACACTGAGCCACCAGGTCACCAACATCAGAGACCCTGTCTCCAGCCGGGTTCCAGATCCTCCCCACTCTCTCCCCGCCATCTTCCCACCCGGCCCTGCCAGCAGGACCCCAGCCCCCCCCCCCCCACCACCAACGACCGAGGCTGCGCTGCTGGAGTTGTTGGCCCTCATGAGGAGGATTGATGCCAACATCTATGGCATGAGGCGCAGCCTGGACAGGCGCTTTAGGGAGGAGAGGAGGCATCATCGGAGGCTGGAGAAGCATTTGGTCAGGCTGCTGGGATCAGGGCAGGTCACCAGCCAACAGCAGCCTGGCCCCTCCTCTCCTTCTGGCCCCTCCTCTACTTCCACCATGCCTCCGCCGCCACCACCACCCGTGGTGCCACTACCTCCTCCAGCTCCCCCACCACCAACAGGGAGATGGCGTCCGGCCGCGGACGATGCAGGTCCTGTGCCCAGGCGGAGGAGGACCTAGGGGCTGTGGACATAATTGTGCCTTCTCAACAGCACTCCTCAGTGACCATCTATTGGTCACAATGCTGACCTCATCTAGCCTGGCTACAGAGTTTTGGATCTTTGCCTATGTGATGGTGATATTTTGTATGCAGATGGCTACCTCCCATCACATGGTCCATGATCCTCTTCTCTGTGGACACGTAGGGTTCGGTTGAACATGCCACCAATTGATGGTCACTGGGGAATGCTGTTGGGAAGGGATGCTGCAGTCCCCTTTTTTTTTAGGCCCTTAGACTTTAGGTTTTCTCTTTGTTTTTCTTTCCATTTGTTTTGTTTTAGGTACAATTCAGGCCCATGAAGGCATCTCCTACATCTGCAAGCATTGTGGAGGAATTATATGAGGCGTAAGGTTTTCCAAGTGCCTCTCAGGTAGACATTACTCCAATGACAGCCCCCTCCTTAACATGTAGCTCTCACAATCTTAAAGCTATCATATTGCCAGATATCTCAGACATGATTATTGTTAGCTGAAATGTAGACTAATACCGCTATGGCGGTGGACTTGCAAAGTCTCACAATGGCATGTTAATGACAGCCAGCATTAATATATGCACTAATAAAGCATGTGATCCTGACCTCAATATCGGCCTGAGAACAGATCCTTGGGTCTGATGTAAGAAACAGTGAATCTGGCTGCTGACCTTTGTGTCCTGTCCATATTAATGGGTATTTGCCCATATTACTCATTATCCAGAGACCTACTGTAGCTAATAGTTAGTAATGCTTGCAGATGGGAATCAGGTGAGTTGGTATATTGGTACAGTATTTAGCACTTTACTGTACATGCATTGTCATTATTTTTTTTCTATCCTCCTCCGCCTTTTTGTTTTTTGTTGACCATTCATTTTTGTGGGCAATTTCACACATCACACTGTATGTGTGAAACTGGATTGGATTACACAGTCCAGAGGTTGAATCATTTGTTCAATTGAACAGATCCAAACAAGTTGTAAGTGCCATGCACTCTAATGGTTTCTTCAGTTAAATGGAGTGATTTGTGATGATCCTTTTTCTCATCATATTCCGGTGGCAGCGGTGTACTGACCGCATGTGACCCTGGTAGGTGCTATGCATCATGCTTATTCTAGACTATTAGATTGACCCCTGTAGGTATCCCTTTTTTTTTTTTTAGCCCCTTGCTCTCTCGGGACCCGCCCACACCACACCCATGAAATTAATGCACAGTCTTGACCACTGCTGATTGTGGTCTGTGTCCAAAAATAAAGCTTTGTTATACCATTCTGTGAATGCACAGTCTTGACCACTGCTGATTGTGGCCTGTGTCCAAAAATAAAGTTTTGTTATACCGTTCTGTGAATGCACAGTCTTGACCACTGCTGATTGTGGTCTGTGCCCAAAAATAAAGCTGTGTTATCCTGTTCTCACCATGTCGGTGTGTTTTCAATGGTTGGGGTTAGGGGACATCCACATGCATCACATTAGTGTCACATTACTATAGCTGTAAACTAATGATCACTAGTTAACCTGCAATAGATCCATACATACTAAGAGGAATAATTGATCTACAATCTAGGCATAATAAAGGGTTAATGCACAGGCCAAGTACAATTAGCGGGACTGGGGAGTAGGAACATTCCCCTGAGGGCCTAACAGGATAATGATAGGTGATACTGCAGTGGCTTGTCAGTTCCTTCTCCAGTGATTTGGGATTTGTCCGTCCACTCTGCTTTCACACGCACTTCCCCAACATCACTTAGCAATCGAAACTAATGTAAATTGATGAATAGCAGAACATAATGGGAGATCAACAAATGGGAATGAATGGACATCTTGGCACATGGCCACCAGCAATGGAGTGGGACTTCGTTGGATAAGAGTAGTGGCGATTACCCCTGATGGAGGTGAGTTGGCTGGTGCTCATTGTGCCTCTGCAAACCCTCTGTGTGTGTTTGCTGCCCTTGTGGGTGGGAGAGTGAAAGCAGAGTGACAGCAGAACTGACAATCCACTCCGGTCTCACCAGCATAGGAACCTTGTAAGTAAGCAGTGACAGAGGGTCAGAGACAGTCAGACCCGACCGAAAGACCAAACAAGAGGTATTGTGTATTTCAATGAAGCTGTGAGCAATCCCATTAAGGGCCATTGTGGGTGGGAGAGTGAAAGCAGGGCCCCACATTTACCAAAACAGTCCATTTATTCTAATAATATATGCCCACCCTATGGCAAAGGCTGCTGGAACTTTAATAGGGTTAACAATTGCAGCAATGAAGGGTTAGATGTTACTTGTGGGAACCTTTGCTCACTAATGCAGGAGGGTGGTGGTCTTGGGGAATCCCAAGGATCCCCCTTAATTATTTTTTAATCTGCAGACTCTAACATTTATGTTTATTGTCTTTATGTTTTTAAAGTATCCTGCAGGGTCCTAAGGTTCTTCCCCATATTTTACATTGAGCTGCTATCTTGAAAGTGTCAGGATCGCAGACCATGCTCTGTACCGTCAAAAATGACGGAATATAGGAGCGTTTATAGATGTTAACCTACCAGTACAGGGACTAATTTTAATAATACACTTTATTAAATTGGTTAAAGCCTGGGGCCCTCATTCAATTGCAATTTGGCCAATTGAATAGGGCTCTAAATAAGCACGTAACATATATATTTTTAAAAATTTTAAGCTAGTAAACATCTATCCAAAAGCAAGGTTTTCACTAACTAAAAGCTTCTTTTAAAAAAAATATGCTATGTGCTTATTTAGAGCTTTATTCAATTGGCCAAATCACAATTGAATGAGGCCCTGGGAATGTACCTGGACTTGCAATGTCCTGGACAAATTATGGATCATTGACTTCATCTTATTAGATTTCCCCACTTGCTTTATTGCTAATCACTTATTAAATAAACAAATTAAATACTATTGAGCTCTACAGTGGACCTGCAATCATTTAATACATTTTTTATTTGGTTATACAGCAGTGCCAGAACTTGTGAATTCAGGGCCCTAGTTCAAAATAATTTGGGGGTCATTAAAAATGGCAAAAATAAATGCTCAGAACACTTTTAGGGAGATCAAATCACTTTTCTATAAAAATATTATCTACCCATCTCTCCAAATAAATCAAGAGTCCCCTTTACTCTAGGCTGCTGTCATTTGCAAAGGGCCCCAACCAGTGTTGCTCCACCACTGTTAAACACATTTATGCCTCAAAAGCTTTATATTATAATACTGCTTCTGACTGTTTCTGTCTCCAAGAATTGTAGATAGTTTCTTCAACATATATCCTTTGCATACCCTCACCCTCCATCACTTCACTCTCTGTCTCTAAAATATGCTTCTCTCATATGCTTGTTAAATAAATAGATGTCAATGTGTCATATCTTCCTTCTCTTCTTCAAACTCAAGATGTTTTCCTAAAGTGTTTTGAGTTTATTTTAATAAATGCAGCTTTCAAGATCCTATAAAAATTGACATTTTGGATATCTACCAAAATGTATTTTTTTCTTGCAATAAATGGTATCACATTTATATTGATTTCAGATCATGAAGTGCACATTTATAATTCGTTTTTTAAATAGGTAGATGTGCATCTGTTAAAAATTCTGCCATCTGCAGCTGTATTATTTTTTCTTGTATTTTATATTCGGTTTTAACCTTTTCATATATGAAAAGCTATAAATGGGAAATCACTTTGAGATATAAGACATAATTTATGTTTTTTTTTTCTTTTAAATTTGATTTTGAGCAATAATGCCAGGAATGCTAAACAAAATACTGTTGAATAATAATGTAAAAGTTTCTTTTGTATTCCTGGTTTCTCCTTTAACTTTTACCATATGGCAATGTCATCATTTCATTATTTTATGAAGTACAAATGCAGCATAAGGTACCGTCATTCACAATGTGCCAAAACAGGTGGCTCTTCTACATGTGTTACTGCAACAGACAATAGCATTTAATTATCACATCAGTCTAAATACTATGAGATATCACCAATGTCCCCTTAAAGGTATACAGTGGTCCAATATTTAATAAATACTCATTCAATAAACTACACTTAAAAACAGACAAACTGGTTTTAGAATGTAAAAAAATAATTTAAACTTTAAATGATTTACCATTTTTATGTAATTATGCTTCATTGGTAGCATAAACTGCAATTTTAGCTTCTTCAGATCTTGCTGAATTGGGAAGAAACTTTGAGCATGATTCAATTGAGAAATTGTAAGTTACTGCAGCCCGTAAGTGAGGCCGTAAGTTAATTTGCTCTTCAACTGGCGTTTTTTTGCGAGTTAAAAAAATGCTTAAAGGTTTCGGGCTTTAAAACATTGCAGTTGTTAAACCCGGAACTTCCAGCCTCCCAAAGCCTTTGATCTTTACTGTCTGCAAGAGTTACAATTGCTAAAATCGCATATGGTTTCACACCCATAAACTGCAAATGTAGGAGAAAATCCTCTGAGTACTAGCGAGGACCTGCAAGGTGGTTTAATCCCTATCCATAGCACTGTAAATGCAAATAAAAAATCAATACTGCACTGTAAATGACGGAGAAAGTGATGATAGACAATAGAATTAATTGCACAACACTATCAAGCTTGCAAATCGACAATAAAAATGTAATTCTTCTATGTGTCATTTCGGGGTTATATCGATCTCAGGAATCAATGAGTTAATATATATGAACTAGAACAGTATTGGCATTCATTTTTATTACTTTGTGCTTTGCGGTTTTGCGAGTCTGATCGCATATCGGACCCCCAGACGCTAATTGATTAACATGTAACCTCCATGTTTTACTGCCGCAATGATGACGGTCTCATTTTCTATTGGCTGTTTCAAAATGGGTAGTTATAGCCTTGCTTAACTGATCATGTTCCCTTCCTGAAATGCTACGTACAAGTGCATGGTTTGTGGATTGGGCGTTCGGCCCGTAACTTGTTGGGCTTGTTCAATTGAATAGCACCTGAATTATTGCAGCAGAGTTCAAGCCCGCAGACATACAGCCTGTATACCGTTAGATGCGGGCTCCAAATTGACAGCCCTATTAAATTGGTGCTACGTGTTAAAATGTAGCTTGTAACTCCAATTTTACATGTTTTGGCTATTAAATTAGCCCTGTAACGATGCTCACATTGGGCTTTGCATGTTATCACACAGGACAGCCGCGTGCTGAGCAACGTTGAACTTCGTGCACGTAAATCCTTTGATTTGACCAGCCCGTAACCACTACTTGCTCAATTCAGCTATTAAATTGCTACGTGGTCACTCACGAGCATGCACGTAACACGCAAATGGAGCCCAAAGGGCAACGTGTGCTCAAGAGCACCCGCAAGGGGGGTAAAGTCCAATACATAGCAGTAGCCAAAGGAAAGTGACGTTAGATCTTAGAATTAATAGCACAAAATTCTCAAGCCCACAAATCGGCCCTGAAAAATACTTTATTTCATGATTATTTTTTTGTTATATTGATCCCTGCAATCAATGTGTTAATACGTATACTGTAACTTGCATGTAATAGAATATCATATTTACTATTTATTAATATTGCATTATTTCTGGCCTGTGGGTCTGATAGCAAACTGTGAGGTTGCACAACAATTTACCCACAATTTGACGAGTTTCAGCACATGAAAATCACCTACGCGACAAAATAAAATTGCGTCCGAAAAAAATTAAACAAGGCTATATCACCAATAAACACGCAAAAACGTGCCAGACACATAAGACTTTTACACAAGAACATACGAGGTATAAAATACACTATTAGGGAGGACGCAAAATGCTCCACACCCGCGTAAAACATACACAAAAGACACCATTTTACAACACTAACTTGAAACTAATAACATTACCATTCCAAAATGCTGAATTACACACCTAAACAAACGGTTTACGCTCGCGCACGCAGCCTACTTATACTACTGTACATACTTCATACATTGCTGACACTTACACCTCAGCCTAGCAAGAGTGCAAATGTACATTGTATGCTGCACGAAAATCAAAAAATACTGTTAGCTCTTCAGGATATTGCTTGCTGCAGATATAAATTACAAATAGGTAAAGTATATTAATTTATGATTTTATTAATTTATTTTCATTAAAAAAAACATTTACAGAAAAAAAAAAAAGGCAGGAGGATCGCAATAAAGGCGTTCATCCCCCCGACTCACACTGAGCACCGAGAGTGCTCAGAGGAGCAACAGTACACCAGGGGAGAGGCTCGCATTCAGCACCAAAGGCGATTAGCACGGCCCTTGCAATGAGCGCCAAACGGCCTCACATGACCAAAAATACACAAGGCTCGCAATCAGCGCCGAAGGTACTCAGACCAACAAAAGCCTTACTTTGTGTGCCAAACAGCATTACCTGCCTTACAATTTTATGGCAATTCGTTAATTAATAATAAATCACAGAATTTATTAATATATATTTAGAACTTAAATACAATTTATTGTGATATTTTACAAACAATGCTATTTTTTTCTACTACCATTACATTAAAGTGAAATGGGGTTGAATTGTATCCTATTTTTGTCCTTGTGTTGTATCTCATTTACTTAAAACTAAAGATAGTTAATCAAAGAAAGATAAAAAGTTATCTGTGAGGTTTATTTTAGACTTCTTCTCATGTTCCTTTCAATTCACTAGTCAGTTGTTCAAGAAAAAAAAGAGACTTGTTTGTCAAGTATGTACCTAACTAACAATATTAGCAATGGTGTGAGCCATGCCCTAACATATGTTTTGGGGAAAATCTGAAATTTGTAAGACTATTTATAATTACAGAAATCCCTTTTGTCTTTGTTACATCACATCCTGAGAGCTGGATGATGGGGATGTGTGTTTACAGTTACCAGTGGATGGGGGCTTAGGGGAGGAGGGAACAGTCAAGGACCAGGGTCTTTGTTTTTTAACTGGATAAGATTGAAATTGTCCCCCCCCCCCCCATCAGAAGCAGGACCTTGTATCAAAGGATGAAACCCTAGCTCTCACACAACTTCTACCAATTATCATAAATCCCTCTGGGAAATTTTGGGACTTTAATGGTCCTATGAACTTCCTTGCCCTATACATTTTGTGATATTCAGAATTTTAAGTGGTCAGGATTTATGTCCAACCAAGCAGATCACAAAGGAAGACTGAGGATGTCAAAGGAGATTTTCAAATGCAGAAATGTGATTTAGAGTTGGAATAGGGGAGTTACAGAGGAAATGTTAAATGCAGGTCATAAGGAGGGAGACAATGGGCAAAATAATCTAAGAATTTGATTTGGAGTAAGAACAGAATAAAGAGGGAGCAGTTTTTGCTTGATGCAAATACCTTGTTGGCAATCTGGCACTGACTAAATGTAGTATCAGGGACATTAATTTAATATGCCTGTTCTGTAGGGTAAGAAAATTTTTTTAAAAAAATAATAATATATATATATATATATATATATATATATATATATATATATAATGTTAGTATTCATTTAAAAAACTAGCGAGTTGCCTAGTTGTCTGTCAAAAATTACGGCAATAAAATGTGAAGCCTTGCAAAGCTGTTTGCCACACAATGCGAGGCTCAGTGCTTATTGCGAGCCTCCCAACCCCCTCTACTTGCAGTTGTTGGCCAACCCGCAACTTTCGGGCCTTGCAATGAGCGCCCAAAAGTTGCTGGTTGGCCAACACCTGCTCATCGTGAGGCCCGTAAAGTAGAGGGGGGAGATGCGAACAGAGCCTCTGTGTCTCTAACCCATGTCTCTAACCCCTGTGTCTCTTTTCCCCCTCTCCCTCCCCTGTATCTGTTTTCCCCTCTCTCCCTCCTGTGTCTCTACGCCCCCTCTCCATCCCCCCGGTTTTATTTACCTTATCTCCCTCCCCTGTGTCTCTTCCCCCCTCTCACTTCTGTATCTCCCCCCCCAATCCCTCCTCTGTGTTTCTTTCCACCCTCTCCCCCCTCTCCCTCCCCTGTGTCTTTCTCCCCCCTCTCCCTCCTCCGTGCTCCTGCTTGCATTTAAGGGTGTGATTACGGCTTGGGAAATTGAGGATCCCTAAGCAAGAAATGTGTTTCCAATTTACAGGCTTAAAAAAATTACCGATTTACGGCCGCCATTTTTTTCTTTGCTTAGCCGTTCTGAGACCTCCCAAAAACCCCAATAACATAGCAAATTAGCTTGCAACCTCACTTACAGTCTCCCTGCCTCTCCCCCTGTGCTGTGTGTGTAAGTTAATTTTATTATTAATTGGCATATTTTAGAGGTCTCCCAATGGCGTCCGAGTTACGGGCTTGAAAAAAATGGTGGCCGTTAAATTTTTTTGAAGCCTGTAACTCAAAAGCCATTTGTAGACTCCCCCCACCCCTCAAGCCAGTCATGCATGGGCCTCGCAATGTTCGCCTTTGGCGCTCATTGCAACACCGTCAAGCCTGTAACTTTCAGGCCTCTCAAGCATCTTAGGCGCTCATTGCGCATGCGCAAGCCCGTAAAATGTAACATTGCGTGACGACAACTACCAATTATCACAACTATTATATGTGATAATTAATGTCTCTGCTACAGCCAAGTGAATCCATGCATGAGAGAGGCTTTTACTTTTTCCGCAGGATAGAGATAGCAATTATTGTTGAAGGTTGCCTGCTTCTGAGAATGTTCGAGACAAAGTGATAGTTGTCCGATTTCTAAAGCTCCAATGATTTAACAAATCCACTGCCTATCACTCAGCTTCCTTGATGCTATTACTTAGATGATTTATGTTATATTTATTTTTTATACAATGTACTGCCACTTTTAATTTTACTAAATGTAAGTTCTAAGATGTTTGTTCCTTTTGACCTTCCCCATAAAAAGTTATAAATTTGTCTATATTAACTATTTGTTCCACTTCTAATTCTGCCTGATTGCTTGTGTTTTCAGTTATCCTGATTACCTCTTCATTGAGATTGGCATCTTTCTTAATTAGTGCTGTTTCACAAGTTTTTTAATCACTTTCAAGTTTATTTTTTTTTGGCTTAATAGTAAGTACTTATAATCAGCAGGTAAACTGCATAAATATTTTTTGAACAAGAAATAGGTCTATTAACACTTACTTTTAAAAGATGAAGCAGGCAAGCTGGGAGGAGTTTTCTTACCATCCATTATCCAGAAATTACTGACGTCACTGATCAGACTAAGTGCCCTATGCAAACCCACAAACGTAGATGCACAACAAAATACTTCTTGCAACTGCGGGAGCTTTTGTTGCACAATTCACGGATCTGTCTAAATCCATTCTATCCGAGTTTTACGTAGTAAAGGCATGCATTGTCCATAATATACAAGGCCTGGCGCTGCATGCGTAGGGGTCGGATTAAGTGATGTATCTGCAAAATAGCCAGTTTACTGAATTTGTTGCTGCACAATAGCCCTAGGAGCGAACAGAAAATGTGAATGTCACGTTAATTGACAGGAACAGCTCATAAAAGTAAGTATTTCCCACCCACGTGCTGACTGAGTTGTAGCTTTTACCATTGAACCTGCAGATTTTAGGTGTTGGAAGATTTTGGGCTAAATTACATTAGAAAGTAGAAGAGTTGTTGCTACGTTGAGGTAGAAAGGATTTGAATGGAGAGGGGGAATAGTGAGGAGAGAAAGGAAAAGATGGGCAGTATTGAGGAGAGATGGAGAGAAGGAGGAAAAGATAGAGCCAGGAGTGGCAGCAGTGGTAGTTCTGGGAAAGGGAGGTCTGGAGAAGAGGTTTAGGGAGGGAGCGATGCACCCCCAGGTGCAGCCACACACAGCTTGGGGACAAAGGAGGAGGAACCTTGTGCTAGTGGTGTGGATGGGAGGAGAGACAGGCCTCAGGGTAAGATGAGGGAGGTCAGGATCTCCAGGCACAGTATGTAGACAAAACACAAGGCCCCTAACTATGCGCCAAGCAGGTAATAATCCTCGTCCGTGCAATCTGTGCCGAGCCAATATCCTATATGGGAGTAAGGACGAGGGACGGGCCAGAGAGCAAAATGATGGACTGAGGTGGCAATTTAAGTAAATGCCCTTGGTTATGCTGTCAGTGATGTGTGGTCTGTCAAGCATAGGAATGTCCAGCGACCATTGTTGCATTTCCTGGCCTGGTGGACAGCAGCCAGGCACCATGCCAGGTGAATATCATATACGCAATCATCCACTCACTTACCCACACTTGTACACCACACACACATAGATAACACACATCCAGTGGAAATGACCACCAGTGAAAGGGAAATGTAAGCTTCCTGGATTTGACTAGGGATATAATATCCATTTGTGTCTAAATACTTAAAGAGAACACTTTACAATGATTATCATGTAAAAAATTGAATGAAAGTGAATAAACATCCAATAAAGAGTCCATGCATGAGCGTGCAGTGCAGCGTACTAGCCTATCAGGGACAATGGCTCAGCAGTATGTTGTAGAATGCTGATGAGTGATGGTCACTAATGGGTTAGTATGAAACACTGCACAGCAAGTTCAGCAGAGTATTTGTCTTCATTAGCTGCAGAGGGAATACCCGAGCAGGATTTATAGTCCTGATATGAGCCAGTTCAAACAAGCTCATAATACACATCAATGATCATCTGTAGCACATAATAACTCCTCAAAATGGCAATTAATTGAACCATCCAGATTCAATACATCATCATGTCAGCTACATAGGAATACACAGAGATTACATGAGCATACAACGTCATTAACTCAGATACTATTGTTCACTCATTTCAGCACCCAGGAGGTCCATTGCATCCACAGAGACTGAGGCAGCGGCAGAAGAATAGGTGGAGGAACTCTGTTTTTTTCCTTCTCCCTTCTCTCCCAGATCAACAGTGTATTTGAACCCTCTTATTGGACAGTCAGCTCCCTCCCTACCTTCCTAACTCCCACCCGTACCTTTGGTGAGCTGTGCTGCACCCGATGGCTGATTTGATAGATCTGGCTGTTCTGGACCAACCCCTGGAGGAGGTGCGGTCCAGGGCCCTGTTGCAAGGGGTAACACGGTTTTTGCCAGCTTATATGAAAGGCTTAGAACCAAAAGAGGATTCTGATAATTCTGCATGGATGATTGCTGGGATTTTAGGGTATCTGATGAATGAGATGGATGATGCTGCTTTCATTATATAATTTAGGTGCCCATTTATGGCGGGAATTTGTGGAAGTTTTGTGGAAACTGTGGAGAGTTAGATAAATGGCACCTAGACCATCTATGACCTAAGGGTGATAAGGCTATAGCCTACTGGTTTAATATTATGACACCAATTTGTGGGTCTTTGTGCTTTAAAGGTGGGGCAGGAGGGGATAGATCCCCTTCCATATCCTCAGGATCTGGTAAAAAAGCATGCTATGCTTTCAAAAAAGGCCCATGTAAATGGGCCCCTAACTGTAGATTTAAACATGCCTGCTCATGATGAGGAGGAGAGCATGCCTTCACAAAATGCTTCCGGCAGCAGAGGAATGCATCAAAAACTGTGGAATCAACCTGTAAAGGGCAGAACTCTACACTAAGGAATCAAGTAGGTCGAATTTTGGTACGTTGCTTCTGGAGACCAACATTGTGCGAGGAAAACTGGAAAAGAAGATTAGGTTAGGGTAGATGGCAGGTTCTTTTGAGGACCCACTTTTGTTTCTGCTTTAGTGTCTCCACTAGGTGTGGTTTCAAAAAAGGGTCCTGGAAAGTTTAGACTGATTCATCACCTGTCCTATCCTAAAGATGATTCAGTGAGTGATGGAATTGATAAGGAATTTGCATAGAATCCTTCAAAAAAGACACATGGTTGGTTCGTCAAGTAGATCAGTCTGGTCCCACTCTCTAGAGTGATCCAGCCCTAAAATACCAGGAGAAACAGCAAACCCCAGACGTTTTTGGCCTTCATTAGGCCTCGTCAGTGAGGTGCAGCTGAACACCCTAAGGCACAGTGAGCAAAGGGTCAACATCTGGAGTCCTGTATAACCCCTAGGGAGTTTAATCCCTAAGAGTAATTTGCATAAACAAAACAACAAAGGCAGGGATGCTAAATCAGAGAACAAACTAACCTTAATAAGTTAGTTCTATGGGGATGATAAAAAAATCCAGGATTAACAAACAAGTTAAAAGAGGTCAGATTGTGTGGAAAGTGATTACAATTGTAATTTCCCCTTATTGTGAGTCTTAAATATTTACTCTTAATATTAAAGAGGTAATCACTTTCCACACAGTTTGACCTCTTTTAACTTGTTTGTTAATCCTGTTTTTTTTTTCCAGTTTTTATTTTCGCCGTTGTGATCTATAAAACCATTAAAGCTATATTATCCTTTTTTTTTAATTTGAATCCCTATTGGTAACAAAAGACTTTATTATAGGTGGCAGACACCTTGGGATATTAGCAATCCTTGAAATAGTGTTTAAATGTTTGGTTTGGGCAAAACATGTTTCTGGTACATTGAATGGTATCACTGATGCCTTGTCTCATTTCCAGTGAGAGAGTGACATGTTGCTGGATCTGGGAGTAAGGGTGAACGGAGAAATTTGTGAACATCAGAGCTTGGAGCAGAGAGATAGCAGTGAAGCAATCTCTGGCTCCGGCTACATGGCTATCATATAAGAAGCTTTGTTGTTCTGTACAGCCTTCTCTCTTGCCTTCTTCAGTGCTTTCAAGGTGGAATATTTGGTTTCGGAAACAGACAAGATGTTGGTGGCCTCAAGAACTTTTGTGGATCCATGCTCACAGCACACCAAGAGAGCAGGTATGGCCATTCTCCTTCACAAGAACTTCCCCTTCAAATTAGAAAAGCAGTTAAAAGACAAGGAGGGTAACTTCCTTATAATCACAGGTACAGTTCTGGATCTTAAGGTCTCCTTGGTGAACCTATATGCCCCCACTGTTAATCCGCACAACACTCTAATTAAATTATTGAACCTCCTAAAGCAAGAAGACAGAGGGAAAATTATCATGGGCGGGGACCTGAATTTGGCGCTCCAACCATTCCTAGACATGTCAGGGACACCCTCGTACACCAAAGATGCTAGAAAACTCAACATCATTCACTCCCTACTTAAGGAATTAGAATTAATAGATGCCTGGAGGGGCATCCATCCCTCAGAAAAACAGTATACATTCTTCTCTCCCACCCACAATACATACTCCAGGATAGATGCTTTGTTGATTCACTCATCACTGTTCAATAACGCAATAGATGCCCAAATTTTACCTTGCCCGTGGTCAGACCACTCGTTGATTTCATGTCAATTAAGTTTAAACCAGAACAAATCCTACATCCACGCTTGGCATCTAAACGACAAGCTGATTACGAGCTCAGAGGTACAGGCCCAAATAGAAGATGAAATTAACACCTTCTTTGCTCTGAACGATATTCCAGGGACGGAAATAGGATGGTCGTCGGTTGCCCACAAGGCCTACATCAGGGGGATAATTATAAAAATAACAGCCGCCCATAGGAAAAAATTACTCAGCAAAGAAAACAAACTTTTTAAGAAATTACAAAACTTAGAAAAGTCAAACCAGAATAGGTTCACCAGGGACACTCAGAATGAAATAAATCGAACCAGATCAGAACTAGACGCCATATTGGCAGAAAGAACCGAAAACGCTATTAGAAGAACGAACCATAAATTCTAACTGCCAAGTTAACAAGCCCTCTCCCATGTTAGCCAGGAATTTAAATCTTAGGAATAACTCCGCACGTATTCACCAAATTAGAGGCATGAAAGGGGTAATCACTATAAAACAAAATGAGATCAAAGAAACTTTTAGAAATTATTAGCAAGATATTTACTCATCTAAATTGGCGGCCAATAACTATAAAATACATGAATTTCTGAACGCTTATGACCTCCCCTCAGCCACTGAGGAGGATCTAAGAATGTTGAATGCTGAAATCTCACTAGAAGAGATAAGTAAAATAATCAAGACCCTGAAAAAAGGTAACGGCTTTACAAATAATTATTATGCTACATTCCATAAACAACTTGTCCCAAAGCTGAAAAAGCTATTCAAAGATATTATGGAAGGGAAGGTTATGCCCCCCGAACTTAACCAGGCGAGCTTAATCTTCCTCCCCAAACCAGGCAGAGATCCCTTACTGGTTAAAAACTTTAGACCCATCTCCCTTTGAATGGGGATGTAAAAATCCTTGGGAAAATATTGGCCACCAGATTAGCAAACTTTCTACCTAGGCTGATCCATAAGGATCAAGTAGGCTTTATTCCCTACAGACAGGTGGGGGATAATATAAGAAGAACTTGTGTGGATCCATGGTGTTCATGTAACTGTGTGGTTGTGACGATTGAAGATGGACCAGATTGGCAAAGGAAATTAGTTTGTTCTATACCAAGTGGGTATTGATTGCTGTCTGGTGGCTTGTGTGGACTGACACCCAACTCTGGCTGGACGTTTCTTCATAAAAATAAATAGGATTAGCTCTCTCATGCTTCCATTTCTCCAAACGGTTTTAAAAATCAGAGTTTGGTACCGATTCATTTTTGGAAAATGGATTTGTGGTGACTTATATTATATGTGAGACTGAGAACAGCTGCATACTAGTGGTTTCATAATTGTGGGTCATGGACCATTTGTTTATCTACTGCCCCAGCGCTTCACTCAGTTGCTAATAATGCCCTACAGCTAGGCATTCCTTTGGATCAGAAGTTACAGGGCTTGCATGGATCCAAAGATGGTGAGCATGTAGTTAGCAATGCCACTCACTTTGGGCCATCTACCTTTATACTGCATCACACGGCATCACACCAATCAAACAGCTGATTCATGAGATGCAAAGGGGACATCAAGGCTCGGTTGCAGCTTTATCCAGACATGTTATCCAAACAGTTGTGATATGCTCTGAAAAGATAAGGTGTAAGAGTTGGAAGAGGGAGAAAGCACACAGAGAGGTTGAACAAGATAAAAAGTAAAACTTACTGCAAGTTTCCTAAGAATGTTGAGATTTATTTTTTTGCGGCATCACGAGCTCAAGGGTGCAGATATAGACTGTTCATCCCGGATGAGGTTTGTTTTAATAAGGTTGACATTGAGCTCATAATGTTGACTCTCAAGCAACGAGTGGAGAGCATTTATGGAGATGGGACCTCAGGATGTATCCTGTGGCCCAGGACATGGATTCAGGGTGCGCTGTTTCTGGTCTGGCTCCTCCCAATTGTTTATTTATTAGTGGTTACTGTTAATGGTTATCTGTCCTTGTGTTTACAAATAGGTGCTGTGGCCTGTTTTCATCCAACAAGTTGTCTGGGTCTTGTTATTATGGAGTAACATATCACCTGGGCCATGCTTGGGTCATGTAGGCTTACGTACACTCCCGATGTCCCTTGGGTTAGGGGGAAAAGCCACTTGATGTGGCAGGGCCAGGGAGATGGAAAATTAAGTGGCTAGCTGGGGATGGGTCCATTTATAGACACGTTGTGCTCCTCTGCACCATCCTGCTCTCAGCTAGCCATGTTAAGAGTGTATGTTTGAGTTTTTGATGATGTTGTGCTAATGTTCTCTAAAAAATAGTAAAGTAAATGTTTTATGTATATGTTGTCACAGAGGTGGATGGTGAGGTAAGTCATGGGGCCAGTGGTGAATTGGGCGAGTCCCTACCGTTACTGTGGTACGTTTTGTCTATCACATAGGCCTTGTAAGTTGGTTCAGGGCTTAGGGGGTACTGTCTTTGGCCTGAATCCTCACTTCAATTGTTTATTTATTTATTTTGTTTATTTATAATTACTGTTCATGGTTAGCTGCTGTTGTGTTTACAAATAAACCCTGTATCATGTTTTTATCCAACAAGCTGTCTGGATGCTGTTATTAAGGGGTAACATATCACTTGGGCTGTGCTTGGGTCATGCTTTTAGTTGCCCTGAGCAGTGCCAAAACTAAATTGTAGGTGTTGTATACTTTAATCCTTTGTGAGCTTGCCTGTGTGCATCTACATTATGTGTTGTGATTGTGTGTGTTATTAAGGGTTAACTTGGCACTGTAACACAGAAACAACTCTGTTGTGTGAGTAGTTGTGTTTACTAGAAGAAAATGTTCACAATATTAAAGGATCACTTTAGAACATTTAAAAATAGTTAGGTAAGGCTTAAAATAAAACCTTTACAGTGCATTTAACAATCATGTCCCAGTTTTTAAAAACTCCACATGTTTCTACCCTCTAAATGATGTATTGTCTCTGGAGTGGGAGCCCCCAGGGGAGACGTACCAAACTGAACACCTATTGAGGCTAAAACACACATAGTAGCAGTCAGTTGGTTAGCAATGGTTGCTAGCAATGTACACAAATACACTTTCTAGCCACCAGCCACTATTATACTGCAAATATGGTATGTCTGTTTACAGAGCTTTGTCTGGGCAGATCAAAATCCAGAGACAATACATCATTCAGGGGGTGGAGAGACAAGGAGAATCTGGGTGTGTGATTAAACAAGTAATCCATTGATTAAATGCATAGCAAAAGTTTAATAAAGGTATTTTTCTTCTCAGGTCATTCCTAGCTATTTTTTTGAGAGCCCTTTATAAGAACACTAAAGCAGTCCTTTAAGGTGAACCTGTGAGAGAACATTCCCTGAGGTCTGCTAACAGATATAAAGTTGTTGTTAGGCTTTAATACAGTCTGTTTAAGAGGACCCATTTACATTAAAGGGCCATTTATGTCACTATAAGTGCCCTTCATGGTGTGAAAGAGCACAAGATTCCGTGTTAAAATAATCTATTATATTTTTTTAAATTACACTACAAACCTATGGTCTTATATCTGTTTATAAACACACTCCTGACTGTTCCATGATTAACAACATCTGCTGACACTGAGGGGTGAAGACTCCATGAACACAAAGATTTATAGTTTTTCACTGACCTTTAGGAATGCAGCAGGACTTGTTAACCCCAAAATGTACTCTTTAGCTGATTCTAGCAGTACTTTACATGCACAGATGAATTTATGAAGGGTTAACGCTCTTTCTGCTTATGCTCTCTGTATGGACTTGTTGCTGCGAGTCTGTCTGTGGGCACTACTAGTGACTCATTTAAACAAACACTTTATTTTTTATGTGAAAAAGGCACCTATTTAAAATATTCATGAAGTATTTCAACATGTTTTTAGGATAACTTTATAATGGTGTGCTCCAAGTTGTGCTGAATTAATGGCCCTTTAATGTTAAGCTCTTTTGGGACAGGGGACATTAAAATCCCTAGAGTAATAAAGTCCTCTCTTTTTGACTTGTGAAGTTGAAACTCTGTGTACTACTGCACTGTTAACATATGTATCTATAAATGTACAAATCCACACACTAGTATTAAAATGTTTACTATTTAGCTTAAAAATCATGCTGCATACCCTTTGGAGGATAAAAATTACAGGCCTATATCGCTACTAAATGGGGATGTCAAATTACTTGCTAAATTGATGGCCGATAGAATTTCAAAATTTTTGCCCTCACTAATTCATAAGGATCAAGTGGGTGTCATCCCCTTTAGGCAAGGGTGAGATAATATTAGATGGATTCTGGATACCATGCACTGGGCGGGTAAACACTGTACCCCCTTATGCCTTCTAGCCCTGGATATGGAGAAGGCCTTTGACTCTCTAGAATGGCCCTACTTAAGAGCAGTATTGTCGAAATTCGGCCTTACAGGACGTTTTATGAACATGATTAATAGCTATTATAAATCCCCTCAAGCAGTCCTAAAACTCCCTGTTGAAGCAAGGGCTTCATTAACTATTCAGAGGGGGACCAGACAAGGCTACCCTCTATCCACTTTACTCTTTGCTCTAGCCGTTGATGTTATCTCAGGCTATTAGATCAAACGAAGACATTAAAGGCATACATATAGGCCACCATCACTTTAAGTGTGCCTTATTTGCAGATGATGTCCTCTGTACATTAACAGATCCCTGCACTTCAGTCCCTGCCCTCTTTTACCTACTGGGAACATTCAGTAAAGTCTCGGGGCTCCACATAAACGTGGATAAAACGGAAGCTCTAAATATTTCCTTACCCCTCTCAGACTTAACCTTCTTGCAGCAGCAGTTTAATTTTAACTGGCCCTCTAAACATGTTAAATATCTAGGTGGGAATCTCACCCGTAACACTGCACATCTTCACAAAACCAACTATATGGCCATCTACAAAACATTCACTCAAAATCTACTGACGTGGGCAAAACACCCTATCTCATGATTAGGACGTATCCACTCATTTAAAATGAAAAAATGAACCTCCTTCCCCATCTTATGTATTTATGTCGCTCCCTACCAATCGCCTTGAATTACATGGATTTAGACAAACTACAACGCCAAGTCTTTAAATTTATATGGCAGAATAAATCACATTGTATCTCTAAATCAACTATGTTCATCCATAAATCAAAAGGAGCTCTCACCTGCCCCAATTTGAAATTATATTTTTATTTTAAAGCCGCACAATTGGCCTTTGTTCCAATTGCGCACTCCCCTACTCACCAACCTCTTTGGATATTTATTGAGAACTTTATGATTGCCCCATATACGTGGGAGTCCATTCCATGGATCCCAAACCCACTGACATGCTTGGGTAACTTGGACAGTCCGTATATAAAGCATTCCTTAAATATTTGGTCATGGGCTGTCCGCAAACTTAATACCCAATCCCAGATTCCCGGATACTCTCCCTGCAACCTCTTTATTATGGTGGAAATCCCACAATCTACTGACGGTGAATTCCTGGTATCGAGATAATACTACCTTAACATACACTCAACTAAAAGAAGAATTCAATATCCCCATTCAGGAACATTATACATTTTGTAGATCTAAATACTTTCTCTCCATGTTAGAAAAATCGTGCTGCATTGTCAACCAGACATTTTTATTTAAATAAAATAAGTCCACATGTAAATACACAGAGCCCTCACACATATCACCCCTCACATTCCTTTTTACAGATAATAGTTGCATCAATCAGGAAGCTGTTAATTAGCTGATCTCTGGGGTTGATTGCTATCAATGTTGTACTAGATAGACAGAGACAAATAAGCAATTGCTTGATTGCAAAGATCAAATCGAACTTGTTGAGAAATTTCAGACTGGTTTTCACTTTGAAAGAAAATGTTCTGCTTATCAAGACTCTGTTAGAAAGATCTTATAGAATTTCTACTATCCTTAGACTGATGTCAGAACAGCACTGGGTGAATAAAGATAGTGACATGTTTAAAGGGCCACTAAAATTATAATCATTTTCTTTTGTAAGGTGATATAAACACATAAAAAAAATTCAAACAAGTTAACAGAAGTGTATTGGTACACCCATTGTTTTCAATAAGTGTCTGCTGAGGTCATTGATCACATTAGCACTCTGATTATCCCCTTCAAAGAAGGAATATTTTTCCCCTCTATTGCCCTCATTCAATTGCGATTTGGTCAATTGAATAGGGCTCTAAATAAGCACATAGCATATATTTTTTTAAAATAAGTTTTTAGTTAGTGAAAACCTTGCTTTTGGATAGATGCTTACTAACTAAAAACTTCTTTAAAAAAATATGTTATGTGCCTATTCAATTGGCCAAATTGAAATTGAATGAGGGCCATATGAGTATTGTAATTTTAAAGGTACAACTAGCGGTGAAGCCAAACAAGATGGCATTTGACATAGTCTTCAAAAATAAATATTTTCTCTAAAAATGCTTTTATGATCATGGTTTATACAGCACCTAATATTGTTAGTGTGTTACATACTTCACAAACTACCGAAGGCATCACCATTAGTTACACATGGCATCTGCAGCATGTCATTTGAGCTTAATAAACAGAAAGGTGCCAGTGGAATTGGCTTCAAGAAAATATTAAAGGGCCACTGTGGCTAAAATTTAAAAATAGCCTGCCTTTAAGAATTACACATGAAAACATGTTTTTAGAAAGTAAAAAAAAGCCTCTAATTTAATGCTTTTATATGCAATTATGCTGCTGTGGAAACTACAATATTATTTTCAAGTGATCTACTTCATGAGGTGGGAGGAGACTTTGAATATACAGGAAGAGTGTATTTGCACAGTATGAATTTGACAACTGCCAGTATTTCTAATTAAAAGCTCATTAGTTTTCAACTAATTTCCATGTTATTTACTGGCTCTACTCCTTGCAACCTCTGTGTTGACACAGAGGTTGCAAGGAGCAGAGTCAGTAAATAAAATGGAAAACTGCAGTGAAGAATGAGTACACAGAAAGTCAAAATGACTGTGTTTATTGTTTTATTTATAGAAAAATGTTGTTCATTATTAAAAATTGTTATACAATGAAAATCTTATTTACTGGCAGGACCATCATCAGAATATTTGGAGCTCTATACACTGTAAAAATGTTGGCCCCACAAACACACGAGTTCAAGAGAGAGGTGTCAATTGATACCAACGGAAACCAATCGCTATATTACACACACATGTTTACATTGTTCACATCCAAAAAATAGAGGCCTTAACAGCCCTATACTTTAGATGGTTTTGTTCACCAGCACGACTGGTACACTCCTGAAGTTGGCCCTGGTTATTGGTAATGATATAATATAGGGTAAATATGAAGGTATCACATATAATAGTTGTGGATATACAGGCTGTTGTTCATGCTTTGCGAGTCTCGCGAAGCGAGGCAAGCAGTTGAGGCACGCGAACAGTTGGAACACGCAGGTCTTAGATGTAATGAAATTACAGCCCGTATGACTTAGGAGCCGAAGCAAGTAAATGGACTGCGGGGCTCGCAAAAATAAGACTTTAATGGCCAAACCACCTAAATGAAAATACCTGCAAAAACACACAAATATGCCTCAAACTAACTTACACAATCACACACAACACAGTCAGGGAGCCAGTGAGTGAGGTCGCAAGTTAATTTGAGGCATGTTTTGCCTTTTTTCACAATCAAAAAATCGCAGAAGCGGGGTAAAAAATGGCTGCCAAACAAACGTAAACAAGACGAAAACAAGGCCAAAGGATGTAAAAAGAGAATGAAGGATGTAAAAGAGACCAAAGGACATAAATACGAGCCATAAGCACTAAGACTTAATGCAAACCAGTAACACTTAATACAAGGCAGTAACATTTAACTCAAACCAATAAGGCTTAACCCAAGGCACTAACTCTTAACCCAAGGTAGTACACTGGGGAAGAGGCTCGCAATGACCGCCGAAAGGGGCTCAAAGGGCCCATATCCTCGCATTGTGTGGCAAACAGCATGGCAAGGTTTACACTTTTACTCCCTTCATTTTTGACGGGCAAGTTGCTAGTATTTATGAATACTAAATGAAGAACTTGTTTTTGTATTACAATTGACAAACCATCACTCACTACTGGATCTGAGAGCATGATGATTCATTCATCTAAATGCTTTATAATTTATGCAGGAGCACCTGTTGAACTTTGAACAGCACTATTTGTTCTAAGAGTATCTCTCCATTGTTAAGTAAATGTACATTGTTTTTGTACATGGTATGCTACCATGGTAACATGATTTTTAATTGAGCTTTCTGCTGTTTAAAATGGTGGTTATACACAGAAACAAATTTTCGTCTCACCACAGTTTTGTCAGCTATTTAAAACAAAATAGTGTTGTCTGCATGAGCTGCAATATTTGAGTCATAGTTAAGCTAAACTGTTTTCAGCGCAATATCCATGTAACTAGAATTTGCACTATTTATTGTGCCCTCTTTGATCTCTTTATACAATACAAACCAAACTGTTTCATGTTTAGCTAAAATAGACAAATCAGTCAAACATCCAATAATGCAATGCTTTCAACTATATCATCACATTGTAGATGAAGCAAATTACATACAAATGAAAGGATACATTTTAAAGAAGTGATGATCTGTAAGTTGAATATTTTAAACATCGACAATAGAAGCAGAAGTGTTATACAGATAATACAGTAGAAACAATTTAAGCAGAAAAAGTAAAAACCATAGACAAAAGTATAAGACTCACTAAACTACAATGACCTCAAGACTTGTGAGTATACTGTATATAAAGCTGAGTCTGGTCCCTGTTTTGACATGGCTCAGCAAACACCAGCCAGTACCCAGTTTCCAGCTTTTTTGCTCAATTGTTAGGAACCAGAAACTTTCAACAGAAATTTGGAAATTTTCAGGAATTAGGTTGCTTTAAGATTTTGATGAACAAAAATGATAAACATGATAGGCCAAGCTTGGTGTGTATAGCTATAAATAGATGAGCTGTAGCAGTCAGCTAAGAGACAGGCAGAATTAGAAGCAGACTGACATTGCAGCAGACAACTATGCAGCAGACAGCAAATGACACACAGGTGCAGGTGAATGCTGGAACTTGAGCAGAATAGTTTGTGCAGGCAGAGCCCCTGCCAGAACGACACAAATATATATATATATATATATATATATATATATATATATATATATATATATCTACAGTATATATATATATATTTGTGGGCACATTTGTGTGTCCCAGCTCAACTTCCCAGAATGCAGTGTAATAACTGTTTTTGAGCTGGAAGCAGGTTTTTTTAACTTGCTTTAGACATTTAGATGTGAACACAGATGTACTTTTTATTTACTGTACTACTGTACGGTGGAGGGCTTCTATCGCTCTTTTGCCCAGCATATTATAAATTATTGTTGTGGTGAACTACCTACTCATAATTTCCACAACACAGGCTGAGATCCTGCTCCATGCTGATGATAGCCAGTAAGCTTGAAACAGCTGTACATGGATTGGATACTTGCCTGTGTTTTTTTCCAACCTTGGCTTTGCTTTAAAGCTGTGTAATACAGCATCCATAAGCTTAAAGGAAGCCATGTTTGATAATGGCTATGGAATGAAGAGCGAGGCATTTGTGGGCACATTTGCATGTCCCAGCTCAGGTTCCCAGAATGCAGTGTAATAACTGTTTTTCTCTGAACTTTGAGCTGGAAGGAGGTTTTTTAACTTGCTTTAGACATTCAAATGTGAACACAGATGTACTTTTTATTTACTATATATATATATATACATATATGTATATATACAGTCAGAGTAGAGAGAAGGAAAATGGTGGTTGAGGATAACGAATGGAAGGCACATTATAATGAGGGTTATAAGGGGGTTAGATACATAGATATGTTATTGGTAGAAATACGCATTTTTGCTAAAGACATTTTCAATCTGCTTAAAATTGATAACAGACATACATTCATACTATTAATAATAATATTAATAATAATGGGACAAATATTAATATTTGTAATGATGGCATCCTCCATATTCTGTAAATACCTCCAGTTGGTGTAGAGCTGTTTCAGTGATTCTCGGATTCCCAGAAGAGAAAGGGACAGGCACATGTAAAATAGCTTCTCCTTCTCCAGTTGCTGTGGAGTTGTTTCAATGTTTCTCAGTTTCCCAGAAGAGCAAGGGCTAGACACAGATAAAATTACTTCTGCATTTGGTGTGGGGCTGTTTCAGTGGTTCTCTGTTTCCCAGAAGTACAAGGGCCAGGCACAAATAAAATTACTTCTCTAACTGAAGCCGAGTTGTTTAGTGGTTCTCAGTTTCCCGGAAGAGGATTGTTGTTAGAAGGAGAGAGGAGAGAGAGGATATGTATATACAAAGAAAGTCCAAATATGTAGCAAAAAGGCTTTTTTGATTTTTACATTTGGGAACACTACATCCAGCATGCGACTAGGTGGCTTTTAGTGTATGTCTGGTCTTTCAGATTAAGGTGGTTCCTTGCAATTAAATAATAGCTTGGTGATCAAGTTCAATCCAACAGAATTTGCTGCCTTATTGTTAGACAGCAGACACAGAGTACAGTGAAATGTCTAAGAACATTAAAGTTATAAAGCTAATTTATTACAAGAAATAAAGCATGCCTCTACTGGTGCCTGGAGTCATCCATAATACTTTCACAAAGGTTGTACATATAAGAGAGGCATTTATATTTCTGCAAGAGCAGAACTTGTCTACTGCTGAGCATGTTCAAGAAAAGTGGCAGATTTCCCATGGTATACTTGCCTATAGCCTTATGGACCCCCACAGCACTAACAGTAAACTCATACTATGGTGTTCCTATCACCCCCATGGTATGCTAACCTATAACCATGAGAATCCTTATGTACGCCCATGACATCCTAACCATTGGGGGTCTTATGGACCTTCACTGACCTCCATGGTCTCTAACGCTACTCCCTAAACTACATACTCTGAACTAAATACAAAAAAAGAATTAAAATAAAAAATGAATTACACATGCAAAAAAATATTGTTACTTAAATAATAAAAATTTAACTAAACCTGTATGGGAATAAAAAATAAATAGTTTACACGTTATCCTCCTTGATGTCCCTCCATTGATGATCACCAACTTCCTGATCCTTAATCTTCAGCCTGAATACGTGGGGACATTTTTCCTTGAAGGATTCAGTCCTCTTCTTTCTTAATTGATTGTCATTGATCCTCTCTTCAACCTGCGGAAAGAACGGTCCTAAAAAAGGAGGGAGACAGCTACAACAGCCAATTAATGGCTTCCACCTCTTAGGTCCTATGCTCTGTGGTTTTCTGTGTATAGATGCTAGGGATTCAACCGTAAAAAGGCTTGCTAAAAGATCTGTGCAAAACCGGAATGCAATTCTGAAATGTAGATGCAGGATTCCAGGGTAGCTGGACTAAAGCAGAGTGATTAAAAAGATTGTTCCTACTTCTCAAAAATACAGCTAACATTCTTATATTCTTTCAAAAGGGGTGATTGTCATAGACCCCTTTCCATGGCCTGGATCCTGGTGCATTGAGCCACCACAGATGATAGACTGCCCCATTGGAAAATGGCTAGAAGAACTAAATTGGCACATGGGAAATGTAGGCAGGTGAGTGATGGGATGAATAGCCCCAAGACATAGTGCCATAGTGTCTCTGCCTTATCCTTTATACTGTATGTAATTCCCCATTTAATATTAGTGTATTCTGTGTTATGTTTAAACTGGGATCATGATGGGATTAAAACAGGGTGTGCTGAGTCTGCAGTGATCAGATACCTCTATTTAACTGTTATCTGTTCTGGTCCATTGTTATCAAATAAAGTTAATCCCATCTGATATGTGCTAGAGACTGCAGGATGTGTATTGGATATTAAGCTTATTACTCTCAGGTAACTACTTTTAGAGCTATGTGGAGTTTATCTCTTGTGATTGTCTGCCACCCCCTCTCATTGTTACATTGTGAACACCCTGTGTGTACTGCTGTAATTTCAAAAATAAATCCATTCACTCTGAGGCATATAGAAATAGTATGTTGTCTTATTTTGTTCCTGGTGGCTTCAATACTGAACCTATCTCCACTGTCTAAGTAACCTGTCCTGTTCATCAGATATACTATTGAACAAACACAAAACTCAGAGAGCCTTCTCCCACTCTTTCACCCCTGTTAATAAATTGGATGTATAATTGTGATGATGCAGTGAAGGCATTCAACCATATCCAGTGGAATCATTTATATACTACATTAGGTACAATCAGATGTCATGGAACACCTCTACTACCAACAAAAAGACACACTTTTATCACCTGCTTCAATTCCCTCCATTGTTACATTACAATCTGGAACCAGGCAGTGTATCTTCTACCTCTACTGTTGTTCAGCATTGCTCTATAACCAGTAGCCACCAAATTAAGACAATCAGGATATAAAATCAATTTTGCTCTGGTGCAATCCATATTCTATTAAATTACAATCCGGAATAGACTTGATCCAACAAATATAATATGACAGTAATATATGATATGTTGTGTCACAATCTGCTTCTTCAAGGGGGCTTGATATGAACCTAGTTCAAACCTACCCCAGCAGAATCGTGTAGTTCATGTTCTCTGTGGCACAAAAAAAATGGCTTCTGAAGAGGTACAGGCAGAGAATACTGCATACAGGTTATTTAGTGGCCCATGGCAAGGAAACTCCCCAAGTCAGGATGCAACACACAGAAATAGTCTCACACCTTGTATATGTGAAAACTATCAACCTGTATTAAATGATCAAAACAACATATTTATACTCTCCAATACCACACCCTTGTGAACATTTGTGTATGTGTAATGTCAGCCCATCTGGCTTGCAACCTTGGGCTATCAAAGCTCTTCAGATCAAATTCACCAGATATCTGTAGCTGGCTGGTGAAAAAAACCTTATGTTAAACTCAAGTGTTTGCTTAGGACTACTTGAAGTACATACATCTGTCTTGACCCAAGGTCTGTATGTGTGAGTGTGCAATGATCTGCAGCTAGCTTCTACGCAGAGCATTTCTACCAATTCCACATATGTTCTATATAACATTTTCCCTCTTATAATATATTATAACTAGTATACATATTAACCATGTACAGACAACATAGAACCAGACAATAACACATAATCCCAATGCAACAATGTCATGCTCTCTTGGCCATATTCATAATTATTGGCAATATGAGTCCTTAAACAATTAAATCATGACAATTTCTCCCCTTTTCCTTTCTAGTATAGCATGGGAAGTTTATCCTGTTGGATAACTTTCCATCTATACAGGTGGTTACCGGTACTCTTGATTTGACAGTCCATGCATGTGATAGCCTCAGTGGCTATCTGGGTACCCTACCTCCCCCTGTCCAGGGCGAATACTCACTCCTTCCCAGTGGCCTAGTGACCTTCCCAAGCCCCTGGGGAGACTTATAAGACAACTGCCAGGGAGGACCCTTCAAGGTAGTCATGGGAAAAC
The DNA here is from genome assembly GCA_027410445.1 of Discoglossus pictus. Taxonomy (NCBI): domain Eukaryota; kingdom Metazoa; phylum Chordata; class Amphibia; order Anura; family Alytidae; genus Discoglossus; species Discoglossus pictus. The sequence continues at coordinate 213,322,194 of CM050164.1, read as the reverse complement.
AGTACATGCCAGCTAGTAAGTCCAGCATAAACTTGGGAGGATCCTTACCCAGCAAAGCCCTCTCCTTCAAGGCTAGGAGTACAAGGTTCCCTTTGTCATACCTGAGCTTTCTCCTGAATAAACTGGGATGCTGGAGTTGCAACATGGGTTATTGACATTCTCTGGTGTCATCCATGCTGGATTAATGGGCAGTTCGGACAGAAGCCGTTGTGGTTCAGTAACCAACCTCTCTCCCAACAAGCCTGACCACTGGCCCCTTCTTTACAGGGTTAACGGTACACAACCAGTGTCTTTGGGCAGGTACAGGGGAGTCAATGTAGGGAGACCAGGAGACAAACCACAATCTGGGGTACCCTCTGGCTCTTTGGTCTCTGGATCCTCAGGTGGAACCTCCTGACTCTCTCCTTCTGAGACTACCTGGTGTGTAGTTACAGGCAGCCCTTGAGAAGTAGCTGCTACTGCCTCTTGTTCAGGCTGAAGAGCAGGGCTACTTTCTGTTTCTGCCCCAGGGTATGTGGCTGGCTCCTGGACAATGGTCATCCAAGGAACCTCTCCACTATTTTCACAGTCAATTGGCAGGGCCCAGTGCTCATTAGGCTCTTCCTCTACCCAGTTAACCCCATGGATAAGGGCATCCTTGTTATTTTGAGAATCCCTGATATCAAAATTCTCCCCACAGTCCTTACCTTTATTTTCTGACCCAGCCTTGGCAACATTTAGCTGGGTCCCTGTAGTACCTGTTAGGTGGTTCTGTTCTATGCCTGGCTGGCATGAGCCCTCCCAGCTGGGTGGCCAAAACCCATCCAGGGATGCTTCATCCAGCAAGTCTATATAATCCAAGTCCAGCTGTAGCTCCTGCTGGATCAAAGGCCAAAGTAGGTTAGCTGTCTGAGACAAGACCATTGCTTACTCTTCTCCATTTCTCCTGTACCTCCTGTATGATCTGTATACAGAGTTACCTCTGCTGATCCTTGGTTGAACCTGCAGGCCACCAGATCTCCAACCATCTTTGGTACCATCTGGACACTTTCTCCTCCTCTGCTTCAGACATCTCTTCATAAGCTGCCATCATTCTGTGTTTTCTACAGAGATCCCAACACTGCCAGCCAATGTCATGATCTGCTTCTTCAAGGGGGCTTGATATGAACCTAGTTACTGGCAATATGAGTCCTTAAACAATTAAATCATGGCATGTTGCATTTGTCAAAATGTGCAGAACAGATTACAGAAATGCACAAGTACTGATCTATTCATTTGACCAACCCTAATATCTATCATCCTCCCAACTTTCACAAAACAGCCCAGCACCCTTACCCTCCCCTTCCTACTCCATACTTATTCATAACCATATTCCAAAAAATTGAAAGATATGGACTAAATAAAACTTTGTGCAATGTAGTAAAACAAAGACTGTGCAATGTCATAATGGTTTAAACCATTTTTTGACTCCTTGTATAATGTTAATATACTTATTAAACATAGCGTTACAATTTCCACCTCATTTTCATGATCTCTGTATGCAAACTTGTATCACATGAGAGATACTAACTTTGCAATATTGGTTGTATTATATACTCAATATGTCAGTCCTAATAAAACAAACAGTTAACAAAAGTAAATAAAGTGATATACTGCTATGCACACAGACATCAAGTATATATACAGATTAACTGATACACACACATGCATAGACAGAGTGTTGTGTTTAGGTCTAGGCCCATAAAACCTAAGCCTAGAACAGCATATATTTAGGGGTAGCATGAAGATGCCTGTGCAGTACCATAAAATAATGGTAGAATAATGGTTGCATAGCCACAGAAATGCCTATTTGTAGTGACATTTCTGTCTGTACATTTAATTAACACCTTCTGATATACATAAATACTCATAAACTTATGATTGAGGATATAGCAGGGGGATACGAGAAGCAATAACTCGGATGTGGGGCATGGTTTCACTCAAGTATATAAGGCACGTGGGGAGTATAAATCTGAATTGGCCTAGGGCAGCATAAAACCTAAATACGGCCTTGGACACAGCCATGCTGAGGTATAGTGATGCACAGATCTACTGTGACATGTATACACACAAGATAAACTGATATAGACACATATACAAATACTCTATACAATGCCTGCAAGCAAAACGAAGATGAACCTCTCTGCTATGAGCTATATACCTTGCTAGGCCATGTGCAAACATTTCTGGCACTGAATGGGTTAGACTTATTTAGAAATACTTATACACACTGAAGCATTAATGCAACTAAACGTGACAAAATTCCTTAAAAGGCAAACTAGTTAAAAGAGCATGTGTTTTTAGGGCAGTGTGAGAAAGGAATTGGCCCAAGTCCCCATGGTAACACAATGATAATTAATGAGAATTGCTCACTTAATTACGGGTCCCAGAAATTAGAACAAAGCACACCTCCATTACTTTGAATAAAAAACTACCCTTGTTATAAATGATTTGCTTACTTAATTCCCTTTCAAAGGCTCATTTGCTTAAAATGGGCAGCTATTGCTAATTACAGTCTGGTGGCTGAGTGTTCATTAACTCTTTCACAGTGTGTATGTAAATACTAGGAAATATGATGGGTGGGCGGTTGCTGAATCCCTTGCTTTATTTATGCATACATTTAACTTGAAAATTCTGTATTATGTAAATAACAGTCAGTATAGAATTCTTCCACTTTGGATAAATATTCTCTTTTATAATATGTGAGCTATACTATAATTGTTTTACATTATGTTCTGCATTTTTAAGGCATTTTATTGATGTCCAAAAAATGTTAGACCTCCTGGTTCACTGCGTTTTATCGGGACATGATTTGGAAGATTGATGAGCACTGTTTGGAATCTCAAGAGACAAGTTAACTGTTAAAATGCCAACAGTTAATAGTGAACTAATGTAGAGATTTAAAGACTGGCTTATAATGTTTACTTATGTCTTGTGGTTCCACTTCCCTGTTCAGCAACCAAAAGTGTTGTAAGCCTCCACTTCTCCATCTTAAGCGGATATAATTTTTGTCTTAAAGAAGAGTGGTGTACCCGTTTCTGTTGCCACCCTTGGCCTCTTGTCTGCCTTATGGATAAACTATGATCAGATATTGAGTTTTTTTTTAAAGTACACCTGGACCTTAATTTACTTACTGGGTTATAACCTCTATTTCTGTCTTGTGGGTTCACTTCTTATTTAGCAACCACAAGTGTTATAACATCCACTTTTCCAGCTCCTCTCAAAGAGGAGTGATGTACTCCACCTATATATATATACTAGGAACTTGCCCGTCAAAAATGACGGGATTAAAATGGTAAGGCTGGCTATGCTGTTTGCCACACAATGTGAGGCTTTTGCTCCTCTGAGCACCTTCTGCGCTCATCATAAGCCTCACGCTGTGCACCTTTGGCACTTATTGCGGGCCTCTCCCCAATGCAACTTTCCTGCTTTGCTATGATCACCTTCGGCTCATCACAAGCCCTTCAATAAGTGCCTTCGGAGCTCATCTCGTGACTCGCAATGAGCGCCTTCGGGCTACTACAGTACGGGCCACTCATTGCAGGGTTCGTTAACCTGCAAGTTTTGTGCTTGGGAATGCAATGTGTCTCTTTCCATCTCCCACCTGTTCCTTCCCTGTGTCTTTCTCCACTGTGTGTCTGCTGAATGTTTGCGTGGCGCTCATTGAAGCCTAAGTACTGCGCCGCTTGCTATGAGCGACGGTGGCGCTCACGTTCGGCGTTTATTGCAGCCTAAGTTCCGCATGCTTCAACGGCTCGCCTCGCGAGGGCCGCAAGTGAATGACCAACATCTCAAATGTTCCGAACATTGCAAAGATCCACAACTTTATATGTGATATATATATATATATATAGCCATTGAGGCACATATGACTTTAACGGCCGAACCACCAAACTGGAAAACTCTGTGAAAACACTAAAATATGCCTCAAATTCACTTACACACTCACAAAACAGCACAGGGGGAGAGCCAGGGAGCCTGTGAGTGAGGTTGCAAGTTAATTTGAGGCATATTATGGCTTTTTTTTAACAATCCAAATTGGCAGAGGAAAAAAAAGGCAGCCGAAAAAAACATAAAAATTCTGAAACAAGATGAAAACGAGGCTCAGCAAGGCCAGGCAGGCAGAACTTAGAAAATACACCTCGCAAAAGACAGTAATACTTACACCAACAACGTCAGGCCAAAGGCGCTCATTGCGAGCCACGAGATGAGCGCTGAAGGTGCTCAGCGCTGAAGGTGCTCAGAGGGGGCAGAACATCACATTGCCAGGCTTCAAATTGTATTGCCGTCGGGCAAGTCGCTAGTATATATATATACAGTATATATACTACAAAGTTCTGAATATGATAATGATGTCGTAATGGACCACTATCAACTTCTCTTGGATATTGGACTACAGTTTTCAGAAAACTAGACCTTTGAAATGTCAACTATGGGTTGTGACAAGTTACCAGTCTCCTCTGGGTTTGTACCTGTATTTGTGTCACTTTGATGGAGGAACAAAATACAAGAGACTGGAATACTTTTCCAGGTTTTACAAAACTTTTAGTCATTGATACAAAAATAGCAAACTAAAACAAATACAATTACATACTGGGCCTAACTTCCACTGTAGCACTTCCTTAAGTGATAAATTCACTAACCAGCTCTAAACTTTGGTGGAACAAAAAGAAACAGTACTATAGCTTGTTTAAGATCACTGTCCTGTTTTCTTCAGATTTTCACGTCTCCACTCTGCTTCCAATGATCATTAACTGCAGGAGTGGTGGAACTGATAGAGGGGATCATCAGATGAGTAGTCTTCATATTTTCATGCAATAGGAAGGGATGGCTTTTAGAGAAATTTCAGAGGTGACAGGACATGGTTAATGATGAGATGTGGGGATGAAGGAGAGGTTAGAGAAATAATCTCAGGACATAGCCTGGAATCTCAGGACATAGCCTGGAAGACCAGATAATCCAAATCACAACAGTACTTCATTGGCTTCTCTTTTAGCCCAGTGTCATCAGAAACCTCTCTAAAATTGTGGCATTACTGACTACCATGTCTAGAAAAAAAGCTAACTGTCCCTGTGGTCCAATGCATCACTATATGCCTTGATATACGTCAACAACTCCTCTATCCTTTGTCATCCCCACCCCTCAAGCCCTTCTTGGTTGAAACGAACTCCTAATTTCCAGTACAGGAGCAGTTTTGTCTCAGAGTGATACCATAAGAAACTGTACCTTTGTGCATTCTTTCTCTGGAAGTTTGAGAGGAACTTCGACCTATAAATCTTGCCTTTGAAGAAATGTGGCATCAATTTAAGAGAGCTTCCATTCCCATAAGGGTCCTCGTGGTCTACAAGCATTTGCAGAGGGTGGAGGCTCCAACGTCGGCTGCAATGATCCAAAGGCTCATTGCAGATCGCAAATGCGGACCCTCGTTTGTGGAGGTGGAGGCTCCCACTTCGATTGCAATGAGCCACTTCAGCTGCAAATGCGGACCCTCGCAAAGAGAGGGGCCGCATTTGTGGAAGGTGGAGGCTCCAACGTTGGCTGCAATGAGCCAAAGGCTCATTGCAGGCCGCAAATGCGGTCCCTCGCAAAGTGAGGGGACGCATTTGCGGAGGTGGAGGCTCCCACTTCGGCTGCAGTGAGCCACTTCAGCTGCAAATGCGGACCCTCGCAAAGCGAGGGGCCGCATTTGTGGAAGGTGGAGGCTCCAACGTTGGCTGCAATGAGCCAAAGGCTCATTGCAGGCCGCAAATGCGGTCCCTCGCAAAGTGAAGGCCCGTATTTGCGGAGGTGGAGGCTCTACGCCCCCTCACAAGCTGTTACAAACATACACAGAAGCGGGAGTTTAAAAAAATACATCTAACAAGCAATGACTAAATACAGACTTACACAAAAAAATACGAGCCGCAGGACTTAAAAAAAAAACCATTACAAATTCGCAAAAATGCGACCTTAACAACCGAAAGGCGTGCAGCTGAAAACATTATAAAAACAATAAATACACACAAAAATGACATAAAAAGCTTACCCACAGCAAGGGGGTTACCCAGGACCTCTGCAAGTGAAGCTACAACTCAATTTAAGTGCAATTTACCGAGTTTAGACACACGAAAATCCCCTAAGCGAGAGAAAAAATGGCCCCCGAAAAAAACGAAAACGAGGCTACAGGAACCTAAAGCCGCAAAACACAACCAAGCACATACAGATTTTTAAGAAAGCCGTACGAGGTACAGGATACACTTTTAGAAAGGACGCTAAATCATCCACACCCACGTACCACATACACATTCCCCACCATTTTACAACACTAACTTACACAATGCAGAAGTACACATCTACTCTAACGGCTTCCCCTCACGCACGCAACCTACTTACACTACACACTGCACACATTGCTGACACTTACACCTCAGCTCCACAACAGTGCAAACCTACATTGTATGCTGCAGGAACATCAAAACAGATTGCCAGCTCTTCAGCACAATGCTTCCTGCATATATTACTTACAAATAGGTGAAGTATATTCATTTATTAATTTATTACTTATTTAATTAGCATACAAAAATACATATACACAAAAAAATATAAAACACTATCGCAATAAACGCAAAAGTCATTCACCACCCGCCTCACAAAAAGTGCCAATGCTGCTCATAGCACACAAACTACACCAGGGGACAGCCTTGCAATAAACACAGAAAGCAGATCAGCGCACACATTACAATGACAGCAAAAGCGCCTCTAATAAAAAAATATGCAACAACCAAGAGCCTCGCAATGAGCACCAAAGGCGCTCATTGCAAGCCAAAGGAGCTCAGCACGAGACTTGCAATGCGCGCCGAAGGATGTCAGACTACCAAAAAAAATAATGTCTGTGGCAAACAGCATTACCTGCCTTACAATTTTATTGCCCCGTCATTATTGCCTGCGCATGTGCCTCTGCAGTTCCACAAACTGGCTGGCACAGTCAGGTTTGAGGGAAGGCCAAGAACTATTCCGCCCTCTGACGTGGCGCAACTCGATGGCGCTGAATAGACAGGGAGGCCATCACTATGTTCGCCACAGGCACTCGACCCTCGAAGGCCTCAGGAGCGCCTCTCATAACTCAAGGCCTCTTTTGTCAGCGCACCTTATATCAATGTGCAGCAGTACCTGAAAATCGGCAGTGCCATCTATCGGTTGGCGGCGGAACTGCTGCTGCCAAATTTTGCGCAAGTGAAGAGGGAAAGAACCTTAGAACCTTGCTTGATTTACATTTTGAACTAGTGGCAAATGATTTCTTGTAATGTTTTTTTTTATTTAGCCACAGCAATATTACCATCATTTCCATTTGCTTTTGCTACTCCCTCTTACTAACCAGATCAGCTGATATAATCACTTCACTGAAAGAGGATGCAATACATTTGTTTTAAAAGCCATTAAAACGTAGAGAACACGTTATATTTTCTCCTGCCCTTACTTCTCAAAAGAAAAATATTTTTGCATTAAGGGCATTCTATGTTCTGTGCTTAAAGCATAATAAAATTGATATTATAACGAGCAGCTGTTTTTCAGTGGGTTGTGATTGCTGCTCTCTCTTAGGGACCAACAAGTGTTATCACTTGAAGTCTCTAGAATATTAAAATAAAATTGGGAGTTAACTTTAAAACTTCACACAACTGATCATTACTATTTAATTAAATATTCTTAAATTAATAGATACCATGCTTCTTTTGTGCCATCTTTACATACTTTTAGACATGTTCCTTCATTTTAATGATGTGCAATGCTCTTCAACCTCTACCTCCTTTAAATAGTAAGATACTACATAAAAGAGGAAATCAGTGCTCTGAGCTTCTTTATTCTATTAAATTATGTATTAATATCGAAGAAATATCCCTTTAGCTGAATTAAAACAAAATATTAAACTTTTAAGAAATCCTCAAACTCTCTCCTAATTGAAGCAGTATGTGCCGGATTCCTTATGGTTTCAGGGTAAAACACCATTAGGACTGAGAGACATTAATCAGCCTCCTAAGGCTCCTGATGCTATTCATTTCACTACAAAGAGGCTCTTCTCCCATTGTGTAATCTCCTGTGCTTGCAATGTACAGTAATTTCCCTGAATATCAGGCCATTTTTCATACTAAAGCATTAGACAAATTCCACTGCTTTTAGATTAAATGTTCTTGGTAGTTTCATGAGATTTCTTAAAAACAGCGATGTACAATATCTGTTTAAAAAAAAATGTTTATTTAAAACACACAGGAATGTAGGTTTGCAGACTGTACCACCCCAAACACAAACCTCTGATTTTAGACATATTTTATAAATGTTTTTTTCCCTGAGCAATGGTTCCATTCCATGTGTTCAGTAACTGAAGAGCAAAGTCTCCATCATAACTGTGAGAGTTTTTTTTCCGTTAGTTAAATAATGGCTCCTCTCAAAAACAATTCCCAGAAACTAAGTGACATGCTCAAGGAGGGTTTGCCATTGCTCTCTAGCCCTAATGTGTGCTTGCAGCCTACTCACAGGAGACTCTGAATCTGAAGCTTAGTAGTCTCCAATACTGCTGAATAGGACCCACTACGTGAACACACTGCGCTAACTGTAACATCCTACTTGATCTTTATCTTTCTATATAAACCCTTCTCATGGCAGGGAAGGTGTTAATTAATAATAAAAAATAATAAAAATAATTAATAATAAAAAAAAAATGTATGACCCCTCTGCCTCAGACCCACTATGAAGTTTTTAGTTAGTGAAGACCTTGCTTGTGGATAGAAGTTCACTAACTAAAAACTTCTGTAAAAAAAAGTATGCTATGTGCTTAAATAGAGCCCTATTAAATTTGCTGAATCGCAATTTAATAAGGCTGTAAGGCGTTAGGTTATTGATAGTGGCAGATTTAAAGTGTGTTTGTTCTCAGAGGCATTATTATTCTCTTGATGGGTGGGTGAAAGTACATATAGACTTTTGTGAACATCTCAGCACTGGAACAATGTAATGGCCTTTGAGGAAATAATATTGGAACAGGTACTCATGGGTTACAATTTTAGGTACTTTTACCAGCATTCAGAGGGCATTTCTGACAGGGTTTTTGTGGTGCGTAATGTGATTGCCGGTAGCTGACAAACAAGTAAAGTTTACTTGTTATTCTTCCAAAGTGAGCTGTGGAACGGAGGTCCAAGTGAGCACATTACTTCCAGAGATTAATCAAATGGCAGCATGATGAAATGCACCATCAGATGCCATTGTGAGCATTTTTATTGAGCATTTTTTAGCAAAAGTTTGAAGCATTTCTTATCTTCGTTGTTATAGAAGTGAAAACAGTTTTAATTGTTGCATGTATTTGCTACAGAATATAACTGCTCTCTGAACTTGAGATAGATCTTGACATTTTGATCTAGTTGACTCACAGAGATCAGTGCCAATGATACAAATGCATTTTAAAATGGCAGCTTCCTCTTAACACAAATATGGATGAGTACCTGACAAGCAAAGCATGTTCCATAACTTTTATATAGATAATCCTTTCTAAGAATGATTTTTTAATATAAAAAGGTGGACCTTGCTCTTTAATCTTCAGAGAAGGAGTAACTATTGCGTCTTTAAATACTATAGATTAACCCCTCCTAAACTCAATAACACCATGTGACGCCCATGGATTTTGGGGGCTCCTATAATGGTTAAGGTTAATCTATATGGGTAACCATCATGGGTAAGAGGCATCTCCCTTCTGGCTCTGAGTGGGGCCTTAAAGGGTTAACCCCACAGTTACAGAGAGCCATTTGCTGTCGCTGTCTGTGTGGTGGCTAATTGATTTCCCACTGAGTTTAAAGATTAGGAACTTCCTGAGATATAGGAATTGTCATTTGCTGTTCTTGGCCCTCCTCTAGGAAAGCTGACCAATGCGAGTGACAGGCAGGCTGCATGGCTCTGAGCAGGGGGTGTGACTTGGGGGTCTGAAATATATAAAACTTGAGATTCAGAAAAATATCGGTGCTCAAGATGTCATACATCATTTTAGGGGTGTGCTCATTATTGAGGCAAGGGTTAACTCTGATAATAGGGGTTAACAATTCTACATATACCTAAAAGAAGAGTTACAGCCGTTAACTCTGCTGCTCTGCCTGGAAATTCCTGTGTTCCTGTTCCTGTGAGGGTTCAATAAGGATCTGGTTCTGTCTCTGCTAGCAGGGATAATAACAAGAACCCTCACATGTCGCTGAGTGAGTCAGATTTAGGTTCTGGTTGAGCCCAATTGAAGCAGCTGGTTGGCAGTGGTGAGATCACTGGAACACAAAAAGCAGGATGTCCGTATATGACAGCATGTCATCTGCAGACCACAGGGACCTGTTCCGGGGGAGAGGGCTGAGCAGAACCATGGCTACTACCAAGAGCTCTTGTTAGATGATGAGCTACATAGGGTGGAGGAGAGGCTTCAGGCAGAGGAGAAGGGTGAGCAAGTTGCAACAGGCCTGGTCCCTGCTCCAGAGATAGTGAAATCAGAGGAGGAAGAAATAGAAGCACATGATGCCAAGCTTGGTGAGCAACTAATGGCCCTGTGGATCCCTGCCAGGTATGGATGCCCCTTTCCAATGGGTGGCAATCAATATTAAAAGACCCCTAGACCGGTCTAGGAGAACAAGGAAGCAGTTCATTTTTACCATAGTTGATTTTGCTACCTATTATCCTCTCCCACTAGCTGATATCTCTGCTGACACGGTGGCAGAGTCATTACTGAGTTCATGGCTAGTGTCACCCAGCAATCAAGGGAGTTATGCGCTATTAAACGTCTGAGCTTATCCCCTTATCACCCCCAGACAAATGGGCTTTATGAAACGTTCAATAAGACACAGAGGAAGATGCTTTGTACTTTAGCAGAGTAGAAGGTTTGGGAACGATTCTCTTTGCCTATAGAGAGGACCTCAGGAGTCCACAGGATTCACTCCATTTAAAATTCCTGTATGGTAGACAGGTAAGGGGACCCTTGAACATGATCAGGGAGGCATGGGAAGAGGATTATGGATCAAACCCTCCCGAAGGCGCTCATTGCAGCCCTCGCAATAGTGCACTTTCAGGGTTCCTCTAAGGCTCCTCTGTCCCCTCAGATATGTAATTTGCCTGAGCACACTCCACCGATGGAGGATGGAAAGAGATTGAAGGTGCCCATATCGATGTACGCAGCGAAGGACGTAACACTTTGCCACTGAACGCGAAGCACGCAACACTTAGGAAAAAAATTATGATTTTAACAGGACTTGCTGCAATGAGCGCCCTCGCAATTGTGCCCTTTTCAGGGTTACTCTAAGGGTCCTCTGTTCCTCTAAGATGTCATTTGCATGAGCACACTCCACCGATGGAGGATGGAAAGAGATTTAAGGTGCCCAAAATGATGTACGTGATCAGCAACGAAGGACGTAGCATTTTGCCGCTGAAAGCGAGGCACGGAAAACTTGTTATCAAGCACGTACCTTGAAACACCTAAAAAAAAGAAAAATAAATTCAAAACCACACACACAGCTCAGGGGGACAGCCAGGGAGCCTGTGAGTGAGGTTGAAAGCTAATTTGAGCCCTTAATTGCTGATTTTCGAAGATCGAATATCAGCTAAGCGAGAAAAAAAATGGCAGCAATAAAAACGCAAATGCTTTCAAACAGGATCAAAACGAGCCTGAACCCTCTAACACACGCAAACCTGGTGGAGAGAAGGGGAAACACACAGGGGTCAGACCGTGGGGAGAGGTTCCCTCATCGATGGGCTCACAATGAGCGCCAAAGGTGCTCAATGCATGGCACCAAAGTGGTTGTTTGGACAACGTCTGCAATGAGCATTCATTGCAGGGCTTGCGATGAGCACCGTAAAGTAGATGGGGGAGAGGATCGCAATGAGCACTGAAGGTGCTTATTGCGGGGCTTGCGATGAGCGACGCAAAGTAGAGTGGGGGAAAGGTTTGCAATGAGCGCCGAAGTTACAGGGGGAAGAGCCTTGCATTCTGTGGCAAACAGCATTGGCAGCCTTCAAATTTTATTACCATTTTTGACGGGCAAGTAGCTAGTGTGTAATATCTACCAGAAAACCTATATATAAGGAAATGGAGTCATATTCAAATACAAATGCGTAATATGACTGAAAACTTTGCAGCTAGCAGAAGTTGGTTTGATAGGTAAAAAAAGAAGCAACCTCTATAACATAGGAATAACTGGAGAAGCAGCTGAAGCTGCTGCAGCCTTTCCATCAACTATAAAAGACATAATTGAAAGAGGGAATTATAATCTAGAACTTGTTTTTAAAGTTGATGAAACTCAACTATTTTGGAAGAGAATGCCAAGAAATGAATGCTTATATAACAAAACATACTGCATCATTATTTTTCAACTGCATTCCTCAGCAAAGATCAATTGCTCTGATGTTAGCCATAGCTATGCTTGGTCACAGTTGAGATGATCATGGGCTATGTGATGTTCACCAACCACAAGTCTTTGACATTTGAGGATCACAAAGCCCATGATGAGTTCCACTGTAGACAAGCATGGATATAGTTAACATTAGGCCATGAGGTGTTTTCTGAAGAATGCAGTGGAGAAAAATGTAAAGGGAATGACGCTCCTGTTGCCTCTTCGTTCCTTGTTTGGACACAGTCCTGCAGCACCCCGTGGTCTGCCGTGAGAAGGCCTGCCCAGAGTGATGGTGGTATTGTCAGGGCTGACAATGGGTGGTGTTTGAGGGGATGCTCCATCTGGTGTCATGGGTGCAGACTTCAGTTTACTCTGGCTCAGGTTAACACCATTTGTAAAATATCCCCAAGGTGCCTCAGGCTCCTGGTTATGGCCCAGTTGATGTCCGTGTGCCTGAAGTGCATGGAGTTGCCTCTGTCTTCATGCAGAGATGGTGCCTCCTGTTCTCATTGGCAATTATTCTATTCAGATGGAGTAGCTTGGCCAATGTGCACTCAATGGGCCTCATTCAATTGCAATTTGGCCAATTGAATAGGGCTCTTAATAGGCACATAGCATTTTTTTTTTAAAGACATTTTTAGTCAGTGAAAACCTTGCTTTTGGATAGATGTTTACTAACTAAAAACTTTCTGTAAAAAAATATGCTATGTGCTTATTTAGAGCCCTAAATAAGAATGAGGGCCCATATGTTCAAAGTACTTAACCATGTGTTCCTCCTGCATATGATGCTGGTACCATTGCGGTGGTGGTTCAGAAAGCTCATGGCAATGTCCAAGGATCTAGTATTCTGAAAGTATGTGGCTCCACAAGGAGGGTCAACCTGGGGGACTCCGGCTCAAACTCCACCCTGCTGGTGGAGGGCAGCTTGTCCATGGCCCCCATGTATTCATCACCCCCTCCTCCTGAAAGGTGGCCTCGTCCTCTTCTGTCTCCTCCTTTTTTTGTAGCACAGACTGCTGTTCTCATGATGTTATAGCTGTGGAAGGATAAACAATTGTAGATATTAAATATCAACATGTTATTATCATATCCACTGTCAGTGTATATACATGACATGATGATGAGTGGCATATGAATGAGTTTATTAGAGTGGCATGGCAGGCGCTTATCAGTTTTAATCTCTTGGTTATTTCAACATTATATAATATGGCAAACAAATACAGAGCAAAGTATTTGACAATATATTATATTTACAAATACTACATAAATGAATATTTTAACAACAAATATATCATGAAAATCATTGTGTGAATTATGTAACCAGGAACATGGTTTGTGATTTATTGGGCGGTATATGCATGTACATTAATGAGCTAAAAAGTGTTATAGCAGAGCATTGTCTGGCAAGTTATTTGGTGTAATATTTGGTAAAGTAGAATATAGCTATTAGACTACCAAGTTATGTAATTACGCTGGGGTTTAAGGATGGTACTTATTATAATTATTGTTTATTTGTAACATGTAAACATATTCTGTAGCTCTATACATGGGTTAAGTTCCAGGCAAAGACAAATTAAATATTAACACATTGCAAATGATGGAAAGCCCTGCCTTTGAGCTTAGAATCCTCTGTCTATAATGCTTTCACCAAAGCACCGTGCAAGATTGAAAACTTGCAGACTTACAATCTAAAGGTTTTATGTGTGGATCAAGAGGGCGAGAGAAGTGTTGTGCATGTTAGAGTGGAAAGTGATAGGCTTCTTTAAACAGATGTGTTCTTAGTGAGGTTTTGAAGGTTGTGACACTGGGAGATCATCTGGTGGAATGAATCAAGGTTTTCCGGATACTAGGGGCAGCACGAGAAAAGTCCTGAAGGCGGGAATGAGAGGAGGTGACAAGAGTGGTAGAAAGTAGAAGGTCGTTAGCAGAACGAAGGGGGTGTATTTGGAGATGAGAGCAGAGATATAAGGGGGGGGGGGGGCTCTTGTTGAGGGCTTTAAATGTTAGGTTGATTATTTTCAATTTTATTCCGGAGGCTACTGGAAGCCAGAGGAGTGATTGACAGAGAAGTGCTGCCGACACTGAACGTTGTGTACGGGAGATGAGTCTAGCAGAGGCATTCATTATGGATTGAAGTGGGGATAGACGGGTGTTGGGCAGGCCAGCAAGAATCAATTTGCAGTAGACAAGATGAGAAATTATGAGAGAGTGTATTAAAATCTTCGTTGTTTCCTGTGCAAGGTAGTGACATATTTTGGAAATGTTTTTTTAGATGGAGAAGGCAAGATTTTGTTAGTGACTGTATGTGTAGGATGAAAGAGAGGATGGGATCCAGTAGAACCCCAAGGCAATGGGCTTGGTTGGTGGGAGTGATGATGGAATTGTTGACAGTGAGAGAGATGTGAGGAATTGAAACTGAAGTAGAGGGTAGGAATATTAAGAGTTCAGGCTTAGACATGTTGACTTTGAGATAGTGGTTGGACATCTAAGAGGATATACTAGAGAGGCAGTTGGAGACATGTGTTAGAAGAGAGGGGGTAGATCTAGTGCTGAGAGGTAGATTTGAGTGTCATCTGTATAAAGATGATACTGAAACCCAAAAGAGTTTATTTTGGTATCAAGTAAGGATATATAGATGGAGAAGAGGAGGGGGCCCAGGACTGAATCTTGGGACCAACAGACAGAGGGTGAGGAGAAGAAGAGGTGCCAGAGAATGAGACACTAAATGTTCGATCTTGTAGTTATAATGAGAACCATGAGAGAGCAGTGTCTCCAATGCAGGGGGAGCAGAAGATATGGAGTAGAATCAGATGGTCATCTGTGTCAAAGGCAGCAGAGAGATCCAGAAGAATTAGCATAGGAAAGTGACCTTTTGACTTGGTGGTAAGCAGGTCATTGGTGACTTTAGTGAGAGCTGTCTCAGTGGAATGTTGGGGCCGGAAGCCGGATTGGAAGGTGTCAACAAGGGAGTTGGAGGAAAAAAAGTGGGTAGGGTGGTTGTAGATGAGCCGCTCCAGCAGTTTGGAAGCCAGGGGAAAAAGAAAGATAGCGTGATAGTTAGATGCAAAATCAGAGTAAGATGGGTGTTTCCTAAGAATGGGTGTAATTATTGTGTATTTTAGAGATTATGGAAACATGCCAGTATTTAGGGAAAGGTTGAAGATATGTGTGAGAGCCAGGATTAGTGTGGTAGAGAGGGGAGGGATGAGCTGTGATTTTATTTTTTTCTGGCATTCATGATGCAATGGCTATGTTGTTTGATGTTACATGGATGGTAGCTGGATTTCACAACATGTAAATATTACCCATGTTAGTTTATACATATCTGTATCCTCATTGTTCGGACAAAATATTTATATATTTGCTGCCTCTGTCTGCACTGTGTATATCCTGTTTTAACTGTACTAGTTATTCTACTACACAGCCCTTCTGAGTCAGTGTGTTAATAAGGGGCATGACCTGCAAATGGACAGATTCAAGAAGGTACACAATTTATTGGTTTTGGTTGATTGTGATATATATTTTAAGATATTCTTGAGGTTATCAATTACATTAATGATGTTAAATATGTAGTTAAATGATAGTCCCAGTGACTAACATGAATTTACAATGTCCCTCTATTTTTTTCAAATTAGTGATAACTAACTAACAACAGGATTTGATACATTTGTGGCATATTTTTCTAAATACTTTTGTTGTTATATTTAGGAATTTTGACAGTTGTTAATGTATCATCAGATATGTATTTTAATATCAGGAACATCATATACAGTATGTAATTTTATATCAGGGATACATTGCATTTGTGCTATACATGAAGCTGTTATTTTGGCAAGCATTCATTAAGTGATGATATGTAATGTGTTCAGAAGATATCTGTGTGGTTAATAATTACATTGAAGGGTCTCAGGCTCGTCCGTGTCCAAAAGCTTTAGGATGCCAACAACTGTTGCTGTGGACATTAATAGTTGCTTCCAGTCATTGAAATAGACCACTGATAGTGGACCAGCACTGGCCATCAGCAAACTGATGTCATGAGCATTAACCCTCATGGAACAATTTTCTGCTGCCACCTCTCTCCACATCCTTGCCCTATGAATGTGTTATCTTTATGCGTAGGGTGCATAGGTAAAGGTATGCGGAGTATGTTGGACACAATATATTTACATAGGTAGATGCAGTAGGGGTAGGTTGCAAAGGGATATTGGTAGGGGATGCGTAGATGGGGTATTGTATTTGTAATGTGTGTCAGGGTATGGGGGTATAGGGGGGTTGTGTATAGGTAGGGTAAGGCATAATAACTACTTATACACTACCTGTCACATAAACCGTTCACCTTTTCTGCTGGGATCTGTAGGTTAGCTTGTAAATCAAGGCACAGTCGAACTTAAAGAAGGGCAACTTGATACTATATAGACTTTACCTGGCAGCTTGTAATCTTACTGGAGTTTTCGTGGCGGTATGAATTTTCTATATGTCACAGAATCCAAAGCTTACTCACAAGCTATTTGATGTTACTGGATGAACCCTTTGACTGCAAACTTTCTTATCCCCGCAAGAATTAAGTTACTGAAACCATGGAATACATCATTAGAATTTAAGAATTTTTACTCAGTGCTCCAAGAATCACTTGTGAGTTTACTTGTGTGTGGCATAGAAAGGAGGCCTTATTCTTCAACATGCCATTTACAAACCATCTACTTATAGTCTTCATTCATTATAAGCACCTTCTCTTCTTCCTGTAAATATGACATTTTCATGCCTTAGCTACAGAAACATTTTTTTTTACTTTTCTTCTATTTACCACCTAAATCGTCTCCTGCCTTTTATTTTTACATTAATTTAGAGTTTAGTACTCTTCAACCTTCCAAGCTTAGGCTTTCCAACCATATGCTGACCTGTATATTCAACAGGGATTAAACAAATAAAATCATGCATGAAACAAATCTAAGTGACAGCCGTAATCTTTTTGCCTCTGTCTGCGTGATTATAAGGTGTGTACGGTTAAGTAGTACTATTCCTATCGGTTTAATCCCTGTTACGTCCACTATCAGGGGACGTGTATATGGCATGGATTTTTGGAAGCGGGAGATGGAAAAAGATGCTTGGTAGGTCCTCCCACTTCAAATTTGAGCCACGTATTCCATGCTTGGCAGCTGTCACCAGGTTTACCCAATGCGCAGTGTAGGTGATATACCTGCCCTGACCATGCTTTGCAGACCAGGTATCAGTGGTCAGATGGACCCTTGCCCCAACACTGTGTGCCAGAGATGCCATTACTTCCTTTTGCACAATCGAGTACAGGTTGGGGATTGCCTTTTGTGCAAAGAAATTTCGGCCGGGTACCTTCCACGGCAGTGTCCCAATAGCTACAAATGTTTTGAACGCCTCAGACTCCACCAGCTTTTATGGTAAAAGCTGGCGGGCTAAGAGTTCAGACAAGCCAGCTGTCAGTTGCCAGGCAAGGGGGTGACTTTGTGACATTGGCTTCTTATGCTCAAACATGTCCTTGACAGACACCTGACTGTGGGCAGATGAGCAGGAACTGCTCAGGGCGAGACACGGAGTGGCGGATGGTTGAGAGGGGGCAAGCAGGGCAGCAGTGGTTGACGTGGCTGAAGATGCTGGACCAGGAGGAGGATGGCGGCTTTGACTTTGTGTGCTGCTTGTACTCATGTGTTGATCCCATAGGCGTTTGTGATGTGACAACATGTGCCTTCGCAAAGAAGTTTTACCTAGGTGGGTGTTGGACTTCCCATGACTCAGTTTCTTTTTGCACAGATTGCAAATGGCATCGCTATTGTCACAGGCAGACACACCAAAAAATTGCCACACTGCTAAGCTCTGGTGGTGGCAACAGCATGCGTTGACTGGCGTGCTGTCTGGCTGACCCCGGGTGCCGATGCATGCTGTCTGACTGTGACACTAGCTACTTGCGACGACCTTCCCCTGCTTCCAACTCATCTCCTCCTCCTCTCTGTCTCCCCATCTGAACTTTCCTCCTGTTCTTCTTCTCTTATAGCGGGCACCCACGTGACATCCACGGACGCATCATCATCATCAACCAATTCACTTGTATCTGACAACTCAACAAAGGAAGCAGCACCGGGTACAACATCATCATCATCAGACCGTACGTCCATGACTGTAATGCTGCCTGACTGGGACATATCCCTGCTATCTACATCCTCTGGCACTAATGTTTGCGCATCACTCATTTCTTCCAACGGATGTGTAAATAACTCTGCTGACGGATCAAGTGAAGCGGCTGTGGTGCTAGTGTTGGTGGTGGCGGCAGGCGGGCGAGTGGTAACTGGAGATGTGCCCGAAGCTAAGCTGGAGGAGGATGGTGCGTCTAGGTTCCGAGCGGAAGCTGTAGAAGATTGGGTGTCCTGTGTTAGCCAGTCAACCATCTCATCAGAACTTTTCAAGTTCAGAGTACGTTGCCTCTGAAAACTGGGCATTATTCTAGGGCCAAAGGGAATCACAGCACCATGACCACGACGGCCCCTGCGGGGTGGCCTGCCTCTGCCTGTCATTTTTTTTTTTGATTAGTGGTACTGCGTACAAGCTACTGTTACACCAGATATGAGTGTCACTGTGCACTGGCAAAAGTTGGCAGAGTAGATGCAATAGGCTTCACACACATGCCTGTAGGCAGGCAACTGATATTCAATTGATTACAGTCAAAAAAGTGTTGTTTTATGTCACTGTACACTACAGTTGCACCAGATATGACGTATCACTGTGCACTGGCAAAAGTTGGCAGAGTAGATGCAATAGGCTTCACACACATGCCTGTAGGCAGGCAATTGCTATTAAATCTATTACAGTCAAAAAAGTGTTGTTTTATGTCCCTGAGCACAATATAAGCTGTGAGCCTGGCACAGGCAGGCAACTGAAATTAGATTACAGGAAAAAAATGGTTGTTTTCAATGTATGTTACACCACCAGGTATGAGTAGTGAAAATAAGCACAATATAAGCTGTTAGGTGGCAGGCTGGCAGGCAGGCATAGACTACACACAAAAAATTATAAAATAAAATAAATGATGTTCAAAGTTTCCTCAATGATAAAGTATAGGGGGCGAACCGAAAAGCGCATGCGAACGCCAACATGCGAAAATCGCTGCGAATAGTTCTCCGGCCAACTGTTCGGGACATCACTAATCCTTATGGGAAAAGCTTGTTTGCTACTCATCATTTTTGGTACTTATCCTGCTTTCTGGAAGGAATTAACCTTGAGTACCAAGGTACAATTATATATAAAACAAAAATAGTCCCTTTAATAAAGTGGAATTTATGGTTTGAGAAATAATTCTAAGTTAAACCACTTTAACAGCAAATAGTTACATCAAAAAACATTGTGCATCCTACATTAGGCATTATATATTGCCTAACCATTCTTTATTTATTTTTTTTACATTAAAGTAATGCAGTAATTATACCTCCAGTTGAGATGTTGCTGTCTCCATAAGACTTAAATCTACACTCAGACTGAACAAAGTATGCATTATGTCAATTTGTGATCTACCTATGCTCACTCAGAGATCTATTGGTAGGCTGAGATCTACTTTTTGGGGGCCAGTAGAACAATATTGGTACAAAGAGTAAAAGTACATTTCATTTAAGTGGAGTTCTTGAAATACAGCGTCTATATTCTAGGTTACTTTTACTCTTTTGCTCAATATTTTATTTTATATTATCATGTGTCATTTAGGACTCTCGTTATCCTTTGTAATATTAGTTCTTTCTTCAAGTTTTTTTTTTTAACTAGAACCTCTATTGTCCAGCACTGCTGAATGTACTGGATTGTATAAAAATATAAACGCTATTATTTATTAGTTCAGCTGTATTCTTAATATTTTCAATAGACACAATACAGTTTCTTGTTAAATTCGGTATATATAAACACATCTTATAATTATGCGCCTACACCTGTACGATAGTGCGTGCATATGTCAGTAATTACAGTGTAATTATGTGTGATTATTACAATACCTTTTCCAGCTCCTGTAGCCATATTGCAGACCTCTGATTTGTACAAAAGTTCTCCGATAACAATCTGGAGGCCCTCTCATCAGAATAATGGCTCTGTCAACAAAAACATTATGATTAATGAGATTTTGGAACAGCTCGGCGGCTGCTTCCCTGGCATTGATTCACTCTAGTGATTTACAGAGCAGTTTAAATAAGCAAAACCTGCATACAGCATCCCCATCTCCAATGCAGCCATGAATTATTTTATTAATACCTGGTTACTGTGGCCTCACAAAGAATCAGCCATGCATATATCTGCATCATTGACAATGTCTCAGTATAACCTTTCAATGTAACCTGCCTTGCCTTCCATAGAATATTTCTCTATTACACTTTCCATGTCTCCCCTATTCTCCCTATGATCAAGTTAACCCTATACTATGCTCAATATAACCCAATGTTATCCACAATATAACCACCATACTCTCATATAACTCCATGCTAAAAACAATACAACCCCATGTCATCCTCCAGTATAAACTTCTTTATCTTTCTGCATAACTTTTGCTTAAAACTTCTTCTATCCCTACTTATAAAGTCTCCAGATAACTCCTTTTATCGCTCTATTTAATGTCTTCTTATAATGGGAAATGGAATTCCTTAATACTGCTCTATATCATCAAATAAAACATTGAAAACTAATTGAAGGTGTAAGCTAGCTTCACTCAGCAGCTTATATGTTTGAGCTCTTTAGACATTCTAGTTTGAAAGGGAAAACACATGAAATGTATTATTACAGTGATAATATAAGCATTTAAAGGGAGCTTGTAATTTATGGTCCCTTCAAGACTTAAGAGCTTGTCCATTTAATGTCAATAAGCACTGTGATGCAAAGCGACTACAGCTGTATCAAGGTAAATCGTCGTAGTGCTGTAAAAGGCTGCTTTAGAAATCTCTCCAGCTTTTAGAAATAAATATAACATAATGAAAATAGCTTCAACTAATTGTACATGATGGTAAAGAAGAGCTGTAATGACTTCTGTGGCCCTTTCTCTGTATACTACATCTAGATCTGCATCTGCTCCATCTAGCTATGTAATCTAATGATTTCTTAAAGTTTTACTGTTATCTAGGAAAATCATTCCATGTTTATGAAATATTAAAGCATCTGACTACAATAACAGAGTCTGGGTTTAGGACTGTTATTGAACATTGGATTTGTTACATCATTGGAGTATGAGGCCAGCTAACGAATTTTCCCAGGCATCCTCAAAAGCAGGCAGAGGTTCAAACCCTGTTTAGGTACGGCCCTATAATTTAGAACTGTATGCTAAATTTAAAGATTTCTAAAATTAATATTATGCTATTGGATTGCACAGCTGGTAATTTTGTTATGTTGTTACATACTTCACAAATATATATATATATATATATATATATGTATATATATGAATAATCAGAATAGTGCAGTATATAGTGATACCTTTTTTATTGGATAAACATATTCATAGTTTTCATCACTAGCTTTTGAGAGTGAACCTGTCTTTTTCAAGTCCGAAGTAAATATGATAGAATCCCATTGAAATGCACCAACTACAGTAAAAAAAAAAACTATGAATATGTTTGTCCAATAAAAAGGTATCACTTTATACTGCAATACTCTGATTATTCACCTAGATTACTGAATACTCACGGCTACCTCACTTTTTATATATATATAGTTTGTTTTTCAGCTGTGTCCCCCCAGATATTTTTTAGTTCCTATGCTATTGACTGTGGTCTTTTAAGTTACTCCTGTATTGCTACCTCCAATCTCTCCATATAATCTCTCACTAGAACTTCTTTAGTCTTTCGAGATATCTCCTATCTCCCTAAGGGTGTTAACTAGGTTAGAAGTATTTTTGCTAAAAGTGTAAATCTATTTTCAGAAGAGGCGGGGAGGGACAGATGAATATTATATAAAAAAGGGGTTGTTCCGGCCTAAGTACAGTTGAAACTTCAGGAGTAGATCTTAGCTGTAACTATTCAGTAATTTATCTGAAGCAATGACAGAGCTACTACAGGTGCAGCAGGTGAGAAACATGGGGTAGGGGCCATGTGCTACCATCAGCAGTGGCCTGGAGTAAAAGGGGACTTGATAGAAAGGTGATCTGCATACATATAATGTTAAAAAAAGAAAACTATGTATTAAATAAAATATTTTTAATAGCAGTTGGGTGGACCTTCTCACACACCAAGGCAAAGTGAAATTCACAAACTACAGACAGCAACAAGGAAGTTGTTATTTTTTAATCAACGCTTCCAACTAAATTCAGCTAAATATGCTTGACCCTCAAAAGCTCAGTATTGCTTTGTGCATTCTCCATTTTATAGAAAGCATCAATATCATTAAAGTGAAGTGTCAACTATGCAATCTTATAAATTATTAATAACTTTAGATTGTAAGTTTGCATGTTTTCAATCTTGGACAGTGCTTTGTGGAAAGGACTATGGACACTGGATTCTAAGCTCAACCCCATCCTTTGCAGTGTTAATATTGCTATTGATTTTTGCCTTGAGCTTAGCCCATGCATAGCGCTACAGAATATGTTAATGCATTAAAAATAAACAATAATAATATCTTTTGTTGTTGTTTAAAAAATATATATGAAGTTTACCTGCTGGCTAAAAACACTTCATATTTAGATGAAACAAATATTTTTTAGTGGTCCTTTAACTGGGAGAGAATGGCCTCCATTCAATTGCAACAGTTACAGTTTGATTCAATTGAACAAGCCCGCAGCTACATGTCTGAAAGCCTAAATCGTAAACCATGCGCCCGTAAGTAATATTTCAGGCATCATTATGATCAATTAAGCAAGCCCTAACTACCCATTTAGAAACAGCCACTAGTAAATGAGACCGTCATCATGACGTCAGTAAAACGTGGAGGTTAAACATCAATCGATAAGCATTTAGATGTCTGATATGTGATATACTAAATAATAAAAATAAATTACTATACTGTTCTAGTCCATGTTGATGGGCTGATATGTATTAACTCCTTGATTACCAAGATTGATATAACATGGAAATAAAACATAAAAGAATATATTTTTGATTGCAGATTTGCGAACTTGAGACTGTTGTGCACTTAATTTAAATTTTTTAAGTTCTGGTACTTGTAAGATTTGCGGGCTTGAGGAATTGTAGCAATTGAATAGCAATTTGCGATTGCAACATGTATGGGCTTGAAAGATCAAAGGCTTAGATGGGTCAGAGTTACAATTTTGACAACCGAAGGGATTTTGAGCCTGTAACCCACAAACCGATTGCAGGTAGCTAAAAGGTACCAGCAGGTACCAATTGAATAGCAAATTATTTTACGGGGGCTCTTGTCACTACAATTTGCTTAATTGAAAGGAGTCCTAAGTTTGTGAATGTATCTGCCTCTACTTATAATCCTTCTTTTACTCTTCACATTCTTTCAGATACTAATACAAGATCACTAATTGCTCACTAATGCAAAAGTTCCAATATATCCATTTGGTACTAGAGCTTTCAGTTGTGCAGCTCCAGTTATGGAGTTCGAGAGTTCCCATCAATGGATATCTTGAAAAAGAAGCTCACAGCTTTCATTTCAACACAAGACTTTATGGATTTATTGTAAAACATTTCAAGTCCAACTAGTAGAATTATTAATATTATCTAAACCTTTATTCTTTAGCATGCTATATTTCTTAGAAGTTTTTAGTTAGTAAGCATCTATCCAAAAGCAAGGTTTTTACTAACTAAAAACTTATTTAAAAAATATATGCTATGTGCTTATTTAGAGCCCTATTCAATTGGCCAAATTGCAATTGAATGAGGGCCCATTTATTTAGTATAAATAATTATGTATACCTTTCTAAACTCTGCAGATACTATCTGGTTAGTGGAACCAATGCATTTATTTTGACAAAAATCAATTTACATTATAGAATTTAGTCCATTATGAGAAATGCTTTTCAATATTACTAATGACAAATATGTCCACACCACAATCTCCATTTTGATTGGTTCTTTCCATCCACTAGCGATCTTGGTGTAAGTAGAAAAAGCAATCAATTAGTGAAATACCTCATTAATTATCAGCAAGATGTGTCTTCCTAATGTACAAGTGCCGGGAATTCCATCATATATATATATGTATATATATATATATATATATATATATATATATATATATATATATATATATATATAAATAATATTGAATTAATTTGAGATGTGTTTAACTCTATCACTGCACAACAAGTCATAGCTCATTGCAACATATACAATCATTTGTTTTAGTCTATAAAATGGTGTTTTGCAGGATGCAGAAATTTAGTTAGAGCTAAAAGGTTATAGCCAATACAAAGCCTTAGCAAACTAAGGCAGAGTACTGTTGTTTTTAACTTCATATATATTGATTTCTTACATTTTGTCCCAAATGTTTCTTTGCAAAACCTTTTTGAAAAAACCCTTTCACAACTTGGTCAGAACATATGGAAGCGAAAGTTGCGCACACAGTTGCAAAACTCCATTTTAGTTTCATCTTTTGATAGACTTTTTCATTGAATTATCTCTTAGCCACAGGTAAAATACACCTCACTGGAGCCCAGGGCCTTTTGTTGTTTCGGTTCTGCTGTAAATCAATGTCTTAAAGTGCTCCCTGTTTATAAAAAATATACTGGTGTTGTAGGAGACTGTGTAGGCCAAAGTATTTCAATCAACGCTGTGTATTTACTATGCTGTTTCAGGCTTCAGGGCCTCAGGCAGTGGACAACAAACACTTAAATAATGTATAAGTAAATAAGATTATACAGCAATATTCAGTTCATTTTAAAGTTGCAGGGAGAGTATATATATATATATATATATATATATATATATATATATATATATATATATATATATACACAATTTAACCATTTCACATTTCTTTGCATCATTATTCTATTACTTTATATAGTGACATTCTGTCACATATAACATGAAAGCATGGCCATTTCCCACAACATGCATGTCATTTTTAAGTTTTACACAACTTTTAAAAAAAAAAGAAAAAAGACTCCATAGCAAAAAAAAATAATTTCAAAATTATTGGGAGGGGCTGGAAATGAACCGGCGGTCTTGGTACATATTGGTACCAATGACAAAGTTAGTGGAAGATGGAGTGTCCTAAAGAATGATTTTAGAGAACTAGGTAATAAGCTGAAGGCATGGAACTCCAAGGTAGTATTTTCTGAGATACTACCAGTGCCATGTGCTAGCCCAGGGAGGCAGAAGGAGATTAGGGAGGTTAATGCGTGGCTAAAGATGTGGTGCACTAAGGAGGGGTTTGGCTTTTTAGAGCACTGGGCTGACTTCTCACTTCGGTACAATCTCTACAGTAGGGATGGATTGCACCTAAATGATGAGGGAGCTTTTGTACTAGGGGATACGATGGTAGAAAGGCTGGAGGAGTTTTTAAACTAGTAGGTGGGGGGGAGGGACTAGATATAAGTAATGGGGTAGAAAGTGTAGAGGGTATAAGGGATGAATTAACAACTCATAGGGGAGGAGATGGGGGGAGGGGTAGTATAGTCAATAGGGAGGTAGTACTAAGTAATTCAAGTACAGTGGCAGGCACTTCAGGTGTATGCTTGCTAATGCCAGAAGCTTGCCAGGAAAAATGGGAGAGTTAGAATTATTAGCAATTAATGAAAAATGGGATTTAATAGGCATTAGCGAAACGTGGTGGGATGAGTCTCATGACTGGACTGTTATCTGGATGGTTATAACCTATTTAGGAAAGATAGAGACAATGGTAAATGAGGAGGCGGGATTTGTCTGTATGTTAAGCCTGAATTTAAGGCTATAGACAGAGAAGATATTTATGGTGGACCTAGTGATAAAGTTGAATGTTTGTGGGTAGAGTTAAATAGCGGAGCAGCAAATTCCAAAAGAATATTAGTAGAAGTATGCTATAAACCCCCAAATATAGCTGAAAGTGAGGAAATACAATTATTGTTACAGATTGGAAATGCAGCTAAGCACGGGCAAGTTCTAATAATGGGAGATTTTAATTACCCTGAAATAAACTGGATAAATGAGACCAGCAGTTCAGCTAAGGGGAGCAGGTTCTTGAGTACACTCAGAGATCATTATCTGGCCCAGGTTATACAGGAGCCTACTAGAAATGAAGCTATCTTAGATTTACTCATCACAAATAATATTGATATAGTATCAAATGTTGAAATAGGGCAACCTTTGGGAAACAGTGATAACAACACAGTCTTATTTGAGATTGAATTAAAAAAACAACATTTTAAGGGGCCAACAAAAACTCTTAATTTTAAAAGGGCAGATTTTAACGGTCTAAGGGCAGCAATACAAAGTATAGACTGGGACAGAGAACTGATAGGTAAAAACACTGAACATAAATGGACAACATTTAAATCCTTACTAAATATACATACACATCGGCATATACCGTGTGGGAATAAAAGTAAAAGGAGTAAATCACAACCCATGTGGCTTAATAATGATTTAAAGATCAAGATACGGAGTAAAAAACAGGCATTTAAATTATACAAACAAGAGGGGACAGAGACTGCTTTACGGGAATACAAGGAAATCAACAAGGCTTGCAAAAGCGCGATTAGACTGGCTAAAATAGAAAATGAAAAATGTATTGCAAAAAAGAGTAAGACTAACCCTAAAATATTTTTTAAGTACATTAATGGGAAGAAGGCGAGGATGGAAGCTATAGGAACATTAGAATGTGAAAAAGGCTGTCTGAAAATTAGTGATCAGGAAAAGGCAGATGAGCTAAATAGGTTATTTTCTTCGGTATACACAAGGGAGGTACCAGTGGTTGGGACACTGCAACATAATAGGGCTACACTACCTTTGCCAAATAATTGGTTAACACAGGAAGTAATCCAAAAGAGGTTGGAAAAAATAAATGTTAATAAAGCCCTGGGTCCTGATGGAATACATCCAAGGGTACTAAGGGAACTGGGTTCTGTAATAGCCAAACCATTATATTTAATTTTTCAAGATTCACTCAACACAGGGTCTCTACCAGATGACTGGAGAAAAGCTGATGTGATACCTATATTTAAAAAGGGAGCAAGAGCAAATCCAGGGAATTATAGCTTCTGTAGTGGGGAAGCTTTTAGAAGGGTTAAAAAGGGATAATATACAAGAATATGTCTATTTGAACAGGATAATAAGTAGGAGTCAACATGGATTTATGAGGGATAGGTCATGTCAAACAAATCTAATTAGTTTCTATGGGGAGGTTAGTAGGAACCTGGATCAAGGCAACTCAGTGGATGTAGTCTTTTTGGATTTTGCAAAGGCTTTTGATACAGTGCCACATGGGAGACTATTGGGCAAACTAAGGGATACAGGAATTGCAGTAAATATTTGCTCATGGATTGAGAGCTGGCTAAAAGACAGGAAGCAAAGGGTTGTTGTAAATGCAACATACTCCAATTTGGCTAATGTGGTAAGTGGGGTTCCTCAGGGTTCAGTATTAGGTCCTCTCCTTTTTAACATATTTATTAATGACTTAGAGGTAGGATTGGAGTGTGGGGTCTCCATTTTTGCTGATGACACAAAGTTGTGCAAGGTAATTAAATCAGATAATGATGTGCTTTCCCTCCAAGGGGATTTACATAAAATTGAGGAATGGGCATCTAAATGGCAGATGAGATTTAATACGAATAAATGTAAGGTTATGCATCTGGGAAGGAAAAATAGCCATGCAATTTATAATCTTAATGGAGATAATATAGGTGTATCAGATATTGAAAAAGATTTGGGAGTGCTTGTGGACAACCACCTAGGTAACAGTGCTCAAAGCCAAGCAGCAGCTGCAAAGGCAAATAAAATATTAGCATGTATTAAGAAGGGTATAGAAGCCAGGGAAGCAAATATAATTCTGCCACTATACAAATCTCTATTACGCCCTCATTTGGAATATGGAGTACAATTTTGGGCACCACTTCATAAAAAGGACATTTTAGAGCTGGAAAAGGTACAGAGAAGGGCAACAAAACTAATAAGGGGAATGGAGGGGCTAAGTTATGAAGAAAGACTAACCATATTAAACTTATTTTCTCTTGAAAAAAGGCATCTAAGAGGAGATATGATTACCTTATATAAATACATCCAGGGTCAGTATAAAGATTTGTCAGGGGAGCTTTTTGTGCCAAGAGGTTTTCAACTGACAAGAGGATATCCCTTGAGGTTAGAAGTAAAAAATTCCACCTCAAAGAAAGAAAAGGGTTCTTCACAGTAAGGGTGGTTAATCTGTGGAATTCTCTACCAGAGGAAGTGGTGACAGCTGATTCGATAGATAACTTTAAAAGGGGACTAGATTTATTTCTAATTAAAAAGGGAATTCAGGGTTATCATGGATAATTAGAGAGACAGTATTGATCCAAATGTTTTACATTTCCCTTTGAGACAATTGGCTAAGTCTCGCTTGTGTGTGTTTTTTTTTCTATTTGCCTTTTCTGGACTAATTAATAATATAAAAAAAAAACATTAAATAATTGATTAATAATTAATTAACAACTGATGAATTAATAGTTAATCCACATATTCCAGATCAGAGGAGATCTTAAAAGGTTGAACTTGATGGACTGAAACTCTTTTTTCAACCTTAAATACTATGGCCCTCATTCAATTGCAAATTGGCCAATTGAATAGGGGTCTAAATAAGCACATAAAATTTTTTTTTTAAAGAAGTTTTTAGTTTAAATATCTATCCAAAAGCAAGATTTTCACTAACTAAAAACTTTAAAAAAAAAAAATGCTATGTGCTTATTTAGAGCGCTATTCTATTGGCCAAATCACAATTGAATAGGCCCTATGTAACTATGTGAACCATTAGTCATTAGTTAAAACATAACTTTATGTTTACGCCCACCTACTCCCCTGCAATTGAGACTTTTTCTTCTTTTTGAATCTTGTCTTAATTCCTCTCCTAGAACACTTGGGGCCTCATTCAATTGCAATTTGGCCAATTGAATAGGGCTCTAAATAAGCACATAGCATATATTTTTTAAAGAAGTTTTTAGTTAGTGAAAACCTTGCTTTTGGATACATGCTTACTAACTAAAAACTTCTTTAAAAAATATATGTTATGTGCTTATTTAAAACACTATTCAATTGGCTGAATCGCATTTGAATGAGGCCCTTGGACTTTTACTTTACTGAATATTCTTCTTTCATGTTGTTCTTACACAACATAAACCATAAAAAAAATCTTTGCCCCACCCCTCATCTTTTGATGGCTCTCAAAGGCATATCTAAGAATCCCTGTTTTTTACCATTTTCTAATCTAACACATGCTGCTTTTATCACACACACACACACACATGTATAGAGTAATTCTATACACCTATAGATATATTTTATCACATATATCATTGTAATTGCAAGTTTTTTGGTAACGCTATGTTAAAAGTTACGGGCTTGTGCACACGCAATGAGCACCAAAGGCTCTCATTGCAGGCCTTGAAAGCTATGGGTTTGACGGGGCTGGAATGAGCGCCAAAGGCATTCATTGCGGGGCTCGTTATGAGCGCCAAAGGCGCTCATCTTGAGGCCCGTATGTGACTGGCTTGACGGGGCTGCAATAATTGCCGAAGGCCCGTAATGTAGAGGGGGGAGGTTCCGAACGGCTTACAAATAACGCAAAAGCTATTCAGGGACCGCCAAAAAAAGCCAATTGATTAGAAAATGAGCTTACAACCTCACACACAGCACAAGGGGAGAGGCAGGTAGCCTATAAGCGAGGTTGCCAGCTAATTTGCTATTTCATTGGTGTTCTCAAAACGGCTAGGTGAGAAACAAAAATGGGGGCTGTAAAGCCGAATTTTTTTTAAGGCCATAGATCGAAAAACCATTCGGGCTTGGGGAAAATGGTCACACCCGTAAATGGAAACAGGAACACAGAGGTGGGAGAGGTGTGAGAAAGACACAGGGGAGGGAGAGGGGACGCTCATTGCGAGACCTGTACGTGACTGTGTCAAAGGCCCTCATCGCAAGGCCCATAAAGTAGAGGGGGGGAGAGCTGCCCTCAAGTTAGACAAGAGAGGAAAAGAAAATCAGGGGAGGGAGAGGGAAACAGACACAGGGGAAGGAGGAAAGAGACACAGGGTGCTCAACGTGAGGCCCGTAAAGTAGAGGGGGGAGAGGCTCGCAATGAGCGCCAAAAGTGCTCATCGCGAGGCACACAAGTTAGAGGGGGGAGAGCCTTGCATTGTGTGGCAAACAGCATTGCCAGGCTTCAAATTTTATTGCCGTTATTTTTGACGAGCAAGTTGCTAGTTGTTATATAATAAACCATACTGAGTTTTTTTTCCATTATATCCTTACTTATCTCTCATCCCTTCTCTCTCTCTTCTCTCTCACTTCCTCCTCTCTCCTTTTCTCTCTCTTACTCCTTCGCTCTCTCTCTCCCTCATTCTCTCTTCTCTCTCCTTCACACTCTCTCTCCTCCTCTGTCTTTCTCTCTCTCTCTCTAGTTGTCCGTCCTCTCTCCATCCCTCTATTCCTCTCTCTCCCCTTCTCCCTCCATCCCCCTTTCTCTCTGTCTTTCTGCTCCCTCTTTCTCTTACTCCCTCTTTCTATCCCTCCCTCTCTTTCTCTTCCTCTGTCCCTCTATCTTTCTCCCTCAATCCTCCCACTCTCTCCACTCCCCCTTTCTCTATTTCTCTCTCCATCTCTCTCTTCTCCTTCCTCTATCTGCCTTTCCCATTCTCACTCTCTTTCCCTCCATTTTTCCTTATCTCTCTCTCCCTTCCTGATTCTCTCTCTCTCCCCCTCCCTTCTTCTTTTTCTCTCCCTCTATTCCCCCCTTTTTCTTTCCCACTATCTCTCCCCGTCACTTTCTTTTTCTCTCTCTCCTCCTCTCTTTCTCCATCCCTCCCCTCTCTTTCTCTATCCCTCACTCTCTCCTTTTCCCTTTCTTTCATTCACTCTCTCCTTCTCTATCCTCTTGTCTCTCTATACTTCACATTCTCTCTTCTTCATACTCTCTCTATCTCTCCCTCTCTTGCTCCCTAACCCTCTCTCTCCTTTACTCTCTCTCTCCTTCTCTATCTCCTTCATACTCTACCTCTCTCTCTCTCTCCCTCCTTCACACTCTCATTCCCTCTCTTTCACACTCTACTTCTCTCTTTCTCCTTCACGCTCCCTCCTTCCCTCTCTCCTCCTCTGTCTTTCTCTCTCTCTCTTTCCCTCTCCATCACGGTCCCACTCTCTCCCAATCTCCACCCCCCCCCCACTGTCTGTCCCCCTTTTTCTCTTCCCTTTTCTCTTTCCCTATTTCTCTCTCTCCATCTCCCCCTCCATCCCTTTCTCTTCTCTCTCCCCGCTCTCTCTCCCTCTCTCACTTGCTTTTTCTCCCCATCTCTCTTTCCATATTTTTCTAATTCTACCCTCTCTTTATCCTCCTTCTCTCCCTTTATATCTCTCTCAGTCCCCCACTGTTTCTCTCAATCTCTGTCTCTTTCTCCTTCACACTCTACTTCTTTTCTCTCCTCTCTCCTTCACATCTCTACTTATCTCTCTCTTCATCTCTCTCCTTCTCTCTCTCTGTTTCGCTCTTTCACATTCTCTCTCCCTCCTTCTCTCTATCCCCCTCTGTCTTTCTCTTCCTCTCTCTCACTGTCCCCCTCTTTCCATCTCCCTCTCTTTCTCTACTCTCTCCACCCTCTCCTCTCCCACTGTCTCTCCCTCTCTCCCCCACTTTATTTCACTATTTCTCTATCTCACTCTCCCCTCTTTCTCCCCTCTCCTTATTTCTCTCTCCTTCTCCTCCTGTTTCTCTCAATCTCTCTCTCCCCCTCTTTCTCTCCACTCCATATCTCTCTCCCTCCTATTTCTCTCCATCTATCTCTCCATTTCTTACCTCTATCTCACTGTCCCCTCTCTTTCTCTCCATCTCTCCCTCCTTCTTAATCTCTCTTCCTCTTCCCACCCTCTCTCTTTCTCTCCCTCCCCCCTCTGTTTATTTATCTCTCTCTCCCCCCTCTGTCTCTCACCCTCTCTCTTTCTCTCCATCCCCCTTTCTCTCTGTCAATCTTTCTCTCTCCCCCCTCTCTCTCCATGTCGCTCTCCTCTCCCACTCTCTTCTCTATCATTCCCCCTTCCCTCCCCTTTCTAATATCCTTACCTGCATGCTCCTGTGTCCGGCTGGTCCGCCCCTCAGTGGCTCCTTCCCTTTGTCGCTCCTCATCTCCACGGTACTCAGTGGAGAGAGCAGTTGCTGGGAAGAAGGAGGAGGAGGGAGCCTGAGATAGGGGGCAGGTGGAGGCAATTCTGCCACCCCAAGAGACAGTAGCAAGGGGGGCAGTCTGCCCCCCGTGCACCCCGCCTAATTACACTACTGTAATGGGCAAAAACTAACACAGCAGTCAATTCTTCACTATTGATATTTTCTATCTCTACCATCCAATTTATCTCTATCTCTACCATCAAATCAGGACCCCCGCAGGTCCCCACATTAACCTTTTTCTGCGGGGGCCGGATTGGGACCACCGCAGCATTTAAACATTTAAATTTGTTTACCAAAATCAATGGTTTATACCAATACTTATATGTAATAAATGTTTACTCTGTATACTTTTTATTTAACTGTGTTTTTTGTATGGTCATCATTGATGTATGTGTGATTTTGTTTTATTCATATTTTTATTTATATCCACAGACTTTATACAGGTTAGGAAGCGCTTCCTTTACACACTTCCAAGTATTATAAAGATTATGGAAATCTAAAATATTATATATAATATACCAATATATATGTTATATTTGGGGACAATTGCTTTGTTTTATTACATGTTATTGTTGTTCATTTTAATGAAGGTTATTAAAACATGTAGAGAGAACACTGCCATCTAACTAGGAGAGAGGAGGAAATAATAGCTCCAGGTGCATGGGTTTATGTTCCAAATTTATATCACTAGCTGATTTATATTATGTTGTTCGATCATCTTTATAATCAACAATAAATTAGTTTAGTTTGAGTATGGTTTTGTATGCACACTGCCACTACCCTAATGCCTAGATTGTGCATTGTATTGGTAAGAAATTGTGGTGTATTTATGTTTAATGATCAGTTAAGCTATTTCACATAAACTACATTATTAACACTGTGATTACTGCAACATTGTACTTATGCTCAGTATGCCATTCAGGGCCAGTTAGGCCCTACGATGTGGTATCTTTTTTTTTTTTGCAAAGATATTACAAATTATTAAAGAAACTGTGAGCTCTTGATTTTTATGTAAATTAATTAACTTCAGCTTGTACTACATTGCAAGAGTCAAAATAGACTTCAAACTCTGTTATAGTTCTGCAAGGAACAAAACTGATTGTAAGTTGTCAAGAGAAAGATGAACTAACTACAATGTAAAGGCAAGCTCTTTTACCACAATGCATGGCTTAAACAGTTTAGAGGCTCTTTTACCACATTGTAAAATAGATATAAGATCACCTACCAACATCTGACAACTTTTGAATCATGATCTACTATGTAATTATTTAACATTTGAAGAACTACAGTGGGCTGTGGGTCCTATGTATGCCAAAGCATTATGGGAGTCGATATATATGTATGGTTCATCAACATTTTTTACAGTTGACTCAATATGTAGAATTTCTGCTCCTGTTCTGGAAAGAAGAACTTAGAAACTGGAAAAAAACTGGATTGTCCTGTTAGTTACCCTACACACACTATCTGGACTTTGAAATGTTATACTAATTCTATACCACTAATATTTCAGCTGAAATAAAATATAGAGTCGAATTGGGTTTCAGTTTGGTGTGATTGTATTGAAACTTGTAAGTAAAAACTGTATTTTACTTTACATTTGAGGAAACATTCTGCATTACAGATCATCTTCAAGTTAGATCATCTTTAATTGCAATAAATTGTATCCAATTTTTTTTTATTTGCCCTGAATAAGTTATTCCAGTTGTACTAATTTATTTCCCTTTTAATACTCTAGAATTGGCTCAGCTTTTAATTGTGTGGTAGAATATTGTCATTCAGCCGTGCCCAACTCTCCATGACCTTATGGACAGCAGCACTCCAGGCACCTCTGTCTCTACTCCTCCTGTGGATTCCATCAAGCTCATGTTCATTGCAGTTTGACTTGATTTCCTTCTGTATGGATTAATTAGATCTTCTTACAGTCGAAGGAACTCTAATCAGTTTTCTCTAACACCACAATTCTGAGGCAACAATTCTACATGGCCCCTTCTTTAAGGTCCAGGTCTCACATTCGTATGCGCAATTTGATCTCTTGTGCCTCTTCAAATGCCATATTGCACATCTGAGTTCTTAGTCCATATATTGTTGGAGCAGAGCTTGCAGGATCTTATGCATTACCTTGCTGGTATTAGCGCAATTGTTTGATAATTAGAGCACTCTTTGGCATTGCTTATTTTGGGATTGGGATATAGACTGACCTTTTCCAGTCTACTGATTTACAAACTTAAAGCACAGGTACCTAATTGTTTGAATGAAGGTTTTTCATATACAGCCTTCATTTAAGAAGAATAGACATAACACTCTAAATATCTTCCAACTAGGTTTTGGAAATTGGTCCACTTTTTGATCCACTCAGTCTGATTTCCTCTTTGCAGTCAGTGCTTGTTGGTTTTTATATGGATACAATTTATTTTTATAAGAACAGGGTGATCACTATATACTGTATAAGAGTTACGATTATACATCACTCTAATATACTGTGCACTTTTTTTATGGTACTTTATTTAGTGGCCAGTTCTGGGCCTATTGGTTCCCTAATATAGGATTTTAATGTATTTTATTACTTTTTATGGACATCACTTCACCCATTATCATAAATATATATATTTTTTTCACACACATCATATTTATTATTTATCATTCTTTCTGGTATAATATAGTATACCACTTCAAAGAGGCACTCACTTAATTTTTTTACATATGTTTAACACATTAATTAGTCTCATATTTTTTCTTATAATTTTGTATTCCTGTATTCCTGTATATCTATCACATTTATGAGATACTGTTCTATTCCTTAATGCCAACTTGTTGATTATACAACATACCATAAGGTCTAATACATAGAGACAGACCCTCCAACTTTTTGTATATATATGCATGTGGAGATATTATTTTATCTCTACTTCATTTAATCTTTTCCTTCTATTCAAGCTTAAAAATAAATTCTTATAAAAGGGGTGTTCTGATGTGTAGCATATACGATAGTACTGGTAACCATGACTACCATTTCCTTTAAATAGCCCATAGCTTCAGCACACGCCTTAATCCTTTGAGAAAGACGTTTTACACGTAGAAACATGTCAGGAAGCAGGCCAGCGTAGCGTGACGTTATCACGCATGCCGTAACCAGGAAGAGCGAACCTCCGAGTGTATGGAGACACTAAAATACCAAGCATAAAAGTCCAGAGGCAGTATTAGGGCTTAAATGAACTTCAAATACATACTGTTTAAATAAAAACAGTGAAGGATCTCTGGGGACTTACCTAAGAGGGTGTATAGATATATACCAGGATTTAGGGGCGCTATATACATGTACATACACATAGTACATGAATATAGAATCGCTCCATATACTGATTCAGAAATTGGTTGTGAGACTTAACAATCTTTAATACCCCTTTTCCTACACAATATAGACAACAGTTGGTCTATATGACATTCTTTGTATTAAAAACAGTATAGTATATATAGTGCAGCTGGATTATACTTTAATCCTCTTTTAGCTCATGAGTGACTGAACAAGTGCCCTTATTATACTCTGGAAATCCTTTTGCTGTGTAACCACACTCCACAAATGACAAATTAAGAGTGGTAATAGAGGTTACAGCAGTCATCAAAGGAACTTTGTTACAGTGTTTTCAACCTTTCCTTTTAATTCTTTTAATCAACGTTGTTTTTCCATTAAAAATTTCAACTATCATGTATATGTGACTAACCCACTATTGCCACTTTACCAAAATTTGTAGTGTTAAGCACTAATGGGTTTATTTCCCTAAGATATTATTTTTTCCAATATTTGAGTTTTCCAAATTTGTTGACATAAGGCAAGCAACACTTTCACAGCATCATCTTTTAGGAGTTTGAACAGTTCAGCAGAGCTCCCATCAATTATTGCAGCCTTGTTATCAGCAAGGCTTTCTAGGGCCCATCTCACTCTCCAAAATGTCTGGCTCCAACTCATTGGACAAATTATTGAGTTTATCAATGCTGTTAAGAACCTTACTGTATAGATCTTCAGTGTATTCCTTCCATGTCTTCTTTATCTGATCTGCTTCTGTTAAGACCTTACTATTTTTGTCCTTTATCAGTCCACTTTGGCATGAAAAGTTCCTTTGAGATCCCCATTTTTCTTGAAGAGATCTCTTGACTTTCCCATTCTGTTATCTCCTAACTCTTTACAGTTCTCATTATAGAATGTCTCTTGGTCTCTTCTTGCCATCCTATGGAATTCTGCATTCAATTGGTTAAATTGTTTCCTATTTCCACTACCTTTCACATTCCTTCATTTCAAAGCCTTGTTAGTTTTCTTTCTTTTGGGATATTTTTGTTGCTGTTTTCTGAACAAAGTCATAAACTTATTTCCAAAGTTCTTCAGGCATTCTATCTTCCACACATACAGCCTTATTAAATTGCGATTTGGCCAATTGGATAGGGCTCTATATAAACACAGCGCATTCTTTTTACAGAAGTTTTAAGGTTAGTGAGGACCTTGATTTTGGATCACTAACTAAAAACTTCTGTAAAAAAATATGCTCTGTGCTTATATAGAGCCCTATTCAATTGGCTGAATCACAATTTAATAAGGCTGATAATCCCTAAAATGTGTTACTCACAGGGGATATTTTTTATTTTGTATCTGCTTGGTCTGATCATTTCCCCTCTTTTCCTCAGTTTAATTTTGAACTTTGCAATAAGAAACTCATGATCTGATCCACAGTCAGCTCAAGGTCTTTTTTTACTTACTTTATAGAACTCTTCCATCTTTGGCTACAAAGTAGTATAGTCAATCTGATTTTGTACATCTGTATGGGGTTGTTTACTATTCCTCTATCCTGACCTTTTACCTGATATAGACTGGATGGGAACATTGGAAATCAGATCATAAGCTTCACATTTGAATATAAAACCACCTAAACAAACACAAATAGTGAGTGAAGTTAATTCCTACTAAGTTTCTATTAAATCACCAAACATTTCCTCTTTTTTATGTGTTGCTTCAATGTTAATTATCACATACTTAATATCTATATTCAAGCAAAAATAAAACTTTTGTAATTTATAAATAATTTTTTTTTAAATACATCATAGAACATTTGGGACTGCAGGTATAAATTACTGGCCACTTATTTGGAATTACGGAGAGCAAATGTTTAAGCATAAAGTCTTACCTTTAAAGATAAATTATTGTGGCTGTATCCATTTAAGAATAAAATAATAAATGTGAATTTATAGGACCAATGCAGTTTAGGAAATGTTTGTTGCATTAAACTAACAACATTAGCAGATATGTAAGCGATGAGCATTAAATCATTTTAAACAGTCTGCTAATGTAAGGAAGCTACTATGAGGACAGCAAAACTTCCTGACCAGAACTTGAAGGACATTAGACTAGGGAAGCAGGAACTACAGTTTGAGGTGCAACGGTGGGAGGGAGGAAAGTGCAAAATGTTTAAAGGGCAACTAAGGGGAGGAAGGTGTAAAATGCTTAAAGGGCAACTTTGGTTAAAATGTTTAAAGGTCCACTATGGCTCTATTTATAAAATATAAAATTCTTAAGAACAAAACCGGCCTTAGCATAGCTTGAATATTACAAGATCTTAATAGTTAAAGTTACACAAAATGAATATTATATTAGACCTGTAGCTCTAGCTTGCAAATAAAGTCTAACCTGCAACTGAAAAAAGTATCACGTTTCAGTCAAAAAATTTATGAGTACTAAATAGGACTCGCAAGGGCGTTTTCAAACATGTATTATAGCTGTAGCAGCTATTAAACAAACAATACTGTACTTGAAACGGAATGGAATTAATTATACAGCAAACCCACAAATATGCATTTATAAAAAATATTTTTTGTAAATGTTATTCCTGAGTATTATTGATTCCAGGACTCAAGGGGTTAATACATATCATGAAACTCACATGGACTAAAACAGATGATATAACACATTTTATAGATTGCTTGATTGCGAGCCTGATTGGCAAATATTACTTATTGTCACTAATTAATTCTTAGCATCCAATTGCAGATTACGTCTAACTTCCATGTTTTACTGACATCATGATGACGGCCTCATTTACTATTGGCTGTGTCCAATAAGTAAATTACAGGCTTGCTTAAATATTGTCAGATCATATGATCACGTGTGGAAGCTTTAAGTAAATTGTGGGCTTAAATTAATAGAATACATCTAAAAATGTTGCGAAAAAAACACCAGCAGCTACAATTACAGCGTAGAGGCATTTGCGGGCTTCTAATAGAATATATGCTTTTAAATTCTTTAAAATTAAGATTTTGTTTGCAATACTGGGTTGTGTACACATGTGATAATTCTGTAAGTTTATTTCACAAATGTGAAATTTTTCTTTAGAAACTACAGTGATTCTTTACTCTGTGTAGGAGCTGCACGCAGAGCAGCTCAAGAGCTTAACAGTGTAATAACTAAGGCTGCTTTTTTACTAATTGAACCAGGTTATCCAGGATTTGAGTAAACTGTTATGAAGTAAATTATTAGGATAAGAAATTTGCACAAACGATTTAACTCGGGATAAGCCTTCTCAAAGGGTAGATCTGCTGTTAGTCTTAAATTGCATATAAATCAGTCTTTGTAATAGTCCAGTACTTATAAATCATAATGACTGGATAGCTGTAGACTAATTTGATGGTTTATCTTTGGAGTATGTATAAATGACTGTATGCAATCTTCCACTAGTGCCTATTTGATGGATTACACAATGGACTTAGATGTGAATATTTGTATAACATATAATTTGTGACGTGTGATGTGGGCACAGTAACCAAGACTACTTAAAATTTCTGCCTTTTGTATTCTTTTTTTCCTTTCGCACATATAATACATATGTTAGCTAACATTTGAGAAACTGTGGGATAGATTATCTAAGCTGTCACATGACAATGATCCTTCTTTGAGGTCTATAAAGTTTTCTCTAAGTGATGTCTTCATTATTTTTGTGACACATGGGGCCTCATTCAATTGCAATTTGGCCAGTTGAATAGGGCTCTATATAAGCACATAGCATATTTTTTTACAGACGTTTTTAGTTAGTGAACTTCTATCCAAAAGCAAGGTCTTCATTAATGCTTATATAGAGCCCCTATTCAATAGGCCAAATTGCAATTGAATGAGGCCCATAGTGAGCCATCACAACTCTAAGCTTTGCATCTTATTCCATGTGCCATAGGGACATGTTCAGAGCATCCTGTAGCCTCAACACGAGCAGATATAACCATCACAGTATTCCCTGAGCAGTGTTCATTATTCACTATGAAATAAAAATCCAACACTGCAATTTCAAATATGGGAAGTGTCTATTCCTATAATTACAACTGTTTATTGGCAATGAGTTATGAAGCTAACATTATGAATATGTTTATTTTTTTTTTCACCCACCATTTGGTGGCTCATACCTTTTTTAATAGAAGGCAAAATAATTGTAATAAACATATTTATATTTCCACATATTAGAATTAATGTAGTGAAAAGCTGCATCAAGATACAGTATGATCTACCACAGCGCTTCATGGCTATTGATATTAGATGATGATGATAATCAGATGAGTAAAGGCAGGATGGTACCTCAAAACTGAATTGACTTGGTTCTTGAACTTGCTTTACACCCCTCCGTGGACATCTACCTTGAGCAAATTTTGATCGATCATCATCAGTAATCCCTTGGGAAATAAAGTGATGATAGATAAAACTTTTCCTTCCCCATTGACTCCACCCTTCTGAGCAGCTAGCCTACAATCCATACTCTTCCGCTCCCCGCTCTTCCTCTCTCCACTCCTACTCTTCTCTCCACTACTCTTTGCCTCTTCATCCCTCTCCTACTCTACACTCCTCCCCTCCACTAATATACCTCTTTCCACTAATCTCCCTGTCTATATTTCAACCTTCTTTCTCTTCTCCTCTCTCGCTCCTTTTGCTTAATTTCTTTATTTCATCCTACTCTCACTCTTTCTTTCTCCATTGTTCCTCTTCTCCCTCCATTTCTCACTATCATCTTTCCCTCCATTATTTACCCTTTTTATCCTTTCTTCTTTCACTCCCTCTCCACTTCTCCATTTCGGCCTTCTCTCTCCTCCTTTTCTCCTTCTCTCATCTTTCCATTCTTCTCCTTACTCTACTTTCTCATCCTTTACTCTCTTAACATCTCTGTCCATCCCCTTTTCCTCTCTTTCACCCTATTTCATGTCCAATATTGTTGCTTCTCCTCCTCTTGCGACACCCTTCCTTCCAACCAATTTTATCTTCCCCCCTTTTCTCTGCCCTCTCTTCTTTTCTGTTCTCTCTCTTTCTTGTAATCTCTCCCTCTCTTGTTACATTCTCTCTCTTTTTCCTGTCTTTCAATATGTTTTTATCGATCCCTGCCTTTTCTTCACTTGCCTTTCAGTAGCTCTGTTTGTTTTATTGTACTCTCTGTTCTTGTATTTTATCTTTCTAATTA
Organism: Discoglossus pictus; assembly: GCA_027410445.1. Classification (NCBI taxonomy): domain Eukaryota; kingdom Metazoa; phylum Chordata; class Amphibia; order Anura; family Alytidae; genus Discoglossus; species Discoglossus pictus. Next base: position 213,281,063 of record CM050164.1, on the reverse strand, counting down.
TTTCTCTTGTTTGTTCTCTCCTCGCTTGGGTATTTTCCATATTTTTCTTTCTCGCTCTTCCATTACCTTTTCTGCAACTTCTGTTCTGTCATATCTGTTCTCCTATATTCTCAAATAAACTTTCCTTCTTATCTTATCTCTGTCTTCTCATTCATACTTCCCTTCTACTATATTTTTTCCTCTTTCCTCTTTCCTACCTCTCAAAACAAGTAGTCATTTAGTGCTCTCTTTTTTCTAATATAGTCTGGAGCTGTTGAAGGGAGGTTTCAGCTGGGTTGCAGAAGGACAGAGGTCCAAGGGAGCTGTACAGGAGTCATCAGTACACAGCAAACAACTGACATCAAACAGATGAACAATTTGAGTAAAGAGGTGAATATCTGAGGTAAGAACAAGCAAACTAGCAGTCCATAAAGGAAATGCACATGATACAAGTAGAATCTTTGTTTAGTGCATTGAAAGTATCTGCTTGAGGGGAAAATAGTTTTTTGCACGGAGTCCTACATACACTAGCTTTAAGTTAGTTAAAAAAAGGAAATGAATATTTTTTGTACAGAAGTTGCTTGTAGATCTCCTGGACAAAAAGAGGAGTTAGATAAGAAATTAGTTTAAAATATAAAAAAACAAAAGTGGGTTTATCACCAAGTTAAAGAAAAACTGGCATCCCAAAACCAAGTTGTTTTTATTTTTTCATGTTTACATTAAAACTAACATTATAGTAGGCATTCTTTAAATAAAAGAGTTTAGACACCCAAAAATCCCCTTGAGAGAAAAAATGGCAGCCAAAAATAACGAAAACGAGGCTACAGCACTCTAAAGACGCAAAACACCACCAAACACCTACGGATTTTCCGAAAAAGACGTACGAGATCCGAAAACAAGGACGCAACCTGCGCGACCCCAAAAACATTAGAAACACAATAAATACACACAACAAACACATAAAAAGCTTACCCACAGCAAAGAAGGCACCCAGGACCTCTGCGCCATTTTAGAACACTAACTTATACAATCCGGAAGTACACAGCTACCCTTAAGGATTTTCCTGCACACTATTTACACTACACACTGCACACATTGCTGACACTTACACAGCAGCTCCACAGCACTGAAAACACACATTGTATGCTGCAGGAACATCAAAACAGATTACCAGCTCTTCAACACAATGCTTCCTGCATATATTACTTGAAAATAGGTAAAGTATATTACTTTATTAATGGATTATTTATTTGATTACCATACACCAAACAGCATTAGCTCACTTACAATTTCATTGCCATAATTTTTTGACGGGCAATATTCTAGTCATATATATAGTTGTCAGCAATACGGGTTGTTGCTAACGCTTGCGGGCTCGCGTAGCTTGCGCTGGTGGAGATGAACGCTCATCCCTACGACTTTCGGACGTGGAGGCTCTACGGCGCCTCACAACCCGTTACAAACTACCACACAATCGGGACTTTTAAAAAAAAAACACGCAATGAGTTACACAAAAAAATACGAGCTGCGGGACTTAGAAAAAAAAATTGCGGACTTACACAAAAAAAATTACGACCCGCGGGACTTAGAAAAAATACATTACGGACTCGCAAAAATACGACCTTAACAGACAACCCGTGCACAGCGGAAAACATAAAAAAACACAAAAATACACACAAAAATAAAAACCTTACACACAGCAAGGGGGGACACCCAGGACCTCTGCAGCACTGCTTAAACCTCGATTTCAGTCAAATTCACAAAGTTTAGATACTCGAAAATCCCCTAAGCGAGAGATAAAATGGCCACCGAAAAAAACAAAAACGAGGCTACACGACCCCTAAAGCCGCCAAATACCACAAAGCAAACACGGCTTTTACAAAAACCCATACGACCTACAACATACACCATTAGCAAGGACGCTACATCATACAAACCCGCCTACCACATACACATTCGCCGCCATTTTACAACATTAACTTACAGAATGCGGAAGTACCCAGCTACACAAATGGTTTCCCCTTGCTCATGCAGCCTATTTACACCACACACTGCACACATTGCTGACACTTACACCTCAGCTCAACAACACTGCAAATCGACATTATATGCTGCAGGAACATCAAAACAGATTGTTAGCTCTTCAGCACATTCCTTGCTACATATATTAATTACAAAGAGGTAAAGTATATTAATGTATGATTTCATTAATTAGCATAATTTTTTTTAATATACACAAAACAAAAAACACTTAATCAGGGACATTCAAATGCTAAAACTCTAATTCTTTTATAATATACTAGCAACTTGCCCGTCAAAAAATACGGCAATAAAATTTGAAGCCATTGCAATGCTGTTTGCCATACAATGTAAGGCTTTTTCTCCTCTGTGGACCTTCAGCGCTCATTGCAAGCCCCACGCTTAGCACCTTTGGCGCTCATTGTGAGCCTATCCTCTCGTGTACTTCAATTGTCTGGCTTTGCAACGATCATCTTTGGCGCTCATTGAGAAGACAGATATATAAGTACAGTGTAAAATGCCCATAAAATGTGAGTACATTGAATTAATAAAGTAGTATGAATTAATTAATTAATATTCTTTACCTATTTATATTTAATATGCAGCAATCAATATCCTTAAAGAGCTAACAATCTATTTGGATTCTCCTGTATGTGAAAATGTACAGTTGTACTGTTGATCATCTGAGGAGAAAGTGTAAGCTGCGTGCGCGAGGGCAAACCGTTTGTTTAGGTGGGTAAAGCAGCATTTTAGAATCCTAATGTTATGAGTTGTAAGTTAGTGGTGTAAAATGGCGTTTTTTTTCTGTGTGTTACTTGGCTTGCAAGCATTTTCTGTCCGTTGTAATGGTATAGTGTGTATCTACTACGTTCCTGACTAACTCGTACGTGCCTGGCGGTTATTTCCGCGGCTCTGTGTCCTTTAGCCTCGTTTTAATTTTTTTCATCCGACATTTTTTTGTTTATCCGATTTTCAAGTGCAGAAACTTCTTAAATGCTACCTAAATTTGCAAGAACCTCACTCCCAGACGTCCCTGCTTTCCACCCGTGCTGTGTATTATGTTTTATGTGGTATTTTTTGGTTGTTGTGCTTTTCGTGTTTGTGGATGTGCGCGGTGAAGCCGTTAACTTCGTATTTTTGCGACCTTGTATATTTTTTTCTAAGTTCTGCAGGTTGTATGTGTTGTTTGTAAAAGTCGTACATCCTTGTCAGTGTTTTCTGCACTTCGGGGTCGAGTAGCCTTGTTTTTATATTTTTCGGCTGCCATTTTTTTTCTCGCTTAGCCGTTTTTCAAGTGACGAAACTACTTAAATTCGACTTTAATTCGCATGCAACCTCACCCCAAGATGTCCTGGCTGCCCCCCCCCCCCATGCTGTGTGTAAGTCCTGCGGGTTCTATTTTTTTTTGGTCTAAGTCCCAATTTCCTCATTTCACGGCTATTTTATTATTTTTTTCAAAGTCCATCTTTTCTGGGTTGTTTTTTGCCACGCGTGAGGCAGCGTAGAGCCTCCACCTCCGCAAATGCGGACACTCGCTTCGCAAGGTCCGCATTTGAAGGCAACTGCAGGCTTGAAATTTGCTGCAGTTACAGAGCGAGGCTACCTGCCCGAAAGCCAAAAACAGAAACTATGCAAACGTAAGAAGCATTTCAGAGCGTGATCATGATCAATTAAACAAGGCCATAACTACCTATTTAAAAACAGCCAACAGTAAATGAGACCATCAGTAAAAATGGAGGTTAAACGTCAATATGCGATCGGACTCGCAATCCTGCAATGTACAAAATAATAAAAATGAATGGCAGTATGTATTAACTCATTGATTCCCGAGATTGATATGGCATGGAAATGAAAGATAAAAAAAATTATTTGTTATTGCAGGTTTGCAAGCTTCAGACTGTTGTGCAATTAATTCTAATGTCTTTCATAGCTTTCCCCGTCTTTCAAAGTGCAGTATTGTTTTTTTATTTGCATTTACAGTGCTACGATCAGGTGTTTAACCCCCTTGTGAGTCCTACCTGATACCCATAAGATTTTCTTCTACATTTGCCATTTACCGAAAACCTTTGCGGGTTTGAGGTATTGTAGCAATTGAATAGCGATTTGCGATTGTAACATTTACATGCTTGAAAGATCAGAGGCTTAGCTGGGTCAGAGTTAAAATTTTAACAATTGCAGAGATTTGGACCTTCTAATTTTCAAATCGTTTGCGGCTAGCGAAAAGACGCCAATTGAATAGCAAATTAGTTTACAGGCTCCATTACTGGCTCCCGAAAATACAAGTCTCTCAATTCTAATGAGGTTCTGATTGTAAAGTTATCTTAATGATTTAACATAATATAAAACGTATTTATTACAGAGTAATTCAATGTCATTTTGATTATGAATAGTGATTAACATATCAATTTCAATATAATGGTTAGATCATATTAATAATCACTATAGATTTTCTAGCGATCTGTTAACTATAATCTATAATTCTAGAAAAAAAGTTTTGTAGTTTCTGCAATATTATAGGACCATATCCTCCCAAATAAATGTACCGTATATACTCGAGTATAAGCCGACACGAGTATAAGCCGAGGCAACTATTTTACCACAAAATACTGGGTAAAATGAGTGACTCGAGTATAAGCCGAGGGTGGGAAATGTGCTGCCCGCTGTGTCCCTCTTGCGCTCTCTGTGTCCCCCTCTTGTGTCCCCCTCTCTCTCCCGTGTATCTTCACCCCTCTCCCTTCCCTGTGTCTCTTCCAACCTCTCCCTTCCCTGTGTCTCTTCCCCCCTCCCTTATCACCCTCCTCAACCCCAACTCCTAATCCGCCCTCCTCATCCTCAACCTCCCTCCTCATCCTCCCTCCTCATCCTCAACCTCCCTCCGCATCCTCAACCCCCTCCTCAACCTCAGCATCCCTCCTCATCCTCAACCCCCTCCTCAACCGCCCTCCTCATCCTCAACCCCCTCCTCAACCGCCCTCCTCATCCTCAACCCCCTCCTCAACCTCCCTCCTCATCCTCAACCCGCGTCCTCATCCTCAACCCCCTCCTCAACCTCCCTCCTCAACCCCCCCATCCTCATCCTCCCTCCTCAACCCCCCCATCCTCAACCCCCCCATCCTCATCCTCCCTCCTCAACCCCCCCATCCTCATCCTCAACCTCCCCATCCTCAAACCCCCCATCAATACCCCCATCCTTTCTCCTCAACCCCTCCTCCTCATCCTCAACCTCCCTCCTCAACCTCAACCTCCCTCCTCATCCTCCCTCCTCAACCCCCATCGTCAACCTCCCTCCTCAACCTCCCATCGTCATCCTTAACCCCCCATCCTCAACCTCCCTCCTCAACCTCAACCCCCCTCAACCTCCCTCCTCAACCTCCCTCCTCATTCTCCCTCCTCAACCTCCCTCCTCAACCTCAAACCCCTCAACCTCCCTCCTCAACCTCAACCCCCTCCTCAACCTCAGACCCCCTCAACTTCCCCCCTCAACACCAACCCCCTCCTCAACCTAAACCCCCCTCAACCCCCTCCTCAACCTAAACCCCCCTAAATACCTCCCCCTCTCCCCTCACTTACCTGCTTCTGCTCCGGCCTCTGCTCCTTGACTCATCAGCCTCTCTCCTCAACCCCGCCATCCTCAACCCCTCCTCAACCCCCCATCCTTATTTTCAACCCCCCATCCTCAACCTCCCTCCTCAACCCCCCTCCTCAACCTCAAACCCCCATCCTCAACCTCCCTCCTCAACCCCCCTCCTCTACCTCAAACCCCCATCCTCAACCTCCCTCCTCAACCCCCCTCCTCAACCTCAAACCCCCATCCTCAACCTCCCTCCTCAACCCCCCTCCTCAACCTCAAACCCCCATCCTCAACCTCTCAACCTCAACCCCCCTCAACCTCCCTCCTCAACCTCAACCCCCTCGAACCCCCCTCTTCAACCTCAACCCCCCTCAACCTCCCCCTCAACCCCAAACCCCCCATCCTCATCCTCAATCCCCCATCCTCAACCTCAACCCCCCTCCTCAACCTAAACCCCCTAAATACCTACCCCTCTCCCCTCACTTACCTGCTTCTGCTCCGGCCTCCGCTCCTTGACCCGGCGCGCATGTGACGTCACATGCGTGCCGCATCATTAGCATATACCGGGTGCCGGCACCTGGTATATGCTAATGGCGTGTCGCGCATGTGATGTCACGTCATTAGCATATACCGGGTGCCGGCACCCGGTATATGCTAATGACGCGGCGCGCATGTGATGTCACATGCGCGCCGGGTCAAGAAGGAGCGGAGGCCGGAGCAGAAGCAGGTAAGTGAGGGGAGAGGGAGAGGTATTTAGGGGGGGTTAGAATGTGGAGGGGGGTTTAGGTTGAGGAGGGGGGTTGAGGAGGGAGAATGAGGAGGGGGGTTTATAATGAGGAGTGGGGGTTGAGGATGAGGAGGGGGAGGGAAAGAGACACGAGGGGGTTAGAGAGACACGGATGGTTAGAGAGACACGGAGGGGTAGAGAGACACGGGGGGGTAGGGAGACACGGGGGGTTAGAGAGACGCGGGGGGGGTGTTAGAGAGACATGGGGGGGGGGGGGGAGAGTGTGACTCGAGTATAAGCCGAGGGGGCCCTTTTTAGCCTTAAAAAAAGGGCTGAAAAACTCGGCTTATACTCGAGTATATACGGTATATTACAGTTTCTCAGGCTTGTATCAATCTAAAATTCTGTTTTACATATTTTTCTGCTAATTTTATATTGCACTTATGCTCCTGGACCCTATTTCTTAGGGGCATTGTAGTCATCCCCACATATATGATATGGAACAGGCATGGCTGGATTACCTATTAGGCCAACTAGGCGGCCACTCGTGGGGCGCTTCCCTGTGAGGGGCGGCACTTCTTATAAAAAATGGTTCCTGGCTTAAAAAAAATTAAATGTTGCAGTTCATAGACTGGCTACTAGGGGTAACCACCTAGAACAAGACAGTTACAACTGGAAAGGGAACTTACAAGTACAGAAAAGGCAATAATGGGTCCATGGAGGGACTCCTCCACTTCTCTGCCTAAGGGCTTCAAAAAGCTAGATATACACTCCATCTTAAGTTGTACAATCGATCTCATTATTTATTTGTCAAATAGATTGTAAAAGAACTTGACATTTTGCATATGTGGACATACTGTGCATACACCATAGGAGACACATTCCTTAGAAATCGGTTGTCTCTTTCTCTTCAAAGTGTCTATTGGTTAGTAAGTCTTTAAGATGTTTACCTCTTTTCAGATTTGGATTTGATGCACCCCAAACCTCTCCCTTTTAAAAGGGATATTCACCAAGCTTTGTAATGCATTTGTTACATTTTGAAGAAATATATGTTTTAAAGATTCTCTTTTAAATTCAGCATTAAAATAGATATTCATCAAGTCACTTTCTGAAGATGTAGCAGGGTACAGATAGCACCATCCATACAGAATCCCAAGGAAAATTGGAACAGCTCCAAATGGAGTTTTTTGTGGTCACCTGCATGCACAATTTCAGCAGGTGAGAAGGCTTTATTGCTTCTCCCTCCATCTGTAAATGGGTTGCTGTCACAAATGGATTTTGGGAAGAACAGGGGAACCCTTTGCCATCCTATTTCTTCATGCCCAGAGCTTTACTGGACTATTGTGGACTGTGTATTGGCCCTGGGATTTGGGAACTTCCCTAGTTTAAAATATGATTACAATATTATACAGTATGTATTTTAGTTTATGAGTGTTATGAATGACTTACGGGGGCCCCGGATGGTTGACCCCTGAAATCCACCAGCAAGAGCATGTATGGCTCAATATTGAACTGTCACCACCCTGAACTCAAGGACTATTTTGTTATGAATGTAATAACCTGTATAGTGTTAGGCCTCAGGCTCTGATCTGGTACCCCTGATCCCCAAGGAGCAGGGCATGTGAATATTCAGGCCCAATAAGAATTGTTTATACAATGCTTAGTATTCAGGTTGCGGTTAGTAGATGACACTGTTATGCCAAGACCCTTTTCAAAGTATCATTTAGAAGTAATGCTGTAATGTTTAGAATAGTAATTTGATGTAATAAAGTGGTTTGGGGTAATTGTATTGGTGCTAGACATAGGTCCTAGGATATGCTTATATTATATAAAGTTAATTCAGTCACATATGGGTTAAGTTTCTACAGGAATTTATGTGGATATTCAATTACTGTGAGCAGCCAGGCATGCATCCTCCCTGGCCTGAGATAAATGGGGATGTTAGTTTATGGCCTCTGTGAAATCAGATCTAGAAAAAGAGGGATGAGGTTTGGTAACCTTGCTGATGTGGTGTGGGGAAAAGCCTTCAGTGTTTGTAAGTTTTCGGTTCAAGTCAGAATAAATAATCAGTTTGAGTTGGACATTCTAACAACAAGGATTACGTTGTGGACATGTTAGAAGTAAACCCTAAGTTCTGGGGAAATGTACAGAGAAGGTCCCACAATTCAGCGCCATGCAGACTAAACCCTATGCTAATAAACTCATAAAGGGGGGGTTTGCACATTGTACTTTTAGGCACGCACACACAGGGGCTCTTGGATACACCCCAGTAAGGTCTATAGTAAAAACTATATAAGATGCTCTGCAGATGGCCAGCTCTGCATAATATTGCAATTAAACACATAACTCACAACTGTCATAGCCCAGTCAGATGGCTTATACTTCAGTGAAGTGCTAAGTCAACACTCTTGAGATAGTGACATAGCAGATGCTATCTTGCACATAAACCTGAGATGCTCTGTTTGGCATGTAGCTATGCGTTCCTAAGAAAACTAAGAATGCACATTGTCCTGATTAGGGAATCTTAATTTACATGTAGGTTTAAACCCATTGGTTACCAAAAATGCACAATTCTCTGAATGGTTGTTCTCTACTGGAGAAACTGTATAAAAGTGTCCATCGTTCATAATAAAGGTGTCAGTTCTGGTTTTCACATACACAAGGTGTGAGACTATTTACTGTATCCTGAGTGGGGAGTGGTCCTGTATTGAGACCACTGGTATCCTGCCTGCATCATCGTCTGCACATATTTTGGGGCGTTTTCTCTATACTGAAGCCATCTTTTGTGCCCAAGGTAACAAGAACTACATGGTACTGCTAGGGTAGGTTTGAACTACAGTGTTATCAAGCCCCATTGAGGAAGCAGGTTGTGACAGTTGCTATTGCGCCATCTGTGCCAGCTCCAAAAGGAATCTCAAGTTTTTGCTTAACCATACAAACACCTGGGGGGGGGGGGGGGGTATGATAAGAGCCTATTGCCCAAACCTCTCCCCAGAGGTGTGACCGGTTCATTTTACCTCTGTACAACAGGAAGAACTTTCAGCCCTTAGGTTAGACTGAGAGATGTCTGTGGTCTTGTGTAGCATAAGGGTCTTTCTAAAGTCTGAAAATAACTTACTCCAGCAAACAGAATTCCCAGCATCAATAACAAAATTCACATTTTAATTATGTGAACCAGTATAACATCTTTATTACTGAAACAATCAGATATAATTATACCACATCCTTAGCAACAACAGACCAATCAATTCAAATGTGCATCCATGGTTAAACCCAATCTTCTTCTAGGTCACGTTATCACCCCTGCCTGCCCGTCTAAGACAATCACCCATTGTTTTTCCTTTCCACTGCTGTATTCTTGGTAGGAGGGAATTACATACAATAGGCCTGGAGACACCAGTCTGAGGCTTGTGCTACATAGAGAGAGATACTTTAAACAGGCATAACATAAATCACAACATCCCCAATGTTAATCCATCTCAGCGGGCCCCTTTCCCCTGGTATAATAAGCCTATCTTATAAGACCGAGGGCATCAGTCTGTAAGGTATTGCGCAGCTGGTGCCTTGGCATGCTTCAGTCCTTCTACCAGTCCAAGATTTGGTAAATGTATAGGCAAAGTATATCCATAATATTCCACCAGTAACTAGGTTTCCACTTCCAAAATCTAGTTTTGAGAGGGACCACAGCAACCAGTTTGGCTACTCCAATGTGAAGAGCCAGCCTCACTGCTCAGCTATCTCCTCGGACACCAAGGTATCATACTGATGTCCCAGCTCCACTTCTGCCCACTTTAAGTCCTCCAGCAACTACTCAAAGCATTATGCATGATCTTCAGCCAGAATCCTTGCTTTTATAGCAAACATGGCTTCAACCATGCTCCCAGTTGCATCCAGCTTGTCCATAAGGTCACCACAACAAGTCTTTCTAAGTTGACGAGATCCTAGATTGCAACTTCACTTCCTTTCTGTGCTGACGAGGTCTACCTCTGCCACTGTTCAATGCCCATCAATTCAACTCAACAGATGCTCTCCTGTGAATGGTTTGTGATCCGGACAGACTGCTGGTAACTAGCATTGCCACCAGTTTGTGCATTCTGATGTGCATTTATCTTGATTCAAATGTAATAATTGTATAGTTTGACTGCCGTTTTAAGAATGCTTTAACTTATGGTTTGGTATATTCTAGAGGATGCTGAATAAATTACTGTTAAGCCATCATTGAATTTGTCATAATGCAACATGTGTAACACTGCACAATGTAAACTGTATATTTTTTATGCTCATTATAATTGGTATTTCTATCACAATAAGATTAATTAAAAATATTGTGGAGCTTATTTATCAAACACATTTAAACAGTAACTCCCTCCATAAAAAACATAGGATGTTGGGATATTAATATTTCTTTTTGACCTCAATTAATTCTTAAGGAAGGTGGTTGGGGTTAAGAAAATCGGGGAAAGTTCTGCAGTGATAAATATGTGTGAGGAATGAGGTGAGACAGACAGATGTGGAATCTGGGAGCTTAAGAGGGGTGATGAGAAGAGACATTTGGTTAATTTGTGCTTTATTCATACTGAAGACACTAGCAACGGAAGGCAAACCCATTAAGCCATATATGGTTTAATATGTAGCCCTTTTAAAATAGAAGAGCAGAACTTTGAGGTTGTAAGGGCTATATAAAGAGACAAGACCCTAGTCTAATTAGAATCCCACTGCAGAACTTGCTAACAGTTGCTGTGCATATCATACCTACATTTCAGGCTGATAAAGTTGTGTGGAAACCCAGATGCTGATCTGTCTGTATTGCTCAGCTGTCATCTGCTGTTATCTGCATTCATCACATAACCCAAGATGTGTAAACCTTTATTATTTCCAACTTTTGTGTATTTACTACCTATGAAAATCACAAAGTATTAGGTGCAAGGGACTGGCTTCAATGTAAGCAGTCACCCTTCCTATAACAGACACAATGTTCCTGCACTCATAAATATCAGCCTCCCTGCTTCACACTAACTAATACAGGCCGCACCTGGATATTGTCTAGTGACAGGGGCTATTGCCCTGGCTGAGTGCCAGGTAGCCATTGGTTGGTTTAAATTTGTAGGGGGGGTTAAGAAGTTATAAAGAGGGGTAGTTTCCCGCCCTTAGGGCATTCAACAGTTATTTGGAGAGTAGCATAGAAGCACTGATAGCTCAACTCAGAAGCCAGGTGGAGTGTTTTCAGGAGCTAGTGGCCAGGATAGGAACTGGTGAGCTCCCCAGTGGCCAGGAGATGATTTGGGAGCAGGTGGCTGTCACACCTGAGGAGCTGAGCCTGGAGCTTCCAACAAGAAGAGCAAGACCACCCAACAGACTGAGCCCTGTGATGGTGACCCATAGGAAGAAGGGGAGAAGTGGGCCCCTGAAGAAAAGGGTCTTGGTTCCCAGAGGTACAGAGCCCAACCTGAAGACCCCTGGAGGACAGTGGAGGTGAGTGGGGATTTACTAGAGGTCAGCGCGTCTGTCACCTGTGTCTGGAGTGCAGCTGCAGCAGCCAGAGAGTTCCAGGAGGCCTGCGTCGGTGGAAGCAGCGTCGGATCACGCGGAGGAGAGTGAGGAGGCAGCACGGATCACTGCGAAGAGCCGGCGTGACATCACGCATTACGGACCGGCGTCAGGTAAGAGGCTGGTTGTGCAAGCATCTGATAGCAGGTCTGACAGGGGAGCAGCTAGAGTGACACGGTCGGCATCTAAGAGGTCTGAAAGGCAGTCAGGAAGCCCCAACGTTTCCCAGGCAAGTGTTTTTGAAAATGAGAGAAGGGGCAGCATACATGAGGCTGGGGGTGGGGCTGATGACACAGGACATTATAGAAAGAAAGGGGAGGGCCAAGAAGGATAGCAGGAGCAAGGCAGATATGAAGAGGGGCAAGAAGTTAGTACAGAGCAAGAAGAAGAGAGGAAGTCAGAAGAAATGAAAGGGGCTAGGCAAAGCAGTTAAGCATGGAGAGGAAGAGAGAACACAGGATAGAAATGATGGAGGGGGGAGAGGTGAGAAGTATGGAAGCAGGCAGTGCGTGCATGGAGCCTGGGAGCTGTCAAGAAGAAGAAGATTCAGCTGTGAGTGGGGAAGTGCAAGAGGTACAGAAGGAAAGCAGGAATGTGTCTGGTGCTGCTCTATCTGCATTGTTTTCCCCTAACTCTACATGTGCTGATCCGGAGGAAGGGACATCTAGCAGGAACAGGTCACGACCGGAGTATGATCCGAGGAGAGTACAGAGAGAATGGTGGCAGGAGTTCATGATGTCATCGGCGTCATCTTGGTGGTCTCTATCTTCAGGCCCAAAGAGGTGGGAAGAGGCAACATGTGGGCAAGAAAGAGGCAGAATTGGTAAGTGGGTGTACAAGATTAACTTATGATTACAGAAGCATGAGGTTGCTTGCTGCAAGCTATCGGCTGAGCAGAGGAAATACTTCACCAGGTCGCAGGAGGACGTTCTCCCCAAAAAGGAGGTCAAAGTCAAGACAGCAGTCACCACATCGGTCACGTCATGACAGTGCGCATAAAAGGGGTGACAAGTGGAGGCAATCTTCCTATCCTCGTTACAGGACCAATAGGGATACAAGAGAATGGAGGGACCAGAGACTGCTTTCTGGGGAGGACCGGAGTGTACAAGTGAGTTCGGAACCTGCAACTTCCCTTCTCTAGTCAAGGTGGAGAACGGAATGAGACAGCCGTCCCGTCTGGCCTTACAGCCTCAATGTTGCCAACAGAAAAGATGCAGACTGCACATGAGTCTATTGTTATGCACAACACATAAATTGATAGTTCACAGGCTAACTTGTTAAAGGTTTTGGCTAATTTACAGAGTCTAGTGTCGCAGATTAGAAAAGGAAAAAGCATGGGACATGGGGTGGCTTGGGTAGGTCCTGACAGGGTTAATAGGGTTCTAGGGCAGAGCCAGTTATTAGGGTAGCTAACACAGTAATGAGTGAATTGGCTCGGAGTTCCATTGGCCCTATCGGGGAGCATGTATCTAAGGAGTTGAAGGAGAAGATCTGGAACCGGGAGTTTATAGATATTCTCGCTTCTCCTGCTGGATAATTTTATAGAGATAAAGGGGAGGATGAGCGAAGGCGCAGATACAGGAAGATTCCCAAGACTTTAAGTAATTGGTTACAGGCCTACGTAATATTTGCTAGTATAGTGGAAGAGATTAATCCAGAATTTTGTTCAGTGTTATTCTGTTATTTAGATGAGATTGAGGGAATACATGTGACTTATGGAGGCTTAGTCTTGTGGGACTATGATGAGAAATGTTGGCAGAAGCTAGCGGTTAGGCAATCTATGCAGTGGGCTGATAGGGATATGGGCAGTTGGCTAAAAATTGGAACTCCATTGCGCCCATCTTTGGGAGCCGGCACAAAACCTGCTGTGGCTAGCGCTATCAAAAATGTGTTTTGCTTTGCATATAACGAAGGTTCATGCAGCTGGGGTGGTTCACGTAAGTTTAGGCATGAGGTACTGGCCATCCTCTTATTCGCTGCTTTTTAAAAGTGGAGGAGCTCAGTACAGCTATAAAGGATGGAGGGGTGGTTAAGGCGGTAAGCCAGTAGGTCTAGTTCATCAGAGGATGCTAGGTTGATCGTTGATGGTTTTTTTTTTTTTTTTTTCAATCCCATCATTATCTTCTGCCCAGTTTGGGAGGCCAAGGAATTTAAGACCTGCCAGGGAGAACCCATCTCTAGTATGGAGTAAGATAATTGGTAAGGTGGAAAAAGGTAGAATGGCCTGCCCATTTGATACGGTTCCTATAGAAAATGTAAGAATATCACCCTTGGGAATGGTTCCTAAAAAGGAGATGGATTTGTTTAGACTTATTCATCACTTGTCTTACCCGAAGGGGCTATCAGTTATTGATGGGATCCATAGGGAGTTGTCCTCTGTTTCGCATGCATCTGTAAATCCGGCAGTGCAGTTAGTCAGGAAGGCTGGAGAAGGAGCTTGGTTAGCTAAGGCTGACATAAAATCTGCTTTTTGTTTGCTACCGGTTAATTCCAATTCTTACCATTTGTTAGGTTGTCGTATTTGGGGCAAGTTTTTTGTGGTCCTGTGCCTGCCCATGGGTTGTAGCATATTGTGCTCCTATTTTGAAAAATGTAGTTTCCTTTTTCCTTTGGGTTGTTAAGACAGGTTTATCATCAGTAGTTCATTATTTAGATGATTTCTGTTTGTGGGTTCTGCTAATTCATTAGATTGTCAGAGGTTGATGCAGGGATTCCGGAGTTGGTGGCAGACTTTGGCATTCCATTGGCTGAGGATAAGCCAGAAGGTCCTTCTCATGTTTTTTTTGTGTTTTCTGGGTATCCAGTTGGATGCAACTAAACTTGAGTGTAGGCTCACATGGGATAAGGTGACAGATTTAAAATTAAATGTTAGTGATGTTCTGGCCGCTAAAAAAGTTACATTAAAGGCTGTGCAGTAATTGTTGGGAAAACGTAATTTTGCCTGTCAGATTATTCCTATAGGTAGGATTTTTTCAAGGAGATTATCATTAGCTACTGCTGAAGTGAATTAGTCCCACCATCACATTAGAATTACAGCAGGGCATAAAGCGGACCTCCGCCATTGGTTGGAATTTTTGGAACACTTTAACGCTGTAACATGATTCTGAAGGAACCAGTATACTATAAATATGACACTTGTGGCAGGGTCACTACCACTTGCAGGTCAGTGCCCTGTTTTAACCAACTCTTTAGCTTTATGGAGGAAGGCACAGGAGGCTTTTCATTCCACTCCACGTTTTATTAAGATCCAGTCAGCACATAAGATTAACATGAACAGAAAATAAATATAGTTTCCTTGCAGCACTCATAATATACAGTCACAATACTTAATACTGGCTTCTCTTGTTCAGCATTACCTTCTTTAGGGGATTCACTTGCCTGTAATCATAGGCCTCTCTGTGTCTTTAAAGACTTCACCCTCTTCAGGGGTTTCACTTGCCTGTAATCTCAGGTCCTTCTCTCTCTGCAGCCGCTCCCCTCCTGGGTAATCACCTTTCTGGGGTCCCCTCATGGACTGCAACCTTTCCATGCTCTCATATTGTGAGCATCAGCCTCTGCTCACAAACTCCAGCTCAGGCCTTTCTTTACTGGGGCCTGTGTGTCCCAGGCACCTCTCTGCCTGCAGCTCCACATTCTGACTCTGACAGGGTCTACACTTCCAAACAATACTCCTACTGGAGGTAGCAGCAGGCCTTGATTGCAGCCACAAATATTGAAGAGCTCTCTTCTGACTCCTGGTGGCACTTTACCACACACTTCATTGGTGCTCTAATGTTTTTCAAAATATATTCTTATTGGGAGTGTGAAAAATAATTGGGAGAAATTAAAAATATACTCCTTTTTCACAAGTATAGGCCAATTCTGAGATTATTTAGAGTATAGGAGCAGTGAAGTAGTATGCTCATATAGTGTACCAAGCCAGTAAGGTACTAAGGTCACTAAGGGCCTATTACGGATAAGTTGGAACTATTTGATTATATATATCATTATGTGTGAAAAATGCTTCTGATTAATAGTCAATAATGTATATACGTTTTTAATATCCCCTGTTTTTAACATTCTAGTTTCACCAGAATATGGAAATAATAATATGGGTATTTTTTATCAGTAATACAAGTATTATCTCATTATTGATGGATTAAGTGGCAAAGTATTGAGCAGTAGCGTTACAGCCAGAAAAAGGGTCTTCCTACACTAGGTTGAGACCCTGCGGTAGGAGGTATCCACCGAGATCATATGGTTCCTACTTTTCTAACCCAGCTGAGAGGGTCTTTACCACATTTTTTTGCCCTTTCTCTGTTGAGATATATACAATTTTTTGTCATGTACTATGACATGTAGCTCCATATATACTGGTGGATTTAGTAAATGAGCTTTTTTATTCATTGTTCTTTTCTAGTGTATCACTATAGTTTGAATACATTTTTTGAATATTGTGTGTATAATATATATATATATATATATATATATATATATGTGTGTATATATACATTTCAGTGTAAAGCACTGGGAAACTTTGAAATTAAATAAATGATTATTATAAGAAAAGGGGTTAAGCTAAAATTTGGAAATTGCTATTTTTATGATTTTATCTGTTTTTCTTTGTAACGTTGCCCTCCTTTTCGCAGGTTCGCTCTCCTCTATCTCTCTTCTACTGTATTTCTTCAGGTTTCCTCACTCTCTTGCTGTTATTCTTCTGCATATGGTTTCAAATGTTAATTCACTCATATGACTGACAGGTAATCAGTAGACATTTGTACTAAAAAAAAATACACAGAGGATGAATAACTCTGTAATTTTATTTCTCTCTGATCCTGCTGTGTGGGATGCTTGGAAATTAGCAATCAGTAAGGTCAACTCTGAGCTGGTAAAGTGAGCTGCAGGAGAGTTTAACATACTGATCAGACAGCAGGAGGAAGGGGGGACAGTCTTACTGCTAAAAATTGCATCTAATATCTCAACAACTCCTGAAAATCTAGTGAGTTATTTCTTCAGCTTTTTTTGAATAATAAAAAAAAAAACGTTAATTGTGTTTTTTCGTCTTGGCATTTGAGGCAAATTATTATGCACAGAGGCTCTTCTTACTAATGTCAAATACATCTTTTGATGCAGAGGCAACAGAAAACAATACGATTAATATAACTTAAATAACAAATTATGTTATTGTGTATATACTGCAACTGTTACCTCACTACTCAACTTGCACCATACAACTCCTTATATCTCTTCATATAGCAGCACATATAAGTAACACTATCTATTTAACTCAGTTCCTTAATTCTTCATATATGTCCACATAACATATTCTTGTAACTCACGTTATGTATCTTTCCTTACACTCTCCTTAATTCTTCCTGTCTCTTTGTAAATCAGCTCCCTATAACTTCTATACATCCTCCATAAAACCCCTTCCTACAAAATCTTTTATTTTTCCATATAATATCTTCCTGTAACTCCACCCTATCTATCCATCATTCGATAAACTCCTTTTCATTCGTCCTATTTTTTTTCAAATACTAACTCTGTAACTTTTTGTATGTCTCAGTATATTAACTTTTTAAATTCTCATCTCTCCAAATAAATGCTCCGTAAAAATCTTTTTTATCTCTACATTCAAAATCTCCATTTAATCTCTATGTCTCAATATACCAAGTCCCATTAACTCTTACTATCTCCCCACTTAACATCTTCCTGTAACCCCCCATATCTCTCTCCTCATATACACTCACTTTTATTGCTTCATCTCTTCATATAACAACTCCCTATAACTCTTTGTATACCTCTTTATATTTATATAACTCTTCCTATCTCTGTAGCCCATATTATCTGTACCTTCAAACTCTCAATTTATCTGTTATATGTTCATATATCAGCCCATAACTCCACCTACCTCGCTATACGCCCTTTATATCTACATAGAAGCCTTTCTTGTTACTCAGATCTCTATAGAACAGTTCTGTATAACTCATAACAATCAAATTGCCTGTGGCTACTGTTTGGCCTTTACCTTTATCACTTCTCTACATGTAATAGAACTATAAAACCATCAATGTCTTCCCCTAGCATTACATAGTCATTCCCCATGACTTGTCTTATCCATAGAAGTTAATGTCAGTAAATCCTTATAGTGCCCTCTTTTGACTTCTCTCACTCTTGCTTAATATAACCACTGCCTTACATTACAGCTTTTGCTTGTTCCAGTGATCAGGACTGAATTATTAAGCCACTTTTAGAAAATGAGTACACTGGTCATAAACATTTCAATGCTGCATTTTTCTGAAAATGAAAAAAACATAAAATAGAAAGGATGAGAGCAATGAAAAATAGAAAGTAAATGGTATTTGTAAGCTGTATATATTAAAAGACACTGAACAGAGGAATATACTGTAAAAGCTGATCTTCAAAAAATAATTTTACCTTATCTTATATGGCAATTGAATATAGTAAAACAGTGCTATATTTTTATCTGTTATGTCTCTTGATCTCAGCTGCCTGGAAACACCTGATAACTTGCTCCATTCTAACCAGATGAATGGTGGACATGGTGGGCGGCCCAGGCTCCCTGGGTAGCCTGAAGTGTCCTATGACCCGGCGGAGCCTGGGCGCGCTTCCTCATTTACGCTGGGGGGGGCGGTGCAGTGACGTGGGAGGCGAGCACGTCACATTCGCACCATTTTGCCTCACTATCCGGCCCTCCAGGGTGGTGATCCCCACCCACCCTCCCAGGATGTTAGGGTTGAGAAGTTTATGGCTTTGTTTTTTGTTCTGTAAAAAAAAGGGAAAAGAAGGTATGGAAATAATAAATGATTATTGTAATGTTATAGGACTGGGTCGATATTGTATGTTATTCACTTTGTGGGTTGGTAACTTTAATTGTGTGTGTATTTGGTAATAAAGTTTATTAGCATGTGTTTGTTGTTGGCCCAGCGGCGGATGGGGCAGTTGCCTGGCTCAGTAGGTAACAAAAGGGGTCGAGCCCCCTACCTCAGGGGCATGGTACAGTGACGAATAAGTGGACCCCATGGAGACAGGTCCAGGGGCAGGAGGTTACTTCCGCTGGCCGGGCTCCTCCCTCTTCCATTATGTAATGTAAAAAGGTGTTAGTCAATAAAGTTGTGGCCCGTGTTTTTCCCCATATTGTTGTCTGCCTTGTTATTTTAGTGGGTTACCCGGTTAAGGTTATGCTGTGTTGAGTGCCACTGGATCCTGCAGGGGTCATTATGTTATGGGGTTTGATACTGTATAGTTTCCTTTCTTGTGTCTGGTCTTTTTTTCTTTCATTCCCACCTGTCCTGGCCTATTTATTACTTACCTTACCCTGCCCTGACCTGCCTATGCAAATCTGAACTGCTTTCCATTGGCCCTAGTTTATCAGATGGATATTATTGGTTCTCCTGAACCTAAATATCAGGAATGTGGCAGATCATTATTATCCTTATTCATTCCTTAAGGAATCCCATAAAACTTACTGACTCGACCCAGGTTTGTGTGCTCACAGCCTGCTCTCAGGAATCTGAATCTCAGTAGTCTCAATAGCAATGATACAACATGTTTCCCACTAAATTAAATACACTACACTAGCCCTAACATCCTCCCTTAACTGTATCTATATAAACAGCTTCCCATGGCAGGGAAAAGGAGAAATAATAATAAAAACAAATGCAGAAAGTTCATGATCCCTCCACCTTTGACCCGTTACCGTCTATGAGCTGAGTATACCCAAAGATTTCATCTTATTAACCCCTACCCCCTACGAATCTGGGTAAACCCCCTAGACTCCCCAGTCAATAACCGTCACCAGGTCTCCTTTCCTTCACTCCTTGTGCTGTGGGGTAGTGGGACCCAAAGTCCCTAAAAAAAAAAAAAAAAAAAACAGTACATAAA
Source organism: Discoglossus pictus (assembly GCA_027410445.1). Lineage (NCBI taxonomy): Eukaryota > Metazoa > Chordata > Amphibia > Anura > Alytidae > Discoglossus > Discoglossus pictus. The sequence goes on along the minus strand of CM050164.1, from coordinate 213,261,336 downwards.
AAAGAAAAATATTACAATAAAAATAAAAAATGCTGTAAAATAAAAACAACTTTTAAAATAAAAAAGACATACAAAAAAAAATAATAAAAAAGATACAATCAGAAAATCCACTGTACAGTAGTCCTTTAAAGGACCACTGTAGTTCATATACATGTGTCTATTTGTTTAGTGGCCAGACCTTTTTGTGTGATGGACTAAAAATTAAGTCTGGCCATACTCAGTAAGGGAGAGTGGGGCTACGATGGTTCATGCATTGTCACTGGGCAGTGCCTATGCATTAGCTGCAAGCATGTTACAATAGAGCTGTTAGCTCTGTATAGGTAGTAAGGGCAAGGCTAAATATGTCATGGAGCAGAACTAGTGACATCAGCCCAGCCTGCTTCCAAGCAGCTCTGTTTGAGAAGAAAACAGACAGTCCAAAAGCTAATAGACAATGTTGAATTTTATTTATTTAAAACTGCATACTGTTTTTAATAGCCTATGCACAGCAAACAAACATTTGAGCTTTACTTGTAAGTGCACTACAGTGGTTCTTTAAATTAGTACTGCAGCAGAAAACTGAGAAAAGTTGAACCCATCTGCACAGAACATTCATTTTAAATCATATTTTTTGAACCCACCTTGATCTGCCACAACAGTTCTTGCTTTTTTGTGGATCTAAAATGTGCCCAATATTATTAGAATTAATGTAATTTTGCTTTTCCCCCCAATATCCTGTTATATATGTAAATGACTCCTTGTGACAATAACGGTTGGTAGATTGCATATGCAATACATTCAATTAACATTGGGCAACAGATGTGTGGCTTGCTCTGATGCATGGAATACAGATGTTTCATGTCTCTCTAGATACTAGTTATTATAACTCACCTCCAACCAACAGAAACACAGACCCTAAAGAGGTAAATATTTCAGGAACCAAAATGTGCCCAGAGATACAAATTGCATTGTTTAAAAAAATAAGAGGGCTAATTGATGCTTTAATTGAGCTTTAATTATTTTAAATTTTAACAAATTTGTTTAGTTGCCAAAGTGCTTTGGATCGCTAGATATAATTACAGAAATGCCTTAAACATTAAGGGCTATTTTGTGCTTTACAACCATACAGTATCCCTTTTGGACACAGCTTCTATACTACATTATTCATTTTCTGCCAGAAAAATAAAACTCCAGCCAACCATGGGTTAAGTGGCCAATTACAGCCTTTTCTGCCACTGTTATTAGATCAAACCAGATGCTTCATACACATTCTGTTAGAAAGGACAGAAAACAGGCTGCACTTCTAAAGCACTATGTAATTAAACATTAAACCACTGATTAAGTAAAGTGTTGTGCATAAAATTGCCCCCGGAATTGGACACTTAATGATAATAGGTGAATATAGAAGCTGCCCTTTTCTGGCACTCCATCTGTTACATTGTAAGACTGGGTAGTTTTAGACTTTCTGATAAACTTCCTTAAAGGCATATCCAAGTTTCATGGATTAATACATTTCTGTAATCCTTAGGCAAAAAGCGGTTTATGTGTATGCAGCACACCTCATAAAACATGTTATTTTTATTAATATCTACAAATTTCTCTATTGATAATGTTGACACCTCCAGAGGCACCGGATCCCCCCCCCCCCCCCCAATCAGCATGCAGCATCAGGAGAGCAATATTAACCCACTATTTAACTGATGTTGCAGCTTCCTGTCTGTATGTCAGCAGCAATACATCACACATATCAGTGATACACTACATACCCCAGGCTGCTTTACATAACAAACAGGAACCCCAGAGTTTAAATCAAATGTTTTTAGCTAACCTGATTGGTCAAAACAAATCATTTTAAATGTGATGCTAATTTAGCCTGGATTTGGAGGATGTTAGCCCCAATTTGCAACTGTCAGAAATTACAAGATATTTTGCTGACTTCAATGTAAGTGTTTAAATCTTTATTTTGGGATTTTTTCATGAAAAAATATGTTTGCATACACTACTAATTCTCCTCTATCAGATGCATTCATAATACTGTTAGGAGCCCACGAGTATATGTATAATAAAGCATCTACACTAATTCACAAAAATCCTGTGTGCTCTGATTCTGCCTTGTATATCACTATATTATATTTATCGCTCATTGGCTAGTTTATATTTTAATATTTACATGTAGTCTTTTAAATCAGCAGATAAGTGGTGAATGTAAAACAAAAACTGAAATTTGCACAATATTTTTATAATAGCACAACCTACATATAGCTATGAAATTATTTATAATAATGGAATTAAGCACTTTTCCTTCATTCAAGTGGTGAAGTATATTAACAATACATTTTGAGGAGGAAATTTATTAGTGAACACCATGCACTCCTGCATGAGAACCATTGCACAACAGTCCATGTCCACAGGAATTACAGTGTATTATAATATAAACATGATATCCCCAATGGATCCAATAAGAGTCATTGGTATGTGGTGTTTATTAGGGGGATATTGCACATGGTTGATGTTATGAACAGAAGGGCCCAGTGCACTGTTTGGGGTTAATCAGTTATTATATGTGTGTTTAGAATGTGCTAGTGACTTGCTCAATAATTATATCATGGGTGTAATGGGTATAATACATAAATATAGTTATATCATGGATGTAATAAGTGCATATAGTACTGTCATTGATTAACATTAAAATAATGTATCTGTGTTAGAAGTTGTCCATATGATATGCTTAGATAATATAAAGTTAATGCAGTCATATCTGATATATACAAAGGGTTAAAGATTCTAAAGAATGTATATGGCTTTGAAAGTCAGCCATGCTTAGATCCCTGTTTTGAGTCTGGAAGGGGGATGAAGGAATGTGGGAGGCTGTGTATAAGGGGACATCTAGCAGATATAACTGGAAAAAGTTTTGTTTATAACCCTGTAAGTTAAGATCTAGCAACTAAGAGATGGAGGCTTGGCTACAGACCTAGGGGGATGGTGTTTTGAGTTATCTGAAAATGTGTCTTGAAAAATAAAGAAGTGCCAGTCTGATTTTGGACACACAAAATAAAGATGGTGTCAGAGTCAGGCTGTGTTATTCTGAGATCCTAAGAAAAGGGTTTTGATGGTGCCTGCCTCTTCAGAAATGATGTGGTCATCTAAATTGCCTGCTGGATGCTGAGATCTGAACAAAAAGTTGCGACCCATAGAGAGAGAGAATTGGGGTGAGCGTAGCCCCTGAAGCAGGCCGTCGTAATAGCTGGTGGCAGCGGTGGGAGATCTCCAGCATATTTACCAGCAGCCAGGATGGCATATGGAAACTTATCCAAGAGGGAAATCAAGTACTTGCAGAGGCTTGGAGGAGATGCAGAGGTCGTCAGGCGATTTGTCCAGCACTATCAAACCAGCTCCCTGATTGCCTGCAGAGTAGAGGTTATTCAGGAGAAAAGGAACAAGATCACAAGGCTGATGGAATGGAGAGCACATCACAATGCCACGGAGGAGGACTTGGCAGCAGCTCTTAAGGATCAGTGGATGGCATTCCTGGGAATCCAGCAGGGAGGTGAGCTATCAACATGGCTGGCGGGACTGGTTTGGGATGAGATTGTTTTGAAGAAGCGGTATGAGGATCTGATGGAGATGGCTATCCCATTGCAACACCCCTTCTGCTACAGAATGAAGTTAATGAAAAGGACTCCAGGGTGTACTGCAGGGTGATCCAGCATGTGGCATTGGGCCTATAGAACGTTGGGTGATCCTGTATAATCAGCACTGCCAAGAATTGGGACTAAAACCCAGGACACTGCATTGATTGAACCCTTAATCCAGGATGAGTTGGAGCTGGAAATCAGTTACATGAATCTGTTGGTGGAACCAGCCCAGGATAGGACCTGGCTCGAGGGAAGGAAGGAGACCTGCCAAGCGGATGGGGATGATGAAGACATATCCTTGCACCAGGAGGCCCTAGAATCATACAGCTGTTTTGATTATTGTTTGCCCTCAGAGAGCACTGGCTGTGAAAGAGGTGCAGCTCTGGAAGAGGGGAACAGAGTGCTGTTGGCAGAACCCAGGCCAAGCAGAGAGTCTGGATGGGATTAGCTATGCCTTGGGAATGGACTGTGGGCCTAGCATGGGGCTCCAGATGATAGCCAATATCAGAAAGCCAGTCACAGTTCAAGAGACAGACTCAGCCAGCAGCCCTGTGACCATGGCAGACCAGGGACCGCAGCCCTATCCAGGTGGTAAGGACACCATTGCTAAGGACAAGGCAATGGGGCAAAAAGAAAAGGACTTTCAGACTGTGGATGCCATGGAGAGTCTGGGTAGGAGCAGGCATAACCACCAGCCCTTGGAGGAGAAAATGGACTTTGAACCATTAAAAGAGCTCCAGCTGATAAAAAATGTCAGAGAGCTGACCACAGACAAGATAGTGAGGGAGGTTATGATCCCTGAGATCCTGCCAAACAGAGACCCAGCAAATCAGCTAAAGAGGTACAACATTCCTTATTGTGTGCCCAAGCAAGGAGAGTTGGGGCACAGTGCCCTGACCATGGTCCAGGGGCCAGTCATAAATCAAGGGACAGTAGGAGAGAGTTGTGAAACCTTGCCAGTTGACCCAGTGACCAAAGATCACCATGGAAGTGAGCCCTATGACCAGATGGTGATAGACAAGGAAGGAGGATGTGAGGCCCTGATCCAGATGTCATCTCAGGAAAGGGAGCCTCCAGTCCAGATCACCATTATGGGTGCTGGGCTCAGGATCAGACTGGTATGTTAATCCTTAAAGGTATTATTTTATGGGTCTCCCAAGGGAAATGTTTCCCCTCAGACACTAGGAAGAGGAGGGCACTGGACCTGGCTTTTGGGAAGGGGGCTAGCCATATCCCCTTGGGAACCGTCACCTGGACTGGGTACCACCCTGGGACCTTTTGGACAGGGTGAACTAATAGGCCCAAAGACTGTTTTAGATGCCGCAAGTCAGCTGTTTGTACTGGCCTGGCTGAAGAGGGTGGCATTGGCAAAGAACTACCCCAGATTGTAACACACATGGGTGGGCCAGTATTCATAGATTGGAAAAGAGGGTACCCCATGGTGTGCCTCATCATCTACCCCTACTGCGTTGTCTCCCCTGCAGCAGCCCAAGGAAATTGTTTTCTCCAATGGATGGGGAGGGAGGGGGCATGTGCCATAGCCCAGGGGAGGCGGTTGGCAATTGCGCAATGGAGGCTATGCCCAAAATTGTGTGCCCATTGGAATTAGAAGAATATGTGGACTGTGAGGCAATTATCACTCGCACAAGTGAGATCAGTGTGGCTAGAACTTTGTCCAACAGGAGGAATTGCTAGGCCACACTAGGATGGGGGAAACTAGCTGTTATGAACAGGGCCAGTGGACTGTTTGGGGTTAATCAGTTATTATTTGTGTGTTTTTAGAATGTGCTAGTGACTTGCTTAACAGTTATATCATGGGTGTAATGCATACATGTAGTTATATCATGGATGCAATAAGTGCATATAGTACTATCATTGAATAACATTAAAATAATGTATCTGTGTTAGAAGTAGTCCATAGGATATGCTTAGATAATATAAAGTTAATACAGTCATATCTGGGATATACAAAGGGTTAAAGATTCTAAATAATGCATATGGCTTTGAGAGTCAGCCATGAATAGATCCCTGTATTGAGTCTGGAAGTGGGAGGAAGGAATGTAGGTGACTGTGTATAAGATGACATCTAGCAGATATAACTGGGGAAAGTTTAGTTTATAACACTGTAAGTTGAGATCTAGCAACTAAGAGATGGGGGCTTGGCTACAGACCTGGGGGAATGGGGTTTTGTGTTATCAGAAAATGTGTCTTGAAAAATAAAGAAGTGCCAGTCTGATTTTGGACACACAAAATAAAGGTGGTGTCGGAGTCTGATGGTGCCTGCCTCTTCAGAAATTATGCTATCATCTGAATTGCCTGCTGGATGCTGAGATCTGAACAAAAAGTTGCAACCGATAGAGAGAGAGAATTGGGGTGAGCATAGTCCCCAAATTCTCCCACTTCCACTCATGGACAGAAAGTGGCTTTCTGCATTCTAAATCCTCACTCCACTCTAGATCACAGAAGCCTGTGGGATTGTCACAAACAGGAGAAGTATGATAGGTTTCTGATTCAGCGAACTATTGACATATCTCTCCTAAAATGTGAAGATTATTTCAATTTACATTGATTCCTATGTAAAATGCTTGCTGGGAACACAACCTGATTGGAAATCATCCTGCCATCCAGAAGGATTAAGGATGAGAACCAAAGTACTACTGTATATACATATACTAGTAACTTGGCCATCATAAATGACAGTATCACTTGTTATGTTCAATTGTCTGTTCTGTATCTCTTTGTGCACCATCTGCCTCTCTCTCTCTCTCTCTCTCTGCGCTGTCTCTCTCTGTGTGCCCTCTCTCTCTCTGTGACCTCTCTCTCTCTATGCCCTCCGTCTCTCTCTGTGCCCCCTGTCTCTCTTTGTGTCCTCTCTGTTTGCTCTGTCTCTCCCTCTCTCCTTTTTATCTCTCTCTCTCCCTCTCTCTCTCTCTCTCCATCCCTTTCTCTCTCTCTTTCCGTATCTCTCCCCCTCCCTCTCTCTCTCTCTTCCTCCTTTTCTCTCTGCCTCCCTTCCTCCCTCTTTCTCTGTGCCCTCTGTCTCTCTCGCTGTTTGTCTTCTCTCTGCGCTGTGTATGCTTTCTGTCTCTCTCCTCCTACACTTCTCCCATCCCATCTGACCTCTTCCCAAATTTCTCTCCTTTTATTTCTACACTCCTCTCATAGTTTTATGATGGGATGTGACAAAATCAGGAAATATAATGAAGTTTAAATACAGCAACAGCTGTAATGGGGCTGCGATGCCTGATTCGCTGCCCCTTGTGGAGCCAGGGACTATTGTAAACTTTGTCCACTGTTTTGCTAATCACATATTATAGTTGTCAAACTGCAATTTGTCGTCATGCTTGGGAGCTGCGCGAAGCGCACCGAGCCGCTTGCGGCCCAGTGGGACTTACTTAGGCTGGACATAGTTGAGAAATGCAGTACTTCGAAAAAAAATCTGACCTTGGAATCTCGGGTGCAAAAAATCTGACCTCCGGAAAATACGAAGTTAACGGCCGAACCACAGAAATCGAAAAAGACGAAAAATTATAAAAAATAAATAAAAACACACTAACACACAGCACAGGGGGAGAGCCTGGATGCCTGGGAGTGAGGTTGCAAGCGGATTTGAGCCAAATTTACCATGTTTGGCTAAGCAAGAAACAAAATAGGGGACGAAAAAACGCGGGACTTAGAAAATACACAACGTCAAACACAGTAACACTTACACAAACAACACCAGGCACGCCAGATTTAATAAATAAACAACGCCAAAAACGCCAGATTTAGAAAATACATGACACCAAGGACAGTGCAATGCCAGGCACAAGGGACTTTAAAAAAAAAAAAAACAACGCCAGTCAGCGCGAGCCATACAAACATTCAGCAGACACATAGAGGAGAAACACACAGGGAAGGGATAGGGGAAGATGCTGTAAAGAGACACATGCCATTCCAAAGCACAAAAGTTGCAGGTTAATTAACCCTGCAATGAGCGTCCCGTACAGTTGCCAACGGTTAAGACATTAATGGCTGTGTGTTGAGTTATTTTGAGGGGACAGCAAATTTACACTGTTATACAGGCTGTACACTTACTACTTTACATTGTAGCAGAGTGTCATTTCTTCAGTGTTGTCACATGAAAAGATATAATAAAATATTTACAAAAAATGTGAGGGGTGTATTTACTTTTGTGAGATACTGTATACATACAGACACACACATATATACAGGGGGCCACAAAGGTCCGCAGGGACCACAGGGTGCCAAGGGAGACCACAGTGGGCTGCAGAAGGCTACAGGTGGCTGAGCGGGCACCGGCAGAGGGTCTGGAGACCACAGGGAGTCAAGGGGGAGCGCAGAGGGCTACAAGGGGCTGAGGGGGCCACAGGAGCCGCCAGAGGCTTGAGAGGGGCTGCAGAGGGCCACACTGAGACAAGGGAGCACAGGTGGCCACAGAGGGCTGAAAGGAGCTACAAAAGGCAAAGGGGGCCACAGCGGACAGCAGAGGGCTGTGGGGGGCAACAGGAGGGCTGCAGGAGGGCCGAGGGAGTGGCTGTGGATGGTCCATGTGTAGCCGCGGGAGGGCAGTGAAGGCCGCAGGGGAGCACCGGAGGGCTGCGGGAGGGTCGTATATTTGAACATCACTGTTATATTATCACACTCTCTCTGTTCTCTATGCTATACATGAAATGACCATGAGATTTTTTTAATGAGTTTAATATGTATTTTAGGTCATGCATCATTTTAATTGCCCTCTCTTGAATTACTTTTAATAGTTTGTGTTAAATGCAGTCTTTTCTTTTAATGCTGGGAACAGCACGTGTCCAGGGATGAAACCTTTATCCACGTTCCTGAGCGTACCGCTCTTTGATGGTTCGTATATCCGGGAGACAGAAGACACACAGACACAAGGTTGCTGTATCAATTGTCTCAATTTATTGGTTGCAGCAACAGATTATATAGGGCTTTGCCTGCCCAGTCATTTATATTATTATTAGAGGTATGCACTGAAAATACGAGGTCATCAGAGTCACAATCCCAGGACATGTCTGGTTCAAGCTATTAACAGATATTTTCCATAGGCACATAAATCTTGTGACATTGATACAGAAGTTACAAAGTTAGTTGTATGGAATCATTAATTCTATGTGCAAACAACAATGTCTGAAACCCACTTTAAGAACTGGGAACTACACCAAATGTTTTCATGGTCTTGTAGTTAGTAAGGCAAAGATCAAACGGCAAATTAACTCTTTCAGTCGTACCCTAATAGTTTCATTATAATATCTCTGTATATAGTTGTAACCTAACAGTTTGATATCCTCGTAGAGAAATAAACTCCAGAACTGGACACAATAGATCTTCTCTTTTTCTACTGCTAATTCCTTCTCCAATAGAACCAAGTATCCTATTTGATTTGTTGCATTGATTGTCTGTTTTGAAATGGTATGATTTATCATTTAAAAGCAGACAATCAATATTATAACAATATGATAACCCGCAATATCATAACTCCAAACTTGCGTTTCTCTTCCATTTCCTTCATCAAATTATTAATAACACTTGATTTTTATGTGTGTGTCCTAGGTGCACAATTTTATTTTTTTGGTGGGTACTTTTATCTTTAGTGATGGTAGCTTGAGGTGCAGCATTTTCCAGCTATGTTGTCCTAGCCTGATTAGAGAGCTAAGTAGAGTGAAATGAAGCTAGAGAAAAGAGTGAGGTGGATGGAGAGATTGGCACATATGTGGAGGTAAGTGTGGGGGAGGTAGGTATTTATAAGTTGTAGAAGGGTTCCAGACGCTCCCACAACTAGTGGTTAATTAACCTGGCATTTGCATTTGGGGCTTTCTCTCAAATGATTGTAGCTTGATTGCGGCTTTTATAGCTATGTCATCCTATCCTGATTAGAGGCTAAAAAGTACAGAGTTGGTCAGTAGCGTAATAATTGAATTTATTTGCTGATGTAATGTATTCAAGATTCAAGGCTGAACTGAACTTGGATTTCAAAGAGAAGTGTGAGGGGACTTGGTATGATAGGACTTGTTATGCAAGAGGGGTATGATACTGTATGATATGACTTGGTATGCAAGGGGTACGATAAAGTATGATATGGTTCAGTTTGCAAAGGGTGCAATACGGTATGAAGGGACTTGGTATGCGAGGGGTATGATGTAGTGTGATATGACTTGGCGTGAGAGTGGTACCATAAGGTATGTTATGATTCAGTAGGCAAGGGGTACGATACAACATGATTAGACTTAGGGGTTGGATGTGTTAAAACAAGGTTTTTTATACTAAAGGTATGATACTGTATGATTAGGTACGCTAGGGGTATGATACAGTATGAAATTACTTGGTTTTCTGAGGGTTTGATATGGAATAGTATGACATGGTAAGCAAGTACGAGTATGATGCAATATGATATCACTCGGTATGAAACGCTATGGTATGGCTTGATATGCAAGGGGAATAAAGTTATACAATTTGAAATGGTAAGCAAGGGGTATACTAAGGTATGGATTGGTATTCTGGGAAACCATATGGAATGATATGAAGCAGTAGCAAGAAATACAAATTGATCTGGTATGGCTCATGACACTGGATCGTTAGGAGTAAGAAGCCAGGGGTATTATAGGGCATGATATGACTTTGATACAGTGTGATAAAGCTTGGAATGTGTGAATTAAAACATGGTGTGATATAACATGGTATATACAGTGAGACATAACTTGGCATTTGTGGAATATGATTCGGTGTGACATGGGTTTGTAAGCGTAAGATATGGTATGGTGTGATAGGACTAGGTAAGTATGGTATGCGATAGGGTAAGATATTTGGTAAGTGTGAGATATGATACAGATATGACTTCATAAATATGGGATATGATCCAATGTGATATGACTCGATAAGCGTTAGATATAATATGACTTTGTATGCATGCAGTGTGATACTTTGTCATATGACTTGGAATTCACGAGACATGGTACAGTGTGATATTGCTTTGTATGCATAAGATGTAATACAGTGTGATGTCACTTGGTATTCATGGGATAGGATATGGATGATATGGGGTGATACGACTTGGTCACTGTGAGATATGATACAGTGAGATATGACTTGGTACGCATGACCATTAGCAGCACAGTGTTGCTGAGCCCAGGACAGTGGCAGGACAAGCACAGCACAAAGCCTGAGCTGCCCAAAGAACCCAGAAGTAGGCAGAAGAGGAGGACAGGTGTGCAAAGGTAGCGAGCAACTGCAGCAGAGCTGCAGCAAGAGCTGGGGCAAGTGAGGAGAGAGGAATGGAGGAGAAGCAGGATGGCCAAGCCCCAAGAGGGGAGGCCGAGAAGCGGGACAGAGCTGTCAGGGTGACTCAGGATAGGCAGAATCAGAGAGGGCAGTACAGAAGATGGCCGGGGAAAGAGGCAACTGAGGAAGAGGCATGCGGAAATAGGAAAGCAGAGATTGGTATTTACTGGTTATAGCTCCTCCCACAACTCCAGGTTAATTAACATGGCATTTATCAGCACGGAATTTTAGATTCCACATACTTGACCATTGCTCTAAGTTTCTTAAATCCTTGGGTATTTGATTTATACCTGCTGGAATATCCACTCTGTTGCATATTTCTGTGTTATTTACAAACTTTCCTTTTAGGCATACTGGTAACTACCTCTTTCTCTGACTGTATCCCATTAACCATGACTCTCTGATGCCTTTCGATTTGCTAATGTCCTATCAACTCAACTTTGCTAGACTGACTTTATTTGTAGTCTAAACCACCCTGACTGGTGATCACTAAACCCAAAACTTTCATCTACAGGTTTGACACTATATCACAGTTTATGAGTTTATTACATATATTGTAGGCTCCATTACTAACTGTGTAAGAGATTCTGCTTGCAAGGAATATATGAAATATTCACTCCTGGCTGATGCAGCAATCAGAATGTTTCAGTCCACATCTGGCAAATTAAAGTCACTATTATCTCACACTTCATTGCCATTTTAGTTATTTCTTCCACTAGTATCCTATATAATTCTTCATCTTGTCCTGGAGGCCAATAAATTACATTTACCTTAAACACTAGCCTCTCTCAGTATTCTGCAGTAGTGACTTTAATATTTTCTTTTACATAAAAAGCAACACCTGCTTTTACCTCCTTGGCTTTTCAGAGTAAACTTTGATCAGGTATAACTGTGTCCCATTCATGCGATTCACTATATCAAGATTCTGTTATAGCCACCAAATCCAAACTTTCTCCAGTGATTACTTAAATTAGTCCTGAAAGCATATATTCAAGACTACTAGTATTGTACACATAGCACTAAGTACATTTTGCATGTTATTCTTAGTCTTTAATGGCTATTAGATGCACAATCTGACTAGATTATCTTCATAATATAAGAAATGTTGTTTAAACTAATAGCTTCATTGCCAGAAAATCAAGTCATGTGTCATTTCTACATTTTGAATAATAGTTTGAATTTCTAAAATGACTTTCTTATCTAATTTAGCTGACTGCTAATGAAGTCCACTGAGAATGTCTATACCTTTACCATGGGAATGCAGACCATCTCTCTTATAAAGTCCTTTATCATACAGAACAAAGTAACTGTTACCAAATACAAGCAAATCCTTTTTTGTTCCATCTTCCTAGTTTTTTTTTATAACTTACATGGTGTGATAACTCCACCATACCTTGGGCCTCATTCTATTATCGTCCGTAAATCGGCCGTAAGGCTGCGATTCCTTGCGAGGGTTCAGTTAACTCGCGATTCTATTATACGGCCCCGCAAGGATCTCCTTTTACGGCCGGCCGCATATCTTGGAACCGGCCGTAATCTGTGAAATATAAAAACTGAAAAATAAATTCAAGCCTGCACTGTACAGCTCTGTAAATGCTAGGGATCATATTGGGGGACATGAGGATTAAAAGGAACCCACTCTCAAGATTGCACATCTGCCCAAACCCGAGTTCAAATTAACTGTTTATTTGCCGGCTGCGGCGTGGGTGTGTCTGAGGTGCTCCAAGCACTCTGGACTTTTTACATGTATATTTTACGGATATTAAAAATTAAATATTTTACGGATTTGAGTACAGGATAATTATGTGCTATTTTTTCTAACACCTAAAATCCCTTTATAGTCTTCTCAAAGTGCAGGATGGCTTTATTTGAGCTATTTTATGTGCTTAATTGGTGCTAGCGAGACCTTTTTCCTGCAAGTAACTGCGGCTCGTTTTTAGCCTTGCAGAGAGGTTTCCCGGAGCAATTGAATTGCAAATCTCTTGCGGCCGTTTTAGATCAAAGGCTTTCCTCCGGCGCGATCGGCCGCAAGAGATAGCAAGGCACCGGCCGCAAGCCTGCCGGAATCCCCGGCCGTAAGGGAATAGAATAGCCGAATAGCTTGCGGCCGGTCCTTGCGGCCCCGCAACGGCTGCGGCCGATAATAGAATGAGGCCCCTTGTGTCTATGCAGCACCAAAACCTGAGACAAAGAAACACAGGATGTTACCTAGCCAAGCTGAACTGCAACAATGTGATTCCTAACCAGATCAAGAGACCCAAGGTTTTCAATAACATTAACTTCTTCCTGCTTCATTGCTTTACCTCTTTCATTCCTTGTGGCATTTAACAACATAAATAAATGAAAATGCAACTAACAGCAGCTCTCAGGAGGTTCAAAATGAAAGGCCAGAGACACAAGATGAATCTGCTAAAAGGAATACTTTCTCAAACATGCTTTTATGTTCATGGTTTTCATTACTGCTTATATTGTAAGCTAGTTACATACATCACAAACATGTGATTTTTTTTTTCTAAACTATCATGGTTTTCAGGTTTGTTGATGAAATGGTGCAGCACTCCAGCACTGAGATCGGTGTCAACATGTGAAGCAGGGGAATCAGTAGATATGGGATGATACAAATCTAGTTGATATAATATCCTTAACCATTGCCACTTTGGATCCTCTTTACCCTTTTTGAACTGATTGCAATAAATATTCACCAACTTGCATGCAATTTACAAATGACACTTGCAGCTTTAGTATTACTATCATGTTTTGATATTCAACATATTCCATGTGCATGTCTTGAAGACTCACTCTCCAACTTTTTTCAAACTTTCACCCTACTTCACTTAACATCTTTGCTTGATATTTTGCACTTGGATAAAGGTGGATACAAATGTAAAACTTAACTGCTATTAATTTGTATAGACATTGTTTCGATTTTGTATTTACATACATTTCATTCTATATCCCCTGAAGAGTATGCTGGTGAAAAATACCCCCTGCAGGAAAATCATCAGTTTTAAAGCAGCCCAGTAATGTTCATTTATCATAAATACCCCATTAAAGGGGAGATCTGGTCACCTTAGACCATGTACTCTGAAATTTAGGTCTGCATCTGGTTAGCTACATTCTGAACACAATGGAATGTCCATATTGGTTGATTTGAAACAAAATTATTTTATACTAATGACTTGCCTGTCAAAAATGACAGCAATAAAATTTGAAGGCTGAAAATGCTGTTTGCCACACAATGCAAGGCCCTCCCCCCTCTAACTTGCGGGCCTTGCGATAAGCGCCTTCGGTGCTCATTGCAAGCCTCTCCCACCATCTAATTTACGGGCCTCGCACTTTGCCGCTCATTGCAGGCCTCGGCCTACCCACCACTTATATGCCTGGCAATGAGCACCTTAGGTTAGCGTGCCTTCATCGCTGATCGCATGCATCGCCATGTGTGCCTTCAATCGTTTTCCATCCCCAATCGGTAGAGCGTCCTCGGGCAAATTACAGCAATGATGGGACAGATGACCCTTAGAGGAACCCTGAAAGGTGCTCATTGCATTAAAGTCATACGCCTATGGTGCTCATTGCCGCAAAGTCGTGCGGGCCTCGCAATGAGCGCCTATGGCGCTCATCGCAAGCCCTGCAATGAGTGCCTTTGATGCTCATAGCAGCAAAGTCATGCAGGCCTCGCGATGAGCAACTTCGGTTCTCATTTCACAATGCGCAAGACCATAATATTTAACATTGCGTGGCGATAACTCGCAATATGACAACGATTATATGTGATTTCTTACTGAATTTGCAAAGCACTCACTGTCCATTAGTACACATTTTAGACAAACAATGTAATTCCCATCAGATTAAAAAAATAATTGTTGTGTTGGTGCACATTCTACACATTCAATCAAATCCATTTTAACTATACCATTTCTCTCTGTGTGCTCTGGAATAAATTATCTCCAACATGAAAACTATATTTGTTTTTTACTCTACCCCCACCTTTTTCTAATATCATTAATAGAAATATAACTTTCCTTTGTCGCTTGTCTAATCTTTCTTTCACATGCATAATCAACCTCCCCTCAAGTTTTCCTTAAATTCTTAATCTTATCATTATCTCCAATCCCCAACATCCCTCTTGTTTCTGTTGCCTCCATCTTTTATTACAGCCTTGGCTGCTTTTCCTGTGACACAGGCTTGCAGTGGATCTGCCTAAATATGCATAACCCTTTGCCCATCCAAGGCAGCTGGCACCTTACTCCATTCCATCAGAGGAGATAAATCATTTGCAGGCTGCAGAATCTGGCAACATTTTGCCAACTTTCACAAAAACAAATGACCACGGAGAGACTGTAGGTGGCAACAGAATCTTGTCCAAGGGAAACTGAGCTGAAATTCAGTCTGGTTCATGCAGAGGTTTTAAACTGACTTTTGTGTTCAGCAACATCATGATAAATATGCCATAGTTTTTAGATGAGGAAGTCTTGTGCAATCCTTCATACAGCACGGGAGGATTCTGGGCTTTGGAAGGAAAGGAGCTCAGGTGAAAGAGGTGGAGGCATAGAAACATAGATTTGACAACATATACAACTAAAAAGGCCAGTCTAGTATACTCATTGTGCCTATAAAGATTGGTTTAATTAAACCTCAGGAGATCTTTATTCTTATCCTAGGGATGTCTTAATTATTTAATGTTTTTTGTAATTACTTTATAGATCATGGAAAGGTGCATTCTATGTTATTCAATTTAGTATAAGGGATTCAGTGTAACACTGAGAAATATTGTAACACATTCTACGTTTCTTATTGTACACAATATGTTCGTGCAGAAAAAAGACACAGGGTTCACTATTCAACATATTTGTGTAGAATTAAATCTAAATTTACCTTTTTGTAACTTTTTATAATCTAACACATGCTGCTTATATCAGGAACACACATTGCATTGATTCATTCTAAACACATTCAGATTTATTTTATTTAAACATAAATCTTGATTTTCACACCCCAGAGCTGTTGACATAGGCAGAATGAACCTACCAAAAAAAACACTGAATTTGTATATGGATTTTAACCCTTTGCTAACCCTTAAGCCAACATCAGCACAATGCAAACATCTACACAGCAATGTCTGGTCTACTTCTAGCTTCCTTGTCCACATCCCATGGTACCTACCTGCTCAAATTGCTATCATGGATTCATACAATGTATTGGCTGCCTGTGATTGGCCAAAATGAGCTGTGAATGTTATGCTAATTGTTGGTATTGAATTGATCATGCCTAAATAATATTCATTACCAATAAAGTATTATCTAAATGCACAAATGACCAACGAATTAAATCCTATCAAGTGTGTTAGGCTCAACTTGGCAAGCAAGGGGTTACACAAAAGGGTCAGTACTGTCTAGAATGGAATTTACTGACCTCGTGCATATACCCTTAAATGGCAATATTGGCTAACCCTTATTTATTGATGTATTGAGTACCATACATATGGAAATAATTATCTATGGGCTGGACAAACATACTAAAACAGACTGAGATGCTATGAACAATGGAAGACTGCAAATTGAATGTATGGGACATAAAGGACCACACGGAGATTGAAAGTTTGTTATCCAGACTGAGTGATGGAACTAAAGGTGAACCAGAACGAAATGGAGATACTGGAGAATTGCTAATTAAGACTGAATGCATGTTTAATGGATGTGGAGTTTGAATGTTTAGTTTGTGGGATATCATCACATTCCTTTGTAAGTCTATAAGAAGTTGGTACAATGTGACTTAGGCCATTCTAAGAATCAGGTAGACATTCATTCACACATGACATGTCTGAAATTGCTAATGTAACAAGGTTTTGTACTTATAACCAATAAACCCATGCTAAAGACTGAAGTATTTTGGAATATTTTATCGTAAGTTTTTCATCAGTAACCTGAATCCCATTAATAACAAACGAAGATCTTTAATGGTGACCTGAGATCTCTACACTAATATTAGCAGGGATTTCCAGGGTTGTTAACTCTGAAAATCAACTGCTTGCAAACTCAAGGGATTTAGCAATCTTTATGGTAAGTATAATAATGTTTATTTTGCTATTTTTCATGCAAAAAAAATGTTTTCATATACTACTGATTCTCCTCTAACAGATGCATTCAAAATCCATGAAACTTAAATATGCCTTTAAAATTTGGTAATTAAATATATTATATTAAACATTAGTCAACATGATAAATGTTATGCCTTTTCAAATAGTACCTTGCTGCTTCAGTTTTTAAAACAGCCCATTTAGACTTTTAATCTTACCCTATACCATTTGGTAGAGGGGTTCTACTAGCACAGGGAAAGGGAACATGAAATCTGAGTCAGTGATAGTGTTAAATAAGTAATTTTAAGAAACATGGGCAGGTAATTTTATTTAGTTAGAGAAATGCAGTTTACATATGTATATCTGCTCAAGGGGCAGGCAACACCAGTATTTAAGGCTGCTTAAGTAGAGGAAAGTGAAATTGGCCAGTGTACGTGCTTTTCATGTTTAACCTATTTTTTTAATTCAACATACATTAGAATAATAAAAATCCACAAACAGCAGAGAATCAATATATAATTTAAATACATAGAGCCTGATTCAATTGCAAGCCCGCATCTCGCGGGGATCCAAGCCATATGTCTGCGGGCGTGCTGCGGGCTCCATCAAGCCCGCAAACCCCTCCCGTGGCCGCAAACTGTTAAAGGGATGGCTGAGATGCGATCCACTGTTACAATCCAATTGTGGTATAAAGTATCCTCTCAGCCAATAGAAAGCGATCTAGCCGCAGATGATTGACAGAGGGAGATAAAGTTGCGTTCCACAGGCCCATGCATTGACTGTGTTGTATTTTCTTCCGAAGTAGCCTGCAGGTCCCGGAGTTGGAGGTTTTTCGGTGAAAGAGTGAGAGAGTAGGCAATTAGTGAGAGCAGTATATTGCAGTTTTGTTTATTTCTATTATTCTATTTATGATTTTACACCTAATCTTTGATTTACAGATAACACATAATAGCAATACACATAAATTTAAGAACACACATAGAGCTAGGTCTCTCCATACACCCTCCCATCCCCCACACCCCATCCCTCAACAGTTATTAAATACACATAATAGACAAATTTTCCTCATACATATACAGAAACACTTTTTTTTTATTTATCCTTATATTCCTTTTGGGATTTAAATGGAGGAAGGAGAGAGGAGGGGAGAGGAGTGGAGAGGCGGGGATGAGGAGATGATGAAATGTGACGAGGCGAGAGAGGAGAGAGAAGTGGCCCTGGGGATTGGTGGAGGAGAGGAGGAGGAGGTGAGGAGTGGTGGAGGAGTGGAGGAGGAGGTGGTGGAAGAGGAGGAGAGTGCAGAGGAAGTGGGCGTCCCTAGCGACAGGCACTTGTAGACCAGGGACACAGGGAGAGGGGGCCTGATCCCGGGGGGGGGGGGGTGGGGGTCGTTCGGTGGAGTGACAGGCCTCAGCGAGAGGTCAGGGGGGCAAGGATCCCCATCCACAGTTGGGAGGGCAAGAAGCTAAGGGCAAGCACAAGTCCCCAAACTACACATATCAGGAGAATGTGGTCCTCCTTGGTGTCATCCGTGTGTGCCCCATGATCCTTGTGGTGGCGGGGGAAGTCAGGTCAGGGCCTAGGGCCCAGGCATGGAGGGAGGTAGCGGCTGAGATAACAGCAGTGGGCACAGCGCAAAGGGATGGGAGGTCCATCAAGCGCCGTTTTGATGACATCAAGGCCAAGGTGAGGAAGATAATTGACTAGGAGGAGCAGAATGTGACTGTGAGCTATAATGAGTGGGATTGGGTTACCAAGGACCTTCTTAGCCAGGTGCCCACCACTGGAGCTACAGGTCTGGCGGCCCAGCAGGTCCCAGCCTCCATGTCAGGTGAATATCACATACACCAACATGCCACCACATGTATATCACACACACTACACATGTAAATGATGACCAACAAGGACAGTGACATGTCAGCTACATGGAATTAACAAGGGATAGATGGATGCGTCATTAAATCCATGAATCTGACAGATCACAGTAATTCCTGGGTACAACAACAGTAATCAAGCAATAGCGAGTCCATGTGTTGGTGTGCCCACTGCAGCTTATGCAGTTACAGACTGCAGCCGGAATCAAGATAGCGTTAGGAGCCAAGAACAATCAAGACCAAGAATCAAAGAATAGATCATGTCTAGCAAATTATAGCTAATCTGAGTTGCAATTAGGAGACTCATCCAGGTTCAAGAATATATGTCAGATAGTTAGGAATAAACACGAAACAGTGTATTATTCATCATACAAATAACATATACCTTTATTTTCTATCTTTCAGCATCAAGGAGGTCTGGGTCCAGTGGTGAGCCAGAGGCAGGGGCGTTAACTCCATCGGACCAGGAAGTGGAGTAGCAAGTCCAGGAACAGGCGCAGGGGGAGGAAGAAAGAAGAGGACCGAGGACTCGAGGGCCGTGGTTTGGAGGAGGAGGATTTAATCTGGCTAGTGGGTAGGACCACCAGCCACACTGCCTGGATTTGACCCCACTATCCCCCTCCAGAGACTCAGCATCTCACCAGGGGGGACCATCTGGACTTGACACCCCCTCCTCCTCCCCTCAGCAGTGAGCCTGACTGACCGCCGCCACCACCACCACCAGGCCCACTACCACCCTTATTGAGCTTGGCTCCAGCCGGGCCCCAGAACTCACCACTGGACCACTGCCACCTCCTCACCAGACCATGCCCCAGGGGCCTCCAACCCCAACATCAAGCCAGGCTGCGCAGGCGAAGATGCTGACTCTCATGTGGCAGCAGATGGAGTGTCTCCGGGGGATCCAGGCCAGAATCTCCACTAATCATGTGGAGGTAATGCACAGCCTGGCCAGGCACAATAGGGAGGAGAGGAGACACCACCTAATGACTGAATCATACCTGCCCGTGCTGTTCAGGATGGGAGCGGACCAGAGCGCATTCCAGGAAGTTACTGGTGATGCCATGATATGCGCCCGCCTTCTCCACAATGGAGGCATCTCCCGTCCACCTGCCCCTCCTTTACTCTCCCCATGCCTCCACCACTGCCACTGCAGGTGCCGCTGCCTCCTGGGGGTTTGCATCCCCCTGCCCCTCCACCACCACCACCAGGGAGAGTCTCACAATGGCATGTTAATGACAGCCAGCATTAATATATGCACTAGTGAGGCATGTGATCCTGACCTCAATATCAGTCTGTGAACAGATCCTTGGGTCTGATGTAAGTAACATTGAATCTGACTGCTGACCTTTGTGTCCTCTCCGTATTAATGGGTATTTTCCCCTTTTGCTGATATCATGGTTATCCTTTTACATGTGCTAACAGCTGTATAGCTGATGGATGTGATAGTACACATTGACCACTGACACGAGTCACAGCTAAGCATTTATTGTGAGATGACACATCAGTATTAATGGTCATGGCCAGTGAGTTATTCTGAGAACTAGCTAATGGTTAGTAATGCTTGCAGATTGGAATCAGGTGAGTTGGTATATTGTTACAGTTACAGTATTTGACACTGTTCTGTAGATGCATGTTGTTTTGTTTTTTTATCCTCCTCCGCCTGTTTTGTTTTTATCACTTTTTTCAGATTTTTGTTTTGTGAACACACTATATGCCTGAAACTGGATTGGATGTCACAGTCCAGAGGATTCACCATCTGTTTAATTGAGCAAATCTTGACACATTAATGGTTTCTTCAATTAAATGGAGTGATTTCTGATGATCCTTTTTTTCATCAGATTCTGGTTGCAGTGGTGTAGTGACCACATGTGACCCTGGTAGGTGCTATGCATCATGCTTATTCTAGACTATGACATTTCCCCACTTTAGGTATCCCTTTTCTTCCCACAAGCCTCTTGTTCTCCCAGGATCCGCCTCCACCACACCCCTGATATCAATGCACAGTCTTGTCCATTTCTGATTGTGCTCTGTGTATGAAATATAGTTTTGCTATACTGTTCTCACCGTGTCAGTGTGTCTTCAATGGTTGGGGTTATGGGACATCCAAATACATCATTATTGACATTAGTGTCACATTCATGTATCTGTAAACTAGTGAGCCCTAGTTACAATGCAATATAAAAAATACATAACATAACAATAGTAATAATAATAATAATAATAATATCATACAATATATAATAATGTATACCATATATCATAATAAAGGGTTAATCCACTTGGAAAGTACAATTTGTGATACTGTGTAGTATCAACATTCACAGAGAGTTGGACACAACTTACGGACTGAACAATCAAATGTAAAATGTTCCTCTGGTACTTTATATACAGTTTGCCATGTGGTGGTGTAATTTGGCCACTATTTGTTATCCCAAGTAGATGTGATAAGTGAGATGTACATAAGATGATCTTTGTATTTTTAGGGTCCACATTACAGCCTCTGTGAGTGAGAAAGGGTTAATATGTCAGCCATTTCCATGTATTTGTGTTGCCTTTTTATGATGAGGTGTCTTTAATAGCTTTCAGCATATTGCAGCACAGCTTTTCATATTGGCATATGCATGACCATTACAACCTATGAGAAAAATAATATTTTGTTTTTTTCAATATTTGATAGTTGGGAGTTGTTGGGCATGTAATTGTAATGTCTTCCATTGCTTCCTCATATTTTGAAGTGCATTGTTGTCTTTTTATTGTGATTTGCTATGTTCCTAACTAGTCTGTAAACCCTTTGCGGGTCCAATTTGAAGCCATAACTTTGGGCTGCTATTTGGCGTTTGCGGGCTTGCCTGTGGGTGAGGTCTTGAAAGATTTTTGTGGCTCTGAAAGCTCAAAGGCTTCGAGAGACTGTAAGTTCAGAGTTTAACTACTGCAAAGTTTTCAAGGCCGTAACTCGTTAGGAGACCTCAAAAAAACGCCAATTGAATAGCAATTACAGGCTACAGTAACTAACGATTGCTCTATTGAATGAGGCTCATAGTTTACCTCAATATTAGCTGTTGCTGTACCCATCCCCACCTCTCTTACTGTCATGAGCACTAGAGCAAGTAAGCGAGAGATTTCCACTGCTTTAAAATTATTCACTCCTTACCAAGACATCCTAATTAATGTTATCATAGTTGACATCTCCAACTTCCTTTCAGTAGTAAAACATGAGAGAGTTGGAAAGAGTTACAGCAGTGGTCGTTAATGACAAACTGTATTTTTCAATAAAATTTTCTAGATAAAGATTTGAGTTGCTGCTGATTACATGTGTATTTCTAATGTTAATTAATGGTGAACTAAATGAGGTGTAACGTGAAAAGCGTGCAAGCCGACCCTTTATTCACAAAAAAATGGAAAAAGTTTCATGGCCCTCCAACAATATATTCATAGTTGTTGATGTTTGTAATATAAATAAAGCCGACAACTCCAAACTTTGCTGGTTCCTGTACAACAGAAGTAAGGCAAAGAAAAAAATGAAAGGAGCTTTCAAATGCATTATGAGGGTCAACAAAATACAGTAAGTAAGGATGACCCTATTCTTGGCAACAGATAAATATCTGTCCAGGCTTTCAAGGCTGCTAGGCCTTTGCTTCAAATATAGTGCAAACAAAAGGTTGAAGTAAGTCATTTTTATGGATGTGTGAGATCTGACAGTCTCACCAAGCATTATCTTTGAAGTAGCAAATGATTTTTCAGCGGTGAATTTACAGGAGAAAAAGAGTTCATAGAAGTCGCTGATATTTTAAAAGTAAGGTAAAGATGAGAGTACAATATTGCTTATCCAGTATTCTTTAGTATGATTTAGCTTACAATTTAAATGTCGGTGCAAGTTTAGATTCTCATAACTTTCTGTCCCTTGGTGTTTGTAAATAGCATCACATATATAGTTGTCAGCATGCGGGTTGTTGCTAATGCTTGGGGGCTCGCATAGCGAGCCAGCCGCAGTTGCTGGCAAGGAGCGCCAAAGGCACTCCTTGCGCTGGTGAAGATGAGCGCCATAGGCGCTCATCCCTACGACCCCCTACAACTTTTGGGCAGCAAATGCGGACCCTCGCAAAGCGAGGGGCTGCATTTGCGAAAGTGGAGGCTCTAAGGCGGCTCACAACCGCTTACAAATGCCCACACACGCGGGACTTTGAAAAAAAAAAAAAACACGCAATGACGAACTACGGACTTACACAAAAAAATACGACCCGCAGGACTTAGGAAAAAAAAAACTGCGGCCTTACAACAACAACAAAAAATAATAATTTAATACCATTACAGACTACAACCTCAATGGACTAACCACGTACAGCGAAAAATACTCAAAACAGAAAAAATTAACACAAAAAAACCCCAACAAGACTACCCACAGCAAGGGGGGACACCCAGGACATCTGGAAGTCAGGTTACACCACAATTTCACTAACATTTCCAAAGTTTACACACTTGATAATCCCCTAAGCGACAGAAAAAATGGCTTACAAAAAAAAAAAAAAACAAGGTTAAGGAAGTAAAATTACAAAACGTACTCGCAAAACTGAACCAACACTCAAGAACAGTTCATGCGGCAAGTAACACACATTATGCGGGACGTACCACACAGAAAATCGCCACCAATTCACATGCAACAAATAACTACTATCAGCAAAATGGTGGCTGGAAAGCAAATTGACGGCTGGAACGCAAATAGCGTATGCGTATTGCGTTCTAACGGTTTCTACTTCACCTCCAAGCCTATAAATACTGCACTCTGTCCAGAAATTTCTACATTTCTCCTCAGGTGATGAACAGTGTGACTCGACATTTCACTGGTGTCATTACTTAGGAAGCAACTTCATTAACACTTTATTAAATTACAACAAAGAGGTAAGCTATAATACAAAAAAAAAATAAGTTACATAGATTTTATTCACATCTATTTAAAAAAAATGATTTTATTTTTTATTTTTCAACAGACACTGCCTGAAGACTGTCTCAGAAAGATTAACAGCAGGGGCCCCTCTGTCATTTAAACACAACTAATAATTCAACCAAGGTATAGTATAACAAGTGAAAAAAGAGAAACACCTATCCTATTTGCTGTGCCCCAATTTCAAAATGAAAAACAAAAACAAAAAATCATAAGCCCCTCCTAACAATAATGCTGCACACAAAACAGGATACTCCAACAAATGTTGTTAACACATATAAAATAGAACAATGAATCCTGTTTTGTCTGCACCAACTTCTAAGCATAACCCATAACCTAAACCTCTAATCCCAAAAGTGGCTTACAGAAAACAGGATACTACAAAAAATATTGGTAAAACATACAAAATGTAAGACTAAATCCTGTTTTCTGTGCCCTAACCTATAAGCCTAAAACCAGGAGCTAAACCTCTAATGACAACAGCGGTGTACACAAAACAGGATAGTACAACAAATATTGGTAATACATTCAAAATTGAATAATAAATCCTGTTCTCTGTGCTCTAACCTATGAGCCTAAACCCACAACCTAAACCTCTAATGACAACAGTGGTGTACACAAAACAGGATAGTACAACAAATATTGTTAACACATACAAAATTTCAGAATACATCCCGTTTTGTGTGCCCTAACCTGTAAGCCTAAACCTCTAATGACAACACTGGTATACACGAAACAGGATAGTACGACAAATATTGGTAATACATACAAAATTGAACAATAAATCCTGTTTTCTGTGCCTTAACCCATAAGCCGAAAGCCACAACCTAAACCTATAATCACCACACTGGTGTACCCAAAACAGGATTGTAAAAAAAATATTGTTAACACAAACAAAATTGAAGAATAAATACTGTTTTCTGTGTCCTAACCTATAAGCCTAAACCCAAAACCTAAATCTATAATGACAACAGTGGTGTACACAAAACAGGATAGTACAAAAAATATTGTTACAAGATCCAAAATACAATTACAAAATATGTTTAATGTGCCCTAGCCTATAAGGCCAACACCAGAACCTCAACATATCAGGTTAACAATGGTGTACACAAAACAGGATAGTACAACAAACATTCAAAACACATACCAAATGGAAGAACAAATTCTGTTTTCTCTGCACCAACCTCTAAGTCTAACCAATAACCTAAATTTATAATGACAACACTGGTGTACACAAAACAGCATAGTACAAGAAATATTGTTAACTCATACAAAATTAAAAAATACATTGTGTTTTGTGTGCCCTAACCTATAAGCCCAAACCCACAACCTAAACCTCTAATGCCAACAGTGCTGCACACAAAACAAGATATTACAACAAATGTTCTTAAGACATAACACATCCAACCAGCTATCCTCTTAAATATGCACCACTCTCTAAGCCTAACCCCATAACCTTAACCTCAATGAATAGACAGAAAATAAAAATATAAATCCTGTTTTATATGCTCTTAGTAAAAAAATAAAAATAAATACGTTTTATTGCAACATTTGCATCTCTCTCTTTCATTCTCAACAGACACAGCCTGAAGACTCTCTGCATCACTACAGAAATTTCCACACAACAGATTTCAAGCAAAGAGGTACAGTATTACATGTTAAACAAAAAATTAAATACTGATATTTACACATATCAAATAGAAGGACCTATCCTGTTTTTTGCCTGACTTTCTGCAAACGTACAGCAACCTAACTAACAATATAAGTCTAACCCCATAACCGAAAAACTCTAATAACATCATTTCCATGTGCAAAACAGGAGAGCAACAACAAAACAAAAAAAACTGAAGCCAACAAAAAAAAAAAAAAGATGTTAACATACACACACTTTAAAGATATATACGTGTTTTCCTGCACAAATGTTTAAGCCCAACTCCATACCCTAAACACGTAACGACAAGAGTAGCGCACAAGAATTAATATAAAACACATGGGGACTCATTCTATTGCAATTTGGCCAATTGAATAGGGCTCTATATAAGTACAGAACATTATTTTTGGGAAAAAAAATTACTGAACTTCTCTCCAAAAGAAAGGTCTTCAATAACTAAAAACTTCTATAAAGAAAAATATGCTATGTGCTTATATAGAGCCCTATTCAATTGACCAAATCGCAACTGAATGAGGACCATGAAAAATAGAAGGAACTATCATCTTTCATGTGCCACTTTCACAAAATACACTGCAACCTAACACTCTCATTTATATAGATTTATATAAGCACATAGCATATTTATTTTACAGAACTTTGGACTTATTGAACTTCTATCCAAAATTAAGGTCTTCACTAGCTGAAAACTAAAAGACAAAATATATACTCACTGCTTATATACATCCTTATGCAATTGCAAACATTGACATTGAATGAGGCTCTACGTTGGTAACTCCAACTTATCAAGCTAACCTCATAATGGAAACAGTGCTGCACACAAAACAGGATAGAAGAAAAAAAAATCTGCAGTTAAAAAAACATATTACAATAAGGAGAAAAAATAAAAATATTATATTTTTATTTACAGATTAATATGGCAGACAGTGACAAGAAACAGGAAAAGAAAAGACGTCAAACTAGAGAACGTAAAAAAACATGGGCAGAGCTTCAGACCCCGGAGCAGAAGGAAATTCAACGACAAAAAGAACACCAAAGACTTGCAGCTGCCAACTAAAATCCACCACCAAGAAGGCAACTAAAAAACAAAAGCATTTAGAAAATGTTGCTGAACAATCAGATACGATTTCTAATGATGATTCAGAGAGTCATATTGATATATGTTCTCACAATTGTCCTTTACGTAAATCTTTAGAAGTAGAGGTTCATAATTGTGGTCATATGAATATTGTCTGTCAGTTTTGTGGGGCTTATCATTTCAAACAGGAAAGACCAAGAGAGGGCGAGTTTGTTAGTTGCTGTCAAAAAGGCAAGGTACCATTTCAAAACAAACATAAGATCCTATAATAGTGCCATACCCTTTGCATCTATGGGTGGAACATTAGCTGCTAATGTGTCAGAACATGGCCCTTACTGCTTTAAAGTACAAGGACAAATTTACCATCGTACTTCTCATTTACATCAAGATGAAGGAGAGCAAAGAAAAGTTGCTCAACTATATGTCCTAGATACAATGGAAGCTGTTGAGCAACATATGCAGCTTCAAGAAAATAAAAAAAATGCTTACCCATTGTTTTTATAGCGCTTGATAAAATTATGGCTCAAAACCCATACTCTCAAGCCCATAAAAAATTGGCAGAAGTAGAAAAAAAAAAAATTCCCTCAGAAATACATCAATTGCCAATCCCAAAGGTCAATATGGTGCTTAAAACAGATCACCATACTGATACGCCGTTAAAACTTGCCAACATCAAATAAGGTAGCAATGGTCTTTCAAAATAATGAAGGAGAACCACCATTTCAGAAAGATATTAGAATATATCCCAGAAATGAGGAGCAACCTTTCATTAATATAAGTATCTTAAGTACCAATTTGGATCCAATGACATATCCCATATTTTTTCCACATGGGGAAGCAGGTTGGCAACCCAAATTAACTCTTCAGAGTTACCCAAATTCAAAAGTACGTGTGAGAAACAGTATTTCCATACTTGAATTTAAAGTGGCTTAAATTGCCATTCGAGATGGATTCAATCCCATTTTATATGGTGGAAATCTGACACAACAATGGTTCATTGATTCATATTTGCAAGTTGAGGCAAATAATTCAAACTTTATCAAATATCAACAAGATAAACTATGTGTAGAACACTATTGTGGATTGATGGATTATGTCGCGGAGGTTTCTACAACCAGAGAGCTGCCAGCTGGCAAAGCCATCATTTTACCATCTTCTTTCCAGGGATCTCCTCGCAATATGTGAGAAAGATACAATGATGCCATGGCTATTGTAACTAAAATTGGAAATCAGATTTATTTATTACATTTACATGTAATCCACAATGGCCAGAGATTACACACAATCTGCTAATTGGACAAACTGCTTCCGATAGACCAGATTTAGTGGCAAGAGTCTTTAAAATCAAATTAAATGAATTAATACGTGACATAGCCATAATACCATTGGATTTAAAAAAAGAGGCCTCCACATTCACATATTCTTATAATCATTCAATAGAAAGATAAATTGGATACTGGTGACAAAGTGGCTTCAGTAATTATTGCTGAACTACCAGATCCAGAAATACATGGTAGACTATATGAGATTGTAACTCATCGTATGATTCATGGACCGTGTGGAGATATTAATCCACAGTCACCATGTATGAAAAAAAGGAAATTTACTAAAGAATTTCCAAAAGATTATAGAGACAAAACTTATGCTAATTGTGATGGCTATCCATTATATAGAAGAAGAGAAGGACAAACTGCCATTATTCGTAGCAAAAAGGTAGACAACAGATATGTGGTACCATACAATCCACATTTACTTATGAAGTAAAATACACACATTAATGTGGAAGCTTGCACTTCTATAAAATCCATTAAATATGTCGACAAATATATTTACAAAGGCTATGATGCAGCTACTGTAGTGGCCAAAAGTGCTGAAAATAACGAACACAGTGAGTTAGTACATGATGAACTTGCATCTCATGTACATGCTCGCTATGTAAGTGCGCCAGAAGCAATGTGGCGTCTTCTAAAATTTGAAATGCACGATCACTCACATGCAGTATATTGATTAGCTATACATTTGCTACAAAGACATATAGTGTATTTCCATGTTGGAAATGAAAGAAATGCTTTGGCACAAAGTGAGCATCGCCAAACTACACTAACTGCATGGAGTTAGTTCTACTACTGACTTAGAGTCAAGGGAATTGTTATATATTGACATTCCATACCATTATGTTTTCGTTAATGGATTATGGCGAAAACAAAAAAGTAGTGGAAATAAAATAATCCCAAGAATTTACACTGTAAGTCCAAGAGACCTTGAACGTTTCTGCTTACGATTACTACTTCTAAATGTTTCTGGTGCACAAAGTTTTGAACAGTTAAGAACTGTTAATGACATTGTTTATGAATCATTTCATTTAGCTGCGCGACAAAGAAATTTCTTAGCTGATGATACAGAATGGGAAAGATGTCTAGAAGAAGCAGCACTATGTCAAATGCCATGGCAGATGAGGGAACAATTTGTATTCATTTGTATCTTCTCAAATGCTCCAAATGCATTAGCTTTGTGGGACAAATTTGAAATAAATATGGCTGAACACTTTTTGCAACGATACAATGAGCCTATTGCACAATTAAAAGCATTAATTTAAATCCAAGAGGTCTTTCTAACTCATGGATTAAATTGTTCAAGTTTTAATCTGCCATAGACGACATAAACTTTGAAGACTATGACACTCAACTACAGAAGAGAAAGAACAGAAGAAAGACTTGCAACTTTAAATATGTTACAATTGCAAGCACTTAATGCAATCAAAAATTCCCTAGATGATGACATGCTTAAAGAGCGTTATTTCTATCTGGATGGACCTAGCGGATCAGGAAAAACTTATCTATATAATTTATTGAGGAGTTTGGTTCGAGCACAAGGTCAAATAGCGCTGGCATTTGCAACCACTGGAATTTCCGCACTTTTGTTAGAAGGTGGAAGAACTGTGCATAGTGGATTTAAACTGCCAGTTACTATTTTGGAAACATCAGTGTCGGATATTCAAATGACATCATTACAAGCAATAAAAATAAAAAAAAGTAAATTAATTATAATAGATGAAGCTATAATGATCTCATGCCATGCCCTACAATGTATTGACCGTTTGCTACGTGAAGTCATGGATAATAATGTGCCATTTGGTGGAAAGGTAAAGTTGTTAGGAGGAGATTTTAGACAAACATTACCTGTCGTTGTACATGGAAATCGAACCGACATTGTCGAAATATGTATAAAGTCAAGCACACTATGGAAACTATTTACCCATCTTCAATTACAACAAAATATGAGATCAGAAGGAGAAAATTAATTCAATGATTGACTCATTAAAAATGGAGAAGGAAAAACAGAGCAAATACAAAATGTACCAGATGGCATGGTGCACATCCCAGCTCTTATGATTTGCAAACAGGATCTCATATCAGCTATATTCAAAACTGCAATAAATAATGAGGACTATGCAGAGCTTGCCAACAAAGTAATACTAACATGCAAAAATAAGGATGCATTACTCCTCAATAATGAAATATTAAAAAAAAAAAATGCACCACAAAAAAATTATCACAGTGCTGATTCTGTACTTGGTGATGACAAAGAAAGTCAGACAACCTTTTTTAACTGAATTAACTAACTCATTAACTCCCACTGGAATGCCACCACATATTTTGCAGCTAAAGAAAGGTGCCATTGTCATGTTACTGCGAAATATGAACCCAAAAAAAGGCCTATGTAATGGGACCAGATTAATTGTTCAAGAATTAAAGGGCCATTTCATACATGCTGAAATTCTTACTGGTACCCATAAAGGAGAGAGAGTTTTCATACCAAGAATAGATTTGGCACCAAGTGAAAGTAGCCTCCCTTTTGTACTTCAAAGAAGACAATTTACCATCATCATAGCATTTGCCATGACCATTAATAAATCGCAAGGACAAACTTTAAAATCTGTGGGTATCTTTTTAGAAAAACCAGTATTTGCACATGGCCAGCTGTATGATTCATTCCCAAGATGCAATAATCCAGAGGCTATTAAAGTTTACATTGAAAACAACAATTTATTACATGGTGGACGCATTTTTACAAAAAACATTGTCTACTATGAATTATTTTAACTTTATTTCAACAACATATAACAATACAAGTCATGGCACAGACCTAAAGAAAAAAAAACATCTATGACAATTTCAGACAAAAAAAAATAGAGTACAGTGGTTTAATTTTGAGGACTAACTTTTAAGTCACTCAAGCTCTTTTTAGAGGACCATTATTTCAATAAGAAACTCTATAAAATTGCAAAAACTTAGAGAACAGTGATATTACTTCCAGGAAAAAATTAGATATCTCTGGGACTCTTTTACGAGGACCGCTATTTCCCATAGGAAACTCTATGTGCCATTTTCAAAAAATAATATAATTTCAAAAAGAAATGTACAACAACAAACAAAATAAAAAAAAATAGAGAACAGTGGTTTAATTTCCAGAAAGACATTTTATGTCACTCACACTCTTTTTAGAGCACTATTTCCATAAAAAAACTCTATAAAATGGCAAAAAACATAGAGAACAGTGGTTACACCCCGCGGACGGACTTTAATGTCTAGGGTTCTCTTTTTAGAGAAACACTATTTCACATAGGAAACTCTATGTGCCATTTTCGCAAATTACAACAATAACAACGAAATGTCAACCATCAAAAATCAACAACAGCAAAATAACAAATTATAATTTTATGGAAGTAGCCTTTTACCATGATTAGCCCAACAAAACACTTTGCTTGCATTACAATTACAGTTTAAATGTTACTTCATTATGTTACTGTTTATAATGTTACTATTTGTTTTTAAAAAGGACCATGTTGTTTAATTGCATATATTTCAAAGTTCATGTTAAGAGGAGGAGGAGCTTTTGTTATACAATTTAAATGTATCATTCAATGCAAAATATTAATCCAGGGAGTAATCCGATCACCAGTTAATGGGGTTAGGAAGGAATTCATTTTTCCCCCCTTTGATACAATTGGCTAAGTTTCAAGTTTTTTTTTACTGTTTGCCTTCCTCTGGATTCAATACATATTTATTTTTCAGTTGTTAATCTACAAGTTACATAGTTACATAGTTACATAGTAATTAAGGTTGAAAAAAGACTTTCAGTCCATCAAGTTCAACCTGTTAAGATCTCCTCTGATCTGCAATATGCGGATTAGTTATTAATTAAATTATTGATTAAATAATTATTAATAGTATAGTATTGGAGGATGAATAAAGAGTTAGTCCATCAAGTTCAACCTTTTTAGATCTCTATTGATCTTTTTAATGTGGACTATTTATTATTATTTGTTAATTGTTATTTGATCCAGAGGAAGGCAAACAGAAAAAAAAAAAAACATTGAAACTTTGCCAATTGTCTCATAAGGAAAAAAAAAAAAGCAAAATTCCTTCCTGATTCCAGAAACTGGCGATCAAATTTCTCCCTGGATCAATATTCCTTTGCAAGTTATCTAGGATAGCCTTGAATGCCCTCTTTATTCAAAAATATATCTAACCCCTTTTTGAAGTTGTCTATCGAATTCGCCACCTCCTTTGGTAGAGAATTCCACAGTTTAACCACCCTAACTGTGAAGAACCCTTTTCTTTGTTTAAGGTGAAATCTTTTTTTCTCTAACCTCAAAGGATGTCCTCTTGTCAGTTGAAAATCTCTTGCTACAAAAAGTTCACTTGACAAAGCCTTATATTGACCCTGGATGTATTTATATAACGTAATCATATGTCCTCTTAGACGCCTTTTTTCTATCGAAAATAAGTTTAATTTTGTTAGTCTTTCTTCATAACTTAGCCCCTCCATTCCCCTTATTAGTCTTGTTGCCCTTCTCTGTACTTTATCCAGCTCTAAAATGTCTTTTTTATGAGGTGGTGCCCAAAATTGTACTCCATATTCCAAATGAGGACGTACTAGAAATTTGTATAGTGGCAGAATTATATCTTCTTCCCTGGCTTCTATACACTTCCTAATACATGCTAATATTTTATTTGCCTTTGCAGCCGCTGCTTTGGTTTGAGCACTGTTACCTAGGTGGTTGTCCACTAGTACTCCCAAATCCCTTTCAATATCTGATACCCCTAGATTTGCTCCATTAAGATTATAGATTGCTTGGCTATTGTTCCTTCCCAAATGCATAACCTTACATTTATTTGTATTAAATCTCATCTGCCATTTAGCCGCCCATTTCTCTAATTTATGCAAATCCTTTTGTAGGGAAAGTACATCATTATCTGATTTTATTACCTTGCACAACTTAGTGTCAGCAGAAAAATGGAGACACTACATTCGAGTCCTACTTCAATGTCATTAATAAATATGTTAAAAAGGAGAGGACCTAATACTGAACCTTGAGGAACCCCACTTATCACATTAGACCAATCGGAGTATGTTCCATTCATAACAACCCTTTGCTTCCTGTCTTTTAGCCAGCTCTCGATCCATGAGCAGATATTTACTGCAATTCCTGTATCCCTTAGTTTGCTCACTAGTCTTCCATGTGGCACTGTATCAGTTGCATGTTAGAAAACATTATGTCATGTTTACAATTCTCATTAATACAATGTTGACTTGTTCTTTTTTAAGAGTAGTAACACTTTAATGTAAGATCAGTTACCAGTTGGTCCCCTACAAGTTGCATGTTAAAAAAATAAACATCTTTTATATAATAATTGTACTTCTTTATAGATAAGAAAAAGATAAAAGTCTCAACTACGCATATTACGTGCAAAACAGAATTCAAAACATAAATATTTAATTGCCGTCATTTTTTGACGGGCAAGTCGCTAGTTAACAATAATAGCAATAAAACCATATTAAAAGATCACTGCGGTTTGAGAAAAAATATACTTGTTTGTTAAGTACTTACCAAACAAAATTTTTAGTAGTTGTGTAAGTAATTGGCATAAAGCATTATTTTTTTTTAATCTGATTTTTTGAAGACTCCATCTTGTGTTTGTTACATCACTTTGTCAGAGCTGATGGTGTGTGTTTTCAGTGAAAAGAAGGATGGAGAAGGAGGGAATAGAGAGAGAGCCATTGTAAAGATTATTGGTTAAGACTGAAATAGACACAACACCCATTCCCTCCCACTGGCCCAGTAGCTGTCCCCTTGCATCATTTACTGCAACAATAGCTCTCCAGAAAAGTAAAAGCCCATTTCTCACACGCACAACTTCCACCAATGTACCATGGAACTCTCCAGGGATCTGGAGGCTTCAAAATTTATTATTTACTTTTCTAAATATAAATTAGCTTTATGACTTTACCCTGTTTAATAATTGTCTGAGTCAGACATTTTGCAAACAAATATTATTTTGTATTGTGCGGTGGTCCTTTAAATATGTATAGGAGACAGTAGAAGCCACTGCATCTCTCACTAGGCCCACACAATGCTAATCCTCACCACTGAAATAGTTAATTCAGTCTTGTTATATTTTTTAGCTCAATACTAAATACTAATTTCAAACTTTTACCAATTTTTATCTGGCAGTATTTCAACACGCCATGTGTTCTGAATAAGAAACAAATGGTAATGCACAATTCATCTGTACAATAATGTTCGGAACGTATGTTGCATAATATTCCACAATTAAATGCAAACTATCATTAAGTTGTTTATTAAAAAGGAAATAACAAAGTGAAAATACTCTTGTCTCAGCTGTCAGTGTTTAAATTATTTTCAATATTTTTATGTACATTTTAAAGTGACAGCATCTTTTTTTAAGTCAATTCACTGGAAAGTTATGGTGCAGTTGCTCCTTTAAATGCTTTTCTTCTAAACGTTTTTTCTCACCAGTTGAATCCTAGTGTGATTGTGCTTTTCCAGTAATCCAAAACTTTTAGTCCTGACGAAGCACATTCAGTACAAAACATGTAGACTGGCTTATTAGTCTTTCTGTATCTGTAGCCAAGGTGGCACCTATAGAATTGTTTTATGGCATGTTAGGAGCTTTATTGTTGGACTGCTGCCTTTTTGTAAGCTTTCCAAGTGAGGTCTTTGGTGCACATTTGTTTGGACTTCTGTGTTTATGTAACAAGCCATATATTTCAGGCCACCATTTTCTATTCTGTTTGTAGATTACTTTTATCTATTGCTGGGATACAACTCCTTTCTAACCCAGCTTTCTTTTAATCCTGATAGGTTTATATTTTTCTATGATTAACCTATAATAGTTAACAGACAGAGAGAGGGGGACAGAGAGAGAGAAGGGTAGAGGGAGAGGGAGAGAGGGAGAGGCAGTAAGAGTGGGAGAGAGTGTGAGAGGCAGTAAGAGTGGGAGAGAGAGAGAGAGAGAGAGAGAAAGAGCAAGAGACAGAGAAAGGGAGGGGAGAGAGGTAGAGGGAGAGAGTATGAGAGGCAGTAAGAGTGGGAGAGAGAGTGCAGAGAGAGAGCAGAGAGAGAGAGAACACATAGAGTGCAGAGAGAGAGCAGAGAGAGAGAGAGGGCACAGAGAGAGATAGCACAGTGAGAGAGACAGCACACAGAGAGACAGAGGGCTCACAGAGAGAGAGCGTCCTCACAGAGGGGGCGAACAGTGAGAGGGAAAGGGTGCACAGAGAGGGCAAACAGTGAGAGGGAGAGGGTGTACAGAGAGGGCGAACAGTGAGAGGGAGAGGGTGCACAGAGAGGGCGAACAGTGAGAGGGAGAGGGTGCACAGAGAGGGCGAACAGTGAGAGGGAGAGGGTGCACAGAGAGGGCGAACAGTGAGAGGGAGAGGGTGCACAGAGAGGGCGAACAGTGAGAGGGTGCACAGAGAGTGGGTGAGGGCGCACAGAGACAGCACAGAGAAAGAGGCAGCACAGACAATTGAACATAACATATGACACCGTCATTTATAACGGGCAAATTATTAGTTTTTTTATAATTATCAAAATCTCTTTTGCCTTCGGTTTCTTTCTTTTTGACTATTTGAAATTATTTGTCGCTTTTTCAGAGAACAAGTATTGCATTTTTGTGGGGTCCACAAGTTTTTTTGTTTTTTTAAAAAATAGTTTTTATTGCAGGAATACAAAGTGCAAACAATTGTACAATATTGAGCGTAATAAAACAATACCCCAACATCAATCATGAGATCTTATCCTTGTATCCTGCCTCCTCCTTTTTTTTCTATATTTACCTCTGTGCTATTGTTGGTAAACCAATGCATAGATTTATAATGGGCCCTTCTTGGCTATATAAACATGTATCCCTAAATTTATCCGTAACCTATACTATTCTTTGGTTATTTAGTTGTTATCTCCCATCACCTTCCGTTATTAACCCATGACTTAGGGGACTATAAAGATATTATAAAAAGCCCTAACTTTATCCGTTGACTGGCTCATTTACCTCTAGAGGGATACAATACTATTTTCTTTGTTTGCTTGCCTTTCAGTTCCTTCCTCCCATTCAGTTCCCTCCCGTTATCTTTTCTTTCATACTAAGGAAGAGTCGCTTACTAACTTTTACATATATTAACTTAACAAACCAAACTAAAACATTCTACCTGACACATCTATATTTAAGCCTTCCTCTCTGGAAAACATTTCTCTATCTCAATCCTGCTGTTGTTCCATCCTATCATACCTGTCTTCTTCCAATCCGGTGCAGCTCCTCTCCTGGTATCTCCTCTCCGGCCCCCAGTCCTCCCTGTACCCTGTCGAGAAGGTGAGGGTGCCCTTCCCTTCTCCTCCCCCTTCATCGGAGTAGAGGGATTCTGATATCAGTGTATTCTATCCAGGGGCCCCAAACTTCTAAATACTTGGGGGTAATGTACGCGCGATGTAGGACTTTAATTGATGTCTCTAATAAACTATAATTTAGTGACCCCCTCATGAGATTGGCCCAGGAAGTCTCCCACGTCTCAATCTCCCAGTTCCTGGCTATATCCTTTTCCCATTCCCTCATATATTTATCTTTGGCTAACGTTTTTGGGGTATTGAAGACCCTGTATAATTCCCCTATCACTCCTCTTGTAAGGGGGGCTTTTCACATATTCTAGAAAACTTATTATGAGAGGGGACCCCTGAACTCCTAAGTAGCTTATCTACAAAGTACCTCAATCTGCAAAAGATATAATGCTCAAAAAGGGGGATGTCATATTCGTTTCTCATAATTTCGAATGATAACACCCGACCATCTCTCATCCAGTTACCCAATCTATCAAGTTTGTTATTCTTCCACCATTGCCGAGAGACCTGTGAGATACCTGCTTGAGTTAAATACTGTATTCTTATTTTAAGCTAATGTGCTGGTGCCTAATTTTTTTCAATTAAGGCAAAAGCTTTTTTTTCATTACATGACACATAAAAAATATATAATGCAGCTCTCAATTTATTACGTTTACATTCAACTATACTGCTGTGGAATAAAAAAAATAGTTTATTGTGATATACTTCTTGAGGTGAAAGGAGACTTTTAAATCAGAGGAAGTTTGCAGTCTGTATGTTGGAATTGTGGCATCTATAACTGCCAGTGTATTCATTAGGTCTATTTTAATGCTCCTTATTTTATAAGGACGCACCCGGTTATTAAGACAGACGCCTGCACCAAGAAATTATTACATATGTAACAGTAAAAATGTAAAGGCTGTGTTTATTTATTACTTTTTTAAAACACTTTGTCCATTACCAAGCTTTATTAATCAAAATACCCTATAGAAAACACCTTACCACAGTGGTACTTCAAGAAGACAACGTATAATGTCCTTTTATTTGAGTTGCTTATCCCATTGAGATCCCACAATGCAGACCACTAATAGATTATATATTGCCTAAAATTGTGCCCCTCTCCAAGCCTTGTTACATCTCACCATTCTACTTATTGTCTTCTCTCTCTGACTTGTCCATATTGCTATTCCATGGTTTTCTTTTCTACGTGTACCCTTAATCTAAATGACCAAATAACAATGTTTAAATTAGACATTGATCATTAGTAACATTTATATTCAATAATTTAAAAAAAGCAGTATCCACATTAGATTCACTTATGAAGATCAGTTTCAACTGCTGCTGATCTCCATCCACAATAAGGTCAAGCAGGTGATGTCATTTCGGCTAGCAGTGCTAAATTGTCGGGCACAATATTATAAATACACAATGCTACTTTATTGAATGAAACTTCCGTAAGTTTCGGGCCTTGAAATGAGAGATGGGTCTTTCTTTGCCCCATCTCTCCCTCAACAATCTCTCTTTGCCCTCTCTCTCCCTACCCAGTCTCTCTTTGCCCTTCTCCCCCTCCCCAGTCTCTCTTTGCCTCCTCTCTCATCCCTCCACAGTCTCTCTTTGCCCTTCTCTCCATCCCCAGTCTCTCTTTGCCACCTCTCTCCCTCCCCAGTCTCTCTTTGCCACCTATCTCCCTCCCCAGTCTCTCTTTGCCCCCTCTATCCCTCCCCAGTCTTTCTTTGCCCCCTCTCTCCCTCCCCAGTCTCTCTTTGCCCCCTCTCTCCCCAGTCTCTCTTTGCCCTTCTCTCCCTCCCCTGTCTCTCTTTGCCACCCTTTCTTTGCCCCCTCTCTCCCTCCCCAGTCTCTCTTTGCCCCCTCTCTCCCCAGTCTCTCTTTGCCCTTCTCTCCCTCCCCAGTCTCTCTTTGCCACCTCTCTCCCTCCCCAGTCTCTCTTTGCCACCTCTCTCCCTCCCCAGTCTCTCTTTGCCACCTCTCTCCCTCCCCAGTCTCTCTTTGCCACCTCTCTCCCTCCTCAGTCTCTCTTTGCCCCCTCTCTCCCTCCCCTGTCTCTCATTGCCCCCTCTCTCCCTCTCTTGTCTCTCTTTGCCCTCTCTCTCCCTCTCCTATCTCTCTTTGCCACCTTTCTCCCTTACCTATCTCTCTTTGCCCCCTCTCTCCATCTCCTGTCTTTCCATCCCCCCTTCCCCTGTGCTCCCCCCGATCCCTCATCTTCACCAGGAACCCCACTTCACTCCCTCCTGTGACGGTGTCCCTCTGCCCTCCACAATTCCCCTCATCACTGACCTCTGCTTAGGATAAACAGTTTGCACTGAGCCTCAGTGCCCAGCAGCTACTCGGTAACATTGCGCAGGGAGCCCCGGGAGCCAGGCAGGAAAAGCAGCAGAGAGGCTAGAGTCAGGGCCCCACATCCTGTATACAAACCTGCACCGCATTCCATGGCGTCACAATCACACACTTTCCGGCTATGAGCGTGCGGGGCAGCATGGGTAAGGACGTGGGGATGGCTGGGAAAGCATGCAGGGGAGCATGGGAAATCCCCCCGCACCCTCCTTTAGTGGCCTTGCGATGAGCGCCTTTGGCGCTCACTGCGAGATTCTCCCCCCTCTGCGGGCCCCGCAATGAGCTGCTTTGCCACTCATTGCAGGTCTCAACAAAGCCGGCCCCGGGTAGTTGTGGTAATTGCAAGTTGTGGTTGCGCATGCACTCATTGCGCATGTACAGGCTGTAAATTTTAACAATGCGTGATGACAACTCGCAATTTCCACAACTATTATATGTGATATATATATCTCCTTCCCTCACTCTCCTCTATCTCTCTCTTCCTCTCTCCCATCTCTCCCTCCCTTTCTAACGTCTTCTCCATCTCTCTCCCCTTCTCTCTCTCCCCCTCTCTCCTTCATTCTCCCACCACTCTTCATCTCTCTCCACTTGACTCTCTATCTTTCCCTTCCCTCCCCCCTCTCCTTCTCTCCCCCCTTTCTCCTTCTCCCCCTCTCTGTCATCCCCCCTCTCCCTCCTTCTCTCCCCTTCTCTCTCCATCTTCCCCCTCTCCCTCCTTCTCTCTCCTTCTCCCCCCACTCCCTTCTCTCTCCTTCTTCCCTCTCTCCCTCCTTTCCCCCCTCTCTCTCCTTCTCCTCCCTCCACTTCTCTCCCCCTCTTTCTCCTTCTCCCTTCTTCTTTCTCCTTCTCCCCCATCTTTGTCTTCCTCCACTCTCCCTTCCCCCTCTTTGCCTTCCCCCTCTCTCCCTTCCTTCCTCTGACGGTGTCCTTCTGCCCCCCACCATCCCCCTCATCACTGACCTCTGCTTATGATTAAGAGTTTGCTGCAAGCCTCGTTACCCAGCAGCTCCTGAGTAAAATTGTGCAGGGAGCCCCGGTAGCCAGGAAGAAGAAGCAGCAGAGTGTCCAGAGCCAGGGCCCCTCATTCTGTATACAAACCTGCACTGCATCCCTTCGGCGCTCATTGCGAGCTTCTCCCCCTACTGCGGGTCCCGCTACAAGCGGCTTTGCTGCTAATTGCAGGCCTCTACAAACCCGGCCCCGAGTAGTTGTGGTAATTGCAAGTTGTGGTTGCGCATGCGCAACACGTTTAACATTGCTTGAAGACAACTCTCAATTACCACAGCTATTATAT
This sequence comes from Discoglossus pictus, assembly GCA_027410445.1. Taxonomy (NCBI): domain Eukaryota; kingdom Metazoa; phylum Chordata; class Amphibia; order Anura; family Alytidae; genus Discoglossus; species Discoglossus pictus. The sequence goes on along the minus strand of CM050164.1, from coordinate 213,221,462 downwards.
GTGACTACGACTACTCAAAAATTACGGGGCAATAAAAAAGTGTTGAAATGCTGTTTGTCACACCATGTGAGTGTACTGTGTGCCTCAACTATGTAGACCCCTATAACACACTAATGAACAAATGTAATAACACTATAAGTGCCATGAGGGTCATCCAGGACCCTCATGACACAAAGTGTAAGCACTACACCATTTAACCCGGTCTATACAGACCCTCATAAGCCTCTATTTAACCAGATTAGTCCCATAATGGTATTTTAAGACCCTCATGGCACAGTTAGAAGCCTAACATTAACCCCTTACGTGCGATGAGGGTTCTCCAGTACCCTCATGACACTAAGTACAAACACTACACTGCACTGAACCCACCCCAATAAACCATTAAATCCAAATATGACATGCCCTGGAGTCAGCATGGGGGAAGGGGCGTTTTGACCGGGCTAATGTGTGGGAGTATGTAAGGTTATATAACAGGGGGAGGAGTAGGGGGGTGGTAACATTGAGTGCTTCCTGCCTTGTGGGCAGTTGGTCCACGGGGAAGCACAGGTGAAGATCCCTGCACCATGTCAGCTCCCAGCATGCAGGATTTGGTGGCCCTGATCACCACTCAGTCTTCACAGCATGGGGTTACCTGGCTACAGCAACTGCTGCAGGCAGTACACAGTGTCACTCCAACCCCCTCCTGAAGCAGCAGTGAGCCTGCCAGTGAGGCAGTCTAGACCCCTGAGGTGCCACGAGACAGAGGAGGCAGCGTGGTCACGAGGGCGACTACCAGGTCGGCAGCAGTGGCAAGGAAAGAGCGAGGAAAGAAGGCAGGTGCAGCCAAGGGAGCAGCAGCAGTCACCCCATCAATTGCACCCCAGAGTATCAACGTGGGGGGTGCAGGGCCCCTGCAGAAGGATGGAGCAGATGGGACCCAAGTTACTAAGGCATGGCGGGGAGTTGGAGCAGTGGTCGTTGGGCAAGGAGGACGAGCAGGAAGGCCATGGAGAAGTGAGAGAGCAGGTCTGGTGCGTGGAAGGAGGAGCGGCGGTGGAGAGAGAAGAGGAGGAGAAGCCAAGTCTTACCTTGCCGGCAGCAAAGGGAGTCCAGGGAGGAGACCGCAGGCCAGCAGCAAGGAGCAGCAACCCGGTGGACAGAGCAGATGGCCCATCCCAGGCAGGTCTGCGGAGGGAGTCCAGAGGTGGTCCAATGGTGAGGACGTCACACAGGAGGAGAAGGTGGCCTTCCAGCGGCGTGGTGGGTGAGTGTTGCGCTGCTGGCAAGCAGCCAGGTCTGAGGAGGAAGCAGCAGTGGACCGAGGAGGCAGTGCAGAAGACAGAGAACAGCCCCTGGGAACCAGGCAGCAAGGGATCATACAGAGGGAGGTTCAGCAGATGGAGGAGGGGCAAGGAGGACCCGGATTTAAAGGGACAGGCCCACACCCACCCCATGCTTACCAAGTAGCTCCTTCTACCTCTTTTCCCTTTGAGCTGCTCCTTCCCTATGTCTCTCTTATGGGCTTCTCCTTCCCGATGTCTCTCTACTGAGCTGCTCCTGCCTTATGTCTCTCTATGTGCTGTTCCTTTCCTCTGTCTCTCATTTAGCTTCTCCTCCCTATGTCTCTTTTATTGCTTCTCCTTTGTCTCTCTTTGCTTTTCCTTCCCTTTGTCTCTTTTGTGCCTTTCTTTCCTGTTGTTTCTTTTGAGCTGCTCCTACCCCTTGTCTCTCTTTTGTGCTGCTCCTTCCCACTGTCGCTTTATCAGCCTTTCCTTCCCCATGTCTTTTATGTCTTCTGCCTTGTCTCTCTTTGAGCTTCTCCTTCCCTATGTTTACTAATTAGCTCCTCCTACCTCATGTCTCACTAATGAGCTGCTCCTATTTCACGCCTCACTAATAAGGACTTTGGAGGAGAAGGGAGAGGATCCAAGGGAAGTCATGGATGGAACATGGACGGCTGAAGCAGCGTAGGGACGCAGGGGACAGCGGGGGACATGAAGGCAACGCACACCGGAAGAGGAGCAAGGCAGATGGGTTGTAAGGGGTTGAGAATGCCAGCCATGAAAGGGATGAACACAGGGGAGGCATGGCACAGGGGTGCTTGGGACAGAGAAAGGCTGATGGTGTGGCACAAGAGGGAGGTAGGGCATGCGTGCCAGGACGGGGACAACATATGGAAGAAAAGCACAGCAAGGAAGTGGGAGGTCAGTCACCACAGGCACGGAGGGAGTATGCCCCACATGCCAACGGACGCAGAGGACGGGACTGCATGGGCACAAGGGGGCAGCTGGTTGCATGGTTACAGGGCGGCTCTGTCAGGCAACAGATGTCCGGGGACAGGCATGTCATCATGGAAGATGGAGTGGAGTTACAGCACCCGCTGGGAAGGTGATATGGCGACAGGTCTAGGTGCAGATGCAGCTGTGAGAGGATAGATCGGCAACCAGAAAGGACCCGAATGGACAGAGAAGGTATCTGAGTCTTCCCAGAGAAGGTACAGACCCTGGGAGGCAGGGTCACTCACCAGCTAGGCGCAGGCAGGAGTCCGGGACACAGAGCAGGACGAGCTCGCTGCCCTCCTATCTGGATGGTAGGAGCCGGCATAGCCCCAGGAGACGTCAGAGGTCTAAATCCAGGTTACCAAGGCAGGATGGGCGTTCAGTTTGGCTGCATAGGCAGAGGACATCAAGTATCAGAGCAAGGTCAAGGTCAATGTAAGTCTCAAAAATGCCAAGGCATGCTTCCCCACATGGGACCCAGATGGCCATGCAGCACAGGCAGGGTGAACATAGCAGGGGGTTCTATTCCTCTCGTTACAGGTGGGATGGGTGATCATTCTCCAGAGAGAGGAGCAGCGGTGGCAGGAGTCGAGGCTGCGTGCATCTCAGTCAAGCAACCACGGACAAGGATCTCACTGCAGGTACCCACTGCCTCTGTGGCTGTATAGCTTTCCAATGTGCTTGAGGGTTTAAAATATTTTATTGCTAGTTTGGAGGAGCGTAGTGGGGATAGTGGAGCCAGTAGGGCATGGGCGGGGCAGTCCCAAACTGACCAGGGTGCTACGGTAATTAGTCCGCCCACTGACAGGGGTCAGGGAGAACAGGAAGGTAGTACTCAAGAAGGTAGTGCTTCAAGAAAACTAGGGCTCCAGGCGCGTCTCCAAGGCGGGAGGATGCCGAAGTTGCTAAAAAAAGATGCGCCCGTGGTTAAGGGAGTACGATAGGCTTCGTCCGGTGGTTGCCAAGTTGTTGTTGTCCAGGCTTTCGGACGGGTTCGTTATATCGTCTTCGGTTGCTCCTTTTACCAGCCTCCCGCCCAATTTAAAATCGGCCAGGGAGAGTCCGCAGCTGGTGCTGGAAAAATTATTGAGTGAGGTTGGAAAAGGGCGGATTGCTGGTCCATTCAGTTAACCTCCTTTGCCTAATCTGCGGGTGTCCCCGTTGGGGTTGGTACCCATGAAGGAGCCTGGGCGTTTTCGGTTAATTCATCACCTTTCATACCCAGAAGGGGCGTCGGTCAACAATGGTATTGACAGTAACCTGGTGGCGGTGTCATACACATCATTTTCCAGAGCGGTTGATTTGGTAAGAAAGGCGGGAAAGAGAGCCTTGTTGGCTAAAGTCGACATTGAGTCTGCTTTTCGTTTACTGCCTGTTAACCCTGCGTCCGAATTTTTGTTGGGCTTTAAGGTTGAGGGTCAATATTCCGTGGATCTATGCCCACCGATGGGCTGTTCAATTTCTTGCTCATATTTCAAGAGTTTTAGTTCATTTGTTCATTGGGTTACAGTTAAAAAGTCAGGTTCGGATTCGTTGGTTCATTATGATGATTTTTTTGTTTATCGTGCGTTTTTTATAAAGAGTTTTGCAGATTTGGCAACGGATTTTGGTATCCCTCTGGCAGCAGATAAGACGGTGGGTCCCACGCACAGTTTAAGTTTTCTTGGAATCCAGATTGATACAGAAACTATGGTGTGCAGCCTTCCCCTGGACAAAGTGTTGGACTTGCTGGTATCGGTGAGGCATATACAGGCTATGAAGAAGGTGACGCTCAAGACCATGTAGTCCTTGCTCAGTAAATTGAATTTTGCTTGCCGGATCATTCTGATGGGGAAGATTTTCTCTAGGCAACTGTGCTTTGCCACGGCGGGAGTAAAATGCGCGCATCATCACATTCGGGTGACAGCGGATCATAGGAAGGACCTCAGGGTCTGGGAGCTGTTCCTCTACGAATTTTGCACCGAATCCTGTAAGATGACCGACCGACCATTAAAAAGCGAATTAGATCTTTTTACCAATGCGTCCGGTTCTATCGGTTTCGGAGCTTATTTCCGGGGCTGTTAGTGCGCATAACGTTGGCCGGCGGAGTGGAGTGGTGCCATATTGAAGAATGTGGCCTTTTTGGAATTATTTTCGATTGCAGTAGCATTGCACTTGTGGGGAGATAGTTTTCAGGACCGTCACATAGTGTTCCATTGCGACAACTTGGATGTTGTGCGGGCCATTAATTCCATTTCTGCAACCTCTATGCCAGTGGTGCGTTTACTTAGGAGATTAGTGTTAAAATGTTTGCTCCTTAACATACTTTTCAGGGCAGTACACATCCCCGGGGGGTATAATCTTACAGCTGATGCTCTCTCGATTTCAGTGGCAGAGATTCCGGGAGGCGGCACCAGCTGCGGAGATACAGAGGACACCCATGTCCAGGGATCTATGGAAGCTTGCGTACCAGGTATAACTGCACTGGTCCACAAATCTTTGTCGGAGGGTACATGGAATGCTTATAGGGTGCAGTTTGGAATGGATGATAGACACTGCGAGTTGCAAAGCAGCATAGTACAAGTCCTGCTATTGTTTATTATAGAGAGGCACGCTCAGGGTATTTCTATTACTGCCCTATCAAAAGTTTTGTCAGCATTGGCATTTTATTTTAAGTTTCGGGGGCTGGAGGATTTTACCAAGAATTTTGTGGTAAGGCAGGCATTGAAATAGATTCGCAAAGGGGTGAGCAAGAATGTGGGTGACAGTTGGAGGCCAGTTTCATATGTCTTGTTGGGAAACTTGGTAGAAGTATTGGAAGGTATTTGTGTGTCGCATTATGAGTTTTTGCTATTTAGGGCAGCTTTTGTATTAGCTTTCTTAGGGGCCCGTTGTTTTTCGGAGTTAGTGGCGGCATCTAGGTAGGTGGATGGGGGTTTGTTTAAAGCTGATGTTGTTATAGAGGGTGAGGTCATCTCTGTTTATATTAGGCGATCTAAAACTGATCAGTTGGGTAAAGGCAAGAAGATCTTTATATATGCAGTTCCATCTAGTAGTTGTTGTCTGGTTCGGGTGTTGCAAACCTTTTTAGCCTGCCGCCCTGAAGGGATGGGGTCACTTTTGGACCACTGGGATGGCAGTAGTCTATCCAAATTCCAGTTTTTAGCTGTGTTCAAACTTGTCTTGCAGCGTTGCAGCTTGACCCCGGGCAGTTTGATACACATTCTTTTAGGATAGGGACAGCCACGGAAGCGGGCAGGTTAGGTTTGGATGTGGACACAGTGAAAAAGATTATTAGATGGGAGTCTAGGAGTTTTCGTACGTACATTCGTCCTCATTTGTTAGTTTAATATGTTTGTTTTTTCTAGGTTCCCCCTTGGGTATTATGGATCTTCGGACACTCCTTCATTTATTGGGCGAGAGTAACGGCTGCGGTTAAGGCGATTGGAACTCGGCTTGGTTTTCCACCTGAAATTTTGGATATAAAATCGTTAGGTGTGAGGGGTATGCGGTGGCACCAGCTAGTGGGTAAAGTTGTGTCTTATGCTAAGATGTTTGGCCCACCAGGGGGTTTGTTGATTCATCTGGGAGGTAATGATTTGGGATCTGTGCCATTAAAGGATCTTGTAATGAGTATTAAGTGTGACATTCATAGGGTGATTGTTTTGTTTCCTGGTGTGGTTATCCTTTGGTCAGGGATTGCTCCTCGTAAAAAGTGGAGGGTGGCATTGGATCCGGTTAAATTGGACAGGGCTAGAATGCGCTTGAACAAGATAGTTGGGTCATTTGTAAGCCGTATTGGTAGTGTTGTTATCAGGCATTGTGACTTGGAGCTAGCTTGTGCACCCTCCTGTTACTTGAAGGAGGGGGTCCACCTCAACGAGGTTTTTTAATAATGCCTTGAAGGAGGGGATTCAGCAGGCCTTGCCTTTATTGTTGGGCGAAGCTAGCTGTGAAGGGCTAGCTGGTGACGGGGGTGATTGCTCTCGTTAAGGGGGAGCAGATTTATGTTTGCGGTATACAACTGGTAAAGGGGGAGGTCTCTTAGACACAGGGTTCTGGGGGACCTCAGTTGGTGGGCTCCCATTGATGGATGTGAGCAATCACCTCTGGGTTTTGGTTTGGTGAATTGTTAATTCAGGAAAAGGCTGTGGCCAGTTTTATTCCCATAATTTGTGTCAGTGTTTTTTTTATGTGTGGGAGTGGGTTGTTCAGAGTTACTTACAGAATCACATATGCAGAGGTCAACCCCGCCCCCCACCAATCTAATTACAGAAAATAAAAAAACCTAAGTCACAAAAAATTAAAAAAGGAACATTACAGAAAATAAAAAAATACATTACAACCCCCCCACTACAGAAAAAAAACAAAAAACACACCTGAAAATGAAATACATACAATACAATACAAATAAAATACAATACCCCCTATCTAACATGCAATCAATAATATCTATCTAATATACAATAAATCCTATCTATCTAAAATACATCCCCCAATCTAGCAAATATACAATAAATCCTATCTAAAATGCATACCCCTATCAAACATACAATACTATATAATATACAATACATCCTAAAATACATCCCTTAATCTAATATACAAAAAATCCTAACTATCTAAAATACATACCCCTAACATACAATAAATCCTAACTATCTAAAATGGATACCTCTATCTAACATACAATAAATGCTATCTCTATATACAAACCCTAATTCTAAGCTAATATAAAATAATTAAGACCACTTACCTTTGCAGATATCCCTTCAGATCAGCAACCTAGGGGAAAAGAAAAAAAAATTAGTACAACACATTTACAAAAAATAAATAAACATTCTAAATATTCTAAATATTCTTCTCACCTTTCCAGCATGTCCCCGTCCTTCTTCTTTTCTTCTTCTCCGGTGCGGCCCCTGTTAAAAAAAAAAACATTACATTACTACAATATGCATAAACATAAAAAAATAAAAAAAATAAACATAACATACATTGTACTTACCTCCCCGCGATGTTCCCAGCCTCCTCCTCTTCTGCCCCGACCTGGAACAATCCACGCTCTAAAAAAAATAAAAAAAATAACGGAGATCTACACTCACGCAACTCCCCGACGCTAATGAGCCTCCTACAGAGTTTTCCAGAAGAAAATTGTCAAGGGCGGCTTCTGTTTGGCTGAAAACGCTGTCTATCAAATTCAGCCAATCAAAAGGCGCCAATGTGTGAGAAGATCAGAAAGGGATACACCCCAAAATCCCACTCTGATTGGATAATGCACTTGTCAATTATTCCAATCAGAAGGCTTTATTGCCATCAGCCAATCACAATGGGATACACCCCCACGGGGTTATTGGCTGAAGACATCTGCACCTTCTCATTGGCTGTAATACTGATTGACATTGCCAACAGCCAATCAGAAGGTGCAAATGCCTTCAGCCAATCACTACGTTGGGGTGTATCCCATTGTGATTGGCTGAAGTCATCTGCACCTTGTGCTTGGTTCAAATAAAGATTGACAGGTGCATTATCCAATCAGAGTGGGATTTTAGGGTGTATCCTTTTCTGATTGGCTCACACATTGGCACCTTCTGATTGGCAGAATTTGATAGACAGCATTTTCAGCCAATCAGAAGGCGCCATTGCCTATTTTCTTCCAAAAAAGGCTCTAGGAAGCTCATTAGCATTGGGGAAGGTTTGCAAGTGGGGATCTCCGTAATTTTTTTCTTATGATTGTTGGCGTGGATTGTTCCAGGGTGGGCAGAAGAGGAGGAGGCCGGGGACATCACGGGGAGGTAAGTACAATGTATATTATATTTTTTTTTTTTATGTTTATGTATGTTGTAGTAATGTAATGTTTTTTTTTTTAACAGGGGCCGCGCCGAAGAAGAAGAAAAGAAGAAGGACGGAGACATACTGGAAAGGTGAGTAGAATATTTAGAATGTTTATTTATTTTCTGTAAATGTGTTGTACTAATTTTTTATTATTTTCCCCCTAGGTTGCTGATCTGAAGGGAAGCTTAGAATTAGGGTTTGTATATAGAGATAGCATTTATTGTATGTTAGATAGGGGTATGTATTTTGGATAGTTAGGATTTATTGTACGGTATGTTAGGGGTATGTATTTTAGATAGTTAGGATTTATTGTATGTTAGGGGTATGTATTTTAAATAGGATTTATTGTATATTATATAGATTGGGGGATGTATTTTAGATAGATAGGATGTATTGTATAATATATAGTATTGTATGTTAGATAGGGGTATGTATTTTAGATAGTTAGGATTTATTGTATATTAGATAGATTGGGGGATGTATTTTAGATACAATGTAATGTAGACATTTTATTTTTTGTGACGTTAGGTTTTTTAATTTTCTGTAATTAGAGTGGTGCGGTTTTTTATTAGGGGTAGGTAGGTATTGTAGCTGTTAATAGGTTAGTGTAGAGGGGAGTTAGTTTAGATTTAATGGTTTATTGTGGGTATAGTGCAGTGTAGTGTTTGTGTCCTTGAAGACCGTCATGACACTTATGTGGTTAATGTTAGGGTTGTAAACAGCCCCATAAGGGTCAAAATATATACTTATGGGACTGATGGGGTTAAATAGAGGCTTATGAGGGTCTGTATTGACCCCCATGAGTGACAGGGTTAATTATAGGTTTATGGGTGTCTGTATTGACCCTCATGAGTGACAGGGTTAATTAAGTGCTTATGGGGGTCTGTATTGACCCCCATGAGTGCCAGGGTTAATTAAGTGCTTATGGGGGTCTGTATTGACCCCCAAGAGTGACAGAGTTAATACATGTATTATGAGGGTCTTTATTGACCCCCATGAGTTCCAGGGTTATTTATTGGCTTATGGGTGTCTGTATTGACCCCCATGAGTGACAGGGTTAATGAAGTCCTTATGCAGGGCTGTATTAACCCTCATGCGTGACAGGTTTAATTAAGTGCTTATGGCGGTCTGTATTGACCCCCATGAGTGACGGGGTTAACTAAGTGCTTATGGGGGTCTGTATTGACCCCCATGAGTGACAGGGTTAATTAGGGATTTATGGGTGTCTGTATTGACCCCCATGAGTGAGGGGCTTAATTAAGTGCTTAAGGGTGTCTGTATTGACCCCCATGAGTGACAGGATTAATGAAGGTCTTATGCGGGTCTGTATTGACCCCCATGAGTGACAGGGTTAATTAAGGTTTATGGTAGTCTGGATTGACCCTCATAAATGACAGGGTTTTTTAGGGGTTGATGGGGCTCTGTATAGAGCCCTATTAGTAAAAGGTTGTTTTTTTTCAATTAAGGGACCTTTAAGGATCTTTACGGTCCTTTTAAGGACCCGTAAGGCGGGAATTTTGAATTTTCATTGCAGCAGGGGTCCTCGATCGTATGAGATCAGGGACCCCCACTGCGAGGGTTAATGTGGGGTTAAATCGGGTATCTGAGCTTATACTGAATCCCTTAAAGGGTTAATTAAGGGTTTATGGGGATCTGGATTGACCCCCATGAGTAACAGGGTTATTTAGGGGTTGATAGGGCTCTGTATAGAGCCCCATGAGTGATAGGGCAGGCCGGGTCGTGGAGCCTCGTTTTCATTTTTTTCGGGGGCCATTTTTTTTCTTGCTTAGCCATTTCTCAAGTGTCGAAACGGTGGAATTTGGGGTTAAATTTGCGTTTAACCTCACTTCCAGATGTCCTGGCTGTCCCCCCGTGCTGCCGCCGCCCAGCGTGTAAAGGATCCAGAACCAGGGCCAGCTGATCTCTTACCCACTCATCTGACTGGGGTAAGCCCATTACCAGCTTGGTTACTTGGGCCAGCATAGAGGAGTTTAAAAAGGAGTTACAGCCAGCGTAGAGGAGTTTAAGAGGGAGTTACAGGATAAAAGCACCTTAGAGGGGAAGCTGGCCAGCAGTTAGGCCTACCAGAGAATCTAGACTGTTCTGCAGGTGATACCACCCGATCTGGACAACTCATCCCTGGGCAATGACCTGGGCTAATGGAGTGTCACTACATGAACATTGTGACCCGTGCCCAAGCCGCCGCCAAGCGTGTAAAGGATCCAGAACCAGGTCCAGTGGATCTCTTACTTACTCATCCGACTAAGGTAAGTCCAATACCTGCTTGGGGCACTGGAGTTACTTGCGCCAGCGTAGAGGAGTTTAAGAGGGAGTTACAGGATGATAGCACCTTAGAGGGGAAGCTGGTCAGCAGTTCGGCCGACCAGAGGTTCTAGACTGTTCTGCGGGTGATACCACCCGATCTGGAAAACTCACCCCTGGGCAACCGGTAGTGACTGATGAGGTTACCAGAAAGTAACCTATAACCGAATAACCCCCTTTGCCACTAGACCATCCATTCAGCCAGTGGGGCAATGGACACTCTATCACTCTCACTCAAAGCAGTCTACAAAAGCTTGAGGTACTTTGACGAGGACAGAGAAGATATTGATGGCTACCTTCAGGACTTTGAGCGGCAGTGCGAGCTTCACCGTATTCCCCAAGCCGAGTGGGTCAAGCTCATTGTTGGTCAGCTTAGAGGCAAAGCCAGCAGTGCCTACAAGACTATTCCCCTGGACCAGGCGGAGGACTATTAAAAGGTCCGGCAAGTACTCCTCGACCAATATGCAATAACGCCTAAGACCTACTGTAGGCAATTTCACACCATGACTAAGTAGGAAGGGAAACTCATGTGGATCTAATGTGGAAGATGAGCCATGCCTGTGAAAGCTGGTTGAGGGACGAGGCTGCTTAAAACCTGGAAGATGCTAAACATGTTATGTTGATGTAACAGTTGTATTATCGGACCCCAGACTCAATGCAAGAGTGGATCCTAGACCAAAAGGCCACTTCCGCTGAGGAGGGGGCCCGCCTGGTGGATCAGTACCAGGAGACGCAGGTGGCTACACGGTCGGCATATCAAAAAACCTCAACAAATGGAGAGGAGCCCCAGTGTTTTGACTGTAATCTGATGGGGCATCTGAAGAGGGATTTCCCCCATACCCCCCGTCAGACTGGTCCCGGCCCCAGTCGGCCAGTTTACTATTTAGGGAACTGGGAGGACCCATTATAGGAGGATGAGGGCCCTGAACAGTACCATGACTGCTCCAATCGATTTACTGGTTTTGTAACCATTAATAGTATACAGCTCCCCCAGGTGGACAACGGCAGGCGGCATCTACAACCGGTTAACCATCCAGACTTTGTTAGCTCGTTGGCTTTGCTACCTAAGAAATTGGACGTAGTGGTGGCTGGAGGGCAGCAACATTGCATTCCTGTGGCCCGGGTACAGATTGATTGGGGTACCGGCCAGGGTCTCCAGGAAGTAGGAGTAATGCCGGGGTTGCCCGAGGATGTGTTACTGGGCAATGACCTGGGGCTAATGGAGTGTCACTACATGAACAACAAGCCGCCGGCCAGCGTGTAAAGGATCCAGAACTAGGGCCAGCAGATATCTAACCCACTCCTCCGACTGGGGTAAGTCCATTGCCTGCTTGGGGAACTGGGGTTACTTGGGCCAGCGTAGAGGTGTTTAAAAGGGAGTTACAGGGTGATAGCACCTTAGAGGGGATTCAGCAGAAGGCTAACAAGGGCAAATTAGGGAAGGAAGAGGAACAGTTTATTTGGGACCAAGAGTTGCTCTATCGAGTTACCACAAGGGAGGGTACCTCAGGCCCAGTGGAGGCGAGAAAGCTACTTATCATCCCCAGAAAGTTCAGAATGGCTTTGCTAGGATTGGCCCATGACATTCCCTTAGGCGGGCACATGGGGAGTAAGCGTATCCGATAACATCTAACTCACAAATTTTACTGGCCTAGGGTGAACAGGGACGTAAAGGAATATTGCGATACATGTTACTTGTGTCAGAGGTTCAGACACCGCGGTCGCGGCACCAGGGCACCCCTCCAGAGCATGCCCCTTTCCAACAGGTTGCTATTGATATAGTTGGTCCCCTATTCCACCCCAGCCGCTCAGGGAAACGGTATATTCTAACTGTTGTAGATTATGCTACCCGGTACCCTGAAGTTGTAGCCTTGTGAAAAATAACTGCTACTACTGTAGCAAAAGTCCTAGTGGAAATCTTCTTGAGGGTGGGGATCCAAAGGCAGATATTATCTGACCAAGGGACTCAGTTTATGGCCAAGCTACCCCAGCAACTGTGGCAGGTTTGTGGTATAAAGCATTTGTGTTCATCCCCTTACCATCCCCAAACCAATGGCCTATGTGAACAGTTCAATGGGACTCTCAAACAAATGCTTAGAGCCTTCGTAGAACAGGAGCAGGAGTGGGAGAAAGTGCTGCCCCACCTCCTCTTTACTTATAGGGAGTTCCCTCAGGAGTCCACTGGGTTCTTACCCTTTGAACGCCTGTATGGACGAAAAGTGAGAGGTCCCTTAGAGGTCATCCGGGAGGCATGGGAAGGGGAGCATGAACACAGTGAGGTACCAGTAGTCCCCTATGTGTTAGCTTTCCATCAGTGACTAGCCACCCTTGCTGGGATAGTTCTGGATCACTTACAAGTAGCCCAAGGGAAGCAGAAGCAGCGGTATGACCAAGGCACCCACTCTAGGGAGTTTGTGGATGGGCAGCCCGTCCTTCTTCTCGACCCCAATCCCCAGAACAAGTTGCAAGCCTCCTGGGAAGGGCCCAGGTAGCAAGGAAGATTGGGGATGCCACCTATAGGATAGAGGTAGACCCTGATCATCACATCCACAGTACCGTCCATATCAATAGGTTAAAAGCTTACTGGGACCGGCCCACTATGGTCATGGTTGTCTGTGCTGCCACCGGTAGCGATCCCGAGGAAGGGCTACTGCCCGACTTCATGGAGGATATCACCCCGACTCCTGTTACTGACATTATTGGGGCGTCCCAAAATTTAACTGATGATCAGCAGGGTTAGCTAACGAGTCTCATCACCAGCTACTAAAAGATTATTTACTTAAGGCCTGGGATGCACCCATTTAGGCAAACATGACGTGCTTACCGCCGACTGCCCCCTCTAAGACAGCCTCCCTATCAAGTCTCTGAGACCATTCGTGAGGAGTAAGAGGAGATGCTCCAGATGAAAGTTATTGGACACTCTAGTAGCCCCCGGGCCTCGCCTATAGTACTGGTCCCTAAGTAAGACGATACCGCACGGTTCTGTGTGGACTACCGTAAATTTAATGAGAAAACTAAGACTGATGCCAATCCAATCCCTAGAATGGATGAGCTCTTAGATATGTTGGGGTTAGCCAAATATCTCACTACCCTTGACCTATCAAAGGGCTATTGGCAGACCCCTCTTGCTGACTCAGCTAGGGAAAAGTCGGCCTTTATCACCCCATTCAGGCGCTACCAGTTCACTGTGATGCCCTTTGGGATGAAAAATGCCCCTTCTACCTTCCAGAGATTGGTCGACCAGCTATTACAGGGGTGTCATACCTATGCCCAGGCATACCTAGATGACATAGCCATCTTTAGCTCTTCCTGGGGTGAACATCTTGCCCATATCAAGCAGGTGTTAGACTGGATTAGGGATGCCGGGCTCACCTTTCGGCCAGACAAGTGTCAGTGGGCTAGAGCTGAGTTGCAGTACCTGGGACACTGGGTAGGGGGTGGCAAGATCCGACCGGAGCCAGCTAAGATTCGAGGGATAGCTACCTGGCCCACACCCCAAACTAAGAAGCAGCTAATGGCTTTCCTGGACACGGCAGGGTATTACCCTAAATTTGTCCCTTCTTACAGCACGATCGCAAAGCCCCTGATGGACCTAACCAAGAAAAGGATGCCTCGCATGGTGGACTGGACAAACTGCTTTTCGCCGGCTGCAGGATGCCTTAGTGCGAGCACCAGTACTCTTCACTGAGTCTCAAGGGGGGAGTGTTTGTGATGTTCAGTTTGCCCTTAACTAATATAATGTCATGTTTTAATGGATAGTTGTAGAAAAGGACATGTAATTCCAATTCTTGCCCACAAGATGTCACTGCAGGACGTTGAGGTAATTACAGGCTCTTTGTTCTGTTTTGCCGCTCTAATCCTCTGTGGGTGTGGCCCAGTGGTCCACCAACCCTCCCCCCCAAGCCAAGACCCATATTCATCCACTCCTTATTGGCTCTAATCATCCAAGTCTTCCCATAACCCCCCCAATGCCGTTCCCTTACAGGATGATCCTGATCGTGGAGGGGATTTTTGGGATAGGTCCTCCCACCGACATGAAAAAATGTGAGATAGAGTTTGCTGTAAAAAATAAAGTTGCTGTTTTTACTTGGAACGCATAGGGGATGGTGTGTTTCATTTAACAGGAGGGCTTTTTTATTTACCTAAGCTAAAGTACATGTACATGTTCCCGAATGTACATGTTCCCGAATACTAAGCAGCCCATTCCTTCAACGAAGATAGCCTATTTAGTGGGGAGTTCCTGTGACCAAATGCAGGGATTGTCTGTAGTTTTTTGGGGGGATCTTCACACTCCCCCTCTCTCCCTTCTCTTTCTCTCATTCTCCCCCTTTCTCCCATCTCTCCTATCTATCACCTGTTTCCTGCATGCTCCTCCCCCGGGGTTCCTGTTTGCACTGTGGAAGACAGGCAACAGGCAGGATGCCCTCAGGATGGGGGAGGAGGTCGAGGGGACCTAGAGATCCAGGGATATGTCCTGGTGGGGGTCGGAGGCTGAGTGTGGGCCCCTACACTACAGAAAATGTTTTAAATACATTTATTTTACACAACAATACAGCCTGCACTAAGGCCCCCAGGAGATAAAGGGCCTCGATGCATAGCAACGGGTGCACTGGCAGTAGCTCCGCTGGTGCCTTTCTTGTTAGGCCATTATAGTGGCCTTTTAATGCTCCGCTTTCATGTATTACATTTATTTTCTAGGTGATAATGCTACCTATGTCTGAGCTTGGATGGACTGGGCATAAATACTGTATATCATTGTATGTGGACTACACCAAATGCTTGTGCAGGAGAGGAGCGGAAATAATTAAAATAAATAATAGTAAAAATATTAACTGCAAATTAATCCTCATTACTGAGCGGTTGAATACAGAGAGGAAAGTAAATTGTTTCCTCATTTCCAACTCGCGGTCGGTTTACCCTTTTTATCCTATACAGTCTGAACTATATTATCAAAACTACAAAGGAAGTTACATGACTGAAGTGATAGTATATAGGAGCAGGCTGAGGGCCACGTGGTCCTGGTGAGTCCTAGTTGTTTTGACCAGTGTGGCCTGCAGTGATTGATGGGGTGGAAGAGAAACTGCTATTCACCCACAGCTCATTTGTCATCTATATGTATAGTGCATCATGTAGCAAAGTCATCATAGAGGGAATGTATTCAAGGTGCATTCATTTTTAGGTACGTAAGAGATCAAGAAAAGTTCCTATCTCTTTGCTTTTATTGCTTCATTGCATGGGTGTGTTTCTGTTGCATAAATATATGTTTTTAATTGTACACTTAATATAAAAATCATTGTCTTTTCTTTTAATTTACTAAAAGGATCACTGTGGTTTATATCAAAACACACTATTTTAAGTACACTGGAAAATAGCAAAATGTTTTATTTAAAAACATGTATTAGCTTTTATATACAACTATGCTGCAGTGACAGCTGCCATTTTAGTTTACACAAATCTACTTCCTGATGTTAGATAAGACTTTGAACGCACAGGAAGATTCTATCAGGACAAATGAAACGTGGCAGCTAAAATTGTGAATGCTTTCACTGGGACTCATGAAAAGGTCATTAGTTTACAAGAACAAACCACCCTGATACAGAAACTGAAGGAAGCAAAAAATGGATGACCATATAGAAAAAATTTACTGCTCCATGTATCCATTGCCAATTTATGAAATGTCCAGTGGTCCTACCTTACAAGACCTGAGTGCAATATTTTATGTAATTCTAACATTGAACATACTTCTCTATTCTGCACAAATCTGTTGGCTAACATTATATAACTGTTACCAGTCAATCCTTTCTCTACATATAAAGATATATATAATTATGTGTGAGGTTTATGTGCATTTAATAGATAAATGATTAGTTTAATAATTAAAGGTGTACCTCTTCATATCAACATTATTTTTGTTCCAACCTCCCTACATGTCTCTCTCTCTCTCTTGTTCACTCTCTTCTTTCTGTTTTTTCTTTCTCTGCTTTCTCTGTACTGTCTTTCTCTACTTTATCCTCTCTCTCTTTTATTCACACTCTCTCATCTCTGCTTTCTCTTTGCTGTCACTCTCTCCTTGCTCTTTTCCCTTTTCATTGTGCTTTCTTATTCTCTCTACTTATGCCTCACTCACTCCCCCTCCCAATACAATGTGCATCTTTTTAGTAAACAGCTTCCTCCCTCAACTCCCCTCCTGTATTCCTGTATCCCTCTGTCTGCAGCTCCTTAGCTAAAGCTAGTTCTTGATGTATTGCAATTTAGGCCCAACAAATCAATACACTGCTGAGAGAGGTTTAGTTTGTCAGCTTTCCTTAGTGTTGTACACTAAGAAGTCTCAGTGTCTGGGCTCATCTTGGGAGTTTACAGGACAGAGTAGGACAGGGTAATCCAATAAACCATGAACCACTGCCCTTATTTGTCTGGGAATGAACTATGTAGCAGATAAACCCTTATTCTAGTAGTGATACCAAATATGGGGCTTATTCAATTTGGTAAAATAGTATATTGCAAATAAAAGATCAATATCAGTACTGTTTGTTTATTTTTTTGTTATGACTATTAAAAAGCATGTCTTCTATTAGATTCAGTATATTAATAAATTCAGTAAAGCTTTTATTCCAATCAATTTTCTAATATTTGGGATTATTTTATTATGGCTAGAAAATATTTCAAAATTTGCACAATAATATTTTGTCAGTCACTTGTCCATTTCTGTTGCAAAATGTTATAATCCTACTTCTATGTAAAACAATTTTTAATTAGGCTTCAAAGGGTAGAAAACATGTTGGACTAAATGTATGTGGTTCAATATCTACAATTCCTGTTTTCTGTAAAGCCAATTCACTGAAGCCTGAAATTATCCCAACAACATGAAACAGAGATTACGTAGGTTAAGATAATGACTAGATAGATCTAATCTGACTCATGAGAAATTCTTCAACATAGGTAGCACTGCCTTCTGAATCAGATCAGTTATTTCTTCCTTTTATGTAGTTTTAAATTGTCAGTACATTTTAATATATGGGTGAGTGGATAAGAGTGTATGTGAGAAAGTGTGAATGAGTAAGAGTGCTTGTAAATGAGTATATGAGTAAAAGTTAGTTTGCAAGAATGTTTGAAGCCTGATTCTGACCTCAGAGCATGACTGCATCTGCTAAGCCTGGATTGCATTCTTTTAAATTGAGCTAATTAAGAACTTTTTAATAGACTTTGTGTGTTTAATTGTAGGCCTTGGTGTTTGTGAGACTTTCATATTGTTTACTATATGGCTAAGGGCAGATTGAAGATTTACTTTCTCACATAGTACTCCCTCATTGCCCTCTATTGGAAGTCTAACAAGGGCTATGGGCACTTGTATCCCCATGAGCATTCAGTCACAAATGGCTATTCATACTAGACGTGTGAGAGATTAATAAAGACAGTTATTACAAAAAAACATTGTGTATCTTTTATGTGAGTATCTTCACATAGTTACCAAGCCTAACAAAGCTTGATAGTTATTGGAAATGTTCCTCTCACAACTGTAGGTCAACCTTAAAACATATACCGTTGAGTGAGAAGAGCTTGGTCTCACTCACTCTTACTAGGTTACAGTTTTTATTGTCTGTCCAGTATTATAAAATCGCTCACATATCCACTATAGCAGTTATCAGTGTGAGTAACGGCTGTGAGATGCATTCTGCACAGGTGTTCCTCACAAGCTGATTGTCCTTAACCATGGGGGAATCGTGGAACTGCACATGAGTGGCACCACCGCGGCAATGTGCTTGTGCAGCCCAGCCGGGAGATGGGGGTGGGGGGTATGGGAGGGAGAAGGGGGGAGAGAAAGGGAGGGAGAAAGAGAGGAGGCAGAGAGAAAGAGAGAGATAGAGGGAGGGAGAGAGGGGGAAGAGAGAGGGGGCAGAGAGAGAGAGGGAGGAGAGAGCGAGAGAGAGAGGAGGACATCAGAGGGTTAGGGAGAAAGAGAGGGGGAAGACAGGGAGAGAGAGGGAGGGAAAGGGGAGAGAGAGGGAGGGGTGAGAGAGAGAGGGTAGGAGGCAGAGAGGGAGGGGGTGAGTGAAAGGGAAGGAGAGAAAGAGAGGAGTGGGAGAGAGAATGAGGGGAGAGGGAGATAGAGAGACATACGGCACAGAGAGAGGGCGCACAGAGAGACAAAGGGCTCACAGAGAGAGACAGCACAGATAGACATAGGCTCGCAGAGAGAGAGGGCGCACAGAGAAGGTGCACAAAAAGAGACAGAGGGAGCACAGAGAGAGACAGAGGGCAAACACAGAGACAGAAAAGACAATTGAACATAACATTTAACACCTTTATTTATGACGGGCAAATTACTAATACTATTTATATTACACAACAGCCAAAAGCACTACACTTATATTCTACAATGTCCATTATTATTATTATGTTATGCTTTTTGAAATGTATTTCTGCAAATGTTTTATTATTGTATTAGCCCAAGTAGAAATTGTAAATCAAATTCTATAGAATATAGTAAACTTACTGCCTTCAGTAACTTACGATTGCTCAATTGAATCAGGCTCAAAGTTTCTCAAATGTGTGAAGTTTTAATGGAAATATTCAAACATGTTCTGAAATATCGTAAAGCTGCTAGAGCAAAAGAGGACCCCAGAGGCAAAACCAATTATACTAGTATTTGCTGATGGGGTCCCTTAACTGTGGAATCTCTGGGGACGCGTGGAGTGTAGTTTTGATGGCCCTCGGCTGGGGGAATGACTTGCTCTGCCTCTCAGCAGTGCAGGCACCATTTTGGAAGCACTCCACATCGAGCAACTGAAGAGATACCCAACCTCTCATTCCTCAGTTAGGGTTTTCTAATTTAAAAAAAATCATATAGTAATATAGGGTACTTGCATATGGGTGTGTTATTTGTAATTATATTTAAAAAAAAAGTGGTTTTATTTATTACCTGTTGTTAAATTTGGTGTGTATCATGAAAAAAAAAAAAAAAAGAAGAAAAAGGAAAATACGCCATAGCCTTATTTAGTTGAAAAAACTCAGATAAATATTTTAGTATTAGTAAGTATTATGGTTTAATTTCATTGTTATTCATGTCACAGTGGCAGGTGGGGGAGTTGCCTGGGCCAGTAGTAAAAAGGGGCTGTCCCCACCCCTAGAAGGGTGTGCTGACAATACAACGGTGGGGCCCTTAGCACGGACTCAGGGTATGGGAGTTTGCTGTCAAGGCCTGGGCTCCTCCTCCTCCAGTTGTGGCCAGTTGTACCTCTAACAGTTGTCTTGTGTGATGGGTCTTACTGGGTTAAGAGTTTGAATCTCATTTTCCTAGCCTAAAATGTTGCTGCATTTAGTGATGAATGAGAAGAACTCCTATGATTATGTGTTATTTTACTTCCATTTGTGCATTTGGTGAGAGCCTGAAAATATATCTAAGTAGGGCTCTGAAGGTGGTTGTATAGGTGGTGTAGTTATATTGTATGCTGAGCTTCATATTAACCACATCTCCTGCTACCACGGTACCATTTACATAATGCCAATGAATACTTTTCCCTACTGAGGGTTTCCTAGCATACTTATGTCATGCATTCCTCACAGTATTATATACGAAGGCCATTATATTTAAAACATGCTATATAGTAGTAGTTAGAGATAGTGCACTTCATCACCAAAAGGAAATTGTCTCAACTTTTAACAAGAAAAGCCTTATATAGGAATACACAGGGGCACCAAGAGGAGGATCGCCTTTGATAGCTGCAATTCTTCTGCACATGGCTTTTAACAGCTCACTACAAAGTCTCTGTCTGTAGGACTTCTAACTATGTCGCCGGGAGGCTCTTAATCAGGCAGAGAAGCTTTTAAGTAGAAAAGCCACAAGAGGAGAAATGAGGAGTGTGTGTCTGAGTCACTGGATTTCAGTACAGAAAGACTGCACTGGCAATCAGACTGTTGCAATGTTCTCAATAGATTGTTATTGGGTATAGTAATGAGTTAAAGGACAATAGCACAGATTAAACAGTTGAGTCATGGCTGTTTGAAACCTATTTTACATTTTGTTTTGCAGAAGTTGAAACAGAAGGCAGCCCGCATTATGTTTAATTCAGAAGACCCCCCAAAGAGTTTGAAATACTTACTGCATTGTTGGTGTTCCTTCCTTAATTATTAAGAAGACACAGATTTCAACCTCCATCCCATCCTCCAGCATTGCAGTAAGTTACTGAGCAATGTGATCTGATGCTGCCATTTTAATTTTCTAGAACAAAGCATAAATATCTGCAGTTTAATGAAGGGATGCAAAATAATACAGAAATAAAAATCAGACTGCTAACTTTAAGCTACCAGAAAAAAATTAATAAGAAGACTTTTCTGCTCAATACTGTATGTATGAAATGTCCACATGATCAGACTCCACTTTTGTCTTCAAGGAGCAAACGTCATTGCACTCCAATTATGAAGGTCATATATATGGTATATCAGATGATTAAGAATGCCAAATTAGCCTAATGACAAATCTGTCCCTGAGCATAAAAATATCAGCTAGGAAAGTTATGGAGTTAGTGACAGCAAATTAAAATGTACCCATTTACATATAAATGGCCCAACAAATATAACATTTCTCAAAAGTTTTCAAGGAGCGTCTGTGTGTTTTGGCTTGCTACTCTGCATTCTTTTGCACAGATGACTATAGACTATAGAATCTTTTAATAGATGAACTAAACATAGGGCTATTTTACTGTAAGCCTACATGAGTGGGAGACAGTAGGCATGTGAGAGAGGGCATAATTGCATGTTTATGTTTGAGTAAGCACATGCGTGCAGGTGAGTAAGGGCGAAAGAGACAGGTGGGGTTAAAAATTAAGAGAGAAAACAAAAAATTCAGAAAGATTAGAGAATCTTAAAGAAACATAATTGTGACATATGCAGCCACACAGCTGATAGAAATAAAGTGACACTGATCATTTTCATGACCACTTTTTCATTTCGGCTCACCCAGAACCTAGTTCTGACCCACCGAGAGATATGTGATGGTTCTTGTTATTATCCCTGCTAGCAGAGGTAGAACCAGACCATTATTGGACCCTCAGGACAATCACAGGAACATGGAAATTATCAGACAGAGCAGCAGACTGGCTGTAATTCTTGTTTTAGGCAGATATAGAATTATTAACCCCTATGATCAGAGTTAACCCATGCCATAATAATGAGCACACACTTTAATTATGTATAACCACATGAACCCCCTTTATTTCTCATCCAGTCAACATTGTATATATTTTATTTACCCCTGATTATCTAGTCCCACCCATTAGTGACAGTCTCATTTATCCAATAAACACTCTCCCTGGTGCCAGCCATGTGGCCTGCCTGTCAATCACTTGATGTCTGCCTTTCTAAAAGGCCCCTGTGGTGCTGGAGCCTAACTGGCTGAATAGTTTAATGGGACCTTCTGTACCCCCTGTCAGAAACCTAGCTGTCCAGGGGACAAAATGGCTAATTAGATCTTCCTCACCCTTCACTTAATTAGATTTCCTGGCTCCTCCACGTCTGACTTCTGAAGTCTTCCCATACCCTATCAGCCTGTTAACCCATCATTCTGAGCCTATTTGTGAGGATTCAGGTGACATGCTTTATTATATTCCCCTAAATCTGGTAATTTTGATGCCAAACATGATATGGGGATTCTCACACTTAACATTACATATATAAGTCATCTATATTATACTTATACCACAGGCAATATTAAACCACAACATGCAATATTAAACTAAACATGCAATCAACGTAAAGCTAATTATTATACACATGCCAGCAAGGCAAAACCAGTGCTGTGCATGTTAGCATAACTGTGACATTAATACTCATTTTTTTAAATGTAACAATGGAAGAAAAACTGTATATAACTGAACAAAGAACTTTAAAAAAAAGCAGTCCTAACCCCTTGATGTCAGTTTAAGTATATATGTGTGTTTAGAACACATAACATATCCATCATTTAGTCTTTACTAAACTGTTCAGGCTTACATCTTGATTTTCTGCTATAAAAGATTATAATAGCATTATTGCTAATCATGATTAAGTGGTACTTTTTTACTCTTTAATATATGGGTGCTTTACAATATGCTCTTTTGAATAACTTGACTTTATATTTGACATAATGTTTTAGAATGTAACAAAATAAAAACAGTCCATTTACCCAGATGGTAGGGCAATCTCTTTGAAGAAAAGCAGTCAGTTATACCACTTTCACCATTAGTTTACTCAGTCCCCAGAAGTCCATAGGCCCCTGAATATTATAAATAAATGGCAACATCTATATCACATAGTTATAACTACACTAGCGAATTGCCCGTCAAAAAATGACGGCAATGAAATTGTAAGGTAGCTAATGCTGTTTAGTGTGTAATAATGAAATATATAATACATTAATAAATGAATATACTTAACCTATTTTAAAGCATTGTGTGGAGGAGCTGTGAATGTGTTTTGATGTTGCTGCAGCATTAGTGGTGTGGATCTGCTGTGTAAGCGTGCTGAATGTGTGCAGTGTAACACTGTGCGTGCGCGAGCCCAAACCGTTGTCGTGTACTTCCGCATTGGCGTCAAATGGCGAGTAATGTGTGTTATACGTTTGTATCGGAATATCCGTAGGTGTTTTGTGGTGTTTTGCGAGTTTCTTGTGGTGTTTTGCGAGTTTAGAGTGCTGTAGCCTCGTTTTCGTTTTGTTCGGCGGCCATTTTTTCTCTCGCTTCGTTTTTTTTTTAGTCTCTAAACTGTTTTATTTGAAGTAAAATCGAGGTGTAAGTTGTATTTTTGAGGTGCTGGGTGCTCCCTCTTGGTGTAGGTAAGTTTTTTATGTATGTGGTGTGTGTATGTATTGTGTTTTACATTTTGTAATGTTCGCGAGTTGCGTCCGAGTGTTGCGAGTCCGTAATGTGTGTGAACGTGTGTCGTATGTTGTTTGCGAGTGTCGTAATGTGTGTGTCGTACTGTTTGGGTTGCGACGTGAAGTTTGCGAGGGTCGCAGTTGCTGGCAAGGAGCGCCTTCGGCGCTCCATGCCAGCAACTGCGGCCCTCGCTTTGCGAGGTCCTCAGGTGCTGGCATGGAGCGCCTACGGCGCTCCATGCCAGCAACTGAGACCCTCGGGCAACAACTCGGGCGAGCAACAACTCGTACGCTCACAACTATATATGTGATGCCCTTATTGCCACAATTATTATGAACCCACTTAAGCGAATAAGGCAACTTTAACACACACATCCAGGGGGTACCACAATTATGACCACCCTGCTCACAGGGAACTAGAAGTCCAGATAAAGTCCATATATCCATTTGTACAGTCCTGATATGTCTTTGAGGTGCAATGTTTGCCCTGAGAGGGACTCCTTGTGCCACGCAATTCATGCCCTGCTGGTTGAATCAACCCCAAGAGATCCCCAGTGGCCCCTGGGCATGACAACTGCTCCCTCCCTTCTCTAGTGTACCCTAGAAAGTGCTACCCCTCAGGTGATTTTCTTTGCTGCACTGCTTGCTTGTCCTCCTGTCTTGAGAGGCCATCTGCATTTTGATGGACCTCGCCCGGCTGATGTTGAAGAAAACAAGTTGGTAGTGCCAGGCTCCATTGTCCCCTTCCATTCTATACAGCCAACATAGGAGTTATGAATCGTCTCCATAGTGAACTCTCCACCATGGTACTATAGCAGGGAATACATTTGCAGTAATACGCCTTGGTTCCCAAGTAAACCATCAACTGCTTTTTTGTATGGGGTATGGGCCAAGTAGCTATTTCTTCAATCTTAGCTGGCTCTGGCCTAATCTGCTCTTTGCCCACTCAATAACCCATGTACTGAAACTCTGCCATAGCCCCCTGGCACTGGTCTGGACTAACAGCTACGTGTTCTGTCTATCCCACTATCTCTTCCTGGGCATCTTACCTGCCTGGGTCTAATCAATCAGGCAAGGTTTCCTCCTCTAGATCACTGCCTATAGTAAACACCCCCTGTACAGCAAACAAATTCTGGGGCCCTTTCTGATACTCCTTCAGCCTATTGATATAGGCCTGTGGCCTCTGGTGACTTTTCTGTCAGAGTCTACAGTCACTACATAGGTGTGAGAATTTAACTTGTGACGGGATAGTGACCTTCCCAAGTGGCTTGTAATTTATCTTGGGATCGGGGTACGAGTATCAACACCTCCTGCCTTACTTTCATCTGCCTATATTTAGCCCTCTTGTTATCATATTGTTAGTTTCTGACCTCTGTGTTTTGCCATGTGTCCCCTGAAAAACCCAGTTAGCATGGCGTGTTTCTGCGGAAAGGCCACAAAATATGAGGCCACTTACACCTGGTTTGAACCAATAATCCCCTTCCCATGACTCACTGATCACATTCAATGGTGCCCTTATCTGTCCATATATGAGTTTAAAGGGAGAGAATCGCATGGACTTCTAAAGAATTACTGTATAGACAAAGAGAAGGTATGGAGCAACCTTTCCTAAATCTTCTCCTGCTCTGCAAAAGTACAGAGCATCTTCCTCAGGGTCACATTGAACCTTTTTTATGAAGCCCATGTGTATTGGGGTGATATGGGGACAAGCTCAGATGATTACCTTGTCAGCAGCCAGATATGTCAGCTAGGGGGACAGCCTCAGGATACCAGGTAGCACAGTACACATAGTACACTATGGTAAGAATGAAATGCTTCCCTGTCCTGATAGCACTGGCTAGGGCTCCTATAATATAGATAGCCACTTATTTGAAGGGGGCATCCAGAACTGACAGGGATGGAAGAGGAACCCTGGGTACCCTTTCCTTGGTCACTATATGACTGACAGGCATCATTGGAGTTACAATAATATCCTGGTTAACCCCAGGCCAGTAGAACACCCTGGTAAGGCAATGCTGGGTCCTACTAACCCCATGTGACCAGCTAATGACACCCCTAAATTTCTGGAGAATCTCCATCTGTCTACCAACCTCATGGGACCCTTCTCCCTCAGGCTCGGTGGTGACCATATACAGTACCCCTTTTTCCTACACATATATCTCCCTTTCAAGACATATTTCATGCAGCTCAGCCTTCTTCCTAGTGCCAGCTAAGGTCTTATATTTTACTAGTTCTGTTTTACCTCCTGTACACTGGCCCAACCCAGTCCATATTCCCCAGCAGGTAATTCACCCCAGGTTCCAAGTGCTTTGTCTCCCCCTGACTTAATGTGGCCACAGGGATGGCGTTGGCTGTTTGGGACCAAGTTGTTGCCCAGTAAAACATCTGCAGGTAATCAAGTCATAACTTACATCTCCTGTATCCCTTTCCCAGTGCCCCAATCCAAATGCAACCGGGATGAGAAGTTTCTGGCATCCGGCCACCCTTAATTTCATAGTTTTGGGCAAATGGCTGTATGTGGTACCAAATCTGGGAGTACCACAGTGACAGCAGCCCCAGTATCCCGGAAACCCTTGGTCTTTCTACCCTGAACAAAAACCTTCTTGTTCTCTGGACCGGTCTGCACAGTATAGCTGAGGGTGACATAAATTCTTCTCTCTGGGTCTGGACTGGGTCACTGCAGCCTCAGTTTTGGTCATATTCCACTGGAAGTCCCCCATTGGTAGTGTGGTTGGGATCCTTACCCCCTGTCTCCCCTCTGGTAACCACAAAATCATCAGCAGCTAGGCAAGCAGCCTCTTTCCCTGTTGTGGTCTCTCGGTCCTGCACCAAAGCCTTCAGCCCATGCGAACAAATGGAGTAAAATTGCTCCAGTGTGATTACTTCCATAGCCCCCTCCAAGGTAGTTAATTTCTTCCTCCTCCACCTACAGCGACAGGCAGGCTTCATCTGAGGGATGATCTCAGAGTAAGTGTCCCCAGTACTCCGGTAATTGTACAGAACTTCTGTATGCAGGTTTCCAGGGTCACAGTATATCTGGCCAACAGTACTTTTGTTCATGTCCTCATACGTTTGCCACCCCTTAGGGATAGCCCAAAAGGCTTCACTTGCCTTTCCACTGAGTTTGCAACCCAGAAGCCTAATCCACTAGCATCTGATGTAAGTCACATTGTTGCTCAAAGACCTGGAGGAACTTATCTATATGCCACTTTTCCTCACAGAAGGGCTTGAAGCTGTAATATGTTGTCTTTATCCCGGATGCCAGACAGGTACCCTTCTGTTGGTTCTCTCACTGCAACTCTTGGATGAACTGGGTCCACAGGGCCATTAGATGCTCACCAGACAAGCTTGGCATTATGGCCTTCCATTTCTGAATAAGCTTACAAATTTCCTCCTTCACTGATTTTGCCATGTCTAATGCAGGGACTGACCTATTGCAACTTGCTCACCCTCTTCCTCTATCTCTAGCCTTACTTCCACCAAATGGAGCTCTTGGATCATATCAGCCTTGTTCTGTTGAGCCCTTTCTACCGAACAGGTCCCTGAGGTCCGCAGATGACATGCTGCCATGACCACTTCTTCAATTGGGCTTGCCCAGAACTTAGTACTGACCCACCCAGTGATACGTGATGGTGCTTGTTATTATCGCTGCTAGCAGAGATTGACCCAAACCATTATTGGACCCTCAGGACAATCACGTGAACATAGGAATTATCAGGTAGAGCAGCAGAGTTACCAGCAGTAACTCTTTTTTTAGGCAGTTGTAGAATTATTAACCCATATTATCAGATTTAACCCTTTTCTCAATAATGAGAAACACACACTCTTTAATTATGTTTGACACAACCGAGATGTGATGCTCAGTACATCCCTAATTCTCCAACTGTAGCTTAACGGAGCAATCTGCAAGTTGTGACTTTTATATTCTTCCCAGTATTTCAGATCAAAACATCATTCATAGAGAAACAGGGCAAACCAGACCAGTAACACCATTTCTTGGTGCATAGAAGACTGATCTTTATTTTTTGCTTCAGCCACATTTAACAGATATCCAAAAAAACGTCCCCAAGTTACCCCCATTACTACGGTTACCAACCTCATTCTTCCCTGTTTCAGGGGTCTGTCCTTCCTACTATAACCTCCTAACCCTGTCACTAGCCATAAACACTACTCCCATCACAGATAATAGAGCGTAGATGTTATCTGGCCAGAACACCTCAAATGTTATGGCTGTCCTTTGATCACTCATGAGATGCTATTGTTGGGAAAGAATAACATCTGGGAATTGCAAGTCTGGACTCAATACGTCAGAATATCACATAAATCATTTCTGCCACCTTACATAAACGCATATGAATTTTAACCAAGAATCCATGAAGTAACTATATGCACACACTAATTATTTAAACATGACACATTAATGAAAGACAAATTGTCACAATCATTAAAAGACATCGCATGTCTATTTAATAGCCTTTTTATTAGCAAACAGATGGTATAGAGTCCCAAATAACAGTGGTATGTGGGGTTTAGGGAAGGCCCCTCCTGGCCCCCCATAAGTCAGTCATGACAGTGACCACCTGAGCCCCCTTTATTTCTCATCCATTTAACATTTTGTACATTTTAGTCACCCCTGATCAACAAGTCCCACCCATTAGTGACAGTCTCATTTATCCAACTATCATACTCCCTGATGCCAGCCTTGTGGCCTGCCTGTCAATCAGTTGGTGTCTGCCTTTCTAAACGGCCCCTATGGTGCTGGAGCCTAACCGGCTGAATAGCTTAATGCGACCTTCTGTACTGTGTATGGAATTCACACTTCAGTTTATGCTAAGTTTCCCCTGTCAGGAAGCTAGTTGCCCAGGGGACAAAAATCGCTAAATAGATCTTCCTCACCTTTACCTGAATTAAATTTCCTGGCTACTCTATGTCTGACTTCCGAAGTCCGCCCAACCCCTCCCCCCGATAATTGTAACCCTGTTCCTTGAGGATTCAGGCAACATGTTTTTATATATTCCTCTGGGAAATCTGGTCATTTTGATGCCAAACATGATATGGGGATTCTCATACTTAACAGTACATATATAAGACATCTATGTTATACTTATACTACAGGCAGTATTAAAGCACAACATGCAATATTAAACTACAAATGCCATCAATGCACCAATAATTATTATACACATGTCGGCAGGGCAAAATCATTACTTTGCATTTTAGCATAACTGTGACATTAACACTCATTTCTTCAATGTGACAAAGAAAGAAAAACAGTATATAACTGAACAAAGCAAGTTTAACAAAAAAAGGAATTAACCCCTTGATGTCAGTTTAAGTATTTATGTGTGATTTGAACACATAACTTATCCATCATTTAGTCTTTTACTACATCCCAATTTTCCTTCTGCTATAAAAGCTTATTTTAGTATTATTGTTTGTCATGATTAATTGATACATTTTACTCTTTAATATTTGAAAGGGTGCTTTACAATATGCTCTTTTGAATAACTTGACTTTATAATTGACATAATGTTTAAAAAATTGAACACAATAAAACCAGTCCACGTACCCAGATGGTGGGGCAATATATTTGAAGAAAAGCCCTCAGTTCCGTCACTTTAATTTGTGCCCATCCAAGGCCCATATTAGTTTGCTCAGTCCCCACAATTTCATAGGCCCCTGGATATCATAAATCCTAAACATGGCAACAACCTTATAACACAGTTATAACTACATGCCCTTAATGTCACACTTATAATGAACCCACATATGCCATCATGGCATCCCTAACCCACTAATCCAGGGGGTACCACAATTATGACCACCCTGCTCACATAGAACTAGCAGTCTAGATAAAGTCCATATATCCCTTAGAGTGACAATCACTACCAAGTGTACACTATTAGACAGGGAACTGTATTTACAGAAATATCCCAAACCAGAAGTCAGGCAATCAGCTTTTTATCTAAGCAGTTTATGTTTTTGACATACAGTATTAGCCAAGTTCAAACTTACTGTGCTTTCCACAGGACAAAAATGACAGCACACAACACCTGAGATTATCTTGCAACCAAGATTACAGCAGACTTTGCAGGTGTGAAAAACAAAAGTTGTAAATATGAAATTACAATTCAATTCTTGCATCCCGGGGGCCTGCTGTGTGCTATAGAACAGCCGCATCAAAGCTGTAATTTATTTCCCAATCCTCCTTTATCCCGAGTTTATAACCAGGCTGCTCTGTCTCTGTGACAAAAGCTACATAATCCTTTCTTGGCACTAACTGCCCTGGCCTCCTGTATGAAGAATATAACCCATTGAGTGCCACTAGTAGAATGTGTTACACCATGTGGTAATAGTATATTCTGAGGTACACTTTCTTGTTACTTTCATTTCAATTCTAATTCTGATTGCTGGTAAAACAGCAAAAGCGTCAGACAGTTTTATGTTCTTGGAACTTCTGTTCGGTATGTTAACGTTTCCTTACATTCAGCCCCATTCAATTAGAAAAACGCTCTAACGAGGTTTGAACGTTAGGGCTGAGAGCTGGAAATATAACAGTAATGCAATTAAATTAGACCTAGCAACGTATGAGCTTGCAGCACAGCCGTTCCACGATGAGTCAAACTGACAGGAGAAGTGAAAAATCTGCGAGATGGTCTTGCAGGCTGGTACTCCAAGTACCCCCCCCCCCCCCCCCCCCGGGCACCTAAAATTAACCCACCGATGCTGGGGGTCCCCATCAGGACCCCAGAAGTGCCCCACGTTAACCTTTGCTGCCAGGGTCCCCGATCAGCATCGATCGAGATCCCTGCTGCATTTAAAATATGCAAAATTCCCGCGCGGGTCCTTAAAGGGCCCACGGCACACTATTAACCAATCCCGGCAACAGG
The DNA here is from genome assembly GCA_027410445.1 of Discoglossus pictus. Classification (NCBI taxonomy): domain Eukaryota; kingdom Metazoa; phylum Chordata; class Amphibia; order Anura; family Alytidae; genus Discoglossus; species Discoglossus pictus. Next base: position 213,191,331 of record CM050164.1, on the reverse strand, counting down.
GGTACTGTAAGTGCCCCTGCGGCACCTAACATTACCCCCTCTATGCTGGAGGTCCCACATTAACCCTTGCAGCGGGAGTCCCCGATCGGCCTTGCGGGTCCTTAAAAGACTGTAGGCACCTAAAATTAACCCCATTACTCATGGAGCTCCATACAGAGCCCCATGAGCACCTAATGACCCCTATAACTCATGGGGCTCCATACACAGCACCATGAGCCCCTTATGACCCCTATAACTCATGCGGCTCTATATAAAGCCCCATGAGCTCCTAATGACCCCTATAACTCATGGGGCTCTATGCAGAGCCTCATGAGCCCTTAATTAACCCTGTCACTCATGGGGCTGTATACAGAGCCCTATGAGCACCTAATGACCCCTATAACTCATGGGGCACTATACAGAGGCCCATGAGTCCTTAATTAAGCCTATAACTCATGGGGCTCCATACAGAACCACATGAGCCCATAATTAAGCCTATTAGTCTCATAAGAATCTATACAGACCCTTATGGGACACTAATTAACCCCATTAGGCCAATAGGGGTCTATATAGACCCATATAGGACACTAATTAACCCCTAGAAAAACACCATAAGTGCCATGAGGGTCCTCCAAGACCCTCATGACATAATGTCTAAACACTACACTATTAACCCTAACTATATCCCATTAACCCCATAACCCTAACTATACCCCGTTAACCCTATCTGGACCCAATAACCCAAACTGGGCCTATTTAACCATGACTGGGCCTATCTAACCCTAACTCAGCCGATTTAATTCCATCTGGACCTATTTAACCATGTCTAGTCCTATGTAAGCCTATCTAGTCCTATTTAACCTTAACTAGTCCTATTTAACCCAGAATGTACCCAGTAAACCCTATGTTACCCTACACTATTACACAAAATAAATAAAAAAGAGCTACTCACCTGAAAAGAAAATACATGTACAAATAACACATAACATTACATTACATCATTACAATAAATACAGTTAAAATTATAATAATAAATACAATACAGTTAAAATATACCCCTATCTACAATCCATTACCCTATCTACAATACATTAGCCCTATCTACAATACATTAGCCCTATCTACAAACCATTAACCCTATCTACAATACATTATCCCTATCTACAATACATTAATCCTATCTAAAATACATTAACCCTATCTACAATCAATTAAGCACTAACTACAATCAACATTAACACCTAAACACAATACATTAACCCCCTAACTAAAAACATTAACCTCTAACTACAATCAATCTAACCCTAATTACAAAAACCCTAAATCTAACCTCAAATAGAATAATAAAGCCAATTTACCTTGCCTAGATGTCCCTTTAGCAGATCAGCAACATAAAATTAGTATAAAATTAATAAACACAAAACAAACATCAACACATTCTAAATAATAAACTCACCTTTCCAGCATGTCCCTATCCATCTTCTTGTCTTTTCCAGCACGGCCCCTGGAAAAAAGTAACATCACATTAGTACACACATAAATACAAATACACAAAACATAATAAACTAAACATTCTATATAATAAACTTACTTGTCCGTGATGTCCCCGTCCTTGTCATCTTCTGCCCTGGCTAGGCCCCTGGCAAAAGCCACCACTCAAAAAAAAAAAAATACAAAAAAATAACGCTAATTAGGCCTTTAGCGCCTCTTCCGGTAGAAAATTGGCAATGGTGCCTTTTTAATTGGCTGAAAAGGCTGTCAATCCAATTTCAGTGAATTAGAAGGCGCCAAGGTGTGAGCCAATCAGAATGGGATAAGCACCAATATTCCATTCTGATTGGCTGATGGACCTGTCAATATTTTTAAAACCAATCAGAAGGTATTATTGCCTTCAGCTAATCAGAATGTGAAACAACCCCATGGGGTGATTAGCTGAAGGCATCTATGCCTTTTGATTGGCTGCAGTCTGATTGACAGTGACAACAGCCAACCAGAAGGTGCAGATGCCTTCAGCCAATCACCCTGTTGGTTTATAAAAGATTGTCAGGTCCATCAGCCAATCTGAATGAGATATTGGGTTCTGTCACATCTTGGCACTTTCAGATTGGCTGAAGTTTGATTTTCAGCGTTTTCAGCCAATCAGAAGGCGCTATTGTCAATTTTCTACCGGAAGAGGCGCTAGAGGCCTCATTAGCATCAGGGAGCTCTGCGAGTGAGGAGCTCCATTATTTTATTTATTTTATTTTTAAAAGCGGTGTTTTTTGGCAAGGGCCCACCCGGGCAGAAGACTACAAGGTTGGGGACATCGCCGACAGGTAAGTTTAATATATAGAATAGTTTATTATGTTTTGTGTATTTGTATTTATGTGTGTACCAATGTAATGTTACTTTTTTCCAGGGGCCGAGCCAGAAAAGACAAGAAGATGGACGGGGACATGCTGGAAAGGTGAGCTTAATATTTAGAATGTTTTGATGTTTGTGTTGTGTTTATTAATTTCATACTAATTTTATGTTTCTTTTATCCTAGTGTGGCTGATCTACTGAAGGGACATCTAGGCAAGGTAAGTGGGCTTTATTGTTCTATTTTAAGTTAGATTTAGGGGTTCTGTAATGTATTTAGTTAAGGGTTAGATTGATTGTAGTTAGGAGTTAACATATTTAGTTAGGGGGTTAATGTATTGTATTTAGGAGTTAATGTTGATTGTAGTTAGGGGTTAATTTATTGTAGATAGAGTTAATGTATTGTAGGTAGGGTTAATTTATTGAAGATAGGGATAATGTATTGTAGATATGCCTAATGGATTGTAGATAGGGTTAATTGATATTATATAGGGATAATATATTGTAGATAGGGTTAATGGATTGTAGATAGAGTTAATGGATTGTAGATAGGGGTATATTGTAACTGTATTGTATTTATTGATTTATTGTAACTATATTTATTGTATTGATGTAATGTAATGTAATGTTATGTGTTATTTGTACATGTATTTTCTTTTCAGGTGCGTAGTTTTTATTTTATTTTGTGTAACTTAGCTTTTTTTTCAATTTTGGTAACTTAGGTTTATTTAATTTTGGTAATGTCCTTTTTTTTATTTTGTGTAATGTCCTTTTCTTATCTTCTGTAATTCTAGGTTTTATTATTTTGTGTAATTAGGTGGGTAATTTGTTTTTCTGTAATTAGTGGGGTAATAGGGATTTTATTACGGTGGTAGGTAGTGTAGGGATTAACAAGGTAGAGAGGGAGGGTTAATAGTGTAGGGAAGGATAGGGTTTACTGGGTACATTTGGGGTTACATAGGCCCAGTTAAGGTTAAATAGGTCTAGATAGGCTTACATAGGACTAGACAGGGTTAAATAGGTCCAGATGGGGTTAAATAGGTCACGTTAGAGTTAGATCGGCCCAGTTAGGATTAGATAGGCCCAGATAGGGTTAACAGGGTGTAACGGAGCTGGAACACGCAGTCCAATATCTCCGTTGGTATACGGTAAAATATCCAAGAAGCACTACAGTCTCACCATTCCCGACCTCCCATATTGGACGACACACAATTTGGGAGTCAAATGAATACTGACTTTATTTTGTTATTGCAGAAATATTTATACCCATCTCTTCCCACAGGCAATACACATGCCCATATTTGGCCGCACAATACACATAAAGAGAACAATAGGTGGGTCACACCTCCCTGGCAACTTTGATACAATCAGACATTGATTCAATTACACTTCTTTGTTCTTATCTGAGAATGAAAACACTGTATACAATAGACTTCCTTTATCTTATGCGGAGTCGCTGTAACAGGATTATCTCCCATGCCAAGTAGCTGCAAATGTCTGGGACAATATTCTGCAGAGCATCAACCAACATACATATAGTAGGATCATATTTTAACCATAATAATCATAAAACAGGGTAAAACAGTGATGGGTTCCGCTACACACCTCCCCTGTGACCATAAGCCGGCATACACGGTCTGATCCCAACGGATCGACCTGGGGATGTCCGGACAAAAGTATTTGTTGGTCAATTCTCTAGTTTGACAACCCATCAGCATTACTGTAATTCACATTTACTCACATTTCCCATATCCCCAGATTGCTGGGATCTGAGCTCGCAAAACTACCGAATAGCGCTCAGATCCTATTCACACAGTTCAATTGCCATGGAGCTAAAGTCTTTCCCATAGTCTTTCATTATATGAATGGGCTTCATGGCATAGCTATCTGGGGTATCATGGTTCACACAGGGCAAGTACCGAATGACCCCCCTGTATGTAAAGGGCCAGAATGAGTGACATACACTCTGGTATGGCCGAACACTGGTTCCAAAGGGCAATATGTACCAGGGCCATAGTCGCAGGGCAGGAGGCTGGCAAACAGTCCTCTCCAAGCCAAAGTGGCGAAGGGCACTTCGTCACACATCTCTCCTTTGGGGGGAAGTCTAACCAGGCACCTGGATATTTCGCTGGGGTGATGGTGCAACACGCTGAGGGGACTTGAGGGGCAGAGGCCAGCGGCACTCTGCCCTGATGCCAGCTCTTCTGCTGGTATAACCTGCAGGACCTCCTGCTCTGTACAAGGGACAAAGGGAGGGCAGAGGCTGACTGCACTCTGCCCCGCTGTCAGCTCTTCTGCTGGGGTACTTGGGACATATTCCGGCTCAGTAGCCAGGGAAACGTGGGGGTCAGTGGGGGTTAACATTTCCTCTGTTAACCCTGGGGCCACATTAGAAGTTAGCTGGGGAGGGGAATTTGTACTTACCCCCTCCTCCGGTTGTCCCAGTGACGGTAGTTGGGGATCTGGACAAGCTGTGGGCGCAGAGACCACGGTCCCATCTGCGCCATCTGGGAGATTGGTGTCTCCCCTGGTTAGGGTAAACTGTCGCTGGGGGGGAAGGATGACACCTTCTGCCCCCTGTGTTTCACACTGCCGCTGGGGGGAAAGGACGACACCTTTGGCCCCCTGGGGTACCCACTACCACTGTGGAGGAAGGTCGACACCTTCTGCTCCCTGGGGTACACACTGCCGCTGGGGGGGAGGGACGACACCCTCTGCCCCCTTGGGTTCACACTGCCGCTGAGGGGGAAGGACGACACCTTCTGCCCCCTGGGGTTCACACTGCCGCTGGGGGGAAAGGACGACACCTTCTGCCCCCTGGGGTTCACACTGCCGCTGGGGAGGACGGACGGACCCTTCTGCTCCCTGGGGTACACACTGCCGCTGGGGGGGAAGGCCGACACCTTCAGCTCCCTGGGGAACACACTGCCGCTGGGGAGGAAGGACGACACCTTCGGCTCCCTGGGGTACACACTGCCGCTGGGGGGGAAGGACGACACCTTCGGCCCCCTGGGGTACACACTGCTGCTGGGGAGGAAGGACGACACCTTCCGCTCCCTGGGGTACCCACTGTCGCTGGGGAGGAAGGACGACACCTTCAGCTCCCTGGGGTACACACTGTCGCTGGGGAGGAAGGACGACACCTTCTGCCCCCTGGGGTACACACTGCCGCTGGGGAGGAAGGATGACACCTTCCGCTCCCTGTGGTTCACACTGCCGCTGGGGGGGAAGGACGACACCTTCGGCCCCCTGGGGTACACACTGTCGCTGGGGAGGGGAATTAGTTGGAGTATTCCACGTGGAGCGGTTTCTGTTTCTGGGACAGTCTCTCTGCATGTGACCCTGCTGGTTACACGTGTGGCACCTGATGTACCGTGGAGGGGTTTGGTAGTTCCCACCACCCGGACGCAGTGCTGGGGGGGGGTTAATGGTGGGAGGTGGGTTAGCAGCTCCCAAGATGGACCTCTCCCGTGCCCGCTGCTTTTCCATTATGGATTTGTGGACATCTGTCATTAACCATTCCAAGGTTTTCATGGGAAGCGTACCTGGGAAAAAGGCCAGTCTGCTTTGGAGTTCTCTTTGAAACTCAGTCTGTGGGGTAATAAGAGGTACTGTAACCATGAGTTCCTTTCTGTCTGCATCCCTGTAGTCCGCGGCCGCCTCCTCCTCCTCATGATGGAACGCTGTCTGAAAACTAGCCGGATCCATCCTGCTGTAGTCAGGGGCGCTGTACGGATACTAGCGTTGCCCTCAATGTGTACTCCACGGAATGGTGTCTCCTGTAGCTGTCCTTCTGACCGTGGGAACAATTCCGACACTTGCCACCAAATGTAACGGAGCTGGAACACGCAGTCCAATATCTCCGTTGGTATACGGTAAAATATCCAAGAAGCACTACAGTCTCACCATTCCCGACCTCCCATATTGGACGACACACAATTTGGGAGTCAAATGAATACTGACTTTATTTTGTTATTGCAGAAATATTTATACCCATCTCTTCCCACAGGCAATACACATGCCCATATTTGGCCGCACAATACACATAAAGAGAACAATAGGTGGGTCACACCTCCCTGGCAACTTTGATACAATCAGACATTGATTCAATAACACTTCTTTGTTCTTATCTGAGAATGAAAACACTGTATACAATAGACTTCCTTTATCTTATGCGGAGTCGCTGTAACAGGATTATCTCCCATGCCAAGTAGCTGCAAATGTCTGGGACAATATTCTGCAGAGCATCAACCAACATACATATAGTAGGATCATATTTTAACCATAATAATCATAAAACAGGGTAAAACAGTGATGGGTTCCGCTACACGGGGTATAGTTGGGGTTAAGTGGTTAATGGGGTATACTTAGGGTTAATTGTGTAGTGCATATGCTTTGTGCCACGAGGGTCCTGGAGGACCCTCATGGCACTTATAGTATTGGCCTAATGGGGTTTATTAGTGTTCCATAAGGGTTTGTATACACCCCTATGAGACTAATAGGTTTAATTAAGGGCCCATGGGGCTCTGTATAGAGCCCCATAAGTTATAGGTGTCATTAGGGGCTCATGGGGATCTGTATTGAGCCCCATGAGTGATAGGGTTAATTAAGGGCTCATGGGGCTCTGTATAGAGCCCCATGAGTGATAGGGATAATTAAGGGCTCATGGTGCTCTGTAAAGAGCCCAATGAGTGATAGGGGTAAATATGTTTTTATAGCGCGGGTCCTTTCAGGACCTTTATGGTCCTTTAAGGACCCTCAAGGCAGGAAAGTTAAAATTGTACATGCAGCGGGTGTCACAATCAATGCCCATCAGGGACCCACGCTGTAAGGGGTTAATGTAGGGACACTTTGCGGGTCCCGATGGGGACCTCCAGCATAGAGGGGGGTTAATGTTAGGTGCCATGGGGGTATTTGAAGTACCCCGTGGCCGGGATTGGCTAATGGTATGCCACGGGCCCTTTAAGGAGAATGTGAAAAATGTAAATGCAGCGGGGTCTTGATTGATGCCGATTGGCGACCCCTGCAGCATGGGGATGTGTTTAGGGTGCAGGGGGATGCAGTAGAACGGGGGATCGGGCTGCTGCGAGGCAGCATGTATAGGCTTTCGTAGCCCTAGCAGGAATTTTTTTGTGCTCGTTGGGATTTTAGCGAGGGACGAGGTTCATCCCATAGATTAACGTGTGCGTGTTCTATGTATCTCTCCTTGAAGCTATTTTTGTAATCTCAATCTAAATCGGCTGCGAGGAACAGATTAAGGAATCGGCCCTCGCAAACAGCACTACAAGGGCTTTAGCGAGGGCCTAGGGAACTTCGAGGTCTAATTTAATGAGGCTGATTATCATTAAATTAAGCAACAGATGCTAAGTATTAAATTGCATTCATATATTAGCACTTGATCTCATAAGTTTTCATTTCAAGAGATACTGAAGTCCCATATTTACAATATTCTGTATCAAACTAGAGAATAAAAGGGATAAAATGTTGTTAGAAGGTATAAAATATGAACATTATGATTTAGTATTTTCGGAGACATAGCAGAAAAAATCTTTAGGGAATAAAGCCCATTAGTGCATAACACTCTAAATATATATAACAAAAAAAGTGGGCAATAGTAAAATGTAAACTTTATTGGTTGGAAAAACCGACGATTAAAACTTTAAAAAGGGAAAGAATAAAAACTGTACAAATACCTTTGAACAGAAAAACTGCAAACCTAATGACCACTGGACAACTGTCACTCATTAAGTAAGGTTTGAGCAGTATTATAAATGAGACACAGAGAGTGTCTATGTATAAGCTTGTAGTACTATGCAACAAAAGGTGTAAATCATTAGAATAGTGGGCCAAACCTTCCTAAATTACCTTGTGCTATAACTATATATCTCTCCCCAGTAACGGTTATGAAACCTAGTATAACAACATAAGGAAGATATAGGTAGCTTGATAGTATGCTTCTAAACAACAGATTTCTTTGCATACAAAAAATCCTCAGTTTGGCTCTTAGATCACCAGGTACTTCATTGCCTCTTATTAGGGTACAATGCCCCTATTATTTGAATGATATAGGTATAAATCAACCATTCAAACAATATGGCTCTTAAATGTCCAGATATTGCATTACCTCTTGTTAGAGTATCACACCACACCTATTTTGGTGGTGTAAGCATAATTTGGGCCATTCTGAACAAGCTCACTCTCTGTATACTTGCATATAGTATAACAGCGTCTACCTGTGCTGGGGAGATTCGCGCTGCCTAGTTGCGTCGTGCGTAATAACCTCACGTTACGCTAGCCTACATCCTAACATGTTTCTACGTGTTCAACGTCTTTTTCAAAGGATTAAGGCGTGTCTAGGGACAGGAAGCTATTTAAAGCATATGGTAGCCATGGTAACCTGGACTACCTGATTGCTACACCTAAATTAACCCTATGAGTGAAAGTATGTATGGCAGGATAGGACTGAACAAAGAAAGAAATGGGCCATATATATTATTAGCATAGTAGATGGGGCAACATCAGTGGGAAGGGGGAACCTTAATGAATAAGTGTGTATCTGGATACAGGATACTGAAAAGAGAATATATATAAGTATCATGATGTGCAAAGAGAAAAAGTGCATATTGTGCATGAAAATAACTAGATGAATTAAAACCCCTGTATAAGGGCATAAAATAGCCAGGGTATAAAGACCCTGTATGTAAACCATAATTAGGTCAAAATTGACATATTGAGACCATAGTGAAAAGTGACTAAGTGCATGAATGAATAAATGGCAAGAAAAATCTAGTATGGCCATATATATTATAACTCAGAATGTGAGGGTGAGTGGTGTTGACCACTAAAATAAAAATGATGGTCACGTGAGACCAAAAGTGAAAAGAATAATTCTATTTCAGGTAAGATGTGACACATGAGTGGGCCACATCTACCTGAAAAAGATTATAAATAAAGCAAAAATTATTTTATGCAAAGATGAGACATATATGAAGTAAAATTAAAGTGCATATATCATGATCCTAATTCAGGAATTACTTGGTGGTATTTCTCATATAGTTAGAGGGTCCAAATCTAGGGCCCAGAAAAAGGCCTGTATGGACAACTTATGTAAGATAAAATTATACAAGACTATATGAAGGCAGTATAGGAAAAGCCTTCATTCAGGCCATCAGGTACCTGTGCTCTTAATTTATAAATCCATTGTGATTCACGCTGTAGTAATTTATTTTGAAAATCACCCCTTCTAGGTCCAGTTTTCACAGAATCAATAATACAAAATTTTAGTACTTCCGGATTGTTGTTGTGACAGTATTTCACATGTCTTGCTATGGGAGTGTCATATTCATTTTTAATAGAATATATATGTTCCCCCAATCTTCGACGGAATTCCCTGCAGGTTTTCCCTACATAGATCTTGTTACATAAACAAGTAGCTATATATATAACTCCTGATGATTTACAGTTGAAAAAATTATCAATATCAAAAATAGCACCATTTGTCGGATGTATATAATGTTTGCATGGTCTCACAAATTTGCAAAATTTACAGTTCCCACACTTATACATTCCCTTCAGTGGTTGGAGCCAAGTTTTAGGTTCAGATATCTTGTCTGTATATACACTATGTACAAGCATATCCTTAATGTTCTTTCCTCTTCTATAAGTGATACTTGCTTTGGACGTGAGGGTGTCTTTAAGATCTTTATCACTTGTGAGGAGATGCCAGTGTTTAGAAAGGATGTTTCTGATTATTTCAGAGTCATGACCAAATGTCATTATACATCTAGTAATCTTAGATTCATTAGATATAGTCCTGTTAGTGGGGGTGTCCATTTTACCTTGAGCTTTTCTATTTACATTTAGCAGATCGGTTCTATTGCAGTTCATAGCATGTTTATAAGCCAACTTAAGGCTTCTATTAGGGTAAGCTCTTGCTTTAAAACGTTCCCTACGTTTGTTCGCTTCAATTTTAAATTCTTCCTCTGAACTGCAATTCCTCCGGATCCTGAGGTATTGTCCCTTAGGAATTCCTCTCTTAAGTGGCTCAAAGTGTTGGCTCTCCCATTTCAGCAGAGTATTAGATGCTGTTTCTTTTCTAAATGTAGATGTACATATTTTCCCTCTTTCATCATTACAAAAGATCCGACTCCTGAATTCAAATTGAGACTTAAAAACATCCTAGTAGATGTAAAAAATAAGGGCATAATTGATGAGCAGACTTTTCAATTTCTATTTCCCAAATTCCCTATGGTCTCAGTGTTCTATTCTCTCCCTAAAGTTCACAAGAAAACCTATCCCATCCCAGGTAGACCTACAGTCTCCGGGACTAATAATCTTTCCCACAACTGCAGTATATTTGTGGATTATCATTTTAGGGAATTTGTGATGGGCTTACCATCCTATGTCAGGGACACTCCTGATATTCTCAGGCAATTAGAAGATCTATCTGTACCTCCTGAATCATGGCTGGTATGTATTGATGTTGAGGCCTTATACAGCAGCATTCCACATAACTTTGGAATCAATGCAGTAAAATACTTTTTACAGATGAAAGGTTCTCCTTTTGATGAACTAAACATGTTGCTAATAGCACTATTGGAATATGTTTTAAAACACAACTTCTTCCTATTCAACCAAAAATGGTACCACCAACAACAGGGAACAGCTATGGGTACACCATGTGCCCCTAGCTATGCGAACTTGTTTCTGGGGTGGTGGGAAGACAAATACATATATGATGACAACGCACATCCCTTTGGAGCAAATATACTTGTCTGGAGGAGATTTATAGATGATATTATCCTGGTCTGGACTGGTAACAGACAGGAATTGAGTTCATTTATACAATTTCTGAACACTAATGAATTAGGCCTCAAATTTACCTTTGAGACCAGTCAGAGTGAGATCTCTTTTTTGGATCTAATAATTAAAAAGGATGAAAGAGGGAAAATATGTACATCTACATTTAGAAAAGAAACAGCATCTAATACTCTGCTGAAATGGGAGAGCCAACACTTTGAGCCACTTAAGAGAGGAATTCCTAAGGGACAATACCTCAGGATCCGGAGGAATTGCAGTTCAGAGGAAGAATTTAAAATTGAAGCGAACAAACTTAGGGAACGTTTTAAAGCAAGAGGTTACCCTAATAGAAGCCTTAAGTTGGCTTATAAACATGCTATGAACTGCAATAGAACCAATCTGCTAAATGTAAATAGAAAAGCTCAAGGTAAAATGGACACCCCCACTAACAGGACTATATCTAATGAATCTAAGATTACTAGATGTATAATGACATTTGGTCATGACTCTGAAATAATCAGAAACATCCTTTCTAAACACTGGCATCTCCTCACAAGTGATAAAGATCTTAAAGACACCCTCACGTCCAAAGCAAGTATCACTTATAGAAGAGGAAAGAACATTAAGGATATGCTTGTACATAGTGTATATACAGACAAGACATCTGAACCTAAAACTTGGCTCCAACCACTGAAGGGAATGTATAAGTGTGGGAACTGTAAATTTTGCAAATTTGTGAGACCATGCAAACATTATATACATCCGACAAATGGTGCTATTTTTGATATTGATAATTTTTTCAACTGTAAATCATCAGGAGTTATATATATAGCTACTTGTTTATGTAACAAGATCTATGTAGGGAAAACCTGCAGGGAATTCCGTCGAAGATTGGGGGAACATATATATTCTATTAAAAATGAATATGACACTCCCATAGCAAGACATGTGAAATACTGTCACAACAACAATCCGGAAGTACTAAAATTTTGTATTATTGATTCTGTGAAAACTGGACCTAGAAGGGGTGATTTTCAAAATAAATTACTACAGCGTGAATCGCAATGGATTTATAAATTAAGAGCACAGGTACCTGATGGCCTGAATGAAGGCTTTTCCTATACTGCCTTCATATAGTCTTGTGTAATTTTATCTTATATAAGTTGTCCATACAGGCCTTTTTCTGGGCCCTAGATTTGGACCCTCTAATTATATGAGAAATACCACCAAGTAATTCCTGAATTAGGATCATGATATATGCACTTTAATTTTACTTCATATATGTCTCATCTTTGCATAAAATAATTTTTGCTTTATTTATAATCTTTTTCAGGTAGATGTGGCCCACTCATGTGTCACATCTTACCTGAAATAGAATTATTCTTTTCACTTTTGGTCTCACGTGAGCCATCATTTTTATTTTAGTGGTCAACACCACTCACCCTCACATTCTGAGTTATAATATATATGGCCATACTAGATTTTTCTTGCCATTTATTCATTCATGCACTTAGTCACTTTTCACTATGGTCTCAATATGTAAATTTTGACCTAATTTAGGTTTACATACAGGGTCTTTATACCCTGGCTATTTTATGCCCTTATACAGGGGCTTTAATTCATCTAGTTATTTTCATGCACAATATGCACTTTTTCTCTTTGCACATCATGATATACTTATATATATTCTCTTTTCAGTATCCTGTATCCAGATACACACTTATTCATTAAGGTTCCCCCTTCCCACTGATGTTGCTCCATCTACTATGCTAATAATATATATGGCCCATTTCTTTCTTTGTTCAGTCCTATCCTGCCATACATACTTTCACTCATAGGGTTAATTTAGGTGTAGCAATCAGGTAGTCCAGGTTACCATGGCTACCATATGCTTTAAATAGCTTCCTGTCCCTACACACGCCTTAATCCTTTGAAAAAGACGTTGAACACTTAGAAACATGTTAGGATGTAGGCTAGCGTAACGTGAGGTTATTACGCACGACTCAACTAGGCAGCGCGAATCTCCCCAGCACAGGGAGACGCTGTTATACTATATGCAAGTATACAGAGAGTGAGCTTGTTCAGAATGGCCCAAATTATGCTTACACCACCAAAATAGGTGTGGTGTGATACTCTAACAAGAGGTAATGCAATATCTGGACATTTAAGAGCCATATTGTTTGAATGGTTGATTTATACCTATATCATTCAAATAATAGGGGCATTGTACCCTAATAAGAGGCAATGAAGTACCTGGTGATCTAAGAGTCAAACTGAGGATTTTTTGTATGCAAAGAAATCTGTTGTTTAGAAGCATACTATCAAGCTACCTATATCTTCCTTATGTTGTTATACTAGGTTTCATAACCGTTACTGGGGAGAGATATATAGTTATAGCACAAGGTAATTTAGGAAGGTTTGGCCCACTATTCTAATGATTTACACCTTTTGTTGCATAGTACTACAAGCTTATACATAGACACTCTCTGTGTCTCATTTATAATACTGCTCAAACCCCACTTAATGAGTGACAGTTGTCCAGTGGTCATTAGGTTTGCAGTTTTTCTGTTCAAAGGTATTTGTACAGTTTTTATTCTTTCCCTTTTTAAAGTTTTAATCGTCGGTTTTTCCAACCAATAAAGTTTACATTTTACTATTGCCCACTTTTTTTGTTATATTTTCGGAGACATACCTAATATACATGTATCCCCAGACTTCAAATCTAAGTAACATGCATTATGTTATATTGCATGGGCATTCCATAATAGACCTCACTTATGTAGATGAGTCTGTCATATTCCAAGCCCATCTTCTCTAATACAAATGAGCACCTGCTAAAGCAGAAAATCTGAAGTCAGATTTGATCACTAGCTTCCTGTAGACCATCATGGTATGTTTGAATCTCCTTGAAATCCATGCTTTTTTGACATCTGTTATCATTTTTTGTCTCTTTTGGTTGTGTCTGCATCTATATAGGAGTCCAAGAAACTTTGGTGCTACTCTTTGAACCCCTGCTTTGTGCTTCAACCCTCCATGTTCTCCTCTCTCTGCAAGCATATTTCATCTAGCTAATTATTCTCTGCCATCATAACTGGGGGAACAACTGTGACCTGATGCCTATATCCAGGACGTCAGTAGAGTATTTGATGCCCATGGGGAAACATCTGTCAGTTTGTACTTGTCAGTGTAGACAACTGATCACTCTAGCCTGCTTTATTTTTATCAGAACAAACAATGACTTTTGGAAAATTTAGCAAGCTCACTACACCGCTCTTAAAAGCTCTACATGCTAAAATGTATTAGATTAGACATCTTCCAAGACTGCTACACACCCTAGGATCTGCTCACTACACCTCCTTTGCATGTAGTGTATTGTGTCTAATCTGTTCCATCTGTTACAAGACAAAGGGCCATATTCAATTCCAAGCCTGTAGCGGCAATGCTACACCCACAAAGCCTGCAGGCTTAAAATTTAGCTAATACATTCAACCATGTTGTGACCAACGGGCCGTACACGCAAGCCCGTAAACCCTTTCTGCACATGATAGCTGTCAAGGGGCTAGTCGATACGCGATTGCGCAGTTACCATCCAATCGCGGTATAACGTAGTGCGACCCAGGCCTTTCAGCCAATAGAAAGCAGTCTAGTCGTAGATGATTGACAGAGGGAGATTATAAATTTGCTTTCCACCGCCCATGCGTTGACTGTGTCATATTTTTTGATGAAGTAGCACGCAGGTCCCGGGGTTGGTAATTGGTTCTAGATAGAGAGACAGTGGAAGTATTTTGAGAGCAGTAATTTGCGGTTTTGTTCATTTCTATTATACTATTTACAATTTTACATGTAATCCTCGATTACACATATTTACAGATTACACATAATTGCAATACACATAGAGACATATAGAGCTAGGTCACTCCATACACACAGCCCTATCCCAAGCACACATTTTTTTTTATATATTTACAGTAACACTGATTTTTAATTATCATTATATTGGTGGTGGAGCGGAGTGATGGAGAGGAGGGAGAGGAGCAGGAGCAGGAGGAGGAGGAGCTGGAGGAGGAGGAGCTGGAGGAAGTGGAAAAGGAGAGTGTAGAGGAGGAGGTGGGTGGTAGCAGGGTGCACCAGGCACACAAGAGGGACAGAGGGGAGTGGTGGTTCGTGGGAGGGACAGGCCTCAGGTACAGGTCAGGGAGGTAAGGAACCCTGTCCACAGTCGGGAGGGCAAGAGGCTAAGGGCAGCATAGGGCCCACAATTACATGCACCGGGAGAATGTGGCCCTTGGTGCCATCCATGGGCGCCCCATGATCCTTACAGGGGGGAGGGAAGTCAGACCAGGGCCTAGAGCTCAGACATGGAAGAAGGTAGCGGCTGGGGTTACAGCAGTGGGCACAGTGCCAAGACATGTGAGGTCCGCCAAGCATTGTTTTGACGACATCAGGGCCAAGGTGAGGACGATGATGGCCAAGGAGGAGCAGAATGTGACTGTGAGCTATAAGTGGGATAGGGTCGCCAATGACCTTCTGAGCCAGGTGCCGACCGCTGGAGCTTCAAGCCTAGGGGCCCAGCAGGAAATGAATATTACATACACCAACATGTCACCACATGTACATCACACACTACACATGTACATGATGACCAACAAGGACACTGACATGTCAGCTCCATGGAATTAACAAGGGATAGATGGATGTGTCATTAAATCCATGAAGCTGACAAATCACTGTAATTCCTGGGCACAACAACAGTAATTAACCAATAGAGAGTCCATGTATTGGTGTGCCCACTTCAGCCTATGCAGTTACAGGCCAAAGCCTGAATCAAGATAGCTAATCTGAGTTGCAATTAGGAGAATCATTCAGGTTCAAGCCTAAATGTCAGATAGTTAGGAATACACATAAAACAATGTATTATTGATCATACGAATAACATATACCTTTCTTTTCTCTCTTTCAGCATCAATGAGGTCTGGGTACAGTGGCAACCCAGAGGTGGGGGCCCCACCCAGCAGGAACAGGCGCAGGGGGAGGAGGAGAGAAGTAGAGTTGAGGGCCCTGGTTCAGAGGAGGAGGATGTAATATGGCTAGTGGGGTCACCATCAGGACCACTGGCCAAACCGCCAGGATTCCCCCTCGTCCAGAGACTGAGCCTATCGCCAGGGCCCTCCCACTCGAGGGACCATAAAAAACAGCTACTACCTCCTCCGCCCCCCACAGCAGTGTGATAGACTGGCCGCCAAAACTACCACTGGGCCCTGTCACAACCTACTATGATGATGGGATCTAGAGTATCCTAGTACTCTTATTCCCAGTAGGTTTAGACCTAAGTTTGGGTGACTCTAGACCTATGGACAGTCTTTGTCGGTACAAAGGCATAAGTCCCAGCTTGCTTTGGTAGTGTACCTGGGAGCACCTTGGTAGGGAGTCAGAACGAGCTCCTCTACAAGCATATGCCTCTGGGTCAATAATACATGCTTAGTCAAAGTATGAAAATTAAGAACAACTTCTTTATTTTTACACAAGTATTTAAACAACTCACAAAACCAGTACAGGGAGTGGCTACCCCCTTGTCCAGCCTTCATCTTCCTCTTGGCCAATGGGGTAATCTCCAGAGTAACTTGATTACCTCTGGCCAATGGACTAGAGGTAAGCTCTGGGAACTTCCAGACCCCTCCCATGGGCCGCCCACTAGGTGTGGCTACCTAGTTCACTTGGTCTCTGTCTCTCAAGGGAGAAACATCTATTTGCTCCTGTACTATGACCTGGAAATTTGGCTGAAGACCCCATGGGGTTAAGGTGCCTCAATGTCTGTACAGACCCCTTTGTTCTGGCCTTGTTATCACTTCAAGTGTTTACTTTAGGTGATAGCTGGAAGGCAGATGGGTGATCTACTCAGGTTACTATCTGTATCAGACCCAATATGGATGACTGCACACAACATGGCTCCCACATTACAATACAATATATTTACAGATAATACCACTACAACATTTTATAACCCACAGCATCTCTCCCTTTCCCACATGTTATGAGTTGAGGCAGTACTTCCCACGTCAGTCCACTTAATGCATTATGACGACTTTATTAGTGGTGACGTGGTAAACTGCCTCTTCTCTGAATGCATAACAATAACAGTGGGACTCTGCCCTGAATATATAACATTATAACAGTGGCTCTGGGAGCCCAAAACCTTCTGTTCAATAACATGTGGCAGATAACAGTTCCAGTCCAAGATGGCCCCTGGGTGTGACCAATACTGCCAGTCCCAATATGGATGCCGAGTGAGCCATGAACTGTCATGCCCATACACAATATGGCCACTGGGTGTGGCTAATGCTGCCAGTCACAAAATGGCTACTGCTGCCAATATACTTCAGGCCCAAATCCAAGATGGCCCCTGGCTGATTCATGACAGGCCCAACAACACCACCGTCCGTAATGCAGCAGGGTCCAGAATGTCTACAAACCTTCACCACTCAGACAGCACCACCGCTTCACCAGGCAACATCCTAGGGGCCTCCATTACCAACATCAGGCCAGGCTGTGCAGGTGGAGTTGCTGGCCCTCATGTGTGAGCGGTTGTAGTGTTTTTAG
Source organism: Discoglossus pictus (assembly GCA_027410445.1). Classification (NCBI taxonomy): domain Eukaryota; kingdom Metazoa; phylum Chordata; class Amphibia; order Anura; family Alytidae; genus Discoglossus; species Discoglossus pictus. The sequence continues at coordinate 213,173,616 of CM050164.1, read as the reverse complement.
TGATCCAAGGCAGCATCTCAATAGAGAGGAGGAGGCACAACCTGATGACTGAATCCTACATGGCCAGGCTGCTCAGGATTGGGGCGAACCAGAGCACATATCAGGGGGGACAGCAGAAGCCATGCGACACACTCTAATCCCCAGCCCTGCTTCCTCCATCCCGGAGGCATCCCTCTGCCACCCGCAGCCAGCCCCTCTTTTCTTCTACAATTCATCCACCACTGCAGGTGCCTCCCGGGGGGTTGCCTCCCCTTGCCCCCCACCACCAACACCAGGGAGACAGCAGCGGGCCACAGGGAATTTGGGCCCTGTGCCTAGGTGGAGGAGGACCTAGGGGCTGAACAGATGTCTGTGCCTTCTCAACAGCACTCCTCAGTGACAATATATTGGTCACAATGTTAACCTAATCAAGCCTGGCTACAGAGTCTGGGATCTTGGCCTATGTGATTGTGATATTTTGTATACAGATGGCTACCTCCCATCACATAGTCCATTATCACCTTCTCTGTGGACATGTAGGGTTCTGTTGAACATATCACCAATTGATGGTCACTGAGCAATGCAGTTGAGAAAAGATGCTGCAGTCCCTATCTTTTTTTAAGGCCTCATTTTGTAGTTTTTTTTTTTTTTAGCTTAAATGTAGACTAATACCACTATGGCTGAGGACTTGCAAAGTTTCACAATGGCATGTTAATGACAGCCAGCATTAATATATGCACTAGTGAAACATGTGATCCTGACATCAACAGTCTGAGAACAGATCCTTGGGCCTTTGTGTCCTAGCCGTATAAATGGGTATTTCCCCCCATTGCTGATTATGAGCTAGCTAATAGTTAGTAATGCTTGCAGATGGGAATCAGGTGAGTTGGTATATTGTTACAGTTACAGTATTTAGCACTGTACTGTACAAGTATGTTGATTTGTTTTTTAGCCTCCTCCGCCTTTTTTTAATTGACCAATTTTTTTCAGATTTTTATTTTGTCACCACACTGTATGTGTGAAGCTGGATTGGATTACACAGTCCAGAGGTTTAATCAACTGTTTCATTGAGCAGATCTAGACAAGTTGTAATTGCTATGCATATTAATGGTTTCTTAAATTACATGGAGTGATTTCTGATGATCCTTTTTTTCATCAGATTCCAGTTACAGTGGTGTAGTGACCACATGTGACCCTGGTAGGGGCTATGCATCATGCTTATTTTAGACTATGACATTACCCCATTTAGGTATCCCCTTTTCCCTACAAGTCTTTTGCTCTCTCGGGAACCACCCATACCGCACCCCTGATATTAATGCACAGTCTTGTCAATTTCTGATTGTGCTCTGTGTATGAAATAAAGCTTTGTTGTACGGCTCTCACCATGTCAGTGTGTTGTCAATGCATGCAATGATGTTGTCATACATCACATTTGTGTCACATTCCTATATATGTAAACTAATGAGTCCTAGTTACTATGCAATAGATCAATACATATAATAATAATAATAATGGTAATAATAGCATTAGATATCATATCACATATATAGTTGAACTGCGAGTGTCATGTGTCTCTTTCCAGCATGTCCCCCTTTTCTCCTCTGTGTGTCTCCTGAATCTTTCCATTGGTTTTATTTTCAAAGTCCCACGTGCCTTGCTTTGTTCATTCAAGTGTTAGTGTCTTTGACGTCATACATTTGCTTAGTCCCAAGTATTATTCATGGTTCAGTATTTTTCCAAGGTTTAAATGTGCTTAGCCTTGTTTTCATCCAGTTTCAGAATTTTAACGTTTTTCGTCCGCCGTTTTTTTTCTTGCTTAGCTGATTTTTGACTGACGAAACACTGCAAATTCACTTGCAACCTCACTCCCAGGCGACCAGGCTCTCCCTCTGTGCTGTGTGTAAGTGTGGTTTAATTATTATTTTTTTCGTGTTTTTCGATTTGCGCGGTTTGACCTTCACATTTCTATTTTTCCGAGTTCTCATTTTTTTTTACCCCGAGATTCCTGCATGCTTCAATGCCTTCGGGGGTCATTGCAGCCTAATGCCAGCATGTTTCTATGCCTCAACTGCTCAAGCTAAGAAGGCTTATATGCCTCAACGGCTCGCTTTGCGAGGCTCGCAGTTGCGCAAGTGTGACAACAAATCGCAGTTTGACAACTATTATATGTGATTTCATTAGAGCCTCTGTGAGCCTCTGTGGGTAAAAAAGGGTTAATATGGCATCAGTTTCAGGTTTTTGAGTTGCTATGTAATCAGGTAGTGTTTTTTTAACTGCTTTATGCATGTTGCAGTATGGCTTTTCATTTTGGCATATGCATAACCATTCCAACACACAATGAAATAATAATTATTCTAAATGCATATTTTTTTATTTGGGGATTATTGTGCAAGTAATTGTAATGCCTTTCAATGCTTTCCCCAGTTTACTGGTGTGTTTATATTGTTTTTTTACAGTGTTGAGAACTTGTCTGTAAACTCCTATTTGGAGACCGTAATATTTTTGCCTCCATGCAGGTTACAGGTTTGAACGCCAGGGCATCTTTGGGGATTCGTAGCAAATTAATATTGATTTTCCAACGTAACATTTACGGGCTTGACAGATCAAATGCTTTGCTCCAACAGAGTTCCGTTTGTTATGTCACCCAGAGATCGTTTGCAGGTAGCTTTTAGAGGCCATTTTACTAGCCATAAGTCTAGCGGGCTCGGTTACGGGCTAAGGGTTTTCACGTTAAGGGAATTTACTAGGGCTGCAAGGATTTGACTCCTTCTTCAGACATTATCCTATTTCTAGTAGTCTCAGGGCTTACACATCCATTAGCTTTGCGGTAGAACTTCCTGTTTTTTAGAGCACGTCCACATTACATTTTTGAAGAAACTTCTTACTGTTTCGGAACTAACAAGAAATTGTTTATTCCCTGGTTCTAGATAACAATCTAAAGTAACAGACTGAATTTGCTTTCTTCATCTTGGAAACATGTATTTATAGATTCACAGAGCAGACCAACAATGTACTTAAAGAGAGTGTTCTTATAAATAGCTCTCTAAAGAATAGGTCGGGCTGCAAATAAAAAGACATAATTAGTGTGCATTTAAACAATCACTTTCTTCATATATATATTTTAATCATCCCCCAGGGAGTATGAACCCCTCTCTCCACCAACTGAAATATGTATTGTCTGTGAGAGTCTGTGTAGTGAGAGCTGCCCAAAGGTGAATGCTCTCCAAACTGGCGTGCTGTACTACTGCCTGCTACCAATGTGTTTTTACAGAGTGGTCGAAAAGGTTTCCAGAGTGGTACATCCACTTTGGTGGGTCCCACTGTCTAGACCAGGGGTCACCAAACTTGGTCCTGGAGGGCCGACCCAGGCCTGGATTTGTGGATATCCTTGCTGCAAACAGGTGAGTCAATCAGGATGGCTGAAGAAACAAGATTCTCACCTGTTTGCAGCAAGGATATCCACAAATCCAGGCCTGGGTCGGCCCTCCAGGACCGTGTTTGGTGACCCCTGGTCTAGACAATACAACAATCAGAGGATGGAAACACTTGGCGCTTTTACAGTCTGGGGGCATGATATAACAAGTTGTACATTTTTTAATGGCCAATAAAAGTTAAACAAAGCTTTTCTTTTCAATGCCTTTAGAAAGCCCTTTAGAAGACAACTATAAGTGTCCTTTATGCAGTATATTTAATTTCATATGTGTATATAGAAAGCCAATTGAATTGACCTGGTTCCACTGGCTGAGTTTGCCTAGTGCTCAATGTGCCTTGGTTTCTGACAGATATTTGGGGGGATTTTTGCTGGAGATGCACATTAACTCAATTAGCTGGTTGTTCTGCTATGCATGATGACTTGAATTCAATCACTGGCACTATCCAACATCTTTAAGGCACAACAGTTTAATTGTTAGCAGTATATACATTTTTAGAAGCATTCAGAAATATAGAGACTGCTTTGTTTTAGGAACCTATAAAATAAATACAGCTTTTAGTGTATTTACTATTATATGCACCTATGCTGAGAGTAGTAATTGATATGTATGTTTGCTTTCTCAACAGGCAAAATATATTGGATGCTGATATTGATTCTATTAGTTCTACTGAAACAGCTTGAAGTGCAGTGCATAAAACCATGTATCAAACTGAGACCTTCTGTGACACAGTGACCCTTTTTGTCAATGCCACTTTCACTTCTACATTATAAGACTCATGCGCTACTATAAAAATACCATTAAAATGGCCTGTGTCTTATGTTTCACACAAACATAGTGTTCTTTTTCATTCAGCTTACAAAAAAAGAAGGTGTATTTTAAAAGTTGAAAAATAGTGTACTTAATTGTAAAAAGCTTGTAACAGGTACAAGTCTCTGAATTCGCAAACACCTCTTGTAATCCTTTCAGTTACATTCTCACATAAAATTAAAGTGGACTAATCCATGTACAGACCAGTCTGTGTATACGCTGGTTATCTGCCCTCTGTCAGAAGATCCCGTTGAGAGATGAAAGCACCATATTTTGCCAGCACAACCATCTGGTCATATTCTCATGCTTGCCAACACCCCTAAGAAAAAGCAGTGGGCAGCAGCGAAAAAATTATACCTGCACAATCCAGGCAACCCATGTGAAACCATCAGAAGCGCTTCTCATTTCTCTACAAACAGTGTCACCGGCATCTAATTAGTTTGATGAAGTAAAATGTCAGGGAGGATTGGAAGCCAGGGTGTGTTAATAAATCATTCTGCTCTCGCTGCTCCTCTTTCCTCTCTCATAATGCCTAGGCTGCTGATGATCACTATTAGATCTACATTGCTCATGTCCAAGCTAAATCTTCACTCTTTCCCTGCCAGAAACAAAACCTATCCAGTTTTTAAACAGGCCCAAGTTTATTGCTGAATTTAAAGTCCCTGGTTACCATGACAATGGAAAAAATTGCATTACAAAATAAAATAAAACATGCATTTTGAAAATGTGCTTTTATAGCCTGTATCCATGCAGATGCATGTAGCTGTTGAAGAAAACATATTTATGTACCAATTAAAAGTAAAATTAATGACGTTATTTTAAGAAACAAAATGGTATGGGGATGGGTGTTGGGCAGAAATGTCTTGAGATGAATAGACATCATGTGAGGCCCTAATTGCAAAACTAGAGAATGAAGGGCCCCAGTGCAAAATAATCTGGGGACCCCATGGTAACTCTTGAGATATATATATCACATATTATAATTGTCCAACAACGAATTGTCGTCATGCTGTGTTGCGTGGTGCGTACAACTTAGCTATGAGCGCCGCAGGCGCTCATTGCCCGGCGAGCCTCGCGCAGCAAGGCGAGGCGTTAAATCATAGCACTTTGGCAATGAGCGCCGCAGGCGCTCATTGCAGCCGAGCCTTGCGCAGCTTTGCCGATCTTACCACTTTGCCGATCGTACGACTTTGCGATGAGCGAGAGAAAATTGCCTCCGAAAAAAATGAAAACGAGGCAATACTACTACGAACTGGGTAAAACACAGCCACAGACGTATGTGCTCGAAAAACAACGAGACAAAGGATGCGCATTAACCGCACAATGAGTAAAAAAAGACAGTAGCGAGTATTTAAGCTGGCAGTTCCCATTTTGGAAACATCAGTGTCAGATATTCGACTCAATTCCATACAAGAAAAAAAATTAAAATAACTAAACTAATTATCATAGACGAGGCAACAATGATGTCATACCATGCACTGCAATGTATTGACAGATTCTTAAAAGAAGTGATGGATAATAAGTTGCCATTTGGTGGAAAGGTGATGTTGTTAGGAGGCGATTTTAGGCAAACATTACCTGTTGTGCCACACGGAAATAGAACAGAGATCATTGAAACATGTATCAAGACCAGTAAACTGTGGCAAATATTTACACATCTCAAATTAGAATTAAATATGAGATCGGAAGGCCAAAATGAATTCAATGATTGGCTTATTAAAATTGGAGAAGGAAAACATCCAGAAATACAGCATTTACCAAATGATACCATTGAAATTCCATCAGAAATGGTTTCCAATGAATCACTCATATCAGCCATATTTCTAAATACTCTTAATAACGAGGATTAATCAGACATTGCAAACAAAGTGATATTAACATCAAAAAATATCGATGCCTTGAACGTAAATAATGAAATTTTAAAATACATCAATGCACCACAAAAGAATTATTACAGTGCAGATTCGGTTCTGGCTGATGATAAAGAGAGTGAATCGAATTTTTGTATCAAATTTATTAATTCGTTAACACCATCTGGAATGCCACCACATATTTTACAATTGAAAAAAGGTGCAATTGTCATGTTATTGCGAAATATGAATCCAAAAAAAGGACTTTGTAATGGCACCAGATTAATTGTGCATGAGTTAAAAGATCATTTTATACATGCAGAAATTATAACTGGGACCCATAGAGGTGAACGAGTTTTTATACCAAGAATTGATTTAGCTCCAAGTGAGAGTGGTTTGCCTTTTGTCCTTTAAAGGAGACAATTTCCAGTTATCATGGCATTTGCCATGACCATCAATAAATCCCAAGGCCAAACTTTTAAGTCTGTTGGGATTTTTTTAAAGGAACCAGTTTTTGCACATGGACAACTCTATGTTGCTTTTTCAAGGTGCACGAATCCAAACGAAATAAAAGTGACTGTTGAAGAAAACGAAAGTTAGGGTCATTTATTGGACGATGGATGAGTTTACACCAAAAACATTGTCTACTATGAGGTGTTGGAAACATAGAGCACAGTGGTTTCATTTCCATGACAACATTTTAAGGTACTCAATATGATTGCACAAAAACAATATTTCAAGAACCAACTATATACAATGGACAAAAAAACATAGAGAACAGTGGTTTGACTTCCAGTACAAAATTTAAGTACTCTCCGACTCTTTAATAGGGGACCACTATTTCACTTAGGAAACTCTATGTGACATTTGCACAAAGGACAAACAGAACAAAACAAAAAAAAACAGTAAACATCCCTAAACATATTGGAATGGGTTAAAAGTTTCATATTCATATGTTTGATGAGTTAAATGTTATTGTTTGATGTTACAATTTCAGATGTTAAATATGTGTATTTTAAAGTTTGAAAACAGTTTGTTAAATATATATGTGGTATAGGCAAACATGTATTGTTAGTATAAAGTTGAAGCATTTCATAATAATTGGAAATGTATTAATTAAAGACAAAGTATTGATTCAGGGATTAATCCGATCTGCAGTTAATGGGGTCAGGAAGGAATTTTTTTTTTCCTCTAAGATACAATTGTAAAAGTTTGAATGGGTTTTTTATTGTTTGCCTTCCTCTGGATTCAATGCTAATTTAGTTTATCAAGAGTTTAACAAAAATGTTACAAATGAAAAAAAACACGTTCTTCCGAAAAAAATTTACTTACTCAAAGTTAATATAGTCTGCAGTTACTAAGTGATAAATATCAATTGAAAAGTGTTAGTATTGTTAAAAGAATGTTGAAAGATTGTTTAATATACAAGTTGCCTGTTACAAAATTTAATGTTAGACTTTACAATATGTATTCATTAAAAAGTACAATATGTATGCATTAAAAAGTAAGACATTATTATATTGTTATTGAAAAAAAAAATGTGAATATAAGTTGAAAGTTACAAAAAATAAAAAGTTAAAAAAATTAATGTGTATTTCTTTTTAGAAAAAAAAAGGACAAAGGGAGCAGACTCATTTTGTGTTGCAAACAAATTTCACAACATTCAATTTTTATTGACCGTCATTTTTTGACGGGCAAGTCGCTAGTATATATATATATATATATACAGTATATACATATATAAATAAACTTGCTCCATCTTCAGAATGTCAAGCTACACAGTGTTTGCACTGAACTATGGAAACTGGACAATGACCTGCAAATGAACTAAAAAAATATTACACACTTACAGCCTTATTAAATTGCGATTCGGCCATTTGAATAGGACTCTATATTAGCACATAGCATATCTTTTTTACAGAAGTTTTTAGTTAGTGAAGACCTTACTTTTGGATATAAGTTCACTAACTAAAAACTTCTGTAAAAAAATATGCTATGTGCTTATATAGAGCCCTTTTCAATTGGCCGACTCACAATTTAATAAGGCTGTTTATATCCAACAGTTATATTAGGAGCACAAAAAAGGAGCCGACAATAAACTTAATTTTCAAGTCCTCTCTCCTACCCTATTAAATTAAAGGACCAATGCAGTTGAAGAAAAAAAGAAAACTTGTTTGTCAAGGATGCACCAAACTAACAATATTAGCTGCTCTGTAAGCCATGGGCATAACACATCTTTTGGGAAAATCTAATTGTAACACTGTTTATGTGTATAGGAATCCATTTTGTGTTCTTATAGCAAATCCTGAAAGCTGCAGTTATCACTGGATAGAGGGATTCGGTAGGAGGGAACAAACTAAAGTTTAGAGCCTTTACCTGATAATTAGATACGATTGAAAAGAACGCTACACCTTTTCCCATTATTCTTCCAGAACCATGAAGCTGCATCAAAGACGTCAACCCTTAGATAGTAAGTTTGCGGGTTTTCAAGTGTGTGTCCGTGTCTTGGAAACAAGCCCTATGTACATTTGATTATATGCTCAAAAACAGGGCCCTCCATTCTTTATAAGGTGTTAAGTTTGTTTTTTGCCATGTACTAAACACCTGTACATCGCTACGGAATATGTTGGCGCGATATAAATAAAGATAATAATAATAATAATCATAGTTCTCCAGAAATATAAACCCCTCTCTTACACACACAACTTCCACCAATGTGTTATAGAACCCTCCAATGTTATATATAACTTATTTTACACTGTGCAGATTCCCCCTCTACCTTACCTGCAGTAGATCTGCCTCTGTTAAATCCTAATTCTACTGCCAAAACATCTTGCACTGAATAAATGTATAAGCAAGTTTATCTAAAAAGAACAATCATAGACTTCCACAGACAACATTACTGACCTAATTCCATTTTATTATACAATACATGAATTTCTATTTGTACAGACAACAACCAAGGCAATTCTTATGATGTGCTGATTTGGAATTGTTTTTTTTTTTTGCTTTACGGAAACAAACTGCATCTTCAACATATGTCTTAGACTTCTGAAAATCCCATATAATCCTTATAGTTGATAAGAAACTGGCATGTGATCAGGACATACTTTGCACTACCATTGGTAGTTTACGCACTACAAAAATCAGCAGCACATTCAGGGTTGTAATGGTGAGATTTGGCAATAAAGAGAAACCCCAAATGTATATGTGTAAATAATATAACACATGCTGTGCTGCCACCCATTTCAAATATAGGGCCCTATGCTAATCCCTCTAAAGTAATTATGAGTGCCGTAGTAGCACAGTAAATCCCACCCTGAAAAGATTGAGAGAGAACTGCTACAGGTCATTGCAAGACTAATCTGTTTTTACTGGTCACTCTCAAACCACACTCGTTTTCATATATTGCAGCTATAAATACTATTGTAACATATATTTAACAAATATTTACTTGCCCCAGTTACAGCACATATTTTAACTCATTATAATAATCCTGACATTCTCATTTTCTATTGGCTTCTAGAGCGGTTTCTAATCCGTAACGCTTAAATTTTGTACACCCTACACTAAAATCTCTTGCGGCAAAGGAAAGATTTACAGATGTGGACTGAGTGCTGTAATGCAAGGAAGTCAAAGATTAACATTGAAGTGCAATGTTAAGCAAGCTCCCGCAGGCAATTTATGGCTAAACCACAATTTACAACACCAGATTAACATAGTGTGAAATTTGTCCTTTTAATATCCAGTGGATAATTAAATAAAATAACTTTAAGCATTGTAAATTAAACTTTTTGAAGCAATTTTTTTTTTAAATAAACATTTTGTACACAAAAACCATGGTAGTTCACATAAATATGTGTGATGGTAATGCCAGATTGTCGTGACATTTGTAGATAAAAAGATGATATCTATATCATCTACTTTATTTGTAATTTGATGTTGATTATTTACCACTGTAAGTACATATATCCATGCTGTCTGATTATTCATTATATGAAGATTTAATAATTTTGGTCTCATACACAAGCATTTCAGTTAGGCCAAATAATTTCAGATAACTGAGAAGGCCTTGAGAAAGAACAGAGAACTGTTTCAAGAAAGATTCCTCATTGTTTTAACCACACACTATCAATAGGTGGGACATAACACACAATGGGTAATACAATAACTTAAAATATGTGGATGAAATATCTAGACCAAAGGTCATACGAATATAGTGTATTTCATTTTAAAACATGGAACAAGACTGCTCTCATGCAGGCAGAACATCAAACACCATCCCACTATATATATATATATATATATATATATATATATATATACATTATAATTATGCCTATACATACAAACAGGGCAGGAGGCTTTTGCAGTTGGTTGAAATGAGACCTGTGACAGGGAGTAGGTGAAAAGCAAAGAGTTTGTCTATTAGGATAGGCTTGGGGAGTTTTCGGTCTGTCGTTCTCTGGGCTTTTCTCTCTGTCACTCTTATGCCCTTTTGTCTTTTCTCTGTGATATTTTACTAAATCAATCTTTACTATAAATTCTTCCTAAAATAAAGATTAAGGGGGATTACTTCTAAACAAATTAAGAAGCAGTCCTGTCCACACAAAGGTCTCCTTGCCACCTTCATATTGGCTAAAGTATAGCCACAATTCTCTATTATTACATTTTACAACATAATTTAAATAGTCCATATACAATATTTCTGTTACAACTGATAAGGTGGGTATAACCTGAAATAAGGCATTGGGGGTCATGGTCCGGATATGAGTCCCAATCAGTTATTGTTTTCTACTTGGGTCCATTCTATCAAAAACAGACTGATTGCTTTGATTAATTAAGTTTAATCAATTCTGTTATAAAACCCCTTATTAAATACTCTAATACCTATATACGAAGGTTATTTAGCTTTGCTTAAACATATATTATAACCCAAATTGTTTAATTTACTACTTGCTATTTTTATATTCTGGCTGCCATAAAGGTTTTATACCTGTTTTTGCTATTTACTTCTTTTTTTATAGAGTAACATGCCATATCACTGAATATTAATACCAAATAAATTCTATGTAATAGACATCTGATTGTTTTTCCAAATTTGATTTTATACACTATCTTATTGATTTCTATATTAAGCTAACAGCATATAGTATGTTTTAAAATAGATTGTTATCCAATCATTTATAATAATTTATATTGTGATCTATCAAAAAAATCAAAGTTTACAAGGTTAGATTCATTATATTGTTTATTCTTGGTTTTGCTATTGTTTCAATAAATGTTGTTCTGCATAAGGCGTCTATAAATTGATAATTAAACTCAATAAAATATATTATTCTATACTTAGTAATATTTTTATCAAAACCAAATTACATGACAAGATGTGTAATATGCAACTGAAATGCAAAAAAAAGGCAATCTGGTACCAGAAATGCTCAACAGTCCAGTAATAGCAGCAAGCTAAAATAACATAAAAAAGGAGGTTTGTAAGCTGGGAAAAATGACGATATATTCTGTTCGTTCTATTTATCCAAAACACTTGGTTTGATTAATCCTCAAGATGGTTTATGATTATTACAGGGGTGCATTAATTCATTTACTGTGTTTGTACGTTGTGTTTCCACTGGTGGACTGTTCCACTATTTACAGTATGTTAAATTTTACTCCTAAATCTTCAACTTTTCAATCAGGAACCTCTAGTGCTCACACTACTCTATTTCACTGGAAGGTACAGTAGTACAATTCTGTAGTAAATTAATTGAAATGTTCTCAGTGGCCTTAAAGAATCTCTGCAGTTAAAAAAAAAAAAAGTAATTTGTTTATGAAGTATGTATGTTTAGACCATGGACATTTTTTTTGTTGTTGTAAAAAATATGAATTATTTTGTATTGCTCTGTTTATGGGTAGATGAATATATTTTCAGTTTAATACACCAAATCTTGAAAACTGAATCATGACGCTGTGTTTTTTTATCTGTGGAGGGAGGGTTGGGGGATGAGGAAACAGGGAGAGTCATGTATGCTTTGTTACATAAGTGGATATGACCCCTCACTTGCCCAGAAGCAGTTTGCTTGCATCATGAAATTCAAATATTGCTCTCCAGTAATGTAAATGTCCCTCTCCCATATACAAATTCCACCAACCGATCATGGGTGTCACCAGTCCAGCAAAGACATACACGACTTTGTTTTTTTCCCGATTATCTAGCTTAAATATCTTTCCCTATTAATTATGCTGTTAGTCACACTCAAAGTGTTCAAATGTATATATATTATAAATGTATCTCCCAGAATTTGTTAGGAGATATATAATTGTTTTTGCACTATTTGACTCAGTTTTATTTCTCATATACAACTTTCACCATTTGTTGAGGAAAGGGATTTGACTTAATTCTTAGCAAAACTGTCTGCACTGGCTGTACACAATGGTAAACATTTTGGCAAATTAAAGGTGCATAAAGGTTTGAACTGACAATGATGAAGATATTGTGTAAGCTTAAAAGATTAAAGAAAATTTTCTTTTATACAAAAGAAAATTGTTGCATTTGTAAAGCAATGAAATTTTGATGAATACAAACAAAGGAATAAACTAAAACATACAAAAGTAGCAAAACTTGGTATGTCATTGCCATGACAATAAATCTAAAATTAATAATTTTCTGAAACAACAAATTAGAAAATAACTACAGTTTACTGTGTATATTTTAAGTACATGAACTTGCAAACATTGTCAGAAGCCATATCCCCAACAGTTTTAATATCAGAGGCAGGCTGCATCCAGAATAGTGGTATCATGGACAAGAGGTCGAGACAGGCAGAATAAAAAGGATTGTCGGATTCAATAGCCAGGGTCAAGTGAGAAGTCAATTTCAGCCATTAGCATGAACCTCAGTAATGATGTGTCTGGCGTTTAAGATACAGGACTTTACAGTGGGTTCATTCACATGAAGAATGCATTGCCTAGAGATGACACATACAAAGGTAAAATGGGAGATCTAGTGGCCACAGAAGATCCTAGTAGGTAAGAACAATCTTATAACTAAAGTAGGAAGTTATGCGCATCTTTTGCAGTGTTTTTTTCAAGGGTTTGAATAGAAGTGTATGTAATATACAGTTGTTTGGAGTCAGCATCCATAACATTATTGTAAACCACAGTTCTCTTAACCACAAGATCAGCAAATGTCATTTTGGATTTATCCTGAAAGGACTGGTACACGTTTCAAGCACAGAAGGAGCCAAATACATGAGTGCATTGTATAGTCTATAGTCTTTGCAGATAGTATTCAAAGATGTCCACTAGTTAACTTGCTATGTGAATCCATTACCTGTTAGAAAAGGAATTCCTTATTGATGGATGTCCTACAGCAATAATAACCAGCTAAATTAAATATTTTTAGATTACATTGGATCAGAAGTCATCTGTTATGTCCTTAAATAACTGTGGTGGAGAACAGTTCTAATTGAACTACGTTGAAGTCAATTGGAGCTTAAAGTCATCATCAGCTAATTTTACACAGATTTCACAATGGAATATGCCACAACTAAAATGCATTCTCCAATAGTATTTACATACAATGGAGCATACTGTAACTGGAGATTATCAACAGGTAGAATTCAAACTGCACTCGCATGTAGTTCACGTAAGCTAAAATAACTAGTATTAATTTGTTCACTAAAAGATCTGAGGATTTCATGGATATACCCCCTTCCAGGAAGCTTTGATTTTGGAAAATTCATACTAGAGAAATTTAGCCTATCAAATCTTTCAGCAAACATCAGTTCAAGATGAATGTTTTCTGTGGTGCCCCAAAAATGTAAATTTCAAGTCTCAACCCATCTTTACTATTGTTATCTTCAATTTCAGCATATTCAGCATCTTCACAAAAATATTTTTAAATTGCAAAGAGCAGTTACATAATAAATACATGAAAAACATAATACCAAGTTAATATCCCTCAAGAAAAACAGTTATCTTTGTCTATAGATGTTTCCTAATGAATATTCCCCTGATCTGGCTCATGATGGTGCCTCACTTACTTTGCATGTTTTCCTAAAAGTCAAGAAGAATTTCAAACATCCCAGTTACAGAAGGAGACATTATGGTGCAGAGAGCATTAAAGGTTGAGTTGTTATTTATTTATTTTATTCAATGATAATGTCTGATTTCCCTTTTGCACTGTTGAGAGGGGAAAGTCTGCTATAAACCAGTTTTCTAATTGATTGCAGCAGCCCTATGACCATAGAGGTCAATCTTCAGAGTAGAGGCCACCGCCTTATTGTAAGCAGACATTGCTCATTTCCATATGAATGTGTTTCTGTTATACTATTAAAGAGTCATAAGGAATCTGTCACAATTCACTGAGACAGAGATATATTGTCTAAGAAATCGATAACCATTTAGTGAAATTAAAGCATGGCTAATATCTTATTGCTAAAGTGACTTGCATGGAATTGGCCAACATTATTGTTTAGAGAGAAGAATTATGGTGAGGTGGTTATATGTCTGCCTCTGAAGTGAATGTCTATAGGGCTAATAATTCAGGTAGATCAGCACAGTAAGTATTATTATTATTATTATTATTATATTTATTATTATTAATTGTATTGATCAGAAGTCTCTTTGTTAGTAAATAAAAAATATGTACCCCAATGTGGCACCACATCATATGTAATGTGAGGCATAACATGAAGCTTGTTTTTTAAATGTACACTGACTGTAGCTATATACAAGTTATGAAAATATAAAGGAAAGGTTTGACCCTGCTTTACTGTGTGCTCCTGTATGGTTGGAGTTCTGCCTGTGTACTGCACTGCTGCTGTTTCTGTCTGGCAAGGGTTCTTCCTGTGTCCAGCACTGCTACTTCTGTTCCTGTCTGCCAGAGTTCTGACTGTACCTTCTGCTCTGTTCCAGCTAAAACCTGTATCTGTGCGCTGGTTCCTGCCTTCAGCTCCCAGTCTGCTTCTGAGGAGCCCTTCTGAGGAGCATTGTGTTAGGGTATTTAGGGGGCTTTGATGCATTAAAGATCTTATTCTCACAGCTTCATTGTATTTTCCACTGTTATTAAGTACGTGACCACTGAAGAATGTTTACAATAAATTTTCAGGAAAGCATATGCAATATATTCTTGTAAATGCTGTAAATGATGTTACTTCCTCTTTTTATGTCTATACAGGAACTTTGTGTGTTCTGTTTTGCCTAACTGTGTAACCACATGTAATGTATGTAGTGAAAAACATTCTGTTATAGGCTGGATGTTTTACAATTGTAAATACATTTAACATTAAATTGAAAGGCTGGCTTTTTCTTATATAAACTCCTCTGTCATGTCAATAAATTTGAGACATATATGATAAGACTTACCCTGTGTCTGTTTACTATAATTTTGTGCCTCCTGGGTCCGTGCCAAGAGAAGTGAGAGACAGAAAGAAGAAGGTGGATAACAGGTGTTGACCCCAGGGTCTGTTCTGTTCCTAGCAGTGGAGTAAATCCTGCTTTCTAACACATTGCCAGTTTGCTTTCAATGCTTGACCATGCTTTTGCTATTGTCCCTGCACATAGGCTGAAACAAGTATGGGAAATTTTATTTAAAGGGATACTCACCCCACTTTGTATATCAAGTTTTTTGTTCATTAAATTTGTTTTGCAACTTCACCCCTGAAGGGTATTCATTTCCTGACAGCAGTTATCACATATTATAATTGTCTGACTACGATTCAAAAATAAAAAGTAAAAAAAAAAAAATGTGTATTTATTTTAAGAAAAAAAAAAGGGACAAATGTAGCTGAGTCATGTTGTGTGGCAAACAAATTTCACAACATTTAATTTGTATTGACCGTCATTTGACTGTTTTACCATATTTACTGTTAAACCGTAGTACTTTAGCGGGCTTAGCGATGAGCGAGCCGTTAAACCGTAGTACTTTGGCAATGAGCGCCCCAGAAAAAATGGTGGACGAACAAAACGAAAACGAGGCTACAGCACTATAACCACGGAAAACACATACCGATAATGCGGTAGTACACAGCCACAATTCCATATGTATATCAATAACTAAACAACTTTAAAAACATACACATCTCATTGCCGTCATTTTTTGACGGGCAATACGCTAGTGCTATTATAAGGCAACATATTATTTTCATGTATATTAGTCCCCTCCCTTCTCCCTCCCTCTTACACTTTTGAATAAATAATAAAATGTAGCAGGAAAACCCTACTCACTTCCAAGCCAAATTTTAAGCTAAAAATACATTTATGTTCATGATTTATACACCTGCTAATATTGTTAAATTGTTACAAGCTCCAAAAACATCTGAAGTTTTTCCCAATCTGCAGTGGTTCTTTAAAACAAAACAATCACACCAAATAATTGAAAGTTTATTCAAGACTCCATACTGGGGATACATTTACAAAATCTTCCCCTTATGCTGTATTGGTGAGCACTGCTTAGAAATCAATCACCAACCACAGATTCCAGAGATAACCATGTTCCTGAAGGTCAGACTTCATCAAATTCACAATAGGAGGCAACTCCTCATGATCATCATAACGACTGCTTCATTTACATTTCTTGGGAATGCTCCAATTTGAAAGAATGAAAGAAACCATAATGAAAGTAAGAAGAAGAGTAGAATGTCTAGATGTGGGGCTTACATACCCATTGTGTTAATAGCTTTGCTACCCCTTGGGACACGTTTATCTCCATTTCTATTAAGATCCTGTAGTTTGGTATCTATTTGGGGAGCTCTATCCTCCAGTAACATAAAGCAGATTCAACAAAGTAGTACTTAGTGGGTAGTTTTGTGCAAACTTTAGTATATTTTGTGTCATAGTTTTCAAGTTTTCATGACCTATGCATGATCCATTTAGGCTTAGATTATGAATAACAGACACGACGACTGATTGGGAGAAACAACGGGCCACAGCTTTATTTATAAACAATTATATATAACAACACATAACTTTATGTACACAAAATACGGTAATACTTTTTCTGAGCCGGGCCACGGACAGTGACCTCACGCTTTGGGCCCTGCCCAAAGTCCCAATGCTTATATTAAGCACGCCCTGTGAGGCAGGCCCAACGCCCACTTAGGCCAGTGGGCCGAGCAACTCACCTCCCGCCAAGCTATAAAACATATCAGAATATACAACAAAATGCCACTAGTCCGCAAATTCCTTAAATACAAAATCTCTTTTTCTCTTCCTTTCTTTTTTTTTCTTTTTTTTTTTCATATAACTATTAAATTTTTTTATTTTAACAAACAACCAAATTAACGAGTCTCGTCACCTGGCAGCTCCAAGCTTCCAGAGCTCCGCAGGAATGCATTCCCCCAGGGCGTTCGCCTGAGGGGCCAATGCCCTGAACCGCTCCTCCTGAAACCGAGAAAGGGCATAAACGATCCCGTTCTCTACCCCTGGAACATGTCTCGCCTGGAACCATATGTTCAGGCGGAGACAGCATAGTACAAGATGACGGAGTAATCGTACTACCGGTATGGATGTTGCTGTGATGTTATTTATGGCCTCCACCACCCCTATCTTATCTGAGTGGAATAAAACTCGCCAGTCCCGGAAAGCCGGACCCCATATGTGTACTGCTGCCACAATAACTTGAGGAATGTAAGGTTCTTTGTCAAACCTGCCACTACCCATTCCTCCGGCCCCTGGAGATATGCCCCGCAGCCTACCGATCCATCTGTGTGAAGCTTTAACTCTGCTTTGGTGGCGCTCTTCTTATGAAGAAGCGCACGGCCGTTAAACTCGGCAAGGAAAACTGACCATACCCTCGCGTCGTCCCCCATGGCCCTAGAAACTTTAATGAAATGATGTGGTTTCGATATGCCTGCGGTAGCGAGTGACATCCTCCTACAGAATATCCTTCCTATGGGGATAATCCTGCATGCAAAATTTAACTTCCCTAAAATTGATTGCAACCGTCGCAGGGACACCCTAAGCGGCCTTGCAGCGCACTGAGCTTCGCTCACATGTCCACCACTTTTTCCCAGGGAAAACTGCATTCCATTGTCGTGGAATCGATCCGAATCCCCAGGAAGGTCAACTTAGTCGTGGGACCCTCAGTTTTGTTATGGGCCAGTGGCACCCCGAAATCTTGACAGATTCCAATGAAAACCTCCAGCAGGAACCAGCAAGCGTCACTCCCAGCTGGACAGATGAACAGGAAATCGTTGAGGTAGTGCGTAATGGTCCTGTACCCTGCTTCCAGGCTCGCAACCCATTACAAGAATTTGCTGAAAGCCTCGAAGTAAGCACACAAGATTGAGAACCCCATGGGTAGGCATAGGTCAATGAAATAGCTGCGTCAATGTCCACTTTTGCGCCCGCCCGTCAATAGCCTGGTCTTTTGAGATACAGTTGTTTACCCAACGGCCTCTGGGATAGGAAAGGTGTTGTATTATTCTAAATTTTCTCTTCTCCTTCTTGGGGATGACCCCGAGTGGAGAGACGACCAAGTCCTGAATGGGAGGAGATGCAAATGGCCCCACCATCCTGCCAAGTTTGACGTCGTTCAGAACTTTGTTTGCCACTACCCCTGGGAATTCCCTAGCCAACCGCAAGTTCGGAACCAAGAGACCTTGTATATCTATGTCTCATGGAATTCGGAAGCTCTCCCGGAACCCTTCTTCCCGGAGGCGCGCGGCGTTGGCATTGCCAGCCAAACTACTGTAGCGTTTTAGCCACGGCAGCGTGGCGGGGAGGCGTATGGGCATCCTGCCCTTTTGCAGGAGGCTTTCCTCCTATACTACCATCTTTTGTTCTGCCGCATCTCGCAAGGGGCTGCTCATGCGTGCTTGAACCTGCAATTTGGGGCCCATATACAGACCCCCTCATTGTATGCAAAACTGGTCTTGAGACCCGTTCCCATGGCGGGGGTGGGGCCTTTTGCTCCACCGGACCCGCTACGAAAGGGCGGCGTGACTTGCATCTGTGTCATAATGTTCGACCAGTATGCCACAGCTTTGTCACTCCACACCATGGTTGGCCTGGAGGCCAAGTACTGGCGGAATTCCTCATCATACCACCACCAAGCCATGCCCCCATAGACTTTGTGGGCGTTACGAATTTCATCTATGTAAACGAACAACCCTGAACTCTGTTCAGGGTGTCGCTCGCATAGTACACAGGCCCAGATGGAGAAGGCTTGAAGCCAGGTATCGAACGTCCTGGGCAGCCGCATAAAGGACTTACGACGAACATCTCCCTTCCGGAGGCCCCTCTCACCCACTTCCAGTTGTCTGGACATGGGGAGAAGGGAGAACAATTCTACAAATTCCCTCCTCCAGATCTTTTCCTTAATCTCTTGGGTAAGATGCGCACCTAAGTTATCCAACAAGCACAAGACTATGGGTCTCATGGCTGCATCGGAAACCCCTGCGTTGGTACTGCCTGCTGTCGCACCCGGGACCCCCACCAGCTCTAGTGGCCCGACCGTCCCTTTGTACGCGTCCTGCGCTGCCTGCACCATCGCCCCCTAGTAAATGGCTCGGACCATGCGCTCTTTGCTAACCCCCCTATCCACGAGCCCATCTCTTGCTCACTGACCGTAATGTTGTGTGTAGCTAACAGGGTCTTAAGAGCCACCAAAAAAACAGCCTTTGTGAGCAGGGGTTCACTTTCTCCCTTTTCTGCTGCTCGACCCAACATTGTGCGCTCACCTGCTTCCGGAAGCCTCGGAGTCGAAACAGCCAATGGGGTATCCCTGCGTCTTTCCTGACGCTCAGGGGACTCTGACCATCTGGCCCTCCGCGGGCTCCTCCTCTCTGATCCAGTGCAGGCACAGCTGCACCGGCAGGATCTCCTGCTTCTCAATCTGGATCTCCTTCCGGACCTAGGGGTTCAAGAGGATCACTAGCTCTCTGTGACCTGCATGCCTGTGTCCATACCAGCCGCTCCTCCCCTGAAGAGTGGTCATGGTCACCTATGCTTGCGCGGCTGGAGTAAGCTAGCGCCGCAGCCTCTGCCGCCCCCCGCAGGGGTTTCCCTGAGACTTCATTAGGTGTTGTAAGGTCTGACTGTTGGTCGGTCATAGCCCCCTTTTGCTGTGGCCTAACGGTCTCGCCCTCAGTCTCAGCTCTAGGACGTCTTAGTGGGGTATGTGTGAATAGCAGTGGACTGTACCTTCTTGTAGCCTTCCTAGCTCGAGTGGGGCGCGCCGGTCTCACCACTGCCGCTGTTACTGGCACGTCATCGATTATGACCATGCTGTCCTGGCTGTTCATTTCGCTGACCCTTCTGTTCCGTATGTCTCGCGTCGTCGCCATGTTCCGCTCACTGCCTAGTGTGCGTTCCTGTAAAGTACCAGAAGCACTGTTAGCGTGGGAAGTCATAGGGACCGCATGGTCGGCAAAATGAGGGCCTGTAGGAGCTTTTTTAGGGCTCCCGGCTTTTCTCTTACCCCCTGCACCCCCTTTACTGGGTGGTAACGGTGTGTTCCTTGACCTTTGTCGCAGCCTAGTACCTTTAGGCAAAGTGACCCATGGTGGACGGAGTTCTAGGCCCTCACCTTCACCGCCCGTGGGCCTGGCTCTCACCTGCTTGAGGGGTATGGGATCCTGGCTGCCCTGACCCGTAGCCCCCTCCTCTCTTGTGGCTCTGCCTACTGATGGACGGGGGTCTGCTAGCCCTACACTGATGGGATGGTAATATGTCCCCCTGGCACCTCCGGTATTGACCAGGCCACCAGCCACCGCAGGCTGTTCCTGTTTAATGTGATGAGGGCCAAGCGCAGAAGGCATGCGGGGTCCCAGCCTGTCCTGCCCCACCTCACCCCTTGGCTTAGTGCCCGGGTCCTGACCTCGGCCAGTAAGGCCTCTATGTCTTCTGCATCCATATTAACAGGCACACAAAGGGGACCACACAAGACAGCACAGAAACAGGGTAAGAAACCACACACTACACCCACAGCACAGAAAAGACAGGGACAAGACAACACAAAACGGGGAAAAAAGGTCACACAAACAAGCATGCAGAGCCTGACAGTATGCCCCTTATGTGCTAGTAAGCTGGGGATCAAATCTCAGTATTTAACCTTCCTACTTTCACTCTATTGCTGCAGGACCTCAGACCTCCATCCGTTTCAGTCGGGAGACCGCACTGCTGTGCCAAACGGCACAAAACATGGACGCACGACAGGCCCCCGACGCAACTGATTGGCTGACGGCCTCACAGGCTCCGCTGGGTCACGCGACGCTACGTGCTGACCCAGGAAGCCTGTGCAGCCTCCGCGTCAGACATTTAGTGCCTCTCCATTATAATAAGAGTTACCAGTAGTTGTACAGAGCTGGTTATAAAATGCCATCATTTGTAATGGAGGGAAATATATTCTCCATTTAGAGCTGTCCTGCAATATTTGCTTTGCCGCGAAAAGCTGCAAACAAGGATTTCAGGCTCCGGTAAGCATATATTTTATTTTTCCTTGCTGTTTATTTTTTTGTGTTGCACTGATCCTCTCCCCGGGTGAAAGTATAAACAGGCAAAGGATTATGTCTTATTTGAGGTTGCTATTCGTGCTCCCCTGCAGGGGTGACCTTAGCTAATCCAGTCAATTTCTGCTCTACTCACAGCTTAAGAACAGTCGGTGGGCTATGCAGAGGCCCTACACCACCTTCTGTTTATATCCTTGCCCCATCTGGATAAGGCATTCATGAATAGGTATGTATTATCAGCTGTAGTATGCTAAACACTAATATACAATTCACTGGAGACATGAAGAACAGCTTAATATTGTGATGGCATTGTGTGTATACACTTATAAAATTAGTCAAGCATTAGGAAAGTGCATTTTCTTGTACCACAATATTGTGAGTCCAATACAATCTACAACTAATTACATTAATAGTAATAGCACAACAAAATTACAGGTGGCTCAAGGTGTAAAAAGAACTGGGTGTAATGGGGTGCTACTAGGGTTAAAAAAGTTATATTACAATAGAAAAAAAGAAGTAAAGAATATCCGTTTTACATGGTGCACTCCCTAGGGCCTAATTGTAATATAGAGAATAATACATAATAAAACTTAGCGTTTAATAATTTGATTAAAACTTAAAATTAAAATCTTAAAACTCTGACATCACGTGAAATTAGATAAGGAGTGGATGGGACTCAATATGCCACTATATATATTTGTTGATAATCCTATATGGGCACTGAATGTGTGATCCAGTTATAAAATGCTAGGTGCTGTAAACAACTGTGAGAAAATTGCTATAATGAATATTGCACAAAGTAAGAAAAGTGAACAGTGCTAAGTGCAATTAATGATCATGCTAAATCACGTAATCGTAAATATGATGGATGTTAAAGTGCTAGAATACCCAATCGATATACCCCAAAAAAATGTTTTAGGAATATGTCACAGTGCTGAGTGTCAGATATTTAGATGAGGTGGCCTACAGGAATACATGAAATGGTGATAGTGAATGCAAAAGTTCCTTGTAATTATATAAGACCACTCCTAAAACTACCAATGCATAGGAGCTTCCTATTATAAAAGACTGTGACGTCCACGTTCCTGATTAAATTAGTTGGCATAGTATTTCTTATTATTCCTTATTGTTCTAAATCCTAGTGGTCTGGAGAGGGAAATGAGGACTTATAGAGTCAATTGGTAAGGCTGTAGGCCCATGCGGGAGAGAGCCGCAGCTCCTAGCTCCACGAACGCTGCCTATGCGTCCAGTACTGATGTCATAGGTCAGCGTTGCGGTGTTACATAACATGCAACCCAACGCACGTTTCTAAACAATTTCATTGGGGGTGAAATTGTTTAGAAACGTGCGTCGGGTTGCACGTTACGTGACGCCGCGACGCTGACCTAAGACGTCAGTACTGGACGCATATGCAGCGTTTGTGGAGCTAGGAGCTGCGGCTCTCTCCCGCATGGGCCTGCAGCCTTACCAATTGACTCTATAAGTCCTCATTTCCTTTTCTAAGAGCATTAGTATTTAGAAACATATGGAATAATAAGGAATACTATGCCAACTAATTTAATCAGGAACGTGAACGTCACAGTCTTTTATAATAGGAAGCTCCTATGCATTGGTAGTTTTAGAGCCCGTAACCCAATTGGAACCCGCAAGAAGACACCAATTGAATAGCAAAATAACTTACGGCCTCCATTTCCGAAGCCTGGATCTCCCGATGCCTCAATTGAATGAGGCTCATAGTATGTAATATTTGTACATGTTCCTAGAAAGTTCATTAGTACCCCTTAAATATTGAGGATTTTTGCAACATGCAAAATTACTGTGGCATGATATTGTTTCACATTGTAGTAAGTATCAACCTCTTTGCTGGTATTTCACAAATCAACAACATACACAAATCAATACAATTGATACCACTACACTCCTCTAAATAAGATACTAGATTTGTTTCACCTTAGTTTAATTTAATATATATATTTAGATTTTGTGTCCCCTCTTGTCCCTTCTAATTGCGCCTCTTACTTCTCCCGCCCCCAGAACTCTTTTCCTCTCATATCTATCATCCCTGCTTTCTTTATCCTTAACTGCTTGTTTATGCTGTAGTATATATTTTTTTCTCTTCTGTTATCGTCATATGTCACACCGAAATCAAGCTGCATTTTTAAGTTATTCTTTAAATACACAGAAAACTGTTTTTACATTGTACTAGCCATTTGTTACTAAACTGAATAATTATTCAGATAATTGGCATCGCTGTATTCTTATGCAGATCAGCTGTTCCCAAATATAAATTAGCTGACCTGATGTGCTAATTAGAATAACAGTCTTCTTGATTGTATACTTGGTGGCAAAACTAATACCTCCTAAGGTTATTATGCAGTTAGATCCTCTCCCTACCCTTATCAAGCACTCTAAGCTGCAAGTTAGCATACAGTGCTGCATATACAATGTTCACTATCTGAGGAATAATTTACTGTAGAGAAAAACATCTGGTACAATATATAGAGCATTTTTAAATTCCCTTTGAGATGAAACCAAATTATTTGTGGGGTAACTATGTCCCTTTATTGGCTTCTATTCCCACACACAAACACACAGATACACATACACACTCATATATCCACACAGACACACATACATATAATATGTACCTATTATACAAAAATAGCATATAAAAGTACCTGTGTGAATGTAAGTGTTTGTGTGTATCCATTAGGACTTATTTATACACACTAGAATACTTTCACATGACAGGTAGTGTCAAGGGAGAAAAGCTAGACAGTAAATGTCTCTATTGAAAGTTTCCTCTGGAGAGAATCCTGTAAGAACCACACATTCACACACAGTGTGACAGAGTCACATAATCTGGCAGAAGCAAAGTTATTCCGTTAACCACAGAGTCATTTGGGATTTCCTATAAATCTTATAGTCTGCTATAGTGACAACAGTCACGACAACAGTAACAATTCATTAAGTGAAAAGCAAAACACTGGTTGTGTACTGCAAAAGCAGAAAAAGAAAATTCTAAATAAATATATTTATATATCACGGTATATACTTGTATTCAGAACCCTCTCCTCTGTAGCTGGTGGTGTGGCCAAAGCTATGACTTCTTGACCTGCTTAGACAGACAAAATATGCCTGATTAAATCTTTATAGTCTATGGCAGCGGTGGGCAAGTTCGGTCCTGGAGAACCCCACACAGGCCAAGATTTGAGGATATCCCTGCTGCCTACAGGTGAGTGAATCACTTCTTCAGTCATCCTGATTGACTCACCTGTGCACAGAAAGCGTATCCTCAAATACAGACCTGTGTGAGGTTTACCAGGACAGGAGATGCCCACCCCTGGTCTAGGACATTGAAAAGCCTCTCTCACTTCAGTTTTAGTGTCAGGTATGTATCTACTATAGTAATTAGATATCCATCGTCCCATGGTTTTAATGATGTGGACAGGAGTATGGTTTCTGGAGGCTGTAGTAACGGCACAGATTTGGAAGGAATGACCAGTAGAGTAGGAAAAAGGATTGTGGCCGAGTCTCATAAGGATGAGTCTAATGTAATGGATAAAAGTGGAGGTTGATAGCGGTTCTCCTTCTGAATTGTCACCTTGTCGTGGTTGAGAGGCTTGTGTACTTCAATGGAGCTGTGAGCTATACCATGTAAGGTCACCCAGGATGGGCAGGTCACAGCAGAGAGGTCAGACAAATTATGGTCCACTGGAGAAGGAAATGGCAACTCACAAGATGTGCCTGGCAAGCTCCGGTCCATAGGGTCACTGATAGTCAGACTCAACTGAATGACTAAACAACAACAAATATTTTGGTTAAATGGAGAGGCTAAAGACTGGGCACCATTGGTCTGTATTTGGTAATAACGAATGGTAACAGGTAAGCAACTAGGTTTTGTAGCTCTGATATTACAATGATCTTGATATCTTATTTAGTTAGATACAGAGATTGGAACTGTGAGTTATCTAGGGTGAAGAAAACGGTAGAAGGCCATTTTAGTTGCGGCTAAAATTGTGAGAGAAGTGTTGGTCCCAAAAGGATTATCGATAACACAACTGACTATTTGCTTGAATATATTGCAGACAATAGCAAGTCTAATAGGTTTTAGAGGTATTACTTTGCATGCAAGGCCTTTAAGAAACAGCCTAACTGGGGTGCTGACATAAAAGATGAATTAAAGTCCAGGGTAAGTGAAACTGGACTCCAACTAGACTTCAGTCAAGTAGGTTTTTATATTATTGGGGTGGATATGTAAGCAAAAATTGCAATGGAATAAATGGGAACACTATGCTTTATTGTTTCTTATTTAACATGCCACTTGATAAAATAACCTGCTTTACTAACTTAGATCAAATAGGGACCAACGTAAGGTAGAGATAAACTTAAATCCTCAAGGGGATATCACCAATCTAAAGTAAGCTCTACCATCTTTGAGTACAAATGTGACTAATGTCCCTATATAGACCTTAAAGGAGAAATGTAATATATTTTTGGGTTGTGCTAGATCCGGGTTATGCACTGCTCCCTTTATTATAGCATTCACAGTGGTACACCTCACAAATCCCTTCTCCAATTGGCAGGTTATTAAAATAAAAATATCATTCAGACATTAAAATAACTTTGTCTCTACTATGCCCTACTGACTTATTTTAATGTGTGAAATGATGAAACAATGTTGTAGGCTGATTCGTTTGTAGATGAGTTACTCCAATGAAGCCCCCCAATTAGAGCTGCTGTCAGTAACAGGAACACAAGTTTGGATTTATTCCTAGGTTAGAAGGACAGTGTGAGGTTATGATTTGTTACTGTCTAATGTTACGAAATGGAATGCAGAAGCAAATGCAACAATATATGGCAATATATTGCAGAAGGAGAACACATAAAAAATTGCCAATCATTCCAAGAGCTGAGGAAAGAGGTCAATGGCTTTAAATTCCCTAACTGTTGATTGCAGATAGTTACATTGTCCTGTTGATTTGTGGGGTTGGTTAGATCTGCTAACAGATTGCTCAGAAATGGTCTACCTTGAGGTAGGATATTAGCAGCATAGTTGATATGCCCAAGAGGTAATAGGAGGTATTTGATTGTGCATTATTTAGTGATTTGTAGGGATTCTATATACTCAGTGAGTCGTGCAAGTTTTTAACTGGTAAGCTCGCCTCCATCTAAGTTGAATCGAGAATGATTCCAAGGAACTTGATTACGTGGGCTTGGCCTTCTATTTTGTTGTGAGTGTAGGGGATTTTGAGATCATCAAAGAGTTTCAGGGCTTTCTTTAGGTTTTGAGATTGAGTGAGAGCTGGCTCTTTGAACATGAAGTCATCAAGATAATGTATCACATTAGGGACATCTCTGTATATTGAGCTGTATCCAACATGTAAATGTAAATGGTGTTGCTCAGTCATGTCCGTAATCTCATGGAAAACACACCAGGCTGATCCACTTGGTTTTCATGGCAGAGATACTGGAGTGGGTTGCCAGTTCCTACTCCAGTGGGCCACAGCATACAGCTCCTGCTATTCCCAGGTGGTCTCCCATCCAATTATTTTCCAGAGTGACCTCTTGGTTCCCTGGATGGATTCAAACCCAGGATGCTTTGGTGAAAGCACCTGCATCCTAACCACTTGGCACCAGAGAACCTGTATACAACATAAGGAGTCAGTAAATGTATCAAAGAATTTGGGACTGCTCTTAGTTCCAAATGTAGGCCTGTTGGTGAAGTAGTAGGATTGTTGCAACTTGATGGCATGTAGATTTCACAAGTCAAGAATAATGGGCAGTAGCTTAAATTCATCTTTTATGTTGAATTTAGACAACCAGAAATGCAGTGCAATTTTGGAGGTAGTTGAAATGGCGTTGTTTGCCCGGGTGTACTGAAGTGAATACTCTTCTGAAGAAATTAACAAGTGGAATAGGGCTGTAATGTGGTGCTGATAAGTCTATAACAAGTTGTTTCTTCAATGAGTCTTTTCTTGTGGCTACTCCAATGGGATTAATCCTCCAGATAGAAAATTGAGGTATATGAAACAGTCCTAATAGATGAGTAGATTATCACTAGCGTTGAAAACCTCAGGCAATGTTGTCACCCCAGTGTGAAACCCATGAAAAAAACCTGTTAAGCGAACTATGTACTGTGAAGGATGGGTAATCAAATCATTTCTTCTTCTCAACAGATCAAGTACACACCTGGATCATATATACATGAAGAATCCAAACTGTGCTATGCTTAAAGCTGTGTAACACTAAAGGAGCCATTTATAAAGTGTTTTTTGATTAATAGAGTGAGAATGCATTCTGGTCTCATTTGCATGTCCCCGCCCTGTCTCTCAGAGTGCAGTTCATCTACTGTATTTCTAAGAAACTGGAGCAGGAAATAATTTTATGAACTTATTTTTTATACATTCAAATACATTTACAAATGTACTATTCATTTTCTGTACTACTGTACTCTGTACGGTGGAGGGCTTCTATAATTTCTTCAATCCGTAGGGAAAACCCATTCTTGCTATATGCAGCACATTTCATAAAAAATATATTTTTATTAATATTTAAAAAACCCTCTAATGATTATGTTGATGCCCCAGGGGTGTTTACACAAGAACCCGATACCCCCAATCAGCATGGAGCATTTGGGGACCAATTTTAACCCATTACTCATTAGCCAATAGGACAGCCAATAGCAGAGCACAGATGTCAGCCCCCAAGTCACTGCTGAGATGTGACTCGCCTGGCTGCCTCTGCAGCCCTGCCCAAACCAGAGATCAGCACAGAGATGCTGTATGTGTGTGTGAGACCTGAAGCTGTCACCAGAGAGAGAGTGAGTGACTGTGTGTGAGGAGTGTGGAGTGAGTGAGCAGTGTGGAGGAGTGAGATGTGTTGAGTGGGTGAGTGTGGAGTGTCTGAGGAGTGTGAAGTGAGTATGGAATGAGTATGGAATGAGTGTGGATTGAGTGTGGAGTGAGCGACGAGTGAGCGATGAGTGAGCGATGAATGTGTGGTGAGTGAGGGTGGAGTGAGTGTGGAGTGAGCGGTGAGTGTTGTGTGAGGAGTAGGTGAGGAAGGAGTGATTGTGTAGTGAGGAGTGAGTGAGGGAGCAGGGTGAGAGGTAGGTGAGTAGGTTTGAGAGGTAGGTAAGTGAGTGATGTGAGTGAGCAGAGACTATTTTATTCTTTACAGTCTTTAGTAATAAGTACAATCCCAAGTGAGACCGTTTGCATAGTGACTCTGAAACAGCAAGAAGATGAAGCAGAGGAAGTGCTGGCAGAGATCTGCCCTTACAACCTCAGTTCTTGTACTGAGCATGCCAGACGCCACTGAGGTGGAGACTGATACAATGTACTAGCCTGCTTCTTATAGGACACACCTAAATATGAATTGTATGCTATTTTAGTCTGACATTTTGCTAACTTCAAAGGAAGCTAATTAATGTTTATTTGGGTATTTTTTCATACAAAAGAAAAACATTCTCCTCTATCGGATTCATTCATAATCCAGGAAACTTAGATATGCCTTTAATGATGTTGTAGTCAACTATTCTTTACAAAAATATACTGCACAAACCAGGAACCGGCCCCACACTGATGAGCAGCAGTAACAGCAAAACAGTTTTGTCTGTGGGTAGGTCTCCTTGCTTGTTTATAATCCATCCTTTCCTCTGCTTAAAGCTGTGTAATACAGCAAGCATATGCCTTAAAGGAGCCAGGTATAAAGTGGTTTTTGGATTAATAGAGTGAGAGTGTCTCATTTGCATGTCCTTGCCTAGTTTCTCAGAGTGCAGTTCATTAACTGTATTTCTCAGAAACTTGAGCAGGAAATAACTTTATTAACCTGTACCATTTCAGGGTGGGTTTTACCTGAATTGGCTAAGATTACGACCCTCATCCGCCATTCCATAAGTCCTAAACCCGCCTCGCAACCTAACCTTATTCACGCTTTCCATATAAACCAAACCAGCCTTCACAAGCTTACGACGTCTACGCTATCATACGACCCATACCAGCCTTCATAGGCATTATATCGTTCATGCCTTCCATAAATCTCAAAACCTGCCTTCGCAGGCTCACTTCCATCATACTTTCATAAGTCCTCACAAGTCCTAATGCTACTGCAGCCCTTTGCCAGACTCCAATGTGATCACACTTTCATGGCCTTCCTTCCTCTCCTCACCATCACTCTGCTCTAGGCTGTCTTTGCATGCCTGATAGGGTGTAGCAATTGGCCACACCTCAGCTACTCGAGGAGAGGGCCCCGACTCCAAATTTATGTCCAGCTTGTTTGCCTGGGCCCAAATGTCCACGACGGCATTCCATCAATGGAAAGCAATGTTTCGACGCACTCGATCGTTAGGAAAGGCATCCGACCACAAATATATATATATAAATACTATGAACTTGCTCGTCAAAAACAACGGGAATAACATTGTAAGGCTGGCAGTGCTGTTTGCCACACAAAGTGAGGCTTTTGCTCCTTTGAGCACCTTCGGTGCTAATCGCGAGCCCCACGTTGAGTGCCTTCATCGTTCATTGTGAACCTCTCCCCCGTGTACTTCAAATTTCCTGCTTTCCACTGATCAACTTTGGTGCTCATTGCAAGAACCAGACTGAGCTCCTTTGGCCCTCATCGCAGGGCTCGCAATGAGCGCCTTTGGAGCTCATTGCAAGCATTTCCTCCCGCCTACTGTACGGGCCCCTCATTGCAGGTTTTGTTAATGTGCAAGTTTTGTGCTTGGAAATGCCATGTGTCTCTTTCCACCATCTCCCCGCAGTCCCTTCCCACGTGTCTATCGCCTCTGTGTGTCTGCTGTATGTTTGCGCGTTATATGCTGGCAAACGTTGGTTTTATTTTCAAAGTCCCGAGTGCCTGGTGTTGTCGGTGTAAATGTTACTGTCTTCGCCGTTGTGTATCTTCTAAGTGCCGCGTGCCTAGCTTTGTTCAGCCTCGTTTTCATCCAGTTTCAGATTTTTTTACGTTTTTAGTCTGTCATTTTCTTCCTCGCTTAGCGGATTTTGGATTGATAAAAAACACCAAATATGCCTTAAATTCCCTTGCAACCTCACTCCCAGGCTTCCTGGCTCTCCTTTTTATTATTTAGCTGTTTTTTGGGTTTTTTAGAATTACTCTCTTGGCTCACAGAGTCCTGTGTGCCTCAACTGCTCGCCTCGCTTTGCGAGGCTGGCATTGCAATGAGCACCAAAGGGAGCTCATTGCAGCTTAAGTCGTGCATGGGTCAGCGGCTCACCTCGCTTCGCGAGGGATGAAAAAGCGTGACCAACCTGCGTGTGTCAACGGCTCGCCTTGCCTCGCAAGCTCGCAGTAGACGGCTCGCCTCACTTCACGTGGCTCACAGGCGTCCCTCGCTTCAAGAGGGGCGCAAGTGCGTGACCAACATTGCAAATGTTACGAGCATCACAAAGATCCACAACTATGTACCGTATTTTTCCGTGTATAAAACAACGCAATGTATAAGACTACCCCTTATGATTTTGACCCCAACATTCTGAAAACTATTTAAATAAGCCAGTATGAGGAGCCCGCCTCTCCAAACACATTCCCTGATCTGACAGGTCATCATATTCAACTCCAGGCTACATTATACACTGCCCCCTATAAATCCATGTGCCCCCTCCTTACCAGGCCCATATAACTTGTTTCCCTGGGTCACATCAAAGCCATTCCCATGTAAAAAAAAAATTGCTCTGAAGTCCCTGCTCTTCATGCGGGGCAGTACTAGCTCCAGGCCCAGCCTCTCTCCAAGGCACGTACACCCGGCAGGCCCCATACACCAGCATGGCCAGAAGGCAGGTTCAGGAACAGCTCTTAGGCACCTAATCATCCTAGGCCAGAAGGAGCCTCATCACTGCCCTGCAGGTCACCGGCTGCCTGCTCATCCTAGCCCTCTGACATCACTCGAGCCCTGCCTCCCCAACATACTGACCGGGACACACAAGCAAGAGCTCTGATGTTAGGGTGGCTCCGGGCTCCAGGCTGCTCCTGGTGTCCCGAGGTGGCTCTGCGTGGGGTGGGCGGGTAGCTGGGAGCAGCGAGCAAAGGCTGGAAAGAGCAGGGAGAGCAGCGGAGGTACTGAGACAGTGCCATCTAGCATCTCACACAAGGTCCATCCGCTGTATTCTGTGTATAAGATGACACCCCCAATTTAAAGGTCCAAATTTTGGAAAACAAGCTCATCTTATACACGGAACAATACGGTATGTGATATATATATATATATATATATATATATATATATATATATAAAATTACAACATAACAAAGTCAGAGGTGCTCATCAGAGAACGAACTAACCTTAATAGGTTAGTTCTATAGCCATGATAAGCTACTCTGAGAGCAACCTCTTTTAGCTCACTTGTGCCCTTCACAGGGAGAAATATCCTGTAGTATATCAGTCTGGTCCCACTCAAAAGAGTGACCCAGCCCCGAAATACCAGGCAATTCTACCCTGAGCAGGAGAAACAGCAAACCCCAGACGTGTTTCGGCCTTTATGGGCCTCGTCAGTGAGGTGCAGCTGAACTCCCCAAGGCACAGTGAGCAAGGGGTCCACGTCTGGAGTCCACTATTACCTTTAGGGAGACTAAACCCTAAAGGTAATTTGCATATACAACATAACAAAGTCAGAGGTGCTCATCAGAGAACGAACTAACCTTAATAGGTTAGTTCTATAGCCATGATAAGCTACTCTGAGAGCAACCTCTTTTAGCTCACTTGTGCCCTGCACAGGGAGAAATATCCTGTAGTATATCAGTCTGGTCCCACTCAAAAGAGTGACCCAGCCCCGAAATACCAGGCAATTCTACCCTGAACAGGAGAAACAGCAAACCCCAGATGCGTTTCGGCCTTTATGGGCCTCGTCAGTGAGGTGCAGCTGGACTCCCTAATCCAATACAATTTTAAACATGGCTCCTTTATAGCATATGTCTGCCATTACAACACAGCTTTTATGCACATCATGAGATGAATTTGCATGTGCTAACTCTGTATATCTTGAGATGCTGAGCAGGAAATAAGTTAATTAGTTAATTTTTAGGCATGCAAATATACACACAAATGTACTATTTTACTGTATTAAATGTGTATTTTTTCATGGTCAGTATTTAAGGCTTCATTTGACATTTTCTTATCTCACAAAAATATATGCAGTACATATATTTATTTTACTACTGAATAAACAATATTTACGTTTATCTTCCCAGAGACATTGTTGTTCATCTAAATCATTAGCTGTATTTGAAACACTATTAATCATCTCCTAAACTACAAAACAAGCATTAAAAGTATTAGCCCCCATGTTCCATGCCTGAGTGCTTTCAATTTATTGCAAATTCAATATACATTAGTAAGTGGAACTGGGGGCTTTAAAATGCTGGATACTTTTATTGCCTCCCTGCCTAGTGAACCAGGAGATGCGATTGCAGCTAATGGTAATTTGAACACATTTGCTCATAACCGAATTGAAATATGAAAACGGCTGACAAATACACACAGCTGATGTATTCACAATCATTCGGCTGTAAACCTCAAAGACATAGAAGAAACAATTTTTCCTGAAAATTCATTGCATCCCCAGAGCTCTTGTCTTTGAGATGCTGATGTGACAGTTCTGAGTGATACACATCATAAATACATTGCACTTCTATAAAATGGTAAGCTCTACAGAGCATGGGTTTATTCTAATAGTCTAACTTTTCAGTGTTTTGCACACCCCTCTTTTATTTTTATTTAATTGTGTATTTTTTCCCAAAGATAGAGAATTCAGTGTACCAAACACAGAAAAAATATTTTTAATATCCTAGAGGGACCTCTGTTGATTTCATAATGAAAGATATTTTTTAACTGAAAATAACTCTATGGGGTATACTTATCAAGTGGGGACAAAACATTAAGTTAAATATTCACACATCCTATGTTTTCTACGGGTGCTATTTATCAAGCAGAGCTAAAGTATATCCATGCATGATAAATAGTTCCCATATAAAACATAGGTATTTTAGTTATTTTATTCCAGGGGGGGGATAACTGCAGGTACACAAGTGCCTAATGCTACCAGCAGCATCCTAAAGCAAAGGGGGTGGGAGAGGAGTATTATATTATTTTATTTTATTATTTTTTTCTATCCCCTAATTCCACTACTTCACTGTTAAACATACCCCAATAATAGTTATTTTTTTCAGTATTCAAAAATGTGTCCAATTCTGTACCCCATAACACTTTGGTATTTAGGTTTTTATGACTTGTTTGTTTTGGCCAGTATGTTAGGTGTGAGAAGATATCTGCAAAATATTTTTAGACTAGTAACTTGCCCGCTATAAATGATGGTGTCTTATATTATGTTCAATTGTCTGTGCTGTCTCTCTCTGTGCTGTCTTTGTGTGCCCTCTGTCGCTCTCTGTGCACCCTGTCCGTGAGCCTTCTCTCTCTCTGTGAACCCTCTCTCTCTCTCTCTGTGAACCCTCTGTCCCTCTCTGTGTCCTCTCTCTCTGCTCTCTATCTCTCCACCTTTCTCTCCCTTTCTCTCTCCCTCTCTCTCTCCCTCTCCTCTCTCTCTTTCTCTCTTTTCCTCCCTCCTCTCTCCTCCTCTCACTCTAACTCTCCCTCTGTCCATCTCCCTTTCTCTCTCTTTATCTCTCTCTCTCTCTCTCTCTCTCCATTGCTTCTGCATGGCTCCTCCTCGCAATTGAGTCTGAGTGGCTCCGCTTCACCATTGGGCCTGCCCGGCTCTGCCGCACCAATTGTGCAACTGTGCATTCCCCAAATGCATCATCATGTGATTAATGCCTGTGCAGTACACATCATGCAGGCGTTATTAACATGCCACAAACTACTATCGTGGATATCTTCTTCCAGCAGTCTCCAATACAATGCCTGTCTTCCATTAGCAATTTTGCTTTTGACATTAAATGGTTTGTATTGATTAGAGAAGACATATTGAGAGGAAATAAAACCCCAAAACTACACTCATATATGAAAGAAAATGTATCACATACTATAAAGCGTAGTTTATGTCCAGATGTAACTAGCTGAACTGCTGCAGGTGTGTGCTTTTTATTATTTATATATATTAAATTTCCCCTGTAATGTATTTGCAAATAAAGCTCATATGCCAGTTTGTTGGTGATAAACTATTAACAACAGTATACAATTTAAAATAAATAAAAATGTATGCTTTTTCTTGCTTTTTAAATGATCAGTTTTCTCCCCAAGCAGACCTGCTTGTCTCCTCCTCCCTGGGCCTTACATTGCTAATACTACATGTGTGCTGGACAAAAATTAAAGTCTGACCAGTCAGCTTTCTGGTTCAGACTGAGAATGCTCAGTAAAGAGGGTGGAGTTAGAATGGATCATGTGTCACTAATGGCTCAGCCTTTACAACATAGAGCTATTATCTTTATCTCTGTGTAGACAGTATGGTCGGGGCCAATGATGTCACAGGGCGGGACTAATAACATTGTAGCCCAGCCTACTTCCAAACTCCATGACAGTCCAGCCCTCAGGCAGAGCGAACCACACCCCCTGTTAAGGCATTGGGAGGATCCAAGTAGCTCTGCTTCAGGGGAGATAGACAATTTAAAAGGTAGTAAAAATATTAACTTTTATTTACTTGAGACTGCATAGTGTTTTTTTATAGTATATGCCATAGACTATTATAAACACTATGCAGTCTCAAGAAACTAAAAGTTAATATTTGTATTACCTCTATTACCTAGACTCTATGCCCAACAAATAAACATGTGAGATTTACATTTGAATGCGTAACAATGGTCCATTAAAGTAGTTATTATTATACAGACTTTATAGAATATTAGCATTCTTAGTAGTGTGGGCCAGCCAACAGAGTTCGGGTATGATTGTATAAGTTAAATGTAATTTTGCTACTGTAACACTGTGTGTCACTTATTTGGTTTTGCTGTGTTTTAACTGTTTTTAGACTTTATAAATATATTTAGCCTGGTATTTTTGCTAAACAAAAATACATAACGCTATTCTTCAATAGACATAGAGCCATTGTGGTCAATAATTTAAAATATCCTCTTCTGAAGAATTACACTACCATAGGCAACATAATTGAAGAATGTAGAAAATACTGTGCAATTATGTTTATGTTTTCACTTTCTAACAACATTTTGTCTGTTAACAGGTTTTGTTATTCAAAATACTGTTAATCCATATTATTTTTTTTAGAGCTCAAAAATTGTATGAGCCCATTAAAGTGTAGAGACCATGTTTACTGGATAAATTATTGAACTCTGAGAACTTCAGTGATATTAGTGATATCTCTCTGAAGATGAGCCAAACAGTCTAATTTTTCTTATCAGAATCATTCTTATATCAACAAGTGGCTTTTATGTGAGATATTTTAGCAGTACTAAAAATGGACTACTCTGTTGGTAGAAAAACAAGGAACCCATGCTCCTATCATTGCAAAATTAATAGAATAATGTTGCAGTAGGGGCAGACATGGAGCCTCATTCAATTGCAAGACCGCATCTCGCGGTATACAGGCCATATGTCTGCAGGCTTGCTGCAAGCTCGAACTCTGCTACAATTACGGTGCTATTCAATTGAACAAGCCGTAAGTTACGTGACGAAAGCCGAAATCGTAAACTATGCAATAGTTTGTAGCATTTCAAAGTGTGAACATGATCAATTAAGAAAGACTGTAACTCCCCATTTACAGTAGAAACAGTCAATAGAAAATGAGACCGTCATTACTTCAGTAACACACAGAGGTTACATGTCAATCAATTAGCGTTTAAAGGTTCGAGATGCGATCAGACTCGCAATTCTGCAATATACAAAATTATAAAAATGAATGAAGGAAATGTTATAGTCCATGTAGGTAGCCTGTTATGTATTAACTCATTGATTCCCAAAATCAATCTAACCCCAAAATTAAACATAAAAATAAATATTTTTGTATTGCTTATTAGCGAGCTTGAGAGCTTGTGCAATTAATTCTAATGTTTTTCATCACTTCCCACGTCATTTACAGTGCAGTACTGATTTGTTTTTGCATTTACAGTGTTACCAACATTTCTTTAACCCCTTTGCAGGTCCCATCTGGTACCCATAGGATTTTCTTCTACATTTCACAGGTGTGAAAATATTTGTCTTGAGGGATTATAGCAATTGAATAGCGATTTGCAATTTTAGTGACCGTAACTCTTGCAAAAGTGAAAGATTAAAGTCTTCGATGGGTTGTAAGTTCTGGTTTTAACAACAGCTAGGATTTCAAGCCCGTAAGACATAGCCGGGCTACATTAGGTGCTACAGTAACTAACAATTGCTCAATTGAATGAGGCCCATTGTGTCTTCTATGCCAGGTTCATTTTGAACAACTTGGGGCATAGTAAAAACACATTACTGTGTGATAATATGTGTTGCTTGGGAGAAAGTAGGTAGTGGTGGGGCATAACAGAATCAATCAAATAGATCAAGATTGCATGGTTTGAAGGGTGATAGGCTCATCAGTGCTAATTTACAGAAATGATGGAAAGCGGAATAGCCTCCTAGTGGTAAATATAATAAAGGACCTTAATGTGATATGTGAGAATATCCTGAAAATTAAATACATTTTACGTTTTAGGTAGATAAAACAAGCAGGTTATATGGACATATTTGTCCAAACATGCTATCAAATACCATGTGAATACATGACCCAGCATGGTCTATAAGTGCCTTCCCCAGAATAAAGACCCATCCATCTGGAAATAACACACGTGACACCTGTGTGAAGGTACAACTGGCCACAGCCCCTTTATTGATAAATATATCAATACCGTAAATACCTTGGAAGGAGGAGGATCCCGGTCCATGGCAGGAAAACCCTAGCTACCCTAAGCACGCGCTCAATCGGCACACCCTCCTAGGGTAGGGACTTCCCCTTTTCCACTACTGGGCCCGGCAACTCCTCCCCACCAGCCAACCACTGTGATAGAATACATATACAAACAGAATATAATTTCCGCCTTTAGAACTTTCTTATTATTATTCATTATTTATTTTTTGTTTTATATAAACTCTTGCTCACATCATTAATATCCATTTTATAATAATTCACACCAACCAATAACAAAACATTTAAAAATAAAATAAAAACCAACACCACCTACCCCAAGAACAATCCATCACTCAATCTTTAATTCATTAGGGGGTCTTCACACTGTCCGACTGCACTGTGATCCAAGATAGCACCAGCGCAAGCGGGGCACACCCTGCTCCGCCCACCCGCACCGGCGCCACCCAATCAGCAGCCGGCAGCTAATCCATGCAGTGTCAAGGCCCTCCTCCGTTAAGGACCTGTATGTCCTGCCTACGGGGGGCTTCAAACAGGAGCAAACCTATGGAGAAAGTATTTTAGATTCTCAATGTGGGGCATGTTTCATTAGTGAAGTGAGACCTCTCTAGTTCCTATATAATATTATTCAGCCTTCTGTTTGAAGTTGGAAAGATCTCTTTATACATTATTAAAAAATTAATAACAGGGACAGGAGAGATCACATCTTACTAGTAATATAGTCATTTATGTGCTTCCAGATGGTGCTTTAACAAAGGCAATTTGATTAATGTACCTTTACAAATACACCGTTTACTACTGGCTGTTCTGTGCAGTATTTTTTTGCTAAATCTATATTTTTCTCTTTTGTTTTCCTTGTACAGCTTTTTTCTTCTTTTTTAAATGTATAGCACTTTGGGCTCCTCTGGGAAACGATGTCCCTCTAAATGAAGTTCTAAATTTTATTTTATACAGTAGTTGGGTAATTTACCATTTTTGTTAACTCTGAGAAGGTAAGAGTAATGCAGTTCTAATGCAAAACTAAATTGTACAATGAAATGAAACAATGTGAGATAATGAAAATGTGGAAAAGAGGAGAAAGAGAGTATATATGGGAAAATAATAACATGGTATTTTAAGGAAGGTGAGGATTATAAAGATGGTAGGGTTATAAAGAAGATAGGGGTTATAAGGAGGATGGGGATGGAGTAGTTAGAATCGCATGAAGCAGCGTTGCTTTGTTACCAGATTCTGTATCAAAAGATAAGGAGTAGAATTACTATGAGAAGTGTGACACTACTGCAGAGCATTGGTTGGTGGAGTCCTAACCCTATTTGTCCCTCCTGGTGGTTAGGAATCCAGTGCTTTCACCACTGCAGAGGTCACACCAACCTAAGGCAATGCAGGGTTGGCCCTGGTCAGTACTTGGATGGGAGACCAGCTAGGAATACCAGGAGTTGTATGATATGGCCTACTGGAGAAGGAACTGGCAACCCACTCCAGTATCTCTGCTATGAACATCAAGTGGATCAGTGCATAGTGTGTCATGGAGAGTCAGCCACTGCTGAGCGATGCAAACACATATATTCACCCAAAAGTTCTGATGACTGAGTTTATGTATTCCTTATCATTAGCCTAAAGCCATACTGAAAGCCGGGAGAACCACTGCTGCCATGGTTACAACCTGTATATCAGTGATTTCATTCATGTGAATTGTGACATCACCAGGACCAGATTATAAATACTCATGGGCAGAACAGATCTGCATCAGTTGAAATATGAAGTATTTCAGATTAGTTTCTTGGAAAATGAAGGATATTTTAATTTATATAATTTCCTCTGTCATGGAAAGGAACAGTATAGACTATTTTGATAAAGTGGAAGATGACATAATTTATAATACCGGTGTGGATAACCTTTGTATTTTGAAGAAATGTTGGTACTCATGGTCTTCGTCATTATTAAGCTTCTTCCAACATCACATGAGATATTTTAAGATCTGGTGGAGATGTTTTAATTGCATTTAATATCTGAAAAGGAGCCTGAGTCATCTGTGCCATCTGCAGAAGGACTACCAACAGGTAGACCCATTGAGGATGATTCTGAGACATCTGTGGCCACTACTGAAGAGTCAAAACCACATTTTTCTACAACTGGTAAGCCAGAGCCAGCGGTCCTCACAATGCATATACTGTAATAATCTTGCAAAGAAAAATTGAGAGAAAAAACATCAGGTACCTCTGCCCTTTTATTGCCAAACAGTAGGTCAGTATATGTTTTCTATATATTTCTAATTTATGAAGTGCACTTGAGAAACTGTATTACAAATAACAAAAGTATATGCTAAGTCTGCATATGATAAAACATAAAATGGAGAAGGGGAGTCTAAGACCAAGGTCATGATTTCTTCATCTGCTGTAACAGTAAATCTACAGACTTACCTTGTTTTCCACCCGCCCCACCTTAAAGTCCCCTATTCTAGCATAAATTTCTTTGAAATGTTTTAGTATCTATTTTAGACAAATCTATATTATAATTCAATTACTTAGAATGGATAAATATATGTACATGCAATTATTTATCATATTCTCTGGGGTTTCAGCTTTCTCTATTTATCTCTGACAGTTTTTTAAGTTTAATTTAATTGTACAATAGAAAAATATAGAATAAAAACCATCACTGTGTAATGTATGTTCAAACCTCAATGTTTTATAGACAAATTTGCCCAGTGCCATATAATGTATATTACATTGTGACTTGAGACTCTTTCTCCAAGATTTTGGGCTTATTACCAATATGTGCCATGATGCTTCCACTGTTTCCCTATTAATTATCCAAGTATTGACCAGGGCTTAATGGCCTCTGTCCTTACCCTGTTTGTAAAAATTACATTATCACTTGATTTTGGTTGCCAAGGTGGTCTATTACTTTCTGGACTCTGTAACTGGATACCTACCCCTTGATTACCATCTGATGACTCTTCCTAGGACCAAGAAAAAAAAGACACTTGATTGTCAAGTACATATCAGACGAGCAATAGTAGCAGTGAAAAATGGAGATACAATATTGTTGCGGAAAATCTAAATTTCTGATGATTCTATCTATGTGTACAGGAATCTATGTTATGTTTGTTACATCACATCCTGAGTACTAGATTATGGGTTTGTGTGTTTCTAGTAGGTAGGAATGGGAAAGAAAGGAACATGTAGAAGTCTTGTACCTTTAATAACTGGATACTGTTCTATGGAATAACATTTCACTGACCTAGAGGCCAGGAGGGTTAAATACAGAAAGATTGATACAATAGTGAACAATATGTACTTGCAATGACTAATGGGCAGTTTGTCACATTGTTTTACATTCAGTCAAAGTTTTGGTTCTGTCATATACCTCATGCTCCTGATATCCTAAATGTACATTACATGAAAATGAAGAATGCATGAATCTTTTAGTATCAGATTTTAAACAAAGTGCTCAGCTCAAGTATACAGTACACTGCAAATGTATTCACCGACTTGGCATTTTTCGTGTTTTGTTGCCTCACAACCTGGTATTAACATGGATTGTTTGAGGATTTGCATAATTTAATTTCCCGAACATGCCCACAACTTTGAAGATGTTTTTTTTTACTGTGAAGCAAACAACAAATAGAGACACTTTTTGTGGCAATCACAGCTCCAAGTCGCTTTGGATAACTCTCTATGAGCTTGCCACATCTTAACACTGAGATTTTTGCCCATCCTCCTTGCAAAACTGCTCCAGCTCCTTTAAGTTGGATGGTTTGCACTTGTGAACAGCAATCTTTAAGTCTGACCACAGATTTTCTATTGGATTGAGGTCTGGGCTTTGACTGGGCCATTCCAACACATTTACATGTTTCCCCATAAACCACTCAAGTGTTGCTTTAGCAGTGTGTTTGGGGTCATTGTCCTGCTGGAAGGTGAACCTCCGTCCTAGCCTCAAATCACGCACAGAGTGGTACAAGTTTTGCTCAAGAATATCCCTGTATTTAGAACCATCCATCTTTCCCTCAACTCTGACCAGTTTCCCAGTCCCAGCTGCTGAAAAACATCCCCACAGCAGGATGCTGCCACCACCATGTTTCACTGTGGGGATGGTAGTCTTTAGGTGATGTGATGTGTTGAGTTTGCTCCAGACATAGCAGTTTCTTTGATGGCCGAAAAGTTAAATTTTAGTCTCATCAGACCAGAGCACCTTCCTTCATACATTTTGGGAGTCTCCCACATGCCTTTTCGCAAACTCAAAACTTGTGATTTTGTTTTTTGCTGAAAGTAATGGCTTTCTTCTGGCAACTCTGCCATAAAGCCCAACTCTTTGGAGCGTACAGCTTATTGTTGTCCTATGTACAGATACTCCAGTCTCTGCTGTGGAACTCTGCAGCTCCTCCAGGGTTACCTTAGGGCTCTGTGCTGCCTCTCTGATTAATGCCTTACTTGCCTGGTCGATGGGTTTTGGTGGCCCGCCCTCTCTTGGCAGGTTTGCGGTTGTGCCATGTTCTTTCCATTTGGTTATGATAGATTTGATGGTGCTCCTGGGGATCATCAAAGATTTGGATATTTTTTGTTAACCTAACCCTGATTTGGTCTTCTAGGAAGTGTTTGGTTAGTGGTGCCTCTTGCTTAGGTGTTGCAAACCTCTGGGGCCTTTCAAAAAAGGTGTGTATATGTAATGACAGGTCATGTGACACTTAGATTGCACACAGGTGGACATCATTATGTGACTTCTGAAGGTAATTGGTTGCACCAGAGCGTTTTATGGGCTTCATAACAAAGGGGGAGAATACATACGCACATGCCAATTTTCTGTTTTCTATTTCTAAAAAAATAGTTTTATGTATATATTTTTCTAATTTTACTTCACCAACTTAGACTATTGTGTTCCGATCCATCACAAAGAATTCAGATTACCAAAACATTGAACTTAAGGCTGCAATGTTACAAAATAGGTAAAAAGTCAAGGGGGTGAATACTTTTGCAAGGCACTGTACATTTTGAGTGAAATCCAAGGTTAGCCTGCTTCAATACTCCCAACCCCCCACCCCCCACCATTAAATGGCATGTTTTCTCTTTTTCCCCCATTGAGAATCAATTATATTATTTGAAGAAAATAATCATATAGTGTGTGTATTCACTATATTTTTTGACACTATTGATCATTATTTCTCATATATATTAAAATATGAGATTTTAAATGCATACTGGGCTTTTTTGGATTACAGTGGCCCTTTATAGCCCTTTACAAAGCTCCAAAAGTAAAAAGCAAAGCCTTAATATGTATATAAAGGACATAATGGTCTAGTCCTGCTAAGTAGTATTAGGTAATGTTAATGTAGCAGAGTTATTCTCTCTTTTTAGTTGTCCACTACGCTTGGAAGTGGAGTGCAGGACATTTCTTTCCTTTTTTTTGTTTTTTGTTTGTTTTGCTGACTGGATAGGAACCAGTGCCAGAAAAAGTACAATCATAGTATCACTCATAGCTGCCATTCCCTTGGTATATACAGCAGATATAATTTCCTTCATGTAAGACGTGGCTAACATTCCTAGCATACCCCATTCATATTCCTGCTTTTGTCTCCACATGAATTCCCCAATCCTCACTGATTAATATGCTCCATTGATCCAGTCTGTAATCCGTAGAAGATTTAATTACCAAAATGGTTTACCCA
The DNA here is from genome assembly GCA_027410445.1 of Discoglossus pictus. NCBI lineage: Eukaryota > Metazoa > Chordata > Amphibia > Anura > Alytidae > Discoglossus > Discoglossus pictus. The sequence goes on along the minus strand of CM050164.1, from coordinate 213,130,617 downwards.
TTTATTTAGTGCAGTAATGCACATTTCCACTTTCAAAATGGAAACAGAGAGACCAGTAGATAACACAAATTCCTTGAAAAATTCTCCTAACATAGCAGTTGGATTTCCATTTGCTCTACTTCATTTCGAAGCCACAGGTATTTGGGACTCAAATCATCAATTACCCAGTTCAAAAGAACGTTGGCTTGGGAAAATGCTGTACAAAAAATAAGTCTGCTTTAAGACGTGGTGGCAGTAATGGGTATAGGAAGTTTGTTTGTGGGGACCAGGGGAATAACCGCCTCCCCCCCCCCCCCGATTTTTTAATGTGTGTGTTTATGTGTAGCAAGGCAGTTTTATGGTATTTTTATACTATATGCGGTGTCCCCCCCCCTAAATGGTGGTCATATAACTGGGAAATGTTATTTTATATACCGTATTGGTCCAAATATAAGCCGCACCCGCATATAAGCCGCACCGGTAAAATTCAAGGGGAAAAAATAGAAAAAAGATAGTACTCAAATATAAGCCGCACCCTTAAAATTGGAGAGAAAAAGACTCTCAGCCATTGCAAGTAACAGGCTTTCTAATTAGTACTGTAACTTCTTTTGCAGGATGTTAGAATCACTAAAACCGTTAATCGCTATTCAATTTCTACAATACCGCCGTCTCAAGCACGCAAATCAGCACCCTTAACTCGCAATTGCGCAAATCAGCAGTAATTTTACTTTCGCAAATTGCTATTCAATCGCTACAATGCAGTCTCAAGCAGGAAAATCTGCAGTCATTTTACGTTCGCTAATATAAGCCGCACACGTAACTTGCAAGCTCACAAATCGGCAGTCATTTTTTTACGGTCGCGAATATAAGCCGCACCCATAACTCGCAAACTCAAAAATCTGAAAAAAGGTGCGGCTTATATTCGGACTAATACGGTAATCGTTAAAGGACCACTGTGGTCATATTTTTTAAATGTAAAAATGTCCAATTTGGTTTCAGCAGATCAGTTGAGAGGAGACTTTGAATACACAGGAAACTTGTGTTTTCTGCAATGGGAATTTAGATTATGCACCTATCAGTGCTCTCAACAGCAGTTAAGGGAAGTTAATAATTTGAAGAAGGCACCCTCTAGAGACAAATTATGGAAGAAAGCAAAATGGTCTCTACAGTGAAGAAAGTCATAAAACGTAAAGGCTCTGTTCAGAACAAAACTGTTCACATTGGTCTTTTAAGATATTAAAATCTGTATATTGTTTTACTTTCTAAAGGCAGCTTGCTCATCAAATCTTCTGGATCAAAAGAGCAGTGTAAATAAAGGACAAATGTACCATAAAAATAATGTCTGTTAAAATGTAAGTACATGCATAAGTATGCTTACCACCTTTGTAATGCTGGTACCAACTTTCTTTTATAAGCTTCTGCTGGTGTGCTGTGTTGCTTAGCTCTGCCCCCTTTGTATAATTGGACAACTGTAACAAACTTCCTGCTGTGTGTTCTGGTGTCTGACTGGTGTAGCTCAGACCTGTGGGTGTGGCTTTAATTCACAACTATTAACATGTCACCTCTCATGAGAGAGAGCAGGATAGGAGGAAGATGCAGAATATAAGAAACTGTTAATCTCAGTTTTTTTGTTTTTTTTTTAAACAAAAACAAAGTAGAGGCACTCACACTGAGAACGGACCACACCTAAGTATGTTTGTCCTATAGGCCTGGTTACCTACTCGGAGAGCAACCTCTTTTAGCTAGGTAACCAGACCTATAGAACAAACCTACTTAGTTATTGTTCAATCTGAGATGAGCACCCCTACTCTTTTTGCTTACTTTTTTTCTCTCCCTAAGGGTGGTAGGAGAACCAGACATGGACTCCTTGATCTCTGTGCCTTAGGGAGTACATCTGTACTTCACTGACAAGGCCCACAGAGGCTGAAATGTATATCTAGGAGTTTGCTGTTTCTCCTGTTCATCGTAGAATTTCCTGGTATTTCGGGCTGGATCACTCTTTTGAGTGAGGCCAGAATGTTATACTACAGGATATTTCTCCCTGTGAAGGGCACAAGTGAGCTAAAAGAGGTTGCTGTCTGAGTAGGTAAACAGACCTATAGGACAAACTTAAATAGGTACTGTTCGTTCTTAGATGAACAACTTTTTTTTTCCCCCCAAAGTATATATAATTACATTAAGGAGAATAAAATAATGAGTAAATCTAGTTAAAACATTTATATATAAATAAAACTTTTTTTTGCCAAATACTCAAAATACACAAAAACATATGCGCTTAATCTGAGAACAAACAACAACCAAGTAGGTTTGTTCTAAAACTTGGTTACCTACTCTGAGAGCAGCCTCTTTTAGCTGACTTGTGCCGTTAATAGGGAAAAATATCCTGTAGTATATAAGTCTGGTCTCATTCAATAGAGTGATACAGCCCCAAAATACCAGGTAATTCTACCCTGAACAGGAGAAACAGTAAACCCTGGGGTAGTTTTCAGTCGCAGTCCCTAAGGCCCAGTGAGCAAGGAGTCCACGTCTGGAGTTGTTTACTGGGGTATCGATTCCATAGAACTAATTATTACATCTGGTCTTAAAGCAACTGATAATGATACAATTAAAATATTGACAAACAACAATTCATCATTTAACATTATTCAACTGTCATCTATTCAAAATGATTAGCTTTTTATATTACGCATATATTTGCTGTCTCATCAATTTTTTCTACTTTTGCTCCCAAAGAAAAGCAAAACAGTTTGTGATAGGGTAAATCAGTTGCTTTCCATGGTTCCAGAAATGAATTTTTGAATTGTTACCCTGATCACAGTTCATTTTTGCTAGTGTTTTGGTAATGGGGATAGTTATAAGCCTTTCTATGTTGTAAATTAAGGCTGCCAAAACTGTGAAAGGTCAGCCTGTTGATTTTTTAAAACATCAGTTCTTTTTTCACAATTTCACTCTAGGGGTCAGGATAAGGGTGTATGCCTAAGACCTTATTGATTAAGACATAAACCTGGTTGTGTGTTTGTTATATCTGATGCCACTATGTGCGTATTTAATCTCATAGGTCCCCTATCCCCTAAACAAGGTTCAAACACAGTGTTGTATATTATTTTAGTTTATATGTCATGAGGTACCAATAATATTGCATTTTATATATTTTTATTTTATTAACATATTTATTGAGGCTTTTACCATATCTATAATTGAATCACAGACTGTTCATTCTAGGTGTATATGACTGACAGTTCTATTCTATAGAAATACATCAGTTAAATGAGGGCTTTTTGACATCAGTCACAGATTCTCTTTGCTATTCCTTGAAAACCCTCAGACATGTTATCTCCAATATAGAGGACTGATTTATAAATTATTAAATTACGCTTTCATTAAAGAAACATTGGAACAAAAATTAAAAAGTATAGATCTGAGGAAAGAATTGTTTGCATGAAATGTCTTAGTTGGCATTGTGTTGAAAACAAAATGTTTGAATTAGCTAAATATTAGTGCAAAGATTGGATGAAAAGCAACTCTTTGGGTTGAAGAACGTCTTCCTCACTCTGCTTCATGACATAGCAGGTAATCTTAAAAATCTTAAATTTAGCAGATCTTATTCTGTCATGGGCTATTTCTGTTGGCCTGGACCATGAGTGGAGGATTATTCTACCAGGAGTTGCTCTATATATTTCTACGGTCAGATGGTTATTCACCTTGGTAGGCCTTCAATAGAACTGAATTGCAATGTTATCTGCATCTATGATTCTTCCAATCCTGTTAGGACAAAAAATATATATCCATCCAGTACAACAAAATGAAAAAAAAAGTTTTAAAGAGTGTGTCAAGCAGAGCTTTTCATAAGGGCATACTATAAATATGAGCACCTTCAGTGATCATTTAGTGAAATTTGACATGGCTTAGATAAAAAAATTAGCTGGAAACATTGATTCTATGTTTGCCACCTGAATATTGGTACAGCAATATAAAAAAACTGGGGGGCGGGGTTTACTAAAGGGTTGTTGCTTCATACAAGATTGTGATAGCCCGTGATTCAGCATTTTAACAACCGGTTTGCAGGAGTACCAAAAAACTGAACAACCCAGCCCTGCTCCAGAGGAGGACCCAGGTGCATTGCACCGTGTGCGACAGCGCTAGCGCCGCCCTGAGTATAAAATAAAGTTGATAGGAGGAAATACTTTCATCTGCTAGCAATAATGTCTGTATGTCATTTTTATGTCTACTAAAGAAACCCTTTATTTTAATTAAACTGGGCTAATATCTCAGACTGGCAGTTGTAATTTGCGGTCCTGCAGTGAAGCTGTGTCAAGTGATATTTGTTAAAAATAGTAGGCAAAATGCAGTATTCTCATAAATGTACCCAAGCAGTCACACCTTAACAAAACCAGGCATGCACAAGATTAAGGTTTTCAAACATTTTTCCAGAGGGGTGGAAAATGTTAAATGTATCAAGCTAGGGTCATGGACACTGTTATGAATGTAGTGAAAAAGGAAACTTTAATAGTTACTATGATATTGGTATGTATTAAAAAGTAAACAACTTTTGGAATAGATAGCAATTGATCTTGGCGATGGGACTATAACAGGGAACAAATTTACAGTAATAACCTGCAGTCCCCAGGAAAGCCATTACCTGCTTTCTAGTTCGGGGGTGGGCCAGGCAGCTATCCCCTCTACTTTCCCTGGTTCTGGTGTAACCTGTCTACTACCTACCCAGTGCTTCAGGTACTGTACCTCTGCCCAAGTCCACTGATATTTATCCGGGGGGATAGTGAGCCCTCTCAGGAGATGCTGAGTATAGCTATATCCTCAGCAAATCCTGGTGCTCCTTCAGTAGCTGATCTACAAAACTCTGGAAGGTGTAAGGGACAATCTACATGCAGACTTCTCACTAGCAGACTTTGCAAGTGGAATCTGCCAGTATCCCTTAGAAAGACCCAGGTACATGGTGGTCCCTAAGTGGTCAAGCAACTCGTCAATGTGTGGAATAAGGTGAGTGTCAGTTTTCTGCTTACGATAATCCAAACAGAAGCGGGTTGTTCCATCGTTCTTAGATATGAGGAATACAGGGGATGTCTATGTGCTACTGAAGGCATCAGTTACTTTTAACCATATAATTTACTAGCCCTGACTGCCTTCAGGACCCAATTGGAGGGTTGCTTTAGAGGAGGGCAGTCAGCGGTGAGCACCTCATGGAAGCTAAGGTGGTGCACCCGGTACCACTGTTGGCCAGAATCTCATTGGGAAACCCTACCCAGCAAAATACCACCAGCCAGGCTTTTACTATGGTAATTCTAGCCAGGGGAATGGCCTTGGAGTAGCAGGTAGCATAGTCTACCTCCAAAAAGGATATATTTCTTCCTCATCTTGCTGGGTGTAGCTAAGGGCCAAATTATGACCTAGTAGAATGGGGAATCTATAAGAGGCAAGGGTTTCATAGGAAGCCATGTGCCCTTCCCTGGTTTTCATACCACTGACAGGAATCACAGGAGTGACAATGCTGAATGAGATCTTGGTTAACCCCGGGCCAGCAAAACACTCGGGTAGGGCAATGTTGGATCTTTTTGTTCCCCAAGTGCCCAGCTAAATGGACATCATGTGCCAGCTCTAACAGGTGGGTTCTAAATTTCTGAGGGACCACTAGCTGTCTCGCCACTTCTCCAGGATCCCCTCCTATCTGACTGGGTGTAACCCATCCATATATACCATTTTCTTTCTAGTTAGCTTTCTGTCTTACCCCCGCTAATGTCTCATCCTGCACTGGAACTGCTCCCCTATCTCCACCTGTGTTGTGGCCCAGTTGCCAAATAAAACAAAGGTTGGTCGGATGCAGGCTTGGTTCTCCGAGGTTAGTTAGGGCAATCATGGGATAGCCCAGTGCTGTCCATTACACCGACTGACAAGGATCTGCAACCCGGCAGGCATTAGGTTTTACATAGTTACATACAGTAGTTACATAGTAATTGAGGTTGAAAAAAAACTTTTAGTCCATCAAGTTCAACCTTTCAAGATCTCCTCTGATCTTCAATATGTGGATTAGTTGTTAATTGATCCAGAGGAAGGCAAACAAAAAGAAACAAAAACAAACAAGTGAAACTCAGCCAATCGTTTCAAAAGGGGGAAAAAAATGCCCTCACCTGCCTTCCTTACCGTGGCTCTGATGCTCCCTTCCTCTGTCTCCTGCTCCCTGCTCTCTGCTTGTGTCTGCTGGCAGGGGGAGGAGCCAGCAGACCGGCAGCACGGAGCAGGAGGTAAGAGATAGGGGAGAGGGAGAGGCAAGGAGGGAGAGGAAAGGGGGAGAAGTGGAGACTTGGGGGGGTGTAAACATGGGAGAGACATAGAGAGATAGGGGGGAGACCTGGGGGAGAGGGAGAGAGAGGCAAGGGGTAGACATGGAGGGAGATGGGGAGACATGGGGATAGAGGGAGAGAAGCAAAGGGAAAGAGGGAGAGACATGGAGGGAAAGAGGTGCAAGGGGCAACATGGAGGGAGAGGGGAAGACATGGGGAGAGATAGACATTTGGGGGAAGAATGGGAAGAGAGAGAGGCAAGGGGGGTCAAGAAAAGGGGAGAGACATGGGGAGAGACAAGGGGAGAGAGGGAGAGACATAAAGGGAGAGACATGGAGGGAGAGGGGGAGAAGTGGGGAGAGAGAGACATGGGGGAGGAAAGGGAAGAGAGAGAGGCAAAGTGGGTCTAGAAAAGGGGAGAGACATGGGGGGAGAGACATGGGGAGAGAGAGGCAAGGGGAGAGAGGGAGAGACATGGAGGGAGAGAGAGGCAAATGGCAGACATGGAGGGAGAGGGTGACATGGGGAGAGAGGGAGAGACATGGGGAGAGGAAAAGGGCAAGAGAGAGGGAAGTGGGGAAGAAATAGGCAATGGGGTAGAGGGAGAGACATTGAGAGAGGAAGGGAGGGGCAGGGGGAGACATGTGAGGCAAGGGGGGGACATAGGGCAAGAGGGAGAGGCAAGGGGAGAGGGAGATGGAGAGAAAGGGGGAGGGAGAGAGAGAAAGAGGGAGGGGAGAAAGAGAGGGTGAGAAAGAGAGGGAGGCAGAGAGGGGAAGGGAGCGAGGGGGAGGGGAGTGAGGGGGAGAGAGAAATAGAGAGAAGGGAGGGGAAGAGAGAGAGAAATGGAGAGATAGATGGAGAGGGGAGAGAGGTGAAAATGTGAGGGAAAAGGGAGAGAGAAAAGGAAAGAGAGAAGAGAAGAGAGAGAGTGGAAACAAAGAGAAGAGAGGGAGGGAGGAGAAGAAGAGGGAGAGAGACATGGAGGGAGAGGGTGAGAAAGAGAGAGGGAGAGAGAAAAAGAGAGGAAGATGGAGAAAGAGAGAGGGGAGGAGAGGAAGATGGAGAGAAGGGTGAGAGAGGGAGTGAAGGGACGAAAGAGAAGGGGGGGAATGTGTGAGAGAGAAGGGGATATTTATGTATAATGTTAGCACTGCGGGCGACAAACTCAGGGGCAGCCCGGGTGGCAAAAGCCCTAGTTACGCCACTGCTGCTGGGGTGCAGTCATGTACACATGTGGGCAGGTTTCATTTACAACTTGACAGAATAGGTTTTTTTCAGTGAGCTGTGGGATTCACCTGTTAGTATGATTTACCCACCTAATAGGAAATAGGTACTTATACAAAGTATAAGTATTAAAACTATTAAATAGGTATTAAACAAATTAAAATATATGTTTGGTTCTCACTCAGACTGTCAGAATACTCCCTTGGGATCAATATGGCATAAAATTTATTAGTGTTCCTAAATAAAAAAAATTATAAAACTCTGAAAACTATAAAAACAAATTGAGAGAGATCCGGATACTCCAACTATAGGGCTCACTCGTCTGATATTATTATGGAGGTAGACCCACAATAAATCGAAAACTTCCTCCAAGAAAAAAAGAAAGCTTAACCTTTTCTCTTGATATTCCTATTGGATGGCAATTAATAAATTGTCACCAGGGGCTACTTTTAGTTTGAATGTGAAACCTATACTTTGTCCTAATAATGTAGGTAGAATCTATATTGGTATAGATCTGACTTTCCATAGATCTATAACTGACTATAAGTATAATGCAATTCCTACTTACAGGACGTACAGTATATGGTAAATATAAGCCCACATACTCCCACCACTATGTCACGCTAATGGCCAAAATAACCCTTTCCCGTGGGTAAGTCGGTGGCTGTAAGTAAGCGGGCCGACTGGAATCCCTCGAGTTAGTCTTTTGATGGGTACTTATACAAAGTATAAGTATTAAAATGGGTATTAAAAGTATTAAATGGGTATTAAACAAAAATAGAGTAATAAAGAAAATCTGCATGACACAAAGCCCATTAATAAAAATTAATTGTACTTCCAATAATGGTTGGCTGGGTTCAAAACCCTATATAATATGTGTACATTATTCATTATATGTAACTGTTATTAATATGTATACATATACATTATGTAAGTATAATTGGTTTGTATTAATGGAAATGTCTGTGTGCTGTACATTATTATTGTATTCATCTTTGCTTATTAAAGTGCCCTTTTCCTGGGAGGTATCCATGCCCTGTCATGCAGAATGTAGAACCTGCCCAGCTGTGTAAACAGCATCACCCGCAGCAGTAACATCATTGGTGAATATACTGTTGCAAGGACAAGCTAAACAAGGTGGAGGAGGATAATAGTGAAGAGAATGTGAGGACTAAAATGGCAAAAGTATTTAATATATTTCACTAAAATGTTAATAAAAAGTAGAAGATATCCATTTTAATTCAATGTGATCCTTTACGCAAGGCACTTTGGTCTTTTTGGGACAGATTAATTTCGTAGAACCTCAAGACAAAACACTGCCCTGTAGAGTGGCCCACTCCCTTCAAAATGCCATAAATATCATCAACAATAAATAAAAGGCTTGCATGAATTTTTGATATAATTTATTACTGTGGAAATTTGATGGAAGCTGCAGTGCACAAATACAGTATTTATTACTAACCCCCAGGCTTCTTATGTATTAGCTAAGAAACAGATGATGGAAGTTTAACTTCTTCTATTCCATTATACCAGCCCTCCCAGCTCAGAAAGTGTTAATATTAAAAAAATGAGTATAAAAAGCAGAAAATTGTTAAATCCCCTCTTTTTCAAAGCTCCTTTGAAGATTTTCAAAGTCTTTCTGCACAAGGCCATGTTTCTTCCTCTTCTCTCTATAATTTACTATCATTACCCATAATATCTCGCCTTGAAGATTTTGTGTGCTGTTTTTTTAGCCTATTTTTTTCTCCTCTTAAGTTACATTATGTTTTCTAACACTGCGAGTTTTCAGCTAAGTAGAACCAAGATCTGACATCCAAGCTTCCCTTTTAGATGAAAGATGAGGGAGTTTGTTGAGGGGATACATTAAGGCCCATTTTTACGCAGTAATAATTCACTAGAAAGGCATTTTTGCCAACTGTCCCATTTTTTCTGGGACAGTCCTGTTTTTGATGTTCTGTGACAGATTGTTAAATCCTTGAGAAATGCCCCATTTTCGCAGGAGGTAAACATTCAATATTTGTAATTGCTTCAGTAAATGTAGACACATATTTAATATATACGTCTACATATGAGACTTTAATAATCAGCATTTTTTTAATTCAAGAAAAAAATACAGCATTTAATTTATTAAACAGACACTGTCAGCCAATAGGAATTTGGTTTAATCTTAAAGAGCATTAAAACTGGTTATACATGGTACTAGTCATTTTCTTTTATAGAAAACCATTACCAAGGCATTCAGCACTTTGAATGTCACCTCTATTGGTCATGTGAGGCTCAATATGCTAATTTTCAGTTTATGTACTTCATAAGTTGGGGGGGGGGGTTCTAACCTTAAGACAACATTGGTTTAGACATCACAAAGACAGACAAGCAGATTGTTATTCCAGTTAGCACATCAAATTTAGCTAATTAATATGCAGCAAGGTATAATTTGCACACAAATACTGCACAGACAATGCTGAATTTATCAGGGATCTCTCACTTTAGGAAAAAAAAGGTAATACAATTTATAACCATTTTTTTAATGCTCTTTAAGAATAACTTAAATTTTTTAAAAATTGATTTTGGGGAGACAGAGCCCCTTAATATTATTATTGATTGGGCTGTAGTAGGGTGACCATTGCATTGTTTGTTAAAATAACTTCGATTCATATCTACTGAAAGTCCTAGCACTTTTAAATATCATTAAATTACAAATTGATATTTGCAAAAGCAGCAACTGCAAGTATACTTGTGTCTTCTCTACACTGACAAACTAGGTTAACCAGCAATGTACTAACATCCCACGTTAATAAAATTGCTATTTACGATTCATTTTAAAGGATCACTGTGGTCAAAAGAAGTAAATAATCATTTTTAAAGACCTACACGTGGAAATAAGCATCATGCTTTTAGATTGTAAGCAACAAACAATACAGCCTCTAAATTATTACATTTAGATGCAATCATACTGCTGTGGAATCTGAGATTTTAGGTTCCAGTGATCAACTTATTGAGGTAGTAGGAGATTTTGAATATACAGGAAATGTGTGTCTGCACAATGGAAACATGACAGATACATCTGCAAGTGCATTCATTCAATCTAATGGACATTTCATTTGTTTATAACATTACACCCTGTTGCAGGTTACACTTTGGGCTTAGAAAACACTCTTTCGTAGTTAGAAAGACCTTCCACTATATAAACAGAAAAATGGTAGAATCTAGAGAGACAGAGCTATATGTCAAACATAAATATTTTTTAATAACAGAAAATTCTGAATGGTTAGGTTTGCCGTGGACTCCTTGCTCACTGTGCCTTTGGGAGTACAGCTGCACCTCACTGACGAGGCCCACAGAGGACGAAAAGTGTCTGGAGTTTGCTGTGTCTCCTTTGCAGGGTAGAATCGCCTGGTATTTCAGGGCTGGATCACTCTTTTGAGCAAGACCAGACTGATCTACTACAGGATATTTCTCCCTGTGAAGGGCACAAGTGAGCTAAAAGAGGTTGCTGTCTGAGTAGGTAACCAGACCTATAGAACAAACCTACTTCAGGTATTGTCCGTTCTCAGATTGAGCACCTCTTATTTTGTTGGTGAAATTAAAAATTTGAAGAAAAAGAGTAATCAGGAAACAAAAGACAGTAAAATAAAGGAGATGTAGATAGAAATAAAAGCAATTTACTAAAATGATGTACAATTTAAATAACAATTAAATGTCTGTTATAGAGAGGTCTAACTGTGCACCGTGAAGGAAACTTAATAATTAATAATTCTAAACATTTTGTTGTCCCAATAAAATTATACAAAAAATAATTACAGTAATTTTATAGTACTTTATACAAGAGAGTTATTAAATATTTGAACACTTCTTAACATGTATCAAGCAATATAACTAATCAATTTTAGAAAATGGTTGGTGTCAATCTCGCCAGATTTGGGGGACTACGCTCACCCCAATTCTCTCTCTCTCTATGGGTCGCAACTTTTTGTTCAGATCTCGACACCAGCAGACACTTTCAGACGACAGCATAATTTCTGAAGAGACAGGCACCATCAGACCCCTTTTCTTAGGATCTAAGTATCACACACCATGTACCTTTGATTAGTACAAGCAGACTCTGACACCACCTTTGTTTAGTGTGTCCAAAATCAGACTGCCCTTCTTTATTGTTACAGAGATATATCAAAACACAGAAAGATCTCACTCCGCCCACATGCCCAACCCCTCCTCCTGTGGGCAATAGCTTGTTACTCTCTCACCACCTGGGAGATGTCTATCCCATGATACATTCCCCATATCTTACTTGCTAGATCTCAACTTACAGGGTTATAAAACTAAATTCCCCCCTTCCACACTAAAGCCAGTGGATTCGTGCGTGGCTGCCTCTCAAAGCCATATAAATTCTTTAGAATTCCTTAACCCTTTATATATCCCAGATATGACTGCCTACTATCCTACTTCTAATACAGAATGTTAATGTTATTCAATGACAGTACTATATGCACTTATTACATCCATCATATATCTACATGTATGCATTACACCCATGATATAACTGTTAAGCAAGTTGTTAGTACCTTCTAACCACACATATAATAACTGATAAACCCCAAACAGTCCAGTGGGCCCTTCTGTTCATAACAGTTGGTACTTATACAGTAGACATTAGCCTAACTGATGCAGAAACTGGTTATGCGTTGCTTTACTGAGTCATATTAATCACCTGCATCTGATCCATTACCAACACCCGCTAACAAAAATAAATATACCTAATAAATTGTTACCAATCCACCCATCATGGCCACCCCGATCAACTCTCCACTCCTTTCCCACTATCTCTGTCCTGTAGTGTTACTGCACACAGACCATTATACAAACTTTGGTCCATTGTACCAACTCAGAAACAAACTTCTAACTTTCCTACGTCCTCTTTACTACAACTAGCTATATTGTTTTTACTTTTGTTCTGTTCTCTTATTCTGTATTTTATATAATTGTACTCTAATTGCAATATTGTGCTACTCTTGTAATTTTGAGCTATGGCTGTAATTATGAGCTACCATATTTATCGGCGTATAACACGCACTTTTTTTCCCTAAAAATAGGGGGCAAATGATGTGTGCGTGTTATACGCCGATATAATGTTAAGGACCGTGTCTCTTTCCCTCCCCCCTCCTCATCCTCAACCCCCCCTCCTCATTCTAAACCCCCCTCCTCATTCTAAACCCCCCCTCCTCAACCTAAACCCCCCTCCTCAACCTAAACCCCCCTAAATACCTCCCCCTCTCCCCTCACTTACCTGCTTCTGCTCCGGCCTCCCCTCCTTCTTGACCCGGCGCGCATGTGACGTCACATGCGCGCCACGCCATTAGCATATACCGGGTGCCGGCGATAATACGCCGATAAATACGGTATATACTTCATTTTACAATTTGTAAAGCACTTTGGACAAAACTGTTACACAAATATAAAAATCTGTCCCACTGGCTTAGTATTCACAATAGTGACCTCCTCCAACCTACTGTTGATATTTCACCTCCACCATTTGTTTTGCATACCATTTACAATGTAAGTTAAGGACCTCTACTCATTTTGTATCAACATGTTTAACTGAACTGTTATGCATCATGTATTTACTGCAGTCAGTGTATTTATCTTTTGTAAGTAATACTGTATAAAATGGTGGTGCTTTGTAAATAAATATTAATAATGCTATTAATAATACAAACCTTCCTCTTATTAATCAAATTTATACAGAGCAAATATGGCTCCAGGCAGTGGTTAACACTGAGTGTGCTATACAATCTTACCAGCAGGACCTGGCCACCCTGCAAGGTGATACTTTGTGTGCCCATAATATAATGAGGTGCCCCAATGATATCAATATCCATCAGAATAATACATTTCCGGGAAGCTCCACCTCTACTCTTCACTACAATGGCAAAGCATTGCTCTGTGAAATTAGTAAAGGCAAATATAGGCCTGTTGGCGTAGGTACCAATCTTTAACTACAAAAGTAGTTCATATTTCATGAACTGTTTGACATTTTTAGAAAATTCAGCTTTCTACTTTCAATGATTGCTTTTATTTTCTTGAAATTTTCAACTCACACCATTTGAGACAGAGGTGAATTTAAGTTTTTCATGCATATGCGTCTTTCTTTAATATAAACTAGCCGCAAAACAGGGCCCATAGTCCTAAACGGGATCCATGTTAAATGGACCTGAGCCATTTAAGAAAGGTAATTAGCATATCACTACCCAGAATCCTTAGCTGCAGTGGAAATATTGTATACTGAGAAGTTTTGTAGGACATCATGTGTCTCAGTTTGCCTGAGACATGCAAGTTTACACAGATTTATCTTTTCTTTCTTTTTTTCAATATCTAATTGTGTTCAGTATAGCTGCAATATGACAGCTTAAGTTCAGTGGTGACCTTCCTGAGGTCCTTCAATGCCATGAGAAAAATACCACTATATGGGACCACCACCTTGATACTGACCTGAGTATACACCATAACTGTTGTGCAAAACATCCATCTGTTCTAATAGCATGCTGGGAGCTCCCATATAAAATAAGGTGACAGCTCACTTAGCACCCAAAACTAAAATTACAACAGGGCCAGAAGCGATTCCAAGAGATAAAACCACAAGCATGAGGCAACTTTTTTAGCCAACCCATAATTCTACAAAGATAAAAACTCAGACATAATGCTTATTAGGACCATATGCTAATCAGATTCGTAGCTGCTCAAAAAGGCTCTACAGTAGAAGCTTTTTTTGTGAAAGCTACCTATCCATCTCAATCGGATCAATTACAAACCTTCCCATACACTTCTGTATTCATACCCAGCCACTTATCCCATTGTCCCTAAGCATGTTCTCTCATGGCATGGAAGGGGTTGAAAATTAAAATACATCGGAAGGAGATTTCAGACCCTCTGCCAATCACCCCTGTAAACCTCGGGAACCCAGGAGATTCCCTCCTCTTACCCTGAAGGTATTCCCTCCTCTGCTTACCCTGATCCCTACTTACACATATAACCATAGGGGTCTATTTAGACCCCCATGGCACCTAACAACTAACCCCTGCCACAGGCGTTCATAACAGACCCCCTGTGGCAGTGTAAATTAACCCCTATGCAAGACCCCCGAGGTATCTGAACAATATCCTAGCCAGGAAGGTCCTGCAAGTACCTCCATGGCATCTAATATAAGTATATGCCACGGCGCTGTACCCCTATGCATCTAAATTCAACCTCAATTCACGGGGTCCTAATAATTCTATTATGGTACTATGAGTACATTTTAGTTAACATGGTTGTCTATAGGGTTTAACAGGGATTGGGGATTGAAGGAGGAGGGGAATCCTGAGGGTTAAAGAGGGAAATCCCTGGGGTTTCCTGATTTAATATGCTTTAAATTGGGAAATCCTGAAGAACCCAGGGCTCATAAGGGGTATGGGTACTAGAGGGGGATCCATGAGATCCACAAAGTATTGTTGATGTTTAGTGTGTTGGGGGACATTTTTAATCCATTAATTGTGCTGGATATAAGAAATCAAGCTTCCTATCTGACTAAGATGTTATAGTGATCATCATGGGCGTAGGAGCCCAAAAAAATCTGTGGGGAATAATTCAAATCTACTCCCAGGACAGGAAGCAGGGGAGGATCTACTGCCAATGCACTGGCCTTAAATTGCCCTACCCAATATACTGAATATTATAAATAGCTCCCCAGTGCAGGCAGCACTCATGCAGGCCCAGACCAATAAGTTGTGTTGATTCCCCCTATATGCATTTACCTGATGATGTCAGATGCTCCCTACACTTTCTCTGCATCACTGTTTACGTTCAAACTGAGGGTTTCATCTCATATCAGTGTTTTTGTGTTCTTTGTGCCTTATGCGTTTTCTGTCATTTAGCGATTATTTCAACTACCTTTCTGAAGCAGAGCATGATCCCCTCCTTTCGGAGACTGGGCCGCAGGGCAGTATTCCAACATGATAAAGACCCCAAACACACCTCCAAGACGACCACTGCCTTGTTAAAAAAGCTGAAGGTAAAGGTGATGGACTGGCTAAGCATGTCACCAGACCTAAACCCTATTGAGCATCTGTGGGGCATGCTCAAACGGAAGGTGGGGAAGTGCAAGGTCTCTAACATCCACCAGCTCTTATGTCATCATAGAGTAGTGGAAGAGGACTCCAGTGGCAACATGTGAAGCTCTGGTGAACTCCATGCACGTGAGGGTTAAGGTAGTGCTGGAAAATAATGGTGGCCACAAAAAATATTGACACTTTGGGCCCAATTTTGACATTTCCACTTAGGGGTGTACTCACTTTTGTTGCCAACGTTTAGACATTAATGGCTGTTGAGTTATTTTGAGGGGACAGCAAATTTACACTGTTATACTTGTACATAGTAGCAGAGTGTAATTTTTTCAGTGTTGTCACATAAAAAGATATAATAAAATATTTACAAAAATGTGAGGGGTGTACTCACTTTTGTGAGATACTGTATATGCCTTACAAGAGCTCCATGGCACCTACCATAAACTCCTATGCCACGGCGCTATACCCCTATGCATCTAAATTCAACCTCAATCCAAGGGGGTCCTAATAATTATATTATGGTACTATGGGTACATATTAGTTAACATGGTTGTCTATATAATAGAGGTTATAAATAGAGATGTCGCGAACAGTTCGCCAGCGGACTATTCGCGGCGATTTTGACATGTTCGCGTTCGCAGCGGACGGCGAACACATGCGCTTTTCGGTTCGCCCCCTATACTTTATAATTGAGGAAACTTTGACCCTGCACCTCACAGTCAGCAGACACAATCTAATTGCATATGCCTGCCTGCCAGCGTGTGTGTGTGACAGGCTAACACCTAACAGCTTATATTGTGCTTATTTTCACTACTCATACCTGGTGGTGTAACATACCATTTTTTTCCTGTAATCTAATTTCAGTTGCCTGCCTGTGCCAGGCTCACAGCTTATATTGTGCTCAGGGACATAAAACAACACTTTTTTGACTGTAATAGATTGAATAGCAATTGCCTGCCTACAGGCGTGTGTGTGAAGCCTATTGCATTTACTCTGCCAACTATTGCCAGTGCACAGTGATACGTCATATCTGGTGCAACCGTAGTGTACAGTGACATAAAACAACACTTTTTTTACTGTAATCGATTGAAGATCAGTTGCCTGCCTACAGGCGTGTGTGTGAGGCCTACAGCGCCTATTCTGCCAACTTTTGCCAGTGCACAGTGACACTCATATCTGGTGCAACCTAGTGTACAGTGACATAAAACAACACTTTTTTGACTGTAATAGATTCAATAGCAATTGCCTGCCTACAGGCGTGTGTGTGAGGCCTACAGCACCTACTCTGCCAACTTTTACCAGTGCACAGTGACACTCATATCTGGAGGCACATTACATTGCACGCGCAGTGCCCCAAATTTGAAGTGGGAGGACCGACCAAGCATCTTTTTCCATCTCCCTGTTCCAAAAATCAATGCCATATACACGTCCCCTAATAGTGGACGTAACAGGGATTAAACCGATAGGAATAGTAATACTTAACAGTACACACCTTATAATAACGCAGACAGAGGCAACGCAGAGAGAGGAGTCTGAAGAAGAGGAGTCAGAGGAGGAAGGTGGCTTTGAGGAGGTGGAAGACCAAACACAGCAGGCGTCCCACGGGGCTTGTTGTCACCTTTCGGGGACCCTTGGTGGCTGGGTGGAGGAAGAGATCTTCAATGACATCAGTGAGGACAAGGAACGGGACATGGCTAGCTTGGTATCCAACCTTGTGCAAATAGGGAGTTTGCGGTTGTGCAAAGGGACTATTTGCGGTTGTTTGCAGTGCATTAAACGGGGAGATTGGGCTGTTACTGTGAAGTGGGTGTAACTCTTACACTACCTGATCGATTCAACATCATACCTGATGTTTTAAAGCATGTTATTCCAAAAATTTAGGTATGTTAGGTGATTTATGCCCTTTATGGCTTAAAACCAGACTCTGCATCAACTATGTAATTTTCCGTGGGTGTTTTGCCATGGATCCCCCTCCGGCATGCCACAGTCCAGGTGTTAGTCCCCTTGAAACAACTTTCCCATTGCTATTGTGGCCAGAAAGAGTCCCTGTGGGTTTTGAAATTCGCCTGCCCATTAAAGTCTATGGCGGTTCGCCGGGTTCGCCCGTTAACGAACATTAGATAGAAGTTCGCGTCCGCTGTTCGCGAACCTAAAATTTGATGTTCGCGACATCACTAGTTATAAGGGATCAGGGATTGAAGGAGGAGCGGATTCCTGAAGGTTCCCTTTAGCAAGTTAAAGAAGGAAATCCAATGGGTTTTCTGATTTAATATGCTTTAAATGGGGAAATCCTGAAGAACCCTGGGTATGGGTACTAGAGGGGGCTCCATGAGATCCCCCATGTATTGTTGATGTGTTGTGTGTTGGGGGGACATTTTTAACCCCTTAATTGTGCTGGATATAAGAAATCAAGCTTCCTATCTGACTGTGGTTTTATAGTGATCATCATGGGCGAAGGAGCCAAAAAAAATCTGTGGGGGTTAATTAATCTCTACTCCCAGAATGCACTGGGGCCCTGCTGCAGTGCCCCTCAAAAACCTTTTTACCTCTGCCCTACCCAATATACTGAAAATTATATACAGTATATATATATATATATATATATATATATATAAATAAATATTTAATTTTATATATATAGTTAGATTTTTGTTATATATATATAAATAATTGTTGTGGTGAACTACCTACTCATAAGGTTCACAACACAAGCTGAGATCCCACTTCATGCTGATGATAGCCAGAAAGCATGAAACAGCTGTACATGGATAGGATTCTCGGCTTGTGTAAAATCCAACCTTGGCTTTACATTAAAGCTGTGGGATACAGCAGGCATAAGCTTAAAGGAAGAAATGTTTGAAAATTGCTATGGATTGAAGAGTGAGGCATTTGTGGGCACATTTGCACGTCCCAGCTCAGCTTCCCAGAATGCAGTGTAATAACTGTTTTTTTTCGGAATTCTGAGCTGGAAGCAGGTTTTTTTAACTTGTTTTAGTCATTCAGATGTGAACACAGATGTACTATTTATTTACTATATATATATATATATATATATATATATATATATATATATATATATTAAATAAATACATATATGTTTATGAAAAATATATATATAAATTTTGAGTCAAAGCTTTCAGGTGAGAGACATATTGCTACATTGCACTTGTGTGAGCACCATTTTGAGCAGTCAGTCAGCCTTTCTGATCCATCCACAAACAGACATTATATGTCAGACATTAATGAGTGATTCTTACCATCAATTACTGATTCGCCTTTAAGGCATTGTATCCATTGCCTTGTGCTCATCACTTGGGTCTGAGCATGTCTAGTCATTTGTAACTGGACTGTTAAACAATGGACCCAATGCCTCAGAGGCTAATCAGTAATTAATAGCAAACAACTGATAAAGTACTTGTTATTAATTCATTTTAAATTATATTAAATTGGAACCTCTGCCATATCACATTATTATGTTAATTTGAATGAAAGAGTAAACAAAAGTTAGGATGAATTACATATTCTTTTTCTGGTGGATGTGTTTATTTCAAACTACTAGGAGGCCTGAAATCAGGAATCTTTAAACTCTTAATATTAAAATGAAACAGTGCTTTTCAAAAAAATATTTATAACATGAGCAGTTCATTCTCTCAACTATATTTAAGCAAACATGTTGAGAAAAAATGTTAGCACTTTAGGTAATAAATATCCTTGACAGCAAAAAGTATAGTGCATACCAAACTAACAAGAACTTGCATGTTGGTAGTTAACTAGATATTGACTGTGATAATTATGCTCCCTATAGACAGAATAAAGTTACAATACAAAGTTCTTAGAAAATTACCAAATAATTTAATCATAATTGGGTAAAGCAGAACAGCCTGGATAAAAAAGCAAAGGCTAGAATGAAATTTGTGTTTGTCCAATGGTGGAATGTGCCAGAGAGTTGGTGGTGGGGTTCAATGACTAGGTGACTTTATTTACTGTTCAGGCAACTAGAGCCTCATTCAAGCCCGTTATTACCTCCAAACTGAACTTTTGACTGTGGGTCAAATTTTTTCTAAACATTTCAATGGATTCATTTGTCTATTACCCGTAATTACAGGCTCACAGCCTCAACATGCAAACCATGAACCCATAAGTAGCATTTTAGAGGGCATGATCATGTGATCTTGCAATAATTAAGCAAGTCCGTAAGCTACTTTTTAGACAGAGTCAATAGTAAATGAGACAGCCATCATGTCGTCAGTAAAACATGGAGGTTACAATTAACCTGCAATTGTAGGCTAAGCATTAATACACGAAAATAAGTAAGGTTTGCAGATCGAGTTGCACTCAAGCAATCTTGAAATACATTAAAGCACCTGTTTAAGTCCATGTGGGTGGCCTGATATGTATTAACTCCTTGATTCCCAAGATCGATAAGGTTAGAAATAATTTTTCTTCATTGCAGATTTGCAAGCTTGAGACTGTTATGCAATTAATTATAATGCCTTTCATTGCTTTCCAGTATTTAAAATACAATATTGTGTGTTTATTTGCTTTTACAGTGTTACGATCAGGTGCTTAACCCACTTGCGAGTCCTATGTAGTACTCATATAATTTTTTTTATACATTTGCGATTTAAGGGTTTGAAGGCAATTGTGGGCATGTTGAAATTTTGTAATTGAATATGGACTTTGCGTCTTTAGCACTGGTAACTTTTGCAGGCATGAAAAATCAAAGGAGGAGATAGGACGGAGTTACATTTTTGACAACCGCAGGGATTTTGAGTACGTAACTCGCAATTGGAATGCGAGTAGCTACAAGTAGCCAATTGAATTTCAGCAACATTTACGGCTACCTTACAGGTTAAAGCGATTGCGATTTGCCCAGTTTAATAGGGCTCCTAGTTTTTAGGGAGGTGCGGATTGTGTGTAGATTTGGAGATGACTGATGTGCAATAGGATTTTGTTACAGCGAAGCAGTGCTAGCAGTGGGGAGAGTGGGACCCCTCCACCACCCACATTAAAATGATAGGTAAAAGAAATGTGTGTTGCCATGGAGAAAATACAATACACATCTTCATTATATCTGAGAAAATTATATTCCTAACGTGTTTACAACAATACAGATAAAAGACATAGGGATTATGTAATTAATGTATATGGAAATTTGATGAACTCACAATAAGCCTGTCCAATAGATGTAATATTAATATATCACTCTAATGCAGTGCATTTATATAAAAAGGATACATTACCAATATTCCAAAGTAGTAATTTACAGAGAAAAATGTCAGTCCTATGATAGGTGAGCTGTCTCATATTATTTTAATCTTGTTTACAGGACTAGAACACAATGTCCAACAACACAAAGACAGATAATATAATTCAGAGAAAAACACTGAAATGATTATATTTGTACACAAAGTCCAATTTATACTCTTCAGAATTTAAAGGAACAGTGACAGATTACATTAAGTAAAATCAAACCATGCTTTATTAAAACATAACTGATCTTTTCTTCCCTTGGTATATTTGTAAGATATTCACTTTTAAAGTGGTACCAATCAGAAATGTGTTAGCAATTTGCAAGTGGTTCTAGCAAACAAAGTTTAAAAATCACAGAAATTGAGATATGCAAAGTGCATCATGTACTCAAGAATTGGTCAGTGTACCCATGAAATGACAGTAAGTTGGCCATGCTTTCTGAGACAGACTTATTCATTTCTAAAACAAAGCAGAACACTTTGAGAAAGTAAAGCTGAGGTATACAGTATTTCATTAATTACTTATGCTTGGTGTTCCAATGTCATCTGATGGGACTCTTTTAGGTTCATGTATGAAGCAGAATTCCAGAGGATAGCAAGAAGAAACAAGGAGACCTTCTACAACGAGTGATGTAAAGAGATTGAAGAAGATAACCGAATGGGTAAATCAAGAGATCTCTTCAAGAAAATTGGTACTTTTTATGCAAAAGTGGGTGTGATAAAAGACCAAAATAGTGGGGCTTAACAGAAGAAGATCAGATAAAGAAGAGGTGGCAGGAATAGACTGAAGATCTATACAGGAAGGATCTTAACAGCAGTGATGACCTCAATCATTTGTCCAATGAGTTGGAGTCAGACATCTTGGTGAGTGAAATGAGATGGGCCCTAGGATGTCATGCTGATAATAAGGCTGCAGGAGGTGATGGAATCCCAATTGAACTATTCAAAATTCTACAGGATGATGCTGTGAAAGTGTTACTTGCCTTATGCCAACAATGGCCAATAAACTGGAAAAGGTCAGTCTACATCCCAATCCCAAAAGAAGGCAGCGCCAAAGAGGGCTCCAATTATCGAACAATTGTACTTATTTCACATGCCAGAAAGGTAATGCTTAATATTCTACAAGCTCGACCCCAACACTATATGGACCAGGAGCTACCAGATGTGCAAGCTGGATTTCGCAGAGGAAGAGGCACAAGAGATCAAATTGCCAATATCCGCTAGATGATAGAGAAAGCAAGAGAGTTCCAAAAAAATATTTACTTCTGCCTCATAGACTATTCTAAAGCTTTTGACTGTGTGGACACCAACAAAATGTGGCATGTCCTTGAAGAGATGGGAGTACCAGATCATCTCATCCTCCTCCTAAAGAATCTGTTTGTGGACCAAGAAGCCACGGTCAGAACCGAATATTGGACAACAGAATGGTTCAAGATCGGAAAAGGAGTGCAACAAGGTTGTATATTGTCACCTTATTTATTCAACTTATAGGCAGAATACATCATGAGTAAGGCCAGGCTGGATGAATCCAAAGCCGGAATCAATATTGCTGGAAGGAATATCAACAACCTCAGATACGCCGATGATACTACTCTGATGGCTGAAAGTGAGGAGGAACTAAAGGACGTATTGATGAGGGTAAAAGAAGAGAAAAGGTTGGCCTGCTGCTCAATGTAAAAAAGACGAAGATCATGGCAAACAGCAATCTCACTCAATAACAGATTTTATTTTCCTTGGGTCCAAGATCTCTGCAGATGGTGACTGTAGTCATGAAATTAAAAGACATTTGCTTCTGGGAAAAAAATCTATGGCAAGCTTGGACAAGTTTTTAAAAAGTAAAGATATTAAACTATCAACCACGGTCTGCACAGTTAGAACTATGGTATTCCCAGTAGTAACATACGGATGTGAGAGCTGGACCATAAAGAAGTCTGAGCGCCGTAGAATTGACACCTTTGAATTGTGGTGTTTGAGAAGACTGCTTAGAGTACCTTGGATTGCAAGAAGATCTAATAAATCAATACTTTAGGAAATCAAGATAAACTGTTCACTAGAATGTATGATCATGAGGCTGAAGCTCAAATATTTTGGCCATATTAGACGGCAGAATTTCCTAGAAAATACTCTGATGCTGGGAAAGATTGAAGGCACAAGAAGAAGGGGACGACAGAAGCGGAGATGGATAGATGAAGTCACTGAAGCAATGAACATGAATTGGTGGAGCTCAGAGGGGCAGTGGCTGACAGATGCACCTGGCGTGATATGGTCCATAGAGTCACGGAGAGTCGGACGCAACTAAACAACAACAAATGAAGCAGCATGATTATACATTTCTTCAGAATGCCACAATGTATATATGTGCAGTTATGAATATTCTCATTAACACAGGCACTGGCTTTATGATTTTAACTTGATTGATTTGCTAGTGCATTGTGGAAAACATAGTGCTTCCAATGAAAGTGTAACCTGGTTTTGCTCTTTGCATACTCATTGATATTTTGTCGTTTTGTAACTTTAATGATCCTCACTTATTGAAAGTATATTGTAAATGCATTTGCCCGTCAAACACGACAGCAACAAAATTTGAAGGCTGGCAAAGCTGTTTGCCACACAATGCGGGCCTTGCGATGAGCGCCTTGCAGGCCTCAGCCAACCCTCAAATTTCACACACCACAGGGAGCGCTAATGGCGCTCATTGCGAGCCTCTCCTCTTCTCTACTTTACTCGCAATTACCACAACTATTATATGTGATGAACACCATTTAATGTCTTATCTGATTGCATGTTCTGTAGTAGCAGAACACTAAAATACAAAGTTGTATAATTACCACAAATAGCTTTGGAGTTTACAAACAAATTGGATATATTACTTTGGCCTACTTGGCGTTTAGCACACACCATTTCCATCTTAAGTCTTTGTGCCTATACTTTAGGACCTTTTATTATGGAGTATGGGGGATATACATTGTGACAGGTAGGAGAGGATCAGGCTGTTGAAGCCATGAATTCACCTGGATTCCTACTTTTCTAAAATTTGTCCAAGATGCCAGGTACAAGTAATTTTTGTACTCATTCATACTGTTCATTATTATCAGGAGTATTGGACTACATGATAAACAGACACATTGAAATATTATTGAGGCTCTTTGACTACAGTTTGGCTATATCAATGAGGAGTTTGTTTCTTGGACAAACAATTATTGGTAAATATTATTGGGACCCTTTGGCTACATTAGTAAGCAGTCTTGATTTTGTGGGTTTTATTTGAGATTCCCAGTTTACAACGGCCCCCTTATACACATATGGACTTTCTAAGTGTAATATCCTCATTTAAGGTATAGGAGTGTTATTATTTTTTCATATGGTCATTAGGATTAGAGCCTGTTTTTCTGATTGATTTATGACAATCAAATAATTTAGTTATCATTGAGTTTATGTGATATGTGGTTGGATTTTTAATTAATTAGGTTATGTGTGTGTGTATGTATTTCATAGGAAATTTTATAATGGAAACATATGCCCACGTCCTTCTAAACAAATGTACTGTGACTGGGTCTCAGTTGAAAACGTCTAACTGTTTAACAAGGGTGGTCCCTTCATTGGTCTCATTGACCTTCTTCTGATTTGTTTCTTTTTCCCAAAACCTAATACAGGTGTACTGTTCAACCCTTATTTTGCATGTGTTCTTTTATTTTGCTGTGTATTTAATAGAGCTGTTACATTGGATGTACAGTTGAGGACCTATTTACAAGTCGCTAATAGTCTTTGAAGTGTACAGATACAGATGAGCCCTATCCTTAGTTGTGGTACTCTTTGAGAAGTGTTTGGCGTGCAAGGCTGTTGTCTGTAAAGGTATACATGTGTTTGTGTAAGGCCATTACAGTAAACTGATAGTACAGTAATCTCAATATGCCAGAAAAATAAAGTAAATAAAGTAAGCTCTTTTCATGTTGAATCTCATTTTTAGTTCACCATTAATTAACATTAAAAATACATGTGGAAACAGCAGCACATATTTAGTCAGAAAATCTAATTTAAAAACACAGTTTACCTCATTAATGACTGCTGTTGTACCCCTCTGCACTTCTGTCATTGTCCAGACCAATACTGAAAATAAAACAGACTGAGATAACATTAATTAGACAGGTGGACAACCTTGAGCATGCTCACTTTGGTGATGCAAGGAGTTATGGGATGGTAACTATAGCCCCTTATCCAACAGAGCATGATCCAGGTTACCAAATCTGCCTAATATATATTATGTTAGTTTAAATGTTTGTTCTTTTTTTTCAGCAGTAATACGAAGTAACATTTCTTGATTTAAATTTACTTTTTGTGGTATAATGTTTTACTATATTGTCTTGTGATTAACTAAAGCTGATAGTTGGCAATATATTTTTAAAAAGCAAATAACTTTTACATTTCAATCCAAGTGATTCAAAAGTTTTTTTATGTGGCTATACACAGTTTACTTATCATGCATAAGCTCTTTTTTTCTACCTAAAGTTATGCACACTTGGACCCACCCATAGAGGCAGAAAAATGCCTCTGAAAATGTTTTTAAGTCAGATCTGCCCATTCAAACACTATAGACCTTCAATTGAGTTGGATATAAAGCTTGATTGATAATATCCAACAAAATTAAGGAGTTAACATTGCACTTGACAGCACAAAACTCCCCTATAACCTCTCCCCCTATGAGCCTGGGGATCCCCAAAATTCCTCTATATACAGTGCTGTAAAAGGGAGAACCTGAGGCATTCTCCCCTCCCACTAGGAGAGAACCACAGGGATTCCCTCCTCCCAAGTGCAGGAGGAAACCCCAGAGGATTCCCTCCCCCACTCAGACCCAATGCCCACTGTCAACTATAACCATGATGGTCTATTGAGATCCCCATGGCACCTAAAATGTGTCGCTGTGCCACATGCACTTAAATGCTAACCCCTACCATGGGGTCCCTAATGGACCCCTGTGACAGACATAGACAACCCCTATGCCACAGGGTCGTATGAGGTTGTAGGGGATGATCATAAGTGGGGTTTTAAACCCCCTGCCAATAACTTATATTTTTATTTCCTCCCCTGCCATTTTTAAACACTTACACGCAGACTCATAGCACCATAGCCTTGCAGCAGTGTTTTTTTTTTAGATGTAGCAGCATCAGGGCTACGGTCAAAAAGAACTGATGTGTAATCCGGTCATTAAGTGGGTATTAGAGTGGTTGGGATTTCCATAGGTCCTTACAATTCGCAAAAAAGCTCTTGCTATTGTGATAAGATTTTTTTTGCGCACCTACGGATGTGGATTTGCATAGAGCTCCAAAATGGTAGATTCCACTGCAGCATAATTTCATATTAAAGGTAATATGTTAAAGGCTTCCTTATATTTTGCCTTTCTAAAGACAGTTTGGCCATTATCAAGTGTAAGTCAAAATAGTTTATTTCAAATATAAGGCTGCATCGATCTTTTAAAAGTAAGAAATCACAAACATGAGGCAAAAAGTTGAAATTTATTACAAAAAAGCTAAAACATGGTATGCACCATTTGTTGAGTATAAAGCCTAATAACGAAGAAGATGTAGCCCAAGAAAGTGGGTAATATAAAGAAGAGAGAGTGTTTACACTCAAATCTACCTCCTGGCACCTGAACTATCCTCCTCTCTACAAGCTCAAGTTGCCAACTGCCTCTCAAACTTAACATGTCTAAGACAGAGCTCCTTATCCTTCCACCCTCTTCCTCAGTTGCCACTCCTCTCATATCTCTCACTGTCGACAACGCCTTCTTAGCCTCTATATGCACAATGCATCTATCACTCTCCTTACCTCACTCATACCCCTTAGAATTTAAGTTTGTGAGTTTTCAATCTTGTTAGGTGCTTTAGGGAAAGCACTGTGTACATTATGATTGAAAGCTCAACAACAGACTGTCCATTCCTTTGCATTGTGTTTAAATTGTCTTTGACTTGTACTTAATCCCTGTATAGTGTTGCAGAATATGTTGGCGCGTTACTAAATAAAGGATAATAATAATAATAAAGTTAGTAAAGAAAGTAATGAAAAAAATCATAATATGCTAGAACTCATCTTAGCTGAGATCTTAAGATTTGCTACTCCTTGGTACCTCTCATTTAACAATGGATTATCCTTACTATATAAGTCTGCTTCAATAAAGAGCATAGACAAATGGACAACATGTATTTGTGCCAACCCCAGGGCATTTGAAAGTTCTTACGTTTCTAGTTTGTAAGAAGACTGTTGGAAAGGCCATAGTTTTGCAGAAACAGAGCTGCTGAAAATAACATTTTAACCTATTTAAGGTATGTAGGTTGTTAAACTGATGGAGGACACGTCGGACAGAGATAAAACAGTAAGACTGTCCCTTGAATTAGAATCCATGACCTGTTTGCACAATAGTATTTCTGAACATCATCAAGGGCAGTGTCAGGTGCCAATCTTTGCAGTTAGGGGATCACAGGAAAAAGTCTGGAGCTGGTGGCAATTAGAAGAGGTGTTGGAATCACAAACCATTAGAATTTTTATATCAACAGGGTAA
Source organism: Discoglossus pictus (assembly GCA_027410445.1). Classification (NCBI taxonomy): domain Eukaryota; kingdom Metazoa; phylum Chordata; class Amphibia; order Anura; family Alytidae; genus Discoglossus; species Discoglossus pictus. The sequence continues at coordinate 213,103,214 of CM050164.1, read as the reverse complement.
CTAAAAATGGATCATTGGAACATCAAGAAACTTAAGTCAGCTACTTCCATCTTGGTTATCCATGCTTCCTTTTACTGATTCTGAATGAGGCATAGCTCCCCCAGTGATTTTGCAACCCAGATATTGCATTGGGGCATGATGATGGTACCTGGACTATACCTCTCAATATTTAGTGAGCAAAACTGTGGGAAATAATAGGCAATTGAGTGTGGGATATATAATCTGAAATACATCCCTCAATATAGGGAGCAGAAAGCACCAAACGTGATGCAGACAATTTTTTATCCTACACTCCTTATTTAAATGCTTACAGACACATGCATATGTGTTAGCATTCCTCTTGGATTGATTAAATGAAGGAATTCGTAGAATAGTGTTGAGGACCCCTAGGGTTTTTTGACAGTGTTATAAAGCATCCTCAATAACCCCTGTAAAACACAATCCTTAATAACACTGTCTACAGAACCAATGCCCTCCCTCAACTTCCCCCTCTAACGCCACAAGAATAGAGCAAGCATCATATGCAATCAGTGTTACTCGGCATCTGATTGCCTTAGTGCTATTATCTCTAAACAGAGTGTATGTCCTAGTGCATATTGATGCTCACGCTGTAATAACATGCACCAGATATATTATGGCTTATAAAAAGATGTCCTCGCAGGCAGACGTATAATTTCAAACTAAACACTACAGCATCCATTACCTAGTAGCAGCAGAGATTAATATTACTTCACTTATTGGCAGCATAAATGTTATTTTTTTAGGTTATACTGCTGTAGATCACACTCTGAATGCAAAGAATTGATACATATGTATCACTTAATTAAAAAAGACAAAGAAAAGGTGTGCTAGACAGACTAGTATTGATACTAATTTTATGAGCAGTTAGGGATTTTCAGTGGCATTAAGAGGATAAATTATAGGGAATACTTACAGTAACATTTTTTGGTGAGAGCATTGGGAACTGCTTTAATGGTAGTAAAGAGAGCAGGTACAATGTACACTTACATGAAGTCTATGAGAATATAGAGTTATAGGGTCAGTTGGGGGGGGATTACTTATACAGTAGAAACATCTGGAAAAGAAGGATAATGTATAGTTGTAGAGGACTTTAGTAGTAAAAATATACAGTTATAGGGTCACTTGGTGACATGTTAGATGAGGGATTATAAATTACAGCTAATGGATAATTTGGGGGAGTTATAATAATGTCACTTAGGAAGAATTGTAATGTACTTTTATAAGGTTATATTAAGTTTGGATATGTAATGTAGTATTATACATTTATGGTATAAATTATAATGTGCACTTATTGGGGCAATTATGGGGGTTATAATATACACTTATCCTTTTAACCTAATGTGTTGGCACCTATCTGCCCTCCCTCTATAGAAGATACATTCTTTGAGACAGTGCTTACCTATTGTTTATTTTCATACTAGCGACTTGCCCGTCAAAAAATGACGGCAATGTGATGTATATGTTTGTGAAGTTGTTTAGTTATTTAAATATATTTTTGACCCTTGTAAGTATTGTGATATGAACATGTATTTTTGTAAAACGTTGATGTAATGGTTTTTAAAAATGAATTTTGTATCTGAAGAATTGTTCACTTTAATATACATAGAATCCAGAGGAAAGTAAAAAGTAAAAAGACTTTTTGCAACGTGCCGAATTTTAACATGAAGTTTAAAATATATGTAAGGAATAACCTTGAAAGTATATATTTTTAAAATTGAACTTTATTTTTTATGTAACTTTGGAATTTTTGCAAAACATTTGTGTAATTTTGAACATTATAAACAGGAACATAGTAAATACATTTTGTAACATAATTTTGAATTAAAAGTATTAACATTTGAATGTAAAAACAGTTTAACTTTAAATTAATCAGTATTAACATGCAATTTGTATCAGAATAATTGTTAAGTTTAATATACATTGAATGTAGAGGAAGGCATACAGTAAAAACTCTCCTTAAACCGTACGTAATTAAAGTAATTCATTACTGAGCACATAAACTGGCGATAAACATGAATGAAACATTAACATAGTGACTTAACATTTTAACATAATTTTTCCTAGAAATGCAAGGCAAGTATTTTGTGAGGCGAATTATCCATAAACATGACTTCCATTAATTATGACTGAATGAAACAACCAATTGTTTTGTATTTTTGAATGTTTTTCCAAAATGTTTGCATGGCTTTAGTTTGTATCCTGCAAAGTTATAGTACTTCATAGTAGACAATGTTTTTAGTAAAAATACATCCATCTTCTAATAAATCACCTTGACTTTCATTGTTTTCAATGTAAACTTTAATAGCCTGTGGATTTTTGCACCGTGACAACGCAACGTACAATTGACCATGTGCAAAAACTGGTTCTTCCAAGTAAATACCCACAGATTTGAAAGTCTGACCTTGTGATTTATTAATGGTCATGGCAAATGCCATAATAATGGGAAATTGTCTTCTTTGAAGTATAAAAGGGAGACTACTTTCACTTGGTGCTAAATCTATTCTTGGTATGAAAACTCTCTCTCCTTTATGGGTCCCAGTTAAAATTTCAGCATCTATAAAATGGTCCTTTAATTGTTGAACAATTAATCTTGTGCCATTGCATAGGCCTTTTTTGGGGTTCATATTTCGCAGTAACATGATAATTGCACCTTTCTTTAGCTGCAAAATATGTGGTGGCATTCCAGAAGGAGTTAAAGAGTTAATGAATTCAGTTGAAAAGTTTGCCTGACTTTCATTGTCATCAGCAAGTACAGAATCAGCACTGTGATAATTTCTTTGTGGTGCATTAATTTTTTTTAAGATTTCATTATTGAGTATTAATGCATCTTTATTTTTACACGTCAGTATGACTTGGTTGGCAAGCTCAGAATATTCTTCGTTATTTATGCTCCCTTCAAATATAGCCGATATAATATCTTGTTGACAAATCATATGAGGTGGGATCTCTACAGTGTCGTCAGGTAAATGTAGTATTTTTTCTGTTCTTCCTTCTCCAATTTTAATAAGCCAATCATTGAAATCAGTTTGGCCTTCTGATCTCATATTTTGTTGCAGTTGAAGATGGGTAAAATGTTTCCATACTGTACTTGACTTTATACATGTTTCAATAATGTCTGTTCGATTTCCATGTACAACGACAGGTAATGTTTGTCTAAAATCGCCACCCAACAAAATTACCTTTCCACCAAATGGAAAAATATTATCCATGACTTCACGAAGCAAACGGTCAATACATTGGAGGGCATAGCATGACATCATTGTGGCCTCATCTATTATAATTAATTTACATTTCTTTAATTTCTTTGCTTGTAAGGATGTCATGCGAATATCTGACACTGAATTTTCCAAAATAGGCACTGGCAGTTTGAATCCACTATGAACAGTTCTTCCACCTTCTAATAAAAGTGCAGCAATTCCAGTAGTGGCAAACGCCATTGCTATTTGTCCTTGTGCTCGTACTGAACTCATTAATAAATTGTACAAATATGTTTTCCCTGATCCGCCAGGTCCATCAAGATAGAAATAACGCTCTGTCACCATGTCATCATCTATAGCATTTTTAATGGCATGAAATGCTTGCAATTGTAGTGTATTTAAAGTTGCAAGTCTTTCTTGTGTTCTTTCTGCTTGTAGTTGAATGTCATAGTCTTCAAAGTTAATGTCATCTATTAGACCTGGATCAGGCAAATTAAAACTTGCACAACTTAATCCATGAGTTAAAAAGACTTCTTGAATTTCCATTAAGGCTTTTAAGTGTGCAATGGGTTCATTGTATCGTCGCATAAAGTCTTCAGCCATATTACTTTTAAAAGTCTCCCACAAAGCTAATGCATTTGGAGCATTTGAGAAGATACAAATAAAAGCAAATTGTTCTCTCATCTGTCGTGGCATTTGACATTGTGCTGCTTCTTCTAAACATCTTTCCCACTCTGTATCATCAGCGAGTAAGTTTCTATTTCTTGCAGCTAAATGGAAGGATTCATATACAATGTCATTAACAGTTCTTAATTGTTCAAAACTTTGTGCTCCTGGAACATTTAAAAGTAATATCCGTAAGCAAAATCGTTCAACATCTCTTGGACTGACTGTGTAAATTCGTGGAATAATTTTATTGCCTCTGGTTTTTCTTGCTCTCCATAATCCATTCACAAAAACATAGTGATATGGAATTTCAATATATAAGTATTGTGTTGCTTGAGCATCAGTGGAATTTAATGCAAACCATGCAGTTAGTGTAGTGTGACGATCTTCACTTTGGGCCAATGCATTCATTTCATTTCCAGAATGGAAATAGACTAAATGTCGTTGTGGCAAATGTACTGCTAACCTATATACTGCATGTGATCTATCATGCATTTCAAATTTTAAAAGCCGCCACATAGCTTCTGGCGCACTGACATAGCGAGCATCTACATGAGATGCAAGTTCATCATGTACTAACTCACTACTTTCAGGGTTGTCTGCACTTTTGACGACTACAGTAGCTGCATCGTAACCTTTGTAAATATATTTGTAGACATATTTAATGGATTTGATGGAAGTGCAGGCTTCTACGTTGATGTGGGCGTTGTACTTCATGAGTAAATGTGGATTGTAGGGTACTACATATCTATTGTCCACTTTTTTTCCACGAATAATGGCACTATCTCCTTCTCTTCTTTTATAAAGTGGATATCCATCACAATTGGCATATGTTTTGTCTCTATAATCTTTTGGAAAATCTTTTGAACATTGATTATTTTCCATACATGGTGATTGTGGATTAAGGTCTCCACAGGGTCCATGAATCATGCGATGAGTAACAATCTCATATAGTCTACCATATAGTTCTGGATCCGGTAGTTCAGCAACTATGACTGCATCCACTTTGGCCGAAGTATCTAATTTATCTTTCTCTTGAAGTATTATGAGAAGATGTGCATGTGGAAGGCCTCTTTTTTGAAATTCAATGGTATATACATAAGCAAGACATTTGCCAAATAACTGATTTATAGTAAAGTCACGTATTAATTCATTTAATTTTATCTTAAAAACTCTGGCTACTAAATCTGGTCGATCTGAAGCACTTTGTCCAAGAAGTAGATTTTGATGAATTTCGGGCCATTGTGGATTACATGTAAATGTCACAAATAAATCTGGTTTTCCAAATTTTGTCACAATAGCCATAGCATCATTGTATCTTTCTCTCATATTTCGAGGAGATCCTTGAAAGGAAGATGGTAAAATGATGGCTTTGCCAGCTGTCATGTCTCTGCTTGTAGCCACGTCAGCAACATAGTCCATGAGTCCACAATATTGTTCTACACGTAGTTTATCTTGTTGATATTTTATAAAGTTTAAATTATTTGCCTCAACTTGCAAATATGAATCAATAATCCATTGTTGTGTTAGTTTTCCACCACATAAAATGGGATTAAAATCATCTCTAATGGCAATTTGAGCAACTTTAAATTCAAGCATAGAAACATTATTTCGTATTCTGGCTTTAGCATTTGGGTAACTGGGAAGGGTTAATTTTGGTTGCCAACCTGCTTCTCCGTGTGGGAAAAAGATGGGATATGTCATTGGATCTAAATTTGGACTTAAGATATTAATATTAATAAATGGTTGGTCCTCATTTCTGGGATATACTCTAATGTCTCTTTGAAATGGTGGTTCTCCTTCATCATTGTGAAAGACCATTGCAACCTCATTTGATGTTGGCAAGTTATAACGACGTTTATCAGTATGTCTGTCTCTTTTAAGCACCATATTAACCTTTGGCATGGGTAATTGATGTCTTTGTGCATGAAGTAGTTGTTCATTTTCTACTTCTGCCAATTTTTTGTAAGCTTTACTGTAGGGATTGTTGTCCATAATGTTATTTAGCTCTATAAAAACACTGGGTAAGCATTTTTTATTTTCTTCCATCTGCATACGTTGGTCAACAGCTTCCATTGTATCTAGGACATATAGTTGAGCGAATTTTCTTTGCTCTCCTTCCTCTGGATGTAAATGTGAAGTCCGATGATAAATTTGTCCTTGGACTTTAAAAAAGTAAGGACCATGTCCTGGTACATTAGCAGCCAATGTTGCCCCCATAGATGCAAATGATATGGCACTATTGTAGGATCTTATGTTTGTCTTAAAATTGTTGTAATTTGGAAAAGTAGGTTGAGTCATAATATTTAGTAAATAGGTTGGAAATTGTTTCCTTTGTGGAAGTTTGAACTTTCCTTTTTGACAACAACTAATAAATTGTCCATCTCGAGGTCTCTCCTGTTTAAAATAATAAGCCTCACAAAATTGACATTGAGTAGTCATGTCCCCACAACTATGAACCTCTACTGCTAAAGACTTCAGTAAAGGACAATTTGCAACGCATATTGGATGTTGACTTTGATATTCATCAGATGAAAAGTCATGAAATGTTTCAACAACAGGTTCTAAATGTTTAGTTTTTTTCGTAGCTTTTCTTGGTATATGTTGGACTTGTTCGGTTGAAATTTCCTGTAAGTTTTTAGTAAGAGTTTGTAAATGCTTTTTTTTTGTAGTTGTTTTTTTTGGTCTGTCTTGACTGGTATGTTGTAAAATGTCATCTGATGTTTTAGGAACAGTTTGTAAATGCTTTATTATTTTTTTATTTTTTTTGGTTGTATCTTTCATTTTTGCAGCTGATATTCTTTTATTTGCAAGTCTTTTGCGTTCTTTTTCTCTTCGAATTTCTTTCTCCTCCGGTGTCTGCTGGGCGGCCCATCTCTCTTGTCTTTCTCTAGTTTGACGTCTTTTCTTCTCTTCTTTGGTCTCGTTATCAGCCATATTAATCTGTAAACGGAAACAAATAAATGTAATTGTGTATATTTAAATTTGTAATTCCTGTTAAAGATTATTGTGCACAATTGTTGAAATAAAAGGCAAATCATGAATGTATCATTGATATTTAGTTAAATTTATAATTCCTGTCTTCAGTGGCTCAGAATTTGGGCAATGGAATACTGCTGTAAATAAGCATGTAACATATTTATTTAAAATAATGGTTTTATTTATTAAAAACTTTGTTTGTGGATACATATTTACGACTGCAAAACTTCTTTGCTGAAAAAAAAAGTGATGTGGTTATTGAGCTATGTATTGCATAGTAGCAATTGAAATAAAATAAGGGAGATAGTAAATTAATTATTTTATTTTTCTGTTGACACGGATGCAACTGAAAGCAGTTTCTTTAGTTTTATACTTTAGTACTTATTATAGTTTACCTTGGTTGAAGTGTGATTTAAATCCGAATGTTTGTTGGTCCTCGTTTCAAAATCGTTGTCCAATGGTGTGGTCCTCTGTTGGAAGTCCTCGCCCGATGGTGTGGTCCTGTGGCGATAGCCCCCGTCCGATATTGTGGTCCTGTGGCGATATCCCTCGTCCGATGTTGTGGTCCGTTGGTGAAAGTCCTCGTCCGATGGTCTGGTCCTGTGTTGAAATTCCTCGTCTGCTGGTCTGGTCCTGTGTTGAAATTCCTCGTCTGCTGGTCTGGTCCGAGTCCTCGTCCGATGGTCCGGTCCTGTGGAAAAAGTCCTCGTCCGATTGTCTTCACGCAGTATCTGTTGTAATGTAAAATAGAAAATGTTGTTTGAGTGAAATGTCTTTTAAATAAGTAAAAAATGTATGAATTAGGCTGTATTGTATCATTTATGGTTATTTTTTTCAAAAAAATTTTTTGTAACTTTCTGTACAATCCCACGACTTTTGTTATTCTTATTTAAGGTTCTTAGTAAGGCTTGTGGGTTGTGATATATTAAATAAGAATATGAATTTATTTTGCTATGTGTTTATGTTAGTTTTTGTACAATCCTGTTTTGTGCGCACCACTTGTGGTATACTTATTTAACCTTTATTGGGATGGTTATAGTTAGTGAAACATGAAATAATATAATTAATGTAGTTTGCTATGTGTTTGTGTTAGTTTTTGACAATCCTGTTTGGTGGGCATCACTTGTGCAAAACTTATTTCTTCTTGATTGTACAGGTTATAGGTTGTTAAACATTAAAGAAGAATGTTAATATAGTTTGCTATGAGTTTGTGTGCTTTTTTATACAATGCTATTAGGTGCACAACACTTTTGTTATTCTTATTTTTTCTTCTTTGTAAGGCTTATAGGTTGTTAAACATTTAATAAGAAATTCTGTTTTGTGTGTAGCAGTTTGTGTGTTATTGAATTGCGATTTGGCTAATTGAATTGTGCCCTAAATAAGCACATAGCATATTATTTAAAAAAATTTTGTAGTCATTGAAAAACTGTATTTTTGATATTTTTTTATTAACTAAAACCTTAGTTTTAAGCAATTGTTATGTTGTTATTTAGAGCCCTATTCAATTGGGCAAATTGCAATTGAATGAGGGCCTTTGTGTGTACCATATGTTGCATAGTTTGGCCCTCATTCAATTGCATATTTTACAATGTAATAGTACTCTAAGGCCGTAATTGAATTGCAATGTATAAATTTGAATAGGGTTGTAAATAAGCACATGACATATATTTGTTAAAATACAGTAAGGGCCTAAAAGTTCTTATTTATAGGCATATTTAATTGTCCAAAATAGCAATTGAATGAGGGCCTTTGGTTACTGCATTTGTTATATTGTGAGCTCCTTATTCAATTGTGTTTTGACCAATGGAATAGAGCTCAATATCAGCACAGAGCATATTTTTTTACGGAATTTTGTATTTAGTGAACTTGTATCCAAAAGGAACGTGTTCACAAAAGAAAAATTTCCTTTAAAAAATATGCTCTGTGCTTATATAGAGCCCTATTGAAATGGGCAAATCACATTTGAGTGAGGCACTTGGCCATTAAAGATATATAGGTCCTCATTGAATTGCAATTTTGCCAATTGAAGAGGGCTCTATATAATCACATAACATATTTCTTGAGCAAACTTTTTAGTTATTGAAAACCTTGATTGTGGTTAGAAGTTCAGTAACTAAAAAGTTCTGTATAAAAAAATATTATGTGCTTATATAGAGCTCTATTCAATTGAGAAAGTTGCAATTGAATAAGGCTCATGGTTATTTCTTGTTTATACTTAATACTTTACCTTGATAGAAGTTTTGAATGACAGACGGTGCCTTCCTGGCAATCTTAATCCGCCGGTCTTCTTGTAGTGTCTGTTTGAAAAAGAAAGTGAAATAGTTATTTGTATATTTATAATTTTTCATCTAGCAAAGCATGGCCTTTTGAGCATGTAATGTCTTGTTGTATCTTACCTCTTCAAATTTGTTGGTGTTCTTTAAAAGGGATTGTGCTTCACAGTGCACGGTGCAAATTGTTGAGAGACGCTGTTGATGCAGAGTCTGTTTGAATATTAAAAGAAATAGAAAGATTCAGCTTTATATGATCTATTGAATTGCAGTAAATGAATTCAATTAACCTTATTTTTTGTTGGTGTCTACACACATATGTCACATACATGAAGTGTACGTGTGACATATCAGTATACATGAGTCAAATTTAAATGGTTAAATTAACCTTATTTTTTATTTTTTTCTAACACACATAAATGTGTGTGTGTGAGATGTAACTATAGATGATACACATATATGTGCGTGTGACATATCAGTATACATGAGATATAATGTCATTTAAATGTAGTTGTTTACTGATTTTGTTGTAAGCTAATTTTGTTGCATTGGCAATACACATAAATGTGCGTGTCACATGTCACTATACATTATAGACATATATGTCGGTGTCAGATGTCACTATGAAGGGGCAATACACAGAAATGTGCGTGTCAGATGTCACTATACATTATAGACATATATGTGCGTCTCACATGTCACTATACATTATACACATATACGTGCGTGTCACATGTTACTATGAAGGGGCAATACACAGAAATGTGCGTGTCAGATGTCACTATACATTATAGACAAATACGTGCGTGTCACATGTCACTATGAAGGGGCAATACACAGAAATGTGCGTGTCAGATGTCACTATACATTATAGACATATATGTGGGTGTCACATGTGACTATACATTATAGACATATATGTGCGTGTCAGAGGTCACTATACATAAAGCTCAGTTTAATTTTTTTTGTGAGCCTATACACATAAATGTGCAATACATGATGACTATATAAATCCTAGTTTATTTTTTTATTTGTTTGACCTGACCTGATAATAAAATGTAATATATTATAGCTTACCTGTCAGTTTTAATTTGCACAATGTAAAGTATTAAATTAGTAAAGAATTGTCTTCTCAAATAAGTAACTTTATTTGTTATTTTTTTCTAACACACATAAATGTGTGTGTGTGAGATGTAACTATAGATGATACACATATATGTGCGTGTGACATATCAGTATTCATGAGATATAATGTCATTTAAATGTAGTTGTTTACTGATTTTGTTGTAAGCTAATTTTGTTGCATTGGCAATACACATAAATGTGCGTGTCACATGTCACTATACATTATAGACATATATGTCGGTGTCAGATTTCACTATGAAGGGGCAATACACAGAAATGTGCGTGTCAGATGTCACTATACATTATAGACATATATGTGCGTCTCACATGTCACTATACATTATACACATATACGTGCGTGTCACATGTCACTATGAAGGGGCAATACACATAAATGTGCGTGTCAGATGTCACTATACATTATAGACATATACGTGCGTGTCACATGTCACTATGAAGGGGCAATACACAGAAATGTGCGTGTCAGATGTCACTATACATTATAGACATATATGTGCGTGTCACATGTGACTATACATTATAGACATATATGTGCGTGTCAGAGGTCACTATACATAAAGCTCAGTTTAATTATTTTTGTGAGCCTATACACATAAATGTGCAATACATGATGACTACATAAATCCTAGTTTATTTTTTTATTTGTTTGACCTGACCTGATAATAAAATGTAATATATTATAGCTTACCTGTCAGTTGTAATTTGCACAATGTAAAGTATTAAATTAGTAAAGAATTGTCTTCTCAAGTAAAAGCAGAAGTCACTCCGTTGATCACCTGAGGAGAAATGTATTTTTTAGTTGGAAATAGGCAGTATTTATAAACTTGTAGAAAGTTCTGGAAAGTGAGACCGTTAGAACGCAATACGCATGCGCTATTTGCGTTCCAGCTTACAATTTGCGTTCCATCCGCCATTTTAGGCGTATTACTGTTCAAAATGGTGTTTAATATGATTGTGATACGTTCCGCATAGTATGTGTTTCATTATTGCGAGTAAGTGTAGTGTAGTTACGTCTGAAGCCTCGTTTTCGTTTTGTTCGTCGGCCATTTTTTCTCTCGCTTAGCGATGGTATTAGTGTTTAAAGTGTTTATTTTGATTTAAATGTAGGTGTAACTTGTTTTTTTGAGGTGCTGGCTGGTTCCTCTTGCTGTAGGTAAGCTTTTTATGTGTTTGTTGTGTGTCTTTGTTAAGTTTTAAATGTTTGTATGTCGGCGTGTTGCGTCCGATGTTTGCGAAGTCGTAATGTGTAGTAACGTGTCTCGTATGGTGTTTGCGTGTGTAGCCTCGTTTTCGTTTTATTCGTCGGCCATTTTTTGTGTCGCTTAACAAAGTATTTAGTGTCTAAACTCTTTTATTTTGAGTGCAATTAAGTTGTAAGTTGCATTTTTGAGGTCCTGGGTGCTTCCTGTTTGTGTAGGTAAGTTTTTTATGTATGTGCTGTGTGTATGTATTGTGTTTGTAATTTTGTAATGTTCGCGAGTTGCGTCCGAGTGTTGCGAGGCCGTAATGTGTATGAACGTGTGTCGTATGTTGTTTGCGAGTGTCGTAATGTGTGTGAACGTGTGTCGTATGTTGTTTGCGAGTGTCGTAATGTGTTGCGACGTAAATTTTTTTTTGCAAGGGTCGCAGTTGCTGCAACTGAAGACCTCGCTTTGCGAGGTCCTCAGGTGCTGGCATGGAGCGCCTGCGGCGCTCCAAGCCAGCAACTGAGGCCCTCGCTTCGCGAGGGTCCTCAGTTGCTGGCAAGGAGCGCCTTCGGCGCTCCCTGCCAGCAACTGAGAACCTGGCACAGTGCCCTCGCTACGCGCGGCCCGCGACTCGCTGCGCGAGCCGCGCCCCTCGCTTTGCGAGGCCCGCGACTCGCTGCGTGAGCCGCGGCCCTCGCTACGCGAGGCCCGCGACTCGCTAAGCGAGCCCGCAGCGTTAGCAACAACTCGTACGCTCACAACTATATATGTGATAAAAATGCACTTATATCATTATGTAATAATTTTGTACATTATCTCCGTAAAGCCCTTTATGCATATTTGGCACTATACATACATTGAGTTAACATTAGGAGATTGTATAATGTATAGTTACAGTACATTCAGGAGGTGTTACAGTTTATTACTATTGGCGCAGTTGGGACAGAAGTTTGAATGAAAAATTATGAGGAGCACTTAGGCTTCTGTTATGATGTGCTGTATAATGTGCTGTAATGTTTTATGGATATTTAGGGGACAGTTCGTACGTACTGTATGATGTACTGGAATACAGTCCGGGCATTTAAGGGCAATCTATTCTATAGTGTATGGTAATACATAAAGGAGTTTAGGAGAGGAGTTATAATCAACTGTAACACTGTTAGGACATTTAGGAGAGTAGTTATAATGTACTGTTATACTATAAAGCCATTTAGGGGAGCACCTTTAATATACTATATAATGTACTTTAAAACTGTAAGGACATTTAGGGAAGAGCTATAATGAACTGTATAGGGTACTGTAATACATTAACAATATTTAGGGGAGGAGTTATAATGTGCTATATAATGTACTGAACTACCGTAAGAACATTTTGGTGAGCAGTTATAATGTAGTGCAGTACTGTAAGGACATTGAAGGGAGAACCTATAATGTAATGTAATATTGTAAGGATATTTAGTGGAGGGGTTACAATGTTCTTTGACACTGTAAGGACACTTCTAGTTTTGGAGAAATTAGAGGATGTGGTAAAATGCCCATTAGAAGGGTTATTAATTGCATAAACAAATGTATATTGTTAGATTAATGAGAGTAATAGGCAGTAACAGTTAGAGGAGACAAAGGCAGTAATATAGCATCATTTGGTTAGCTTTTACGAAGAGCATTAATAGGACAATAAGGGTAAAATGAATTGTGGACTATGGCAGCCCAGATATCTAGATAATACAGTAGCAGAGCTCTTTATATGTGCTTCTATGCATTGTGTCAGGAAATATGCAGCCGTTGATGTTTTCAGTTCCAGCAGCTAAGTGTTTCTGCGGCATAAATCACACAGAAGAAGTAAAGTTTCATTGCTAAGCCCCACTGCCTAAAACTTTTTATCAGAGACGCTGAGCTGCATATAGCTGATTACATCAATTACTTTTCCGAACATGATTGTGATCCCACCGCTGCTTCACTGGATCAGCAAATAGAAAGTAGTCTCCGAGCAAATGGCATTTTTATAACCTTGGCAAAATGATACCGCTGCTGATGAAAATCAGCCACCTAGAGAGTGAGATATAGGAAATATGATACATAACTAACAAGAAGAATAATCTCTTAAATTGAAAGCCATAATGTTTGCTGTTAAAACTAAATATTAAGTGGGTATTCAGTGCCTATGACACTCCTGAGGATGCTTACTTAGCTGGATACGGATATCATATTAAGGAAATCTGATTACATTTTTTGCAATTGAAACTAGAAAATGAATAGTTTTATAGGACGAGAAAAAAATACATCGCTAAGAGGAAGCATGCAGAATGGATTTTTGGTGCAATATCAGTGTGAATGTTCATTATGGATGGATGTAAGAATACCCTTGAATATGTTTTTTAGCTGAAGCTTTTTTCAGTATATTGTACTTGGAAACTCATGAAATGTGCAGATTCCATGATAGCTGCTGCTTTCCAATTATGTTGTACAATCTTAAGGGTTCCCTTGAAAGGCAGTGAGAGGTTGAACATTCGAGCATCGATGTCCAGAATGGAGAAATAAGATTCAGTTGTGTGGTGCTGAGAGATGGAGGGACAGGCAGAGTAGCCAAACATTAAATGATCATCGGCAGCAGAGAGAGAGAAGGGTATAACAGAGCAATGATAGGGAGAAGATTCATTGGAGGCGAAGATATAAAGACAGAATCAGGGGGCAGTGATGCAGTAGATGGAAGCTCTTGAATTTGAAGAGATGAGACAAAGAGCAAACAGAAAGCAAGGGAAATGAAAACAGACAGAGAGGGAGGGAGAGAAAGAGAAAGAGAGGAAGGGTGAGGAGGAGCAGTGAGAGCGCAGGGATAAAGACAAGATATGTATTCCTATATGGGAAAAATACCTATTGTTTTAAAGGAAACCATGTATATGTAACGGTGCTTCTTTATAAACACAGAAACATTTGAAACTATTTCACTCATTCCCCTGAACAACAACAACAATTTCACTCATATTATATATGAAGGTTTAACACACAGGATGACTTTAAAAACATACAAAAATCAGTGTTTGGTAATTAAATTACTCTTATTAAGTTTTTGTGATAGTGAAAGAGGGCACACCCATTGTTTTAACCATTTCTTAACATTTCTATTACTATAATGTTTTTTTGTTGTATATAATTGTATAATTAGGTTTAACTTATTTTTCCCTTTTTATTGTAATTATTGTATAAAATGTACATTTCACTTACTTTGCATTATGGCTAAGCCCGCAAGTTAAGACCGCAAGAACAGTTTAATTTTTTCATGCAAAATAACTTGCTGAACTCAGAAGGTTTGATGAATAAAAGTCAAAAATGTACCTATCACTAAGCAGACAGAAAAAAAAAATGTAAGCCAACAGATTCTTTATCAAAGACAGTATTTTGCCTTTTATCCATCCTAACTTGTGAGTGCCACAGGCTTTTTGCATATTGAGCAGAATTTGCAGTTGGCAGAGTCTTCTGGAGATGGGAATACCATATCCATAGGCATGTGTTGTCCTACTGGTGTACAAAAGCATATTTAAAAATGTTCTTAATCTATGAAGTTGGAACTTTGCTTTGTTTTAATCTGTAAGTCAGATTTGTTAAAATCCTACAAATCAAGTTAGATCTAATAGCAGTGGTCAGTATGACAGACCTTCATAGAAACAACTTGACTCCCAGGACAGGAAAAATGGGTGGATCTACTGCCGGTTTAAATTCTCAATGGACCTGACCTCCAATATAATTGAAAATTATATATATATCACATATAAAAGTTGTCAAACTGCGAGACGCGTCATGCTTTGCGAGGTGCGTACGGCTTAGGCAAGCCGGGAAACCACTACTAAGTGCGGGACTTAGCCGAAAAAAACGTCATAAATGCGGGATCGCCTTGCCGTGCAAGCGGGTCACAGAAGAAAAAAAATATGAGACGCGGGACGTAGAAAAAAAAAGATACGAGACGCGGGACTTACGAGATTAGCGGCTGAACGACAAAAATAAAAAAACAATAAAAACACACTAAATACATCCCAAAAATTACAAAAACATCACAGACAGCATGGGGCAACAGCCAGGACGTCTGGGAGTGAGCTGGAACACAAATTTAACTTGATTTAGATGATTTTTGCCACTCGAAAATCGCCTAAACGAGGAAAAAAATGGTCGAAGAAAAAAATGAAAATGAGGCTACACCACCACGGACCGCGCAAAACGCTGCCAAATGCGTAGCACTACAACCTACAAAATACACTATTACAAAAGCCGGAAAATACTCACGAGAAGCGTAACATTAATAACATTATGATTATACAATGCTGCTTTAGACAATAAACCAACGGCTTTACCTCGCGCACGCAGCCTATTTATACTGCACACTTGGAACATTCATTACACTTTATAAGCAGGGCATCAACACTCAAAATGCATATTATATGCAGACGGAAAATACATATATGAATTATAAATAATTAAAGTATATTCATTTATTGATGAAATCATTCATTATTACTTAACTACATATACATAGAAATATATATCTCTCTCAGAGGACCAAAAGTACACAACAGGAGAGGCTCGCAATGACCACTTTATTGTTCATCAGATAAACACTTATGTGAGAGGAGATCTCTGAACAGTCATAACAAATTTTGCGATTATAGGAACACAAAATAGTAAAATTGTGTAGAGAAAAATGAAGATTAAAACAAAAAACTTTAGCTTTTTTCACTTTTTTTCACTTGAGCTTTGTTACAGGAACTGGTGGTAGCACCATCTGTTGACATCATCAACATAGGCAGAGCTAAAAGACTGATGTTAATTTTGCCTTGTGAAAATATTTTGAAGAAACAGGGTCAAGAAAATATTCCTAGTTATGTACTGTCTGTTTGAAGCTAAGATGTTTTTACTCTGTGAAAGTCCTACATCTTATCTATGAAAAACATGTGTTGACCAACTAAAAGTTATCAGTAGCTACTTTCAGTTTGCATTTCTTCAGAAACACTTTGGCTGGCTGTGTTTCTATACTCAAAAAAGAGGGAGATTTGTATTTTCGTTGTCATCATTCACTTGCATTATCTTTCAAAACTGCCTACAAAGCCGAGTGAGTAACTTTGCTCCTCAAATGCTGTTACCAGACCAGGATTTAAAAGGATTCTTTAATGTGTTTGACAAGCTTTTATAGTGTGTCATAGGGGAAAAAAAACATATTTTGGATAAATAACATCAAATTCAATTGAGCATGTTACTGTAGCCCGTAAGTGAGGTTGCAAGTTCATTTGCTATTCAATTGGCATCTTTTTGTGGGCTCCAAACAGGTTACGAGTTATGGAAACATTTTGATGGTTAAACCCGTAACTTGCAGCCTCCTGAAGCCTTTAATCTTTTACTTTCGCAAGAGTTACGATGGCTAAAATTGCAAATAGTTATTCAATTGCTCAATTTCCCCAAGCCCGCAAATGTTTTCACACCCGTAAATGGCAGAAGGAGAAAATCCTAAGAGTGCTAGAGAGTACCCACAAGGCTGTTAAACGCCTATTTGTAGCACTGTAAATGCAAATAAAAAATCACTACTGCACTGTAAATAACGGGGAAAGCGATGACAGACATTAGAATTAATTGCACAACAGTCTCAAGCTTGCAAATCGGCACTATATAATATATATATTTTTTTTGTTTCATTTCAGGGTTAAATCGATCTTGGGTATCAATGAGTTAATGCATATCAGGCCACCCATATGAACTAGAACAGTAGTATTGTCATTAATTTTCATGATTCTTTATTGTGTGGGTTTGTGAGTCTGATCGGATATCGGGCCCCAAACATAATTGATTGACATGTAACCTCCATGTTTTACTGCTGTAACAATGACAGTCTCATTTTCTATTGGCTGATTTGAAATAGGAGGTTACAGGCTTGCTTAATTGATCATGTTCCCGACCTGAACAACTATGAACCAGTGCATGGTTTAGGGCATTAGCCTGGTTGCAGAGTAACAAACAGTGATGTAATTTGTAGCACTGTAAATGCAAATACAAATCAGTACTGCACTGTAAATAACGGGGAAAGCGATGATAGACATTAGAATTATTTGCAAAACAGTCTCAAGCTCGCAAATCGGCAGTATGTAAGATTTTTTGTTTTTGTTTCATTTCAGGGTTAAATCGATCTTGGTTATCAATAAGTTAATACATATCAGGCCACTCATATGGACTAGAACAGTAGAATTGGCATGCATTTTCATAATTCTTTATTTTGTGGGTTTGCGAGTCTGATTGCATATCGGACCCCTGAACCTAATTGATTGACATGTAACCTCCATGTTTTACTGCTGTAATAATGTCTCATTTTCTATTGGCTGATTTGAAATTGGAGGTTACGGGCTTGCTTAATTGATCATGTTCCCAACTTGAACTGCTACGAACCAGTGCATGGTTTACGGAGTCGGCTTTAGGACAGTAACTTGTGGCCATGAGCAATTGAATAGCTCCGGATTCGGAGACGAACAGGAGTCCGCAACACACCCACAAACATACGGTGTAGGCTTATAGAATGCTTGTCATAGAAACAATCTGGACAATGTACGGTTTATTTGGGTCTCTGCACAAGTTTTACACACAATCACACAACTGGATATACAGATAAGTTAATAAAAATTCAAATCATGGATTGAAACACACATCAAGTAGACATAAGCGTATCCTGAGCTGTATTTGAAGTGATACCAAAACAATGTGTTGCTTTTCTGGAGTCACTGTTTTTGTGCATCTTCCCAGGAATCATTAATGAGTGGTCCATGAGACCAGAATGGAGAATAAAAGGTATGAAAAACTGTCCAATCTTCTTTCCAGCCAACTTTAAGTTTTGAGGTTTTTCAAATGTGGCAACAACTTGTACTTCCTCATTATAAAACCATATTTGCTAGTTTAGACACCCATATGGCACACTGGGGGACCAATTAACTTGAAGCCTTGGTTGGACATTAGCCTTGTCTACATGGCCATATGGTCATGTTTGTATTGGATAATGTGTTTAATAAATCAATCATTAATGCAGAAAAAAAATTGAAACTGCATTTTTTTAAGTGTATGACCTTATTTGAGAGATGAGACTCTAGATCTATGCAGTTTTGAAGTCCAGTACTTTCGGCGGGATTGGCGGGGAAGCAGAAACCACTCTGCGATTTTGCCAAACCTTCAAATCCAGGTCCAAGTCCAACGAAGGCCATCGCTGGATAGAGGGGATCAAGGACCAAAGGGAGGCCTGCAGAGCAGAAGTGATCAGAGAGAAAAGGAGCCTCATCACCAGTATGCTAGCGCGGCAAAGACAATGGATTTCCACAGACGAGGACAGCTATTCTAAATCAGCAGATGGTTTCCCTTGGGCTCCACCCGGGTGAGAAGCTAGCAGAACATCTTGGGGACCTGGTGTGGTTGGAACTCGACTTGGAACATGAGTATGTGGATCTAATACTTCCAACTCCTGCATCACAATGGCCCTCCTTCTACACACGTGGGTTGAAGGAAGGGCTTCCTGATGTGCTGCAGGCCGATCCAAAGAGTGGCCTGGGAACCGCAGAGCTATGGAAAATCCTATTTGTACAAAATCAAAAGAACGTGGAAATAGACCCCGGGACAGAAGAGGAAAAATTGCTCAAACCGTTGATCCATAAAGAAAGAGTTGGAAAAAGAGTACAATGAACTGCTTGAGGTGGCACCTGGCTCAAGTACTTGGAGCTACCCCATGCTTCCCCAGCTGAGCTAGCAGAGAATACTCTGCAAGAGGAAATGGACTGTTGGCTACACTCCTATAAGGTGGAGGAAGGAAACCAGAAGGTACCTGGAGATCTGACCGCTACAGAACAGGCGAGATCAGAGCGGCTGCTGGAAACTCACCAGAATAGGGAGGCCGGGAGAACAGTCCAGATCTTGATAGATGCAAGACCGGGGAGCAGTGTAAAGCAGCACTAGCCACTGGGAGATGGCCAACAACCAGAAAAGTTCCAGCCGCTAACCAAGGATGAGGAGCTGAAGACTGAACAGTTGACAGAGGATACTCACCCTAAGGAGCTACTGACTCCAGTGAAGTGTGCTACCCCAGGTGAGCCTCAGCCAGGAAAGGGTCTCCATCCAGAGACCGTAATCATGGGTCCTTCTCTGTTTTTCCCAAATCTTGCCTTGACAACTGACCCTAAGGAGATTGTGTCAGCGGGGAAGTGTTTGTTACCCCTGCCTGAGCTGCTCTCCAGTTGGGATACCCAAGAGCCACCATTTGCCTGTGGCCAAGGGGGTAGCAGGATGCCCTGGATGATATCAGGGCTGTGTCCCCAAGATGTATGCCTGCAATTTGGGGTGGGTTTTTGAAGGAAAAGGAGCTAGGTTTGGGCTGTGTTGCTACCTGGGACACTGAGGATTGGGATCCCAGATGTTGTGCAGGAAAAAGGGGGAAGGTGACTGAGAAGTGGCTGCTAGCCCAGATATCCCCTGGAAGGACTGTAGAAATGGACTATGTGCCCAAGACCCTATAGAAATTGGGTTTAGAGACTGTGTACACTTTCCTGTGGGATGGGATTTAATATTAGTGTATTCTGTGTTATGTTTAAACTGTGACTGAGTGATCATGATGGGATTAAAACAGGGTGTGCTGAGTCTGCAGTGATCCGATACCTCTATTGTACTGTTATTTGTTCTGGTCCATTGTTAACAAATAAAGTTATTGGAGATTAAGACTATTACTCTCAGGAAACTCCTGTTAGATCAAGGGGTGTTTATTTCTTGCGATTGTCTGCTACCCCCTCTCATTGTTACTTTGTGTACACCCCCCTCTGTATCTATTCCCTATAAATACTGCTTTCATTGACTGCTGAGACATATAGAAATCATATGGTCTTTATATTTTGCTCCTGTTCTCATGGATGGCTGTGATACTGAACATATCTCCACCCTACAAATAACCTGTTCTGGTCACTACCACGGGAAGGTAACTGAGACTCCTGGAAGCGCTGATTCCTGAAGGAGAGACCCTGACTGATACAGAAGTTAGATACCAGGTGCTGGTGCCAAGATTTCAAAGAACCCAATGGTCCTTATGGGCAGTTAACCTGTAGTCTATAACAGGTGGCTCTGGGCTTGTATAGCCCCTACTCTTGGATCGTCACAACAACTCCAATGAAAGTTTTCTGCAAATGCATTTTTTAAATAACATATACTACTCATACTCTTATAAGGACACATATTAAACACTCCAAATTATTTTGACATGAAAAAAATATAAAGTAAAACCTAACTTCATTGATACCCAGTGGCGACTGGTGACTTTCCAAGTTGGTGGGGCAGAAGACATAGACCTGGCAAATCCCCTTACATTGACTCAACCCAACAGTATAAACTCCTCACCTTCACAACATAGGCCCTGCCCACTGACACACACTCCACCCACTTTTCTTTTCCCTGTAACTTTACTTACTTATTATCTTGATGAGGATGAGGAGTTTCTGGTTCTGCTCACCTTTCTTATGGCAGGAAGTGGCTCCATTTTCTTGATGAGGGTGAGGTGGTGCTTCTTCTGCTCACTTTTCTTATGCTGAGAAGTGCCTCCAGTGTCTTGATGACATGCAATAACTAAATAGAACACACAGAATACATGTTAGATCAGGACGTATCTTTGTGGCAGCTCATAGAAAGAGACAAAAGTGATCCCATAGATAGATAGAGAGAGGGGAGGGGTAGATAGAGAGTTAAAGAGAGAGAGGGATAGAGAGGGATAGAGAGTGAGAGCGATAGAGAGAGAGAGAGGCATAGAGAGTCAAAGTGATAGTGAGAGAGAGGAGGGATAAAAAGAGAGAGGGAAAAAGAGAGAGGGGGTAGAGAGAGAGGGGATAAAGAGAGGTAGAGAGAGAAATGGGGGTATAGAGAGGGTTAAAGAGAGAGAGGGATGAGGAGGTGCTGGATCTACTCACTTTTCTTATGCAGAGAGGGAGATAAGGAGATGGAGAGAGAGGGAGATGGAGAGAGAGGGAGATAGAGAGAGAGGGAGATGGAGAGATGGATACTGCAGGATAGAGAGAGAGGGGATAGAGAGAAGGAGAGGAGAAGAGGCATAGTAGGAGAGCGTGATAGAGAGAAAGAGAGGGGGCAAGGGATAAGGGATAGAAGGAGAGAGAGGGTTGTGGAATAGAAGGGGAGAGAGGGGGTGTGGGATAGAAGCAGAGAGAGGGCTGAGGGATAGAAGGAGAGGGGGGGCCGAAGGAGAGAGGGAATAGATAGATAGAGGGGGAGAGGGATAAAAAGAGAGAGGGTGGTGGATAGAAGGAGAGAGGGCGAGGGATAGAAGCAACGAGGGTGAGGGGTAGAGGTAGAGAGGGTGAGGGATAGAAGAAGAGAAGGGGAGAGGGATAGAAGCAGAGAGGGTGAGGGGCAGAAGGAGAGAGGGGGATAGAGAGAGAAGGATAGAAAGATGTATATATATATATATATATATATATATATATATATATGTGTGTGTGTGTAATACAGCTGTGTAATACAGCATGCATAAGCTTAAAGGAAGCCATGTTTGATAATGGCTATGGATTGAAGAGTGAGGCATTTGTGGGCACATTTGCATGTCCCAGCTCAGCTTCCCAGAATGCAGTGTAATAACTGTTTTTTTTTTTAACTCTGAGCTGGAAGCAGGTTTTTTTAACTTGTTTTAGACATTTAAACATGGACACAGATGTAATTGTTTATTTATTATATATATATATATATATATATATATATATATATATATATATATATATATATAAAGAGAGAGAGAGAGATTTCTTTCACCAACTATCTATCCCCTTTCTCACCCTATCTCTCTCCCCATTTCTCTCCCTCTTCTCTCCTTCCCTATTTCTCTCCCTCATCTCTTCCCCCTTTCTCTCCTTATCTCTATCCCCCTATCTCTTCCTCTTTCTCCCCCTTTGTATCTCTCTCCTCATCTCCCCCTCATCTCTCTCCACTTTCTCTCTCCCTGTCTCTCTCCCCTTTATCTCCCTCTGTTTCTCTCCCTCCCTATCTCTATCCCCCTTTCTATCCCTCCCTAACTCTCTCCCCCTTTCTCTCCCTCTCTCTCCCCTTTTCTCCCTCTCTCTCCTTTCTTTCCTTCTCTATCCCTCCCTATACTTTTCCCCCTTTCTCTGCCTCCCTATCTCTCTCCCCTCTCCGTCCCTATCTCTCTCCCCCTCTCTCCCCATCTCTCCCTCCCCTTGTCTCTCTCCCCATCGTCCCCTCTCTCTCCACATTTATACGGCCTGCAAGAGGTCCTCCATTGGTACTGCGGGAGACGCGCTTTATGGCCTGAGGGAGGCCCCGTGGAAGTGCCGGGATTGGCCCCACAGATGGCCTTCTACAGGGCCAGCAAGAGGCCTGCTATAGGGCCCACAGAAATCCCGCTAAAGTGGCCAGTATAGGAGACCCATGGTGGGGCTTTGGGAGGCCCTGGGTCCATGGTAGGCCCCTGGGTCCCTGGGAGGCTCCTGGTAGGGCCATGGAAGGCATCTGGAGGGGCATTGGGGCCACACGAAGCCCCTAGTGGGGCCCTAATTACACAGACCTTTGATAGGGCTGTGGGAGACCCTGGGGCCACGGGAGGACCCTGGTGAAGCCCTAGGGTCATGGGATGGCTCTGGTGGGAACATGGGAGGCCACTGATGGGATCTTGGGGCCACAGGAGGCCCCTAGTGGGGCCCTGAGGATACAGGAGGTCTTTGATGGACCATGTGAGGCCACTGATGGGTCCTGGGAGGCCCTATGATGGGGCCCTGTGGTGGAGGAGGAGAAATGGGTGGAGGAGGGAATAGAGAGAAAGAAGGAACAGAGAGTGAAAGATGGAAAGAGAGAGAGGAGGAAAAGAGAAAAGGAGAGACAGACCTCTGGCTATGATGAGTACTGGGACCTATCCTGACATATGTACGCACACATTTGTTATGGACGCACGCATTTGATGGAAGCCATGCAATTACACAGGGGTACCCAGAGCTTGCACACAGTTGAATGTACCCAGATCTTGCACCCAGCTTTATGTACCCATTTGTGCCATGCCTTTTTTACAGAGATCACAGAGCCTGCAGCCAGCAGTATGTACCCAAGGGTGCAATGCCATTATGTAGGATTTGCACCCACCTGCGAGGCTGTCGTAGCAGTCCACCTTGATGTCCTCCACTGCTCTCTCCTCTGCTGCCCTGTTAGTGTGCTCTCCTGAGGACCCCACTACGGGACTACCTGTCAGGCTCTGGCTCCCCAGGCAGGCCCTTCGGCTCCAGTAGTGCCCGGTTGTACTTGCCGATCACCTCCTGGTACTTCTTGTCCTTGTAGCACTGCGCCCCCTGGGTCTTGAAGTCCAGTGATCTGTGGATCAGCTGCCCCATATCCCCCCGGAGACTCCCCCGACTCCCCTGACCAGCCCAAGTGATACACTGATTATAGGTTGGGATCCACTGGCCAGACCGAGGGTTATATATAATTGGTGAGAACCACAGCCTTGGGTGAGTGTAGAACAGATCCGAATGCATGCGTACAGGGTATAAGGGATTGCGCTTCCACAAAAATGCGCGCGTGTGTACATATAACAGGATAGGTCCGAGTACTGTAGACATCTCCTGGCAGCTATCACAGCAGTCCAAACTGTCTAGGGATGCTTACAGTGAACGTCCCTAGAGGAATTTTCAGCTGCAGCACCTCTCATCAATTCTGATTGGATGATGCTGGCAGCTGACTCAATGCTAGAGATCAGAGCACAGCACACTTAAGAATAAAAAAAAAAAAAAGAGTCTAAAATGCTCTAATGCCCAGCTGTGCTCTGACCTGTGGCATTAATCATGGGTTAAAAATGTAAAGTGATAGCAGCAATTTATTATTTTTTTTATTTATTAAATACAATATAATGAAATGTTGTATTCTAAATGTAAAATTAAACAATTAAGTCTGGGATAAACTTTTTGGGGTGGTTGCCCCATTGCCCCTATGCACCAGCCGCCCCTGTTGATACTAACAGGAAATACAGAGAGTATATTTTATTCTGTAGAGCTAATTGGCAGACAGTGGGCAAGCCCCTTGAGCAGTTAAAGTTTTGAATAAGCTATGAGGCTTTATTTGAAAAAAGGAAAACCCTTGGACACATTATTAATTGTCCTCTTTTTGGTGCAACAATTAAGTAAAATCCATCCCTATAATCATTTAATCTGAGGGGATTTCTTATCTTCCATTCTCTCTAGTTCCTACGCCCTTGACTATGGGCCTTATTAAATTTGATACAATTACAAAGCGATTCAATTGAACAAGCCCGCAACTTACAGGCCAAAAGCTAAAACCGTAAACCATGCAATCGTATGTAGCATTTTAGAGTGTGGACATGATCAATTAAGCAAGGCCGTAACTCTCGATTTGGAAACAGCCACTAGAAAATGTTCTAGTACATGTGGGTGACCTGATATGTATTAACTCATTGATTCCCAAGATTGATATGACACCAAAATGAAACATGAAAAAAAATTATATTGCAGATTTGGGAGCTTGATACTGTTGTTCAATTAATTCGGATGTCTTACATTGCTTTCCTCATCCTTTAAAGTGCAGAATTGATTTTTTATTTGCATTTACAGTGCAACGAACAGATGTTAAACACGCTTGTCCTAACTGGTACTGGTAGGATTTTCTTCTACATTTGCCATTTACGGGTGTGCAAACATTTGCGGGCTTGAGGAATTGTAGCAATTGAATAGTGATTTTCTATTTTAGAGATTGTTTCTTTTGCGGGCTTGAAAGATCAAAGGCTTCGATGAGCTGTAAGTTACGATTTTGACAACCGCAGGGATGGTCAGTCTGTAACGCGTAGATTGTTTGTGGCTCGCAAAAAGACACCAATTGAATAGGAAATTTGTTTATTGGCTACATTACAGCCTGCAGTAAACAACAATTGCTCAATTGAATCGAGGCCAATAAGTGCATTTTAGAGCAGACACAATACATAGGCAATTGAATCAACGTGAAGTATTGTGCTCACCTATGCTCAATTAGTTATATTCTTAAATCCTAGTCATGTAATGGTAATTAAAGACTAGAGATTAGAGATGTCGCGGACAGTTCGCCTGCGGACTATTCCCAGAGATTTTGGCTCTTTCGCGCTCGCATCGGACGGCGGACACATGCGCTTTTCGGTTCGCCCCCTATTTTTTATCATTGAGGAAACTTTGACCCTGCACCTCACAGTCAGCAGACACCAAATAGGGGGGTTCGCCCCCTATTTTTTATCATTGAGGAAACTTTGACCCTGCACCTCACAGTCAGCACCTCACAGCAGCATACACTCCCTTCCAGAGCCTTCCATCTGAAGGACAGCATACATTTTAGAATCGTTATGAGAGGACAGATAGTGTAGCTGTTGGAGATTTAATAGGGAAATAGATAGCCAGGCTGTGTATTTAGCTTCCACTACAGACCTGAAGGACTAATCTGATATCTGCTGCAAGGACGGCAACCCAAAAAGCCCTTTTTAGGTCTAGAACATCATTTATTTTATTTTATATATTTTTTCTGTGTAATCTAATTGCATATGCCTGCCTGCCAGCGTGTGTGTGTGACAGGCTAACACCTAACAGCTTATATTGTGCTTATTTTCACTACTCATACCTGTTGGTGTACCATACATTGAAAAAAAACAACCCTTTTTTCCTTTAATCTAATTTCAGTTGCCTGCCTGTGTCAGGCTCACAGCTTATATTGTGCTCAGTGAAATAAAACAACACTTTTTTGACTGTAATAGATTGAATAGCAATTGCCTGCCTACAGGCGTGCGTGTGAAGCCTATTGCATCTACTCTGCCAACTTTTGCCAGTGCACAGTAATACGTCAAATCTGGTGCAACCGTAGTGTACATTGACATAAAACAACACTTTTTTGACTGTAGTCGATTGAATATCAGTTGCCTGCCTACAGGCGTGTGTGTGAGGCCTACAGCGCCTACTCTGCCAACTTTTGCCAGTGCACAGTGACACTCATATCTGGTGCAACTTAGTGTACAGGAAAATAAAAGAACCCTTTTTTTTCTGTAATCGATTGAATATTAGTTGTCTGCCTACAGGCGTGTGTGTGAGGCCTACATCGCCTACTCTGCCAACTTTTGCCAGTGCACAGTGACACTCACATCTGGTGTCACAGTAGCTTGCACGCATAGTACCACTAATCGGAAAAAAAATGACAGGCAGAGGCAGGCCACCCCGCAGGGGCCGTCGTGGTCGTGGTGCTGTGATTCCCTTTGGCCCTGGAATAATGCCCAGTTTTCAGAGGCAACGTACCCTGAACTTGAAAAGTTCTGAGGACATGATTGAATGGCTAACACAGGACACCCAATCTTCTACAGCTTCTGCTCGGAACCTAGACGCACCATCCTCCTCCAGCTTAGCTTCGGGCACCTCTCCAGTTACCACTCGCCCGCCTGCCGCCACCACCGACACTAACACCACAGCTGCTTCACTTGATCCGTCAGCAGAGTTATTTACACATCCGTTGGAAGAAATGAGTGATGCACAAACATTAGTGCCAGAGGATGTAGATAACAGGGATATGTCTCAGTCAGGCAGCATTACACACATGGACGTACGGTCTGATGATGATGATGTAGTACCCGGTGCTGCTTCCTTTGTTGAGTTGTCAGATACAAGTGAAGCGGTTGATGATGACGATGCGTCCGTGGATGTCACGTGGGTGATCGCTATAAGAGAAGAAGAACAGGAGGAAAGTTCAGATGGGGAGACAGAGAGGAGGAGGAGACGAATTGGAAGCAGGGGGAGGTCGTCGCAAGTAGCTAGTGGCACAGTCAGACAGCATGCATCGGCACCCGGGGTCAGCCAGACAGCACGCCAGTCAACGCATGCTTTTGCCACCACCAGAATGCCGTCATTGCAGAGCTCAGCAATGTGGCAATTTTTTGGTGTGTCTGCCTGTGACAACAGCGATGCCATTTGCAACCTGTGCGAAAAGAAACTGAGTCGTGGGAAGTCCAACACCCACCTAGGTACAACTTCTTTGCGAAGGCACATGATGTCACATCACAAACGCCTATGGGATTAGCACACAAAGTCAAAGCCGCCATCCTCCTCCTGGTCCAACAACTTCAGCCACGTCAACCACTGCTGCCCTGCTTGCCCCCTGTCAACCATCCGCCACTCCGTGTCTCGCCCTGAGCAGTCCCTGCTCATCTTCCCACAGACAGGTGTCTGTCAAGGACATGTTTGAGCGTGTGTAAGAAACCAATGTCAAAAATTTCTTTGCACAAAAGGCAATCCCCAACCTGTACTCGATTGTGCAAAAGGAAGTAAATGGCATCTCTGGCACACAGTGTTGGGGCAAGGGTCCATCTGACCACGGATACCTGGTCTGCAAAGCATGGTCAGGGCAGGTATATCACCTACACTGCGCATTGGGTAAACCTGGTGATGGCTGCCAAGCATGGAATACGTGGCTCTGCAGAGGAGTTGGTGACACCGCCATGACTTGCAGGCAGACCTGCTGTCACATCCTCTACTCCTCCTACTCCATCCTCTTCCATAACCTCTTCGGCTGAGTCCTCTTCTGCTGCTGCAATGTCTTGCTCCACATCAACGGCACCCCTCCAGCTCCAGGTACTATTCTACATCCCGGATACGGCAGTGTCACACCGTCTTGGGGTTGACTTCCCTGAAAGCAGAGAGTCACATCGGACCAGCACTCCTGTCCGCCCTGAACGCCCAGGTGGATCAGTGGCTGACTCCGCACCAACTTGAGATCGGCAAAGTGGTTTGTGACAACGGAAGAAATTTGTTGGCGGCATTGAATTTGGGCAAGTTGACACATGGCACATGTGTGTAATCTGATTGTACAACGCTTTGTGCATAAGCACCCAGGCTTACAGGATGTCCTGAAGCAGGCCAGGAAGGTGTGTGCCCATTTCAGGCGTTCCTACACGGCCATGGCGCCCTTTACAGATGTCCAGCTGGGAAACAACATGCCAGTGAGGCGCTTGATTTTAGACAGCCCGAGTTCAACACTCCTAATGTTTGACCGCCTGATCCAACAAGAAAAGGCTGTTAACGAGTATTTGTATGACCGGGGTGCTAGGACAGCCTCTGCGGAGCTGGGGATTTTTTAGCCACGTTACTGGACGCTCATGCGCAATGCCTGTAGGCTTATGCGTCCTTTTGAGGAGGTGACAAACCTGGTCAGTCGCACAGAGGGCACTATCAGCGACATCATACCATTTGTTTTCTTCCTGGAGCGTGCCCTGCGAAGAGTGCTGGATCAGGCCGTAGATGAGCGTGAAGAGGAAGAGTTGTGGTCACCATCACCACCAGAAACAGCCTTTTCAGCATCGCTTGCTAGACCTGCGGCAACGCTGGAAGAGGATTGTGAGGAAGAGGAGTCAGAGGAGGAATGTGGCTTTGAGGAGGAGGAAGACCAACCACAACAGGCATCCCAGGGTGCTCGTTGTCACCTATCTGGTACCCGTGGTATTGTACGTGGCTGGGGGTAAGAACATACCTTCAGTGAGATCACTGAGGACGAGGAACGGGACATGACTAGTTCGGCATCCAACCTTGTGCAAATGAGGTCCTTCATGCTGTCCTGCCTGTTGAGGGACCCTCGTATAAAAAGAATGAAGGAGAACTACCTGTACTGGGTGTCCACGCTACTAGACCCACGGTATAAGCAGAAAGTGCCTGAAATGTTACCGAATTACCACAAGTCGGAAAGGATGCAGCACTTCCAAAATAAATGCACAGCGTTTAAGGGTGATGTCACAGCACAACAGCAATCAAACAGCGGAAGAGGTGAACATAATCCTCCTCCTCCTACGACCACGCCGGCAAGGAGAGGACGCTTTACAGACGTGTTGTTGATGGAGGACATGCAAGTCCTATGCATCGCCACAGCCCTTCAGGGTCCACCCTCAGAGAACGACTCGACCGTCAGGTAACAGACTACCTTGCCTTAACTGCAGACACTATGAGGAGCGATGAACCCCTTGACTACTGGGTGTGCACGCAGGCGTCCCAGGGGGCTTGTCGTCACCTTTCGGGGACCCTTGGTGGCTGGGTGGAGGAAGAGACCTTCAATGACATCAGTGAGGACAAGGAACGGGACATGGCTAGCTTGGTATCCAACCTTGTGCAAATGGGGAGTTTGCGGTTGTGCAAAGGGACTGTTTGCGGTTGTTTGCGGTGCATTAAACGGGGAGATTGGTCTGTTACTGTGAAGCGGGTGTAACCCTTACACTACCTAATCGATACAACATCATACTTGATATTTTAAAGTATGTTATTCCAAACAATTTAGGAATGTTAGGTGATTTATGCCCTTTATGGCTTAAAACCAGACTCTGCATCAACTATGTAATTTTCCGTGGGAGTTTTGCCATGGATACCCCTCCAGCATGCCACAGTCCACGTGTTAGTCCCCTTGAAACAACTTTTCCATCACTATTGTGGCCAGAAAGAGTCCCTGTGGGTTTTGAAATTTGCCTGCCCATTGAAGTCTATGGCGGTTTGCCCCGGTTCGCGAACATTTGATGAAATTTTATGTTCGTGACAACACTACTAGAGATCCCTATTCTATGTCTAGAATCAACATAACTTATATTTATATAACTCTCAGCTGAAATCTAATATGCTAAAGTATGCCTATTCTTAAATTGATCATTCTTATGTAACTGACTGCAAAAGACTGGGGTCTCATTCAATTGTGATTTAATCAATTGAATAGGGCTCTATATAAGCACAGAGCATATTTTTTTACAGAAGTTTTTAATTAGTGAATACCTTGCTTTTGGATAGAAGTTCACTAACTAAAAACAATGTAAAAAAATATGCTCTGTGCTTATACAGAGCCCTATTCAATTGGCAATTTTGCAATTGACTAAGGCCCTTTGCCTTTAGGGTAGACATAAAATATTGTAGGCTCGCTGAGACAGGCTCTCCCCTTTTCTTATTTTACAGTTTTTTTAGTCCCATTGATTATTACGATATAATACTCCATGCAATGTAATGCATTCATACTATATTAATAACCATAACACAACTACATTGTTCCTGAGGTATTCAGCATTGTTTGTGCTAAGATGTAGCTCAACAATGCTGAATACCTCAGGAACAATGTATTATAGACATAAACAGTCAGTACAAGGTAGTGTACGTTTTTAAATGTGTTGTTAGTGTCCCTATAAGTTTGGTGACTACTGAAGTAAGTAGTTTATCGTTTTTGAGAGGCTGTCGAGTCAGTTCTTCTGCTGGATATTGTGATCTAAAACAATCAACTGAATAAAATTGTAAAAGTGAATTACTTCCGTGTATTAGAAGTAGTGAAATCAAATCCTGACCTAACTGCTTGAACATACCAATTTATTCTCAAAAACCATCTATTCTACACCCTTACAACAACTAATGTGTAAACTTTCTGTGTTTTAGTTTAGTAATAACTACATTACTACAAATAATAATATACTCATTTAAATTGTTTTTATCAACTTACTGTGCAATTAGGAATAATTAGTATAATAATTTATTAAGTCTTACCTTTGTGCTCTTAAGGACTTCACTTTACCAGAGTGGTGTTTTCAAATATTAGATTTTTCCTTTGTGACCAAATTGAGTTTTTGAGTGATTTTATAGTTTGGGAAGCTCAATGTTTCCATAGATAGTCATACCTTCAGTCGGTAGCATTGCATTACTTTGGTATGTGAGTGAGCATTTTATATACTTATTGAACGTGACGTGGAGAAGCTGTTGGTTAACCATTTCACCCATTATAAGTAGATACCTGTATGGTCTACTTCTCAATTATATTATATAATCTTGTATATTTTATCATATTATATTATAATTATTGCATTATCTTAATGATAGTATAAATCAGTTATGTATATAAATTCAACATTCTGAAGTCACAGCTACTAACAGGAAGTCACTGGGACTTTATCTTCTAAAGACTTGGTGACATTGCAGTGTAACATACTTTTTCCTAAACTTGTTTAGCTTTTATGTTTTTCTTAGAGAAGTCATTGGGTTGCAAACAGTTTCCAGTCACACTGTGAAGATGAAAGGAACCTGGGCTTGGTGCTACTTTAGGTAATCAGGCTCGAGGCAGAAGATGGTGTTCAGAACAGCTGACAAAGACAGCAAATAAATAACATTGGGCACTACAAAGTTACATTAGGCAAATAAACATCTCAAAATGAATTATACGTGACATTCAAAGGAAAGCAAACAAACCCAGCCTTACTGAAAGCTGGCAAACCTGCAGGAGAGTTAAATGATTGCAAATCATCAGGTTGCTGGTGAGGCAAGCTATTTAAGGGAGGGTTCTTTCTTCCTAACAGTAATGTAAAGAAAAGCTTTTTTTATTCTTTCTTTCTTTTTTCTTTTTAAACAAGGAAATACTTAAAGCTCATTTTCACTAATGAGTAGATTTTAAACTGACAGTTATTTTTTACTCCAAACGTCTCTTTATGTTGCTGCTGGAAATGCTTGGCTCACAGGGATAAAGTGGCTTTTATGACTCCGACACATTGTTCAAAGCTGCGTATTTTGGTGGTTGACTCGCAGAGCCATTAAAATGATCAATACAGGCAAGGACTTTGATTGCATGCAGAGTTCAGACTTGCTGAGAGGTGGCAGATATTCAAGTTAATTTCTTGATGTCCCCTCGCTGGCCAGGTTCAAAGGGCCTTCTTCAGTACAATGCCAAGCAAGACGTCTGTTTTGCCTCAGAGGACATTTTAGCTTTGCTGAAAGGAATAGAGCTTAAATGTTACCCTGACAAGGAGAAGGAAACACAAGCACTTCATAAAACTGAGTTAAACTATTAAGAGTGAACAAAATATAACCACTAAGTGTTAACATATAAATATTAAGAGCATAGCTTGGTAAAAACGTCACATGCTTGTGAAGTTCGTAGCAATTAACATAATTTACAACTATGTAAGGCATAAGAGAAAACCTATTTTCAGAGAAAAAAAAAACATATAAACTGATTGCTTATGCCATGGATACATTTATATTGTACTTTTTGTATGACTGTAGATTGAGACGGGGATTATCCTACTAGTGCTTTATTTTCTGTATAGTTCTATTGTCGAGTGGCTATGTAGAGTGTCAGCTTTTCAACATATTTTTTCTCCAAAGTTTCTAATTATGTTAAGAACAAAAATAAAATGTCTGCTACCATTAAAGCAAAACAGAATACAATAAAAACTAAACTAGTTATATGCTGCAGACAGTTATTTTAAAGTTAATAAAAACAGTTTGCACATTATCAAGTCTTCAAAAGGAGCATATTAAAAATTTGGCACTTCATTGATCCTTTAAAGAACCTCGGAAGGCCCATATTTTTATAGCATTTGCATTAGAAGACATTGACTGGATTATTGACAAAATGTTTTGTAGGGTTAACATCTACCAACCTGCCCTACAAATAATGCATTTCCAATTCCTCTGATCAATAATCCTGGTTTAGCATTGAATGGGTATCGCTCTGCATTAATATAATAAGTGTAAAATACATTTTTAATTTGATGTGTGTAAACTGCAATATTCAACAGCGATAATCGTAAACCCCAATCTGTTTTCAAGCTTTGTGTGGGAAACACATAGCTATGTTGCAATCTTTACTGATGTTCAATAACTTCACTGGGGTTGCTATATGGGATAATTGCCTCTGACTAGCAGCTCCATACTTGCAGCTTATTAACTGACACATAAGGACTGTTGCAAGTGCTCAAAAACGATTCCCTTATGAGTGAAACCCTCTGGCTTCATATCCGTAAGTCATAATGAAAAATATCCTGTGGGCGCTATGTAATAGCTACAAAAATTTGTTGTACGATCTCCCATTGCTACAAGTCAGCCTTGCAGGAGACCCTACAGGAGCCATGTAACCAAGCTCATAATTGATTATTGTTAGTCTGATTTGTCATTTTGGAATGAAATTGGGGCGTACATATAATTTCTATGTAGCTATATTGATAAGGCTTTCACAAAGCAATTTAAATTTACAAAATGATCAACTGGAACCTTATCTGCATCCAATCCCCATTCACAGTTGACCAATGTAAGCAAGCAATAAGACTCACAGTAACAAAAATTATATATGTGTACATTAAATGATTAATTTTTAACCTCCTGAAACATTTTTCCAATAACTAAACAGCAAATCAATAATATGGACTCTTATTGACCACCTTATTGATACCACTATATAAAAATGATATTAAAGACCATGGGAATCTTTTATTTCCATTGATTGAATATAATAAATAAATGGCTTTCCAGACCTGCCCATAAGTTATAGTAGTATTTATATTTTTAACTCTATTTACTCTCAGGGTTGTATACCCAAATTATTTTTTTTAATTAAATGAATGAAACTGAAAGAGTGTCACATTCTGTTTGTTTTTAACTAATGCCTCAGTACCAAATGCACTTGTTTTTTTCAGGGTTGCTTCTTTCTTTGCTGTGAATATATTTCATGTCACATCTGTTACTGAGGTATGTAACTAATTAACACTAATACAACTGCATTGGCACAGGGGCAGAAATAATTTGCTCTCTCTATAGAGTTTTGCTCCACCTGACAATTTTAAATAAAGATTTGTCTGAGTTAGGGTCTGACAGTGCCACCAAGATGGTATTAACCTTAGCAGCACTTGGATTTCTAGTGAAAATACCCTTCAGTAGTGCTTTAAACATGCTCTTTTAAATATATGGTAGACATTTTTATGTCCTTTATTTCAAGAAAGGAGATATGTGCATATGTAATGTCATCAGTCAGTACATACTCCAAATGGAATATCATTCAGCTTCTCAAGTTTTCCTCTTTTGTGGTGGGAAGGTGATATGAGGAAAAAACACACTAATGTATTTTAAAATACTGGGTAAGCAATGAAAGACATTAGAATTAATTGAACAACAGTCACAAGCTTGCAAATCTGCAATAAAAAATAATAATTTCCTTCTTATATCGATCCCGGAAATCAAGGAATAATACATATCATTCACCCACATGGACATAAACAGATGCTTTCATTTATTTCAAAAATGCTTTAGTGCAACCTGATTGGCAAACATGACTTATTTGCATGTATTAATGCTTAGCCTACAATTGTAGGTTAATTGTAACCTCCATGTTTTAATGACGTCATGATGACTGTCTCATCTACTATTGGCTCTGTCTAAAAAGTAACGGGCTTGCTTAACTTTTGCCAGATCACATGATCATGCCCCCTGAAATCCTACTTTCAAATTTATGGTTTGTGTGTGCCGGTTGTTGGGTTAGAAATTACTTGTTATAGACAATTGAATACATGTAAATGTTTAGAAAAAAATGTAACCCGCAGCCAAAATGTCAGGTTACAAGCAATTACAGGCTTGCAATTGAATCAGGTCCAATTTACAGTTCACTTAGTAGCCAATCAGTGGCAAAAAAAAACAAGAATAAACATTTTAAATAGTTAAGTCTAGTTACCAATGTGCAAAGGTGATTTTAGCTTTTTTTTTTTAAGTTCATCCTATGTCTCTGTAGATTTACTTGAAAAGTTGTTTTTGGAAAACTTCACAGATCTGTGATCCTTATGTGTTTTGGACCCACGTTTGCCCACCTGTCTTTAGCTTACAGGAATTCCTCAGTGGTTAGGAGCAGAGTTGCAGGCAGAGTCCTTCATAATATTTCCTTCCCTTATATTATATTCCATCAGAATAATCCACACACCTCAATTTATGCATGGTAACTGACCCAATTTATTGATCTCATGTAGTATTTATACATTTCAAACCCCCAAGTTACACCCCTTAGCAATCCCTCTTAACCAATCCTCAACCCTTCTCCCTCTATCTACTGTATGTGACCCATCCATCAATCAATTGCTGTCAGCCCTTCTGAATGCCTCCCTGTGGCTTTGGTGCCTACCCGGCTGAATAACTAATGGGTTCGGAGAATGCACACATTACATTTCTTTTGGCTGGAGGCTAGCTGTCCAGGAAGAAAAACACTTCACATTTTGTTGTTAAAGGCTTCACCACAGTGATTCCTATACCCTCTGTATACCTTTTGGCACTCAATAGAAGTCCTATTTATTTCCCTTTTAGGTGACCACTTCTGAGCTACAAAGTCAGGGCCTGACCCCTGCTGGCAGTTGACAATGTCACCATTGCATCTAGGCAGAGGTTGGCTGAATACATTATTGGCAGATGTTAACCTTCTTGTCAAAAATAATTCACCACAGGGGGGTTAGTATGGTAAACACTGACTTGTGGACAAAACACTACATTAATTCCCAATACTTCCCCTGGCTAAGTTATGCCCCACAAAACAGATAACCCCATACTGGACTCCCATCACCTCCAAGCTTCTGGTAATACCCTCTATCACACTCCCTGAGAAAAATGTTACCTTTACATATTAAGCATGCCTGTGTAGCACCCCCATGTCAACAAATGCATAATCATAAATCCTGCATAAATAAATCATAAATCATACATCATATAGTGACCCCAGCATTGATATTATTAAGGCCCACCCACCTACACATAAGCTCATGTTCAATGCTTTAATTACCATGTCTATCCATTTCCGCTTCTGCCATCCCCTTTTTTGTGTGCCTTACATCTTCCCCAACATCAGAGTCTTCTCAAGGGAATCTCGTCTTATCACAATATGGTGCCTCATGATCAAGCCTTTCAGTAAACTGTTTGCACTCTCTTCTTTCACCCTCATAATTAGGCCCTTTAGTTCCTTCTCCCTTTCAACCTTCAGATTAGTATCATCCACATATCTGAGGTTGTTGATATTTCACCCAGTAGTATGAATTACTACTTTGGATTCAATTAGCCTGGGCTTACTTTCGTGGGTTTTGGAAATTAATATGGTGATATTATTAATATCAATAACCTTTATTAATATTAGTAAAAAATTACATATTTTATATATTTGCCAATTTCAGATAATTTCAAGTTCTTATTACACAATATGAGTAAGTTTTGGCCTCATGAAATAAACAGAACTTTATTACTTATGAATAAAAACAAGTTGGTATAGACAATTGTGACAGATATATATCGAGGTACAGCAATGATTAAGTATCAGTTTTTATCATATAGTCCACATAATCATATATAAGACATGCGCAATATGCTTAATATAATCAATATTGAAAATTATGACATCAGAGATAGTTTTGCTTATTTTGGTATGTTTACAAATATCTATTTACTAAGGTATCATACCATTTTAATATGTTATAGCTTTTATAGTCTAGTGAATATGAGATAAAATATTATCTCTAATTCAAAAATATATATATTTTTTCATTACAATAAAGTATTAAAATATATTGGATTGCTATAACAGCTGATATTTGTGGCATTTATAAAATGTATTTAATTCACAATTTATAGTGGTATATTGTATTTATCAGATAAATATTGATATAGCAATTTATTTTAAATTAAATGAACAAAATATTTCCATGATTGTAATGAAAAAGAAATAACATTTAGAGAAATATTAGACTTTGATACAATACCTAGTTTTGGTGTTTGGTTTCATCATATGACTCAGGCATTGGGATTCTGGATCTTTTCCTATATTTCAGAAGGCGTTCTTGGTATGTAAGTGTATAAATTCTTTGTCAGTAATCTGTGAAAGTTTATTTGTAGATATGTCTTCTTAGGAAGTTTCTCCCTGAAATGTGTCTGTGCAGGAGTCTGTGCTTGTTGAGAGGTTTGTGCGTGTGTGTATGTGTCTCCTCTTTAGAGAGCATGTTTCTCTCTCAATTAAACCCACAACTCAATTTGCTTATCAGAAATTCCAATCAGGCTATGTATTTGGCAACTAATCAGAAATCCTAATGATGTCACAAAATATTTTATGCAAGACGAAAATTATATATTCTTATTCCATAGACACAGCAGTATCATTTAATATCTTACCAATAGATGGCCTCCCTTGGATCATCAAATAATAACAAAGAATTAAAATAAAATTAGCTAAATTGTAAAATGTAAAACTGTCATATATTACATACCATAGACAAGTTTATGAATGAGAAAGTAGACATCAGATATAAGTAATGGGGTAGAAAGTGTAGAGGGTATAAGGGATGAATTAACAACTCATAGGGGAGGAGATGAGGGAGGGGTAGTATAGTCAATAGGGAGGTAGTACTAAGTAACTCAAGTACAGTGGCAGGCACTTCAGAACTACAGACTCATAACATAAGGTGTATGCTTGCTAATGCCAGAAGCTTGCCAGGAAAAATGTTGAATGTTTGTGGGTAGAGTTAAATAGCGGAGCAGCAAATTCCAAAAGAATATTAGTAAGTGTATGCTATAAACCCCCAAATATAGCTGAAAGTGAGGAAATACAATTATTGTTACAGATTGGAAATGCAGCTAAGCATGGGCAAGTTCTAATAATGGGAGATTTTAATTACCCTGAAATAAACTGGATAAATGAGACCAGCAGTTCAGCTAAGGGGAGCAGGTTCTTGAGTACACTCAGGGATCATTATATGGCCCAGGTTATACAAGAGCCTACTAGAAATGAAGCACAAATAATATTGATATAGTATCGAATGTTGAAATAGGGCAACCGTTGGGAAACGGTGATCACAACACAGTCTCCTTTAAGATTGAATTTAAAAAAAACTAAATTTTTAGGGGCCAACAAAAACTCTTAATTTTATTAGGGTATATTTTAACGGTCTAAGGGCAGCAATATAAAGTATAGACTGGGACAGAGAACTGATAAAAACACTGAACATAAATGGACAACATTTAAATCCTTACTAAATTTACATACACATCGGCATATACCATGTGGGAATAAAAGTAAAAGGAGTAAATCCCATCCAATGTGGCTTAACAATGATTTAAAGATACAGAGTAAAATACAGGCATTTAAATTATACAAACAAGAGGGGACAGAGACTGCTTTACGAGAGTACAAGGAAATCAACAAGGCTTGCAAAAGGGCTATTAGAATGGCTAAAATAGAAAATGAAAAATGAATTGCAAAAGAGAGTAAGACTAATCCTAAAATATTTTTTAAGTATATTAATGGGAAGAATGCGAGGAAGGAAACTATAGGAACATTACAATGTGACACAAGCCGTCTGAAAATGAGTGAACAGGAAAAGGCAGATGAGCTAAATAGGTTATTTTCTTCGGTATACACAAGGGAGATACCAGTGGTTGGGACACTGCAACATAGTGGGGCTACACTACCTTTTCAAATAATTGGTTAATGCAGGAAGTAATCCAAAAGAGGTTGGAAAAAATTAATGTTAATAAAGTCCCGGGTCTTGATGGAATACATCCACTGGTACTGAGGTAACTGGGTTCTGTAATAGCCAAACCATTATATTGAATTTTTCAAGATTCACTCAACACAGGGTCTCTACCAGATGACTGGAGAAAAGCAGATGTGATACCTACATTTAAAAAGGGAGCAAGAGCAAATCCGGGGAATTATAGACCAGTGAGTCTCACTTCTGTAGTGGGGAAGCTTTTAGAAGGGTTAATAAGGGATAATATACAAGAATATGTCTATTTGAACAGGATTATAAGTAGGAGTCAACATGGATTTATGAAGGATAGGTCATGTCAAACAAATCTAATTAGTTTATATGAGGAGGTTAGTAGGAATCTGGATCAAGGCAACTCAGTGGATGTAGTCTTTTTGGATTTTGCAAAGGCTTTTGATATAGTGCCACATGGGAGACTATTGTGCAAACTAAGAGATACAGGAATTGCAGTAAATATCTGCTCATGGATTGAGAGCTGGCTAAAAGACAGGAAGCAAAGGGTTGTTGTAAATGGAACATACTCCGATTGGACTGAAGTGGCAAGTGGGGTTCCTCAGGGTTCAGTATTAGGTCCTCTCCTTTTTAACATATTTATTAATGACTTAGAGGTGGGACTGGAAAGTAGTGTCTCCATTTTCGCTGATGACACGAAGTTGCGCAAGGTAATTAAATCAGATAATTATGTGCTTTCCCTCCAAAGGGATTTACAAATAATATAAAATATAATTCTGCCACTATACAAATCTCTACTATGAGACAATGGTGTAGGGATGGAAGGGGGTAAAGAGACAATGGGTAGGGAGAGAAGGGTGAGAGACAATGGGGTAGGTAGGGAAGAAGGAAAGAGACAATGAGGTAGGGAAGGAAGGTAGGGAAGAGACAATGGGGTAGGGAGGGAAGGAGGGAGACATATCAGTGGACAACCAGAGCAGGACAGGAGCTTTTGTACCAAACACAAGCATGGAGAGGTATGCTGAAAGCAAATTGCTAATATAAGGTAGATGCATTATGCTATTTTATATATTTTGGAACATTAACATCAGTGCATCGTCGTCATAAATATATTAAACTTTCTTTTAGAATTTAAATTTCGTTTTAAAAACTACAGACCACAAGGCAACTAACACTAACTTTTTCCCATAAGGTTCCTATGGACCCCATGTTGTTTTAATTACTACAATGGAATCCTTATAGACCTCTATGGGCCCTATCCCCGATGGATTGCCATAATGATTTCATAGTCCATAACACTACACAATAAATTACTTACACTAAACTAAACACATAAAATAAAACAAATTAGAAGAAAAAATAAGAATTACCTAAAATTAATCGATTTCCAAAAAAAATAAAAATGACTAATAAAATAAATATTACAAATAAAATAAAATTATATTACAAATAAAAAGATAATACAAAAAACAAAAAAAACAGCTATGGTGGAAAATGGAGTTAAATTGGGTGATCCTTCAGAGCTGATCCTTGACGTCCTTGTCTTCAATCTTTATTCTTGCATAAGTGAACATATCGTTGTTACTTGAATAAACTAGTCCTCTTGCGTCTTGATCAAAGACTCTCCATCCTCAACTTCAGTCCCATCAAAAAAAACAACAACAAAAAAAAACCTCCACTCTATAGAAAAAATAATTTAAGTCAAGAGATCTCTTCAAGAAAACTGAGAATCTCAAGGGAATCTTTCATGACAAAGTGGGCATGATAGACACAAATGGTAGGGACTGAAATTGAGGAGGAAAGAGCCTTTTGATGATGATGAAAGAAGAGAGTTCAAATTCTGGCCTACTGCTCAACAATAAAAAGACAAAGATCCCTTGACTTATATACTATTTAATTGGCTGCTGATTGGCTGCAATATGTATCTATTTCAGCAACTCTTTTTTGTTTTATTTCTAATATTTTCTTAATTTTAATAATCATTTTTTTCTTTAAATCTTTTTAGTTAATTTTTTTAGTTTAGTGTAGGCTTTTTGTGGGGAGGGAGGTTAATGTTAGGTGCCATGGGGGTCCATAAGGACTCACATGGAGATAGGTTACTTTATTATGGGGATCCATAGGGTAAGATAATACATTTTAAGTGCCACTGGGGTGCTTAAGGACTCATAGGTTAATATATTGTGGGAATACATAGGGCCCCCCATGGTAAGATAGTTAATTGAAAGTGCCACTTGGGTGCTTAAGGGCTCCCATTGTTATAGGTCGAGGCCCCATGGGGTCCATAGGGAGGGACCCTTATGAGGTCTATTATACATGGAGGTTAAAGAGGGGTTAATGGGAGCCTTCACTCCAAAGCACAAGTCGGTGTGGAAGGGGGGCCACATGCCCCTCTGGATATTAGGAGGGTCTCTGTGTGATACCCAGGCTTATTGGGGGTAGTTTAGCATAAGCAGGAGGTTTATTAAACCTCTTTTTTATTTTTTTTATTATTTAATACCCTCCCTTTCTGCAATTGTGGCAAGGAAGGGTAGAGCCTTAAATACGGTGAGAGCTGTTAGATACCATGTGCAGCTCTTGTTATGGGATTCAGCTGGTGCTGTTGGAGGACGAGATTACACATACGGGATTGTCTCACTTTGAAAGCTTTACGAGAACATGTACGGTGTTCAGTAACTCTTATTGGAGACATATAATAGCACTTTAGGGAAAATCTCCCATGGCAGCAAGGAAAAGTTCATATGCAGCCATCACTGGTAAGGGTTTCTTGTAAGGTTTTGCTGCAGTTGGAATATAATGGCTATGTAACTCCCTATATGGAAAGTTCAATTGAATTCATTCCTTACAGGAATTATGTAATTGAGCCTTAAGAGAATTAAACAATGTCTGGAACAGTCATAAGGTTACCATAAGTACAAAGGACGCAAAAGAAGTCTGTTCTGATCTTCTTTCTAATCCTCACCAATAGTCACTGGGAAATAGTTAAATTGGACCATTGCAGCAATTATGGCATTTTCAAACCACTTAAGACTGTAAATTCAGTATAGCCTTGTGTGTATGTCAAGACAAGTGGCATGGTACTCTATAAACCCAATAGACCTCAATTATAATGTAGTACAATACTTTTCTTACACTGTGTTTGTATTATCTCTGTCCGTAATATAACCCCATGGAACGTCCTCATAACAAGACAGAGCTGACCTTGCAAACTAAAAGAGTCCCTATTAAACATGAATAATGTCATTCCTTATTATATGACCCAATTAGGAAAGCCGGAAAAGGAACTTTAAACCATCTGGTAATGAGTAGCTTTATTTAGGAATGGATTGGATTTAGTGGCAAACTGTACTATATCAAATCCTAGCACAATTATGGAAACACTTTTTTTCTCTCCAGTAAAGACAGAATTAAATAGTATTTCTAGACTAAAACAGCACAACTCCCCTCTGTTTTATTGGCAATCAATTTTTTGATTATGGCTTTTTTATATCTTTCTATAGATGGCTGCTTTCAGAAAATGAGCATTCAGAAAAAGAAGAGATTTGCCCAGAAAATAACCTTATTTTGGTATGTTATTTGTGCATACATTATATTTCAGCTTTGTGTAGCATGGGAGAAAATGAATTAGGCTTTTGAAACAAGCTGTCACTTGCTCCCAGAGGTGTGAAAAAATTATGAGGTCTGTTGTACCGAAAAACACAAATAGTCTACCTCTCCTGAAACAAACACATACGTCTGAGAGATATAATCATACTTGATCTGAAGACGGAATTTTTTAAGTCACGTAGATTTCAAGGCTAGAGGGTGAAGTTACTTTTGGCCGATATGCAGACATGGAAATGTCCAGACCTGACCCTGAGATTTATTGTTTTAACAGAAACCTTAAAATACCTTAATCTTCAAGGTTTGGCAGGCTGTGTGTACACAATCACACCTTCTTATTTACTGATTGGTTGCTGATTACTGTAACATCTTCTCTCTGCAGGCGATTCTAGGGAAGAGTCCGTTGTTTACCAGCTGTGTGGGTAAACAAGCTCACAGCCATTTTCTTCCACTTTTTTGTAATACTTGGAGAAAGGATCAATTAAAGGGCAAGTTCAATCTAACCTTGAAGGGGCACGATCACCCCAAAATATAGTAATTGTTTTGCTTTTTTGCTTAGTATTAAAGAGCATTAAAAACTGGCTATATGTTGTGTTATTAGGATAATTTAAAGGGACAAGTTCCATCTAATCTTGAAGGGACACAATCACCCCAAAATAAAGTTGATGTTTAGTTAGTTTGAAAGAATATGAGAAACTGGTTTTATGTGTTTTATCCATTTTTGGATCTTTCTGGTTTTCTGACAGCCAGCAATTGTGGCTATCAGCCACACCCAGCCAAGATTTTAGTACATTTCTTTCTTAGTGTAAAGCTTATCATCTGCCACTATCCTAACCCTCTACACTAACCCTAACCCCTAAATCTAATCCTAAACCCTAACCCTAATGCTAGGCAATTGACTAAAATCTTGGCCCGCCCCACATAGTGGCAGCAGGCAGCCACTGCTGGAGGTTGGAAAACAGTAAAAGTCCGTCCTGGGAAATGCCATGTTGTTGTTGCATTTATATGCAAAAGAACAGATGGCATATATTAATGTGGGATTGGAGGTAGATGTTATGACCAGAGATGTTATAGCCCAGCCTGCTTCCAAGCTCCATGATGATCCAGCCCCCAGGCAGAGATAGCCAAGCTCCAGGAAGGTGGAGAAAGGCAGCTCTGCTTGTGAAGAAAACAGACAATTTAAAAATTAAGAAAAAATATTAACTTTTATTTATTTTAAACTGAACACTGTTTTTAATAGTCTATGATTGGGTTAAAACAGCCAGCTAAAGAGCCAATCAAATTATAACTGGATTTTTAACTGTAGCAGTTACATCCTTTGCACTTCAGCAGTTAATAGCACCTAACATATCTTGTAGAAATAAAATGCAAGTACTAAAACGTATACATAAAATATATCTACATAGGAGCTGCTTGTGTTTAGGTGAAACTTTCCTTTCAAAATACCATTGCCTATACTCTTTTGAATAACTAAACTTGATAATGTACACAATGGCCCCTATTTAATTGAGCAATAAGCCCGTAATGTAGCCCATAAACTAATTTGCTATTCAATTTGCTTATTTTAGCTACCTGCAAAAGATTAACGTGTTACAGGCTGAATATCCCTGCGGTTGTCAAAATGGTAACCCTAACACAGCTAAGCCTTTGATCTTTCAAGCCCGTAAATGTTACAATCACAAATCGCTATTCAATTGCTACAATTCCTCAAGCCCGTACTAGAGAGGACTTGCAAGGGGGTTAAACATCTGATCGTGGCACTGTAAATGCAAATTAAAAACCAATACTGCACTTTAAAAGACGGGGAAAGTGATGAAAGACATTATAATTAACATGATAATTAATTATTTTTAACGTTTAATTTCTGTGTTATATCAGTCTCAGGAATCAAGGAGTTAATACATATCTGGCCACCCACATGGACTAGAACAGTATCGACATTTATTTTTATTATTTTGTACATTGCCGGATTGCGAGTCTGATCGCATATCGGACTTCTAAACACTAATTGATTTACATTTAACCTCCATGTTTACTGATGTCATGATGACGGTCTCATTTACTATTGGCTGTTTCTAAATCGGTAGTTAGGGCCTTACTTGATTGATCATGATCATGCTCTGAAATGCTACTTACGAGTGCATGGTTAATGGTTTAGGCTTTCAGCCAGGTAGCTGTGGGTTTGATCAATTGAATCGCTCTGTAACAAACTTGCAACAGTTACAGAGCGATGCAATTGAATAAGGCCCATGGACTGCAGTG
Organism: Discoglossus pictus; assembly: GCA_027410445.1. Classification (NCBI taxonomy): domain Eukaryota; kingdom Metazoa; phylum Chordata; class Amphibia; order Anura; family Alytidae; genus Discoglossus; species Discoglossus pictus. The sequence continues at coordinate 213,058,585 of CM050164.1, read as the reverse complement.
TCAATGGAGGACTGCTGCTATTTCACCTGATAAGTATAAATTGGTTATAGCCAGAACGACTAAGGGATCTGCATATACAAAGACAATGCTACTGGTGATCTATTTCTGGGCAATAGTAGCTGTGCTTATCAAGTTTGTCATTCTAATCTTACTCAAGTGCAGGGGAGAGGTGAAAAGTTTTGTATTCAAATAGCAGAAAACTGTGAAACATTATGTACCACAATATTAAAGGAGTACATACAACCGGTACAAACAATAGCAGCTCATAAAAATACTTTAAATAATGCATTGCCTATCTCTCTCTCTCTCTCTCTCTCCTGACTCACTCTCTCTCCTATCTCTCTCTCTCTCTCCTTTCTCTCTTTCCCGCCTTTGTCTTCTGTCTCTCTTGTCTCTCTCCCTATGTCCTGTGTCTGTCTCTCTCTATCCTTTGTCTCTTTTTCTGTCCAGCAAGCATGAGTGAATATGTAGCGAATACGTATACTTTGTTGCTCATGCGTGGTTGTTAGGTATTTGCGCATGCACATGCTCCACTTATTTCCTTCGCACATGATCAAATAGGTAGCAGCCAGGCTTTTGTGACTTCTTTGAGCATGCACAGTGGCAAAATTCTCTAACTTTAATAGCAAGGGTAACGCCGCTGTGCACCTGCCCACAACGCACCATGCAGGCATTACACACCCATTGCTAACTATTATAGTGTTATATGTGGTGAATATGCATACCTAAAAAGCATACTGGTAATTGTTATAAAGCTCATGTGGCTCTTAAATTTAGATTTACATCAAAACCTACAGGGCATATACATAATGTCAGTGATGTGAAATTAGATGGCTTTGATATATCTTTGAAACTTGGAATCATTTTTATTTATATTTTCCTTATTTATGAGATTGTTGAAAAGATAAGAAGGATATGCAAGCTTGCTACTGTTTTAGAAACCGCTTTAAATAGTAAACTGGACAATATACAATGTTTAATCTAAGAAACTAAAGCCATCTGAACTATGGTTCTGTAAAACAGAATGGCTCATGATTATATCCTAGCAGCCAAAGGCAGCACCTATGCGTTTACAAGATTCAAAGGTTTGAGGATGATATTGCACATGCTTATAATGCTGTATAAAAGCTGCATCGAGATAGTACTGAAACTTGGTTGGATAGTATTTTTGGATAGATGTTGTACAGTACATATTCTTTGATATCATTATTCTATTATGAATTTACACTTGTGTGAAACTTGCAATTTATACGTTAGAATGTATATTTTGACCTGTTTGTGTTTTACAACTGTGTGAGCCTCATTTTGTTTTCTCAAATATAAAACACTGAAAGCCAAAAACAAGCATTTTGCTTTTATAGAAATACATTTGGCATAGTCATCAGGCTTTGGTTTCTTAGTGTATAATCTGTTCTGCTTACTTAAAGGTGAAAGCGGTAGTTCTGACATGTGGGTCCACTCCCCTGTTGGGTTGCTAGTTCCGGACCATGAGAACCTGTCATGATCCCCCTGACAACCAGTCCTTTGGACTTATGTGATCCGCCCGGGATGATTAGGATTTTGAGGCTGGCCATTACGCTGGCTGCATAATAACTCCTATCAGGACTACCTCTTGGGAATATGTGGTTGTTGTCAGTAATAAAATAAAAAAATCAGGAACTTCTTTATTTGCTGTTGAAATTCATAGCAGGTCTAATAAATATATATTTACAACCTTATTAAATTGTGATTCGGCCAATTGAATAGGGCTCTATATAAGCACATAGCATATTTTTTACAGAGGTTTTTAGTTAGTGAAGACCTTGCTTTTGGATAGAAGTTCACTAACTAAAGACTTCTGTAAAAAAATATGCTTTGTGCTTATATAGAGCCCTATTCAATTGGCAGAATCGCAATTCAATAGGGCTGTAGAACTTGTAACAGTCTGTGAGTCTTCTGGGTTTTGTATTAATTGCTAATGCAGTCATTGACAATGTTTCATGTGCAAGGCATCATAACATCTACTTCACTGGTTGTACAGGACCAGGGCAGCTAGTATCTTCACTATGGCTTCTGACATATATATATATAATCTACTAGATATATTGTTCCATATGAAAATTCACCTAGTCAGAGACTGTGATATCTGCTCCCATCACTTTATGAAGAAAGAAGCATAGCTGACTCTACACATGGCAGTTAATGGCTACCTTATAGCATTCTAAATCAGTTACCTCCTTATGAACCGAACATACAACATACAGAATCTAATATCATAAGTCACACACACATAGAGAAGCAACATAACATATATTAACTAACATGCATAGGGTAGTCAACATAACATATTAAATAACTATAAAACATACTGTAAAATTACTGACCACAATCACATATTCCCAGGAGGCAGTCCTGATAGGAGTCATTATGCAGCAGCCTCAAAATCCTAATCATCCTGGGTGGATCATATGAGTCCAAAGGACTGGTGGTCAGGTGAATCATGACAGAACCCATAGCCTGTGAGTGTCAGAAACATACAGCAAGTGTGTGCAGCCACGGCTTCACCCCAATGAACTAGGAAACAGGGGGAGTCATTCAGCTCATACTTAAATAGATGATTGCCTTTTTTATTAACTTTAACAACTTCTTTTTTTGTTTCAGATATATATCAGTTAAAGCCAAGAACAAGCATTTTGCTCTTACAGTATTATGTCTCCTCAATTATCAATTATGTTCTTAGACTCAAAGGCCCTCATTCAATTGCAATTCGGCCAATTGAATAGGGCTCTAAATAAGCACATAACATATTTTTTTAAAGAAGTTTTTAGTTAGTAAGCATCTATCCAAAAGCAAGGTTTTCACCAACTAAAAACTTCTTTAAAAAAAATATGCTATGTGCTTATTTAGAGCCCTATTCAATTGGCCAAATCACAATTGAATGAGGGTCAAAGAGCCACATTCAACTGCAAGGTTGCAACTCGATCCTAGTAGGCCATATGTCTGTGGGCCTGCTGTGGGCCCGCAGCGCTCGTAAATTATGGTCATTTTCAATTCTGGAAGACAGCAAGTTTGGGGCGATAGCAAAATTCAGAAACCATGCTATCGTATGTAGCATTTGCGAGCTTGAACAGATCAATCCACCAAGTCCGTAACTCCGGAGATAGAAAGGAGGGGCAATAACGTGCAATGTTAAAAATCACAACAAATCACAGCCCGAAGCCCGGAACTCGATCAACGTCAATTGAATAGCAAAATTAAGTCACGGGCTACATTTCCGAGCCCGGATCTCCCAAAGCCTCAATTGAATGAGGCTCATAGTTTTCAAATTATTTCTATACTAGCTGCTTGCCTGTCAAAAATGACGGAGCAATACAAATTCAAGGCATGGGAATGCTGTTTGACACATAATGTAAACCGTTTTGTACTGTAAGGACCTTCGGCACTCATTCAGAGGCTTTGACAACTTTTATATGTGATATATGTATATATATATATATATATATATATATATATATTGTGACCGTTTGCCCCCTAGAGGATGGTGCCAAGTAAAGAGTAAAGAGTTCTTGACAGGAGTGACGGAGTTAACTCCTGAAGACCTACTAATTGGTGCAGGTGCAGTTTCTCTTTAAAGCCTGGAAAGCAGACATGGAAAGGGGTGGCTGATTAGGCTCTGGCCTAAGTTGTGTACTGCTGCTGCTAGCAGCCAGAGCAAGCCACAAGAGAGGAGCTTGCTGGCTGATCCTGTGTGGATCTACCATTTGAACTTTGGAAAACAAACCTGGAGGAAATCTTGTTTTACTGTGGCTGCCAGATTTGGATGACAGAAAGAAGTGTGTGCTGTCTTGAAGTCGTTGGACTAACAGAGCGGTCAGAGCAACTACACAGTCAGGAGGTGAAGCTACAAAAGCACCAAGTAAGTGAATGACAGACTGGGGAGGATTCCCAGGCAGAGTAGCCTAAAAAAGAGACCAGGTCTATGCCAGTGAGGAGTCTGGGAGTTGCAGCTAACAAGAGAACGTTGTTAGCTGTTTGGACTGCTATAAGAGAAGCTTGTGTGAAAGTTTGCTCACACAGATAACAAAGTAAAGCTGCTGTTGGAGCAAAGCCAGCCCTGCAGACTAATTGTGGAAATCCTGGATGTAAAGGTACCATTGCAGAGTCTGATAACCCCAGGGAGAAGTCTGTGTCGTTAAACAGATTTGTAGCCTTCACCAAAAGAGGGTGTTAAGGGTCCCTGGAGGTTGGGGTATCTTGAGAGTAGGGCGGGCCAGAACCCCACCCTATGGTATGAAGTTTAAAGACGACGGTCTACAGAGGAAAGACTTCTAATAAAACAGAGACTGTTTGTATCCTGGCCACAAGGTGGCACTACACCAACTAGAAGAAGAATATTTGTATCCTGGACACAAGGTGGCACTACAAGAGACTGGTTGTATACTGACCACAAGGTGGCACTACAAGAGACTGTTTGTATCCTGGCCACAAGGTGTCACTAGAAGAGACTGTGTTTTCTTTATGAATTATAATTTCTCTGGAGCAGAGAAGCTGCCCGGGTGTAGTCAGGGTGTTCCTGCACATTTAGTAAGAAACGTATATGTAAATTTTTATCTTCATTATTTCTAATCCTTGTTTATGAGCCATACTAATAAACAAGTCTTCTGCATCTGAAATCTGTATTGCTGAACCTTTTGTCATAAAGGACTCCTGTGGCAAACAGCCATCCTTGTCACAATATATATATATATATATATATATATATATATATATATATATAGTACATTGGTGTTCACATTTGAATGTCTAAAACAAGTAAAAAAATCTGCTTCCAGCTCAAAATTCAGAGAAATACAGTTAATACATTCTGGGAAGCTGAGCAGGGACATGCAAATGTGCCCACAAATGGCTCGCTCTGCAATCCATAGACCATTTAAAACATGGCTTCCTTTAAGCTTATGCACTTTGCATTGACAAGGTTGGACTATACACAAGCCAGGAATCCCATCCACATACAGCTGTTTCAGAGAGGAGGGGGGAAAGGAGACACAAGGGAGAGAGATAATGGGTGAGGGGAGAAACATGGGAGGGAGAGAAGGGGCAAAGGAGACACGAGTGAGGGAGAGGAGGGGGACAAGACACAAGGGAGGGAGAGGAAGGGGGAAGAAGACACAGGGGAGGGAGAGGAGGTCAAAAAAGACACAAGGTAGGGAGAGTAGGGGCAAAGAAGACACAAGGGAGGGAGAGGAGGGGAAAATGAAACACAGTGGAGGGAGAGGAGGAGGAGGAAATGAGACAGAGGAGGGAGAGGGGTGAAAAGGAAACACAGGGGAGGGAGAGGGGAGGTGAAGGACACACAGGGAGGGGAGGGGGAAAGGGAAAGGGGGAAATGAGGCACAGGACAGGGAGAGGGGGCAAAGGAAACACAGGAGAGGAGGGAGAGGTGGGGGAAAGGAGACACAGGAAAGGGAAAGGGGGAAAGGGAGAGGAAGAAAGGAGACACAGTGGAGGGAGAGGGGGAAGGAGGTACCGGAGAGGGACGGAAGGGAGACAAAGGGGAAGGAGAGGGGTGAAAGAAGACACAGGGGAGGGGGGGAGGAGACACAGGGGAGGAAGAGGGGGGAAAGGAAACATAGGGGATGGAGAGTGGGGGGAAGGTAGAGTGATAAAAGAGGCACAGGAGAGGGAGAGGGGGAAAGGAGACACAGGGGATGGAGAGGGGGTAGAGACGGAGAGGGGGAAGAGACACAAGGTCAAGGAGAGGGGCAAGAGACACAGGTGAGGGAGAGGGGGAAGACAGACAAGGGAGGGAGAGGGGGAAGAGACACAGGGGTGGGAGAGGGGGAAGAGACACAGGGGAGGGAGAGGGGGAATACACACAAGGGAGGGAGAGGGTGAAAGAAGACACAAGGGAGGGAGAGGAGAGGGGGAAAGAAGACACAAGGGAGGGAGAGGAGAGGGAAAGAAGACACAAGGGAGGGAGAGGCTGGAGAAGAGAAGACACAAGGGACATGATCAATTAGCCAAACCTGTGGTTATGGATTTAGAAGGAGCTAATGGTAAAAGAGATCGTCATCATTAGGTCACTGAAAAATGGAGGTTAGATTTTACTTACAGGTTTAAAGTATGAGTTGCGATCGGACCCACATTCCAGAAATAATGCAATATTAAATAATCAATAAATATGATAAGTCCATGCAAGTTCTATTATATGTATTAACACATCGATTGCCGGGATTGATATAACACGGAAATTAAACATAAAATAAAATATTTTTATTGCAGATTTGCGAGCTTGAGAATGTTGTACTATTAATCTTTCCCTTTAATTTAAAATACTGTATTGTGTTTCTATTTGCATTTACAATGCTACGGACAGGACTTTAACCCCCTTGCGGGTCCTCTCTAGTACCTGTAAGGTTTTTGGCTCCATTTGCCATTTACGGGTTTGAACACCAGTGCATCTTTGGGGATTCGTAGCAATTTAATAGCAATTTGTGATCGTAACATTTACAGGCTTGACAGATCAAAGACTTAACTGAGACGGAGTTCAACAGCCTGTATGGTTTTTCGCAGAGTAGCTAAAAGAGGCTTTGCTATTGTTTGCATTTATATTAATGTTAATAGCTGGTAAACTAAAAAAACAAGCTTAACATGAAAAGTATGCACATTGGCTAAGTAATTTGCATATGATTTGTATAACAATATGTGTTGAATATATGGGTATGCTATCAGTCTTAATTATGGGAGCAGCCACTAACCGTCATCATTATGGAGAAGTTGTCGTGTTCCTCTATGATGTGTTTAAATAAGGAAAAAAGCTTAGTGGATACTGTGAAGAGGATTACAGCTTTCTGGATAAAACATGTCTCAACACACTTCCCTCATGAAGACATGCCCAGAAATTATAGAGAGTTTGGAAGGATAGATTAATGCTGTGTTGCCCAAGCTATTTTAGTCACAAATCTCTGTACATAAACTCTTCTCAGAACCCGTTAAAGTTTAGATAAAAAAACGTAAACAGATTGTAGCCTTTTTGGGTAATTGTCTTGTGGAACTTCTAGTAATACAAATAGAACCCTAGAGTCCCGCGAAACACGCAATGGACATGTTGGTTTAGAGAATTCCAAGGAGGCTTTCCCAAATGTTGCCTTCACAACCCCTAAAAATTTTAGTAAATCTAGCACGTTGTATTGGAATGTCAGTGACAACTGAATAGAACAGTCTGAGAACTGTTTTTACAATAATATAAAAGTAAGAAGAAAAAAAAAATAAGATCTTGAAAAGAAAAGTTTAGCTTTGTATAAATTAATTATTGAAATGTAATTTCTAGCTTGGTATTGTTTTAAAAAAAAATATGAAAAATGTATGTTTGTCCTATATGTAGGGAGAGGTGTTGGATTTACTAATAGGACAATGGACCCACCTAGATTTCACATTTTATCAACCTAAACAAATTAAGATAACTTTTCATGTGCCTGTGCCTCATAGTTAATCCTCTAACTGTTCCTACAAACTATTTACAGTATAACACCACACTAACTGTTTGTCACCAATCTGCTTCTAATAAGTCCGCCACTAGCTTTATATTATAGCTCCCTCTAAATTCTCATTATATTTCCTAATTCTAATTCTTCTAGAACTCCTGATTTATCAATTCCTTATAACTCATCCTCTAACTTCTCTTTTGAATTCCTCCTAAATCTGTTTCATATTACACCTATTCTAAAAGCACTTTAGCATGCCTCTTCTGACTGGTCATTACAACTCTTCTATTTTTACTACCCCTCACAACTCCTCCTCATTGTAACTCCTAACATCTTCTTAGATCTCCTATCTGCTCAGTTGTCCACCTCCTTAAACTCTACTGTATAGCTCCTTGTCTAATTCTAAATTCTTCTCATAACTACACAATTTGTCATTAATATATGTCCTATTAAATCAGTGAAATACGTAAAGGAACGATTCTATTTAAACAATTGAAGCAGCATTTGCTACAGAACATATCTCTACCATACATTGGAAGTTTGTAGAAATGAACATACAAGGAACTAACTTTTTATGGCACGTCTGTGTTGCTTCCACTTGAATACTCCCAAATAACCGCTTGAGTCACAAAACATCTAATAGTGTATGTAATTGGTCTTCATACATCCCAAGCAGACACTGCAGTATTGAGAGCAGACAATTTGTAACACGTTGATGGCAGCTAGTCATAAAAGAGACAAAAGACATATTGATTACATTTTTACTATCTAACTATATTCCTTTTTTTCCCTCTGGAGTTCATGAAAAGTGCAGCTTTCCCCGCAGTCCCAGACACTTTACTATGCTGCATGTATTTAAGACAAATTTGGCTTTTTACTGTTAAATATTATATTATCCATTTATTTTTTACTTTATTGTTGAAGCACAGAATATTTGGAAAGATTTGGTGCACGTTATTATAGAGGTAAATTATGTTACAGTAAAAAGAGACATCCTTAGTTAGAATTCCTACAATATTTTGCACATAATTTAATACATCAAGTGAATGTTTTTTTTTTTTTTAAATGACATTGCTTGACACTAAATTGACAATGAAGTTTGGCATTTTATCAATCTGCATTTGTGATCCATCCACCAAGCTTGTGCTGTATTCTATTTTTAAGATGTAATGATAGATTTGATAAAGATTATTATTGGACAAATCTGTGCATGTGGAAACCCAAGGAGTAATTAGTAATTCCATATAAAAAGTAATAAAGGATATACTTTGAATGTAAATATTATAGTTAAGTGTATAAGTGTAGTCCTTCAAAGGAGTATGTGATCTTATATTGCAGACTCTCCTAAGACTTTCAGACTGGTTAGATTCTTAAAGTTTGTTAATAGAACTTGCAACCAATAATTTTTTGTGTGTGTTCCCAATCTGGATTTTGATTTCAGATTATCTAAAAGACTGAAGCTGAGCTAAAAGGCAACCTACAGTGCCTTGCAAACTTATTCACCCCCCTTGACTTTTTACCTATTTTGTTACATTACAGCCTTAAGTTCAATGTTTTATTAATCTGAATTCTATGTGATGGATCAGAACACAAAAGTCTAAGTTGGTCAAGTGAAATGAGAAAAGTATATACATAAAACTATTTTTTAGAAACAGAAAACAGAAAACTGGCAAACTGGCATGTGTGGATGTATTCACCCCCTTATTATGAAGCCCATAAAAAGCTAAAAGGTCCCAGAGGCTGCAACACCTAAGTAAGAGGCACCACTAACCAAACTCTGCCATGAAAACCAAGGAACTCTCCAAACAAGTAAGGGACAATGTTGTTGAGAAGTACAAGTCAAAATCCAAATCTTTGATGATCCCCAGGAGCACCATCAAATCTATCATAACCAAATGAAAAGAACATGGCACAATAGCAAATCTGCCAAGAGACGGCCGCCGACCAAAACTCACAGACCGGGCAAGGAGGGCATTAATCAGGCAGCACAGTGACCTAAGGTAACCCTAGAGGAGCTGCAGAGTTCCACAGCAGAGACTGGAGTATCTGTACATAGGATGACAATAAGCCGTACACTCCATAGAGTTGGGCTTTATGGCAGAGTGGCCAGAAGAAAGACATTACTTTCAGCAAAAAACAAAATGGCAGATTTTGATTTTGCGAAAAGGCATGTGGGAGACTCCCAAAATGTATGGAGGAAGGTGCTCTGGTCTGAGGAGACTAAAATGTTACTTTTCAGTCATCAAAGAAAAGTATCTCTGGTGCAAACCCAACACATCACATCACCCAAAGAACACCATCCCCACAGTGAAACATGGTAGTGGCAGCGGGAATGTTTTTCAGCAGCCGGGACTGTGAAACTGTTCAGAGTTGAGGGAAAGATGGATGGTGCTAAATACAGGGATATTCTTGAGCAAACCTGTACCACTCCTTTGAGGCTAGGACGGAGGTTCACCTTCCAGCAGGACAATGACCCCAAACACACTGCTAAAGCAACACTTGAGTGGTTTAAGGGAAATATGTAAATGTGTTGGAATGGCCTAGTCAAAGCCCAGACCTCAATCCAATAGAAAGTCTGTGGTCAAACTTAAAGACTGCTGTTCACAAGCGCAAACCATCCAACTTGAAGGAGCTGGAGCAGTTTTGCAAGGAGGAATGGGCAAAAATCCCAGTTGTAATATGTGGCAAGCTCATAGAAACTTATCCAAAGCGACTTGAAGCTGTGATTGCCACAAAAGGTGGCTCTACAAAGTATTGACTTTAGTGGGGTGAATAGTTATGCACATTGACTGTTTCTGTTATTTTGTCCTATTTGTTGTTTGCTTCACAATAAAAAAAAAAAAAAAACATCTTCAAAGTTGTGGGCATGTTCTGTAAATTAAATGATGCAAATCCACAAACAATGTTAATTCAAGGTTGTGAGGCAACAAATCACGAAAAATGCCAAGGGGGTGAATACTTTTGCAAGGCACTGTATATGAAAGATAAATCAGAACTTACTGCTGCTATAAGAGATGTGCATTTTGGTGGAGTTGTTAGAACAATTAAGAACTTGTCAGAGGATTGCTGCATTAGAGAAGGAAGTGGCGAAGGTATAAAATAGATTTTATATGAATTCCAATACCAAGTCTTCAGGATCTGAATATGTTCCAGCAATTTAAAAGTCTGGAGATGTATGTACTGTTTCTGCAGCAGTGAATCATTCTCTTTGTTCTGCAAGTTCTTTAGATCCCAGTGACTTCATAGTTCCTGAAGTTCTATACTAGACTGAAGATCCTTGATCATATTAAAGGGTATATGAACTGTGTGCTTTAACCCTGATCAACTCAACTGTATACACGTTGAAGTCTGAACTATCTCCTCCTAAAGATGGATTAAAAGAGAACAAAAATGAAGGGACGTTCTTAGAGAAGACGCAAAACAATACATTTTGTAACAAACAATTCTATTTCAAAAGCTATTGAGCTGTAATGGTACAAAATTCCATACTAACCATGTATACCATCTACCCATTCTTCTTAAGACAGTACTTAATTTATATCATTAGGCTGTAAATGTTTCAGATGTCTCATTTTTAGACGGAGCAGTACATTTAAGTGTGAGTCATTTAAAAGTAAAAAGCACTTCCCTCTGCTCTAGAACCTCATTACGAAAAGATAATTCCAAAATATAAAAATAGGCGAATAACCTTATTTACCAAAAATAGGATATGTGTCTGTGTAGCTTAGTGAGGAATTTTATGATTAAGCAACTCATGTGCCATATCCATTCACAGTATTCACTAAGATCAGTTTCCTAGTATTCATTAAAGCATTTCTCTGCTTTCCACAATGAACCTATCCAACATGACAGCCTGAAGGTTTGTGAAGTGTCTATTTCCATTATAACAATAAATTTATAATTTGTTAATTTATCATCAGTTGAGGAATCCAGTTATTTCTTGGACATCTAGTCTATCTATCCTGTTCAATGAAACCCTGAGAGCATGGAGCTGAAGGAATCATATCAACTGATGTATATTATGAGTATGAACCATCATAAAAACTATTTATATTATTATTATGGAATAGTATGCTTGTATATTATATTTAGTGGTTCATTTTTGTAGCTTAAAGGACCACAGTATGCAGTTCAAAAAATAAAATAAAATGTACATTTATTTATTTTAAATAGTCTGTTTTCTCATCAAGCAGAGCTGCTTTTCTCCTCCTCCCTGTGCCTTTATCAGGGAACATACCAAGCTTAGCCTTGTCGCTGGACCATTATGGAGCCTGGAAGCAGGCTGGGCTATGATGTCAATAGCTCTACACCGTGACATAATTAGCTCTTCCTGTACTGTATATACAGAGGTAACAACTATATTGTAACCGGCTTGCAGCTGTCACAAAGGCCATGCCCATTGATAGTGCATGAGCCATCATTGCCACAACCATTTACTAAGCATTCTCATTGTGAACCATAGTTTAAATGGTCAGATTTATGTAGTCCAGCTTCCAGATCTCGTCACGGCCCCTGATATGCACAGGGAGGTGGAAATAAGCAGCTATGCTTAAGGCAAAGTAAGAAAAATATTTAACCTTTATTTTAAACTGCATACTGTTTTAACAGTCTATGCTCAACAAACAAAAATTGGTTTTATTTGTTAATGCACTACAGTGCTCCTTTAAAAAAAAATCTCTTTGTCACAAACATTTTGACTACCTAACCCCACACTGTGCTTACTTCCACAGTGTCTGGTTTACTCATTCGTTCTGCCTCTCCCTGCACTCTAAAACCCCTGATAACAGGTAGCATAATCTTCAGTGGCCACAGTGGCGTAGTTAGAGCTTTTGTTGCCCGGGGCTGTCCACGAGATTGCTGCCCCCCCCCCCCCCCCAAGTATGAACATTATACATATATATATCACTATAATAGTTTCCGTAAGTGTGTAACGCTCCATACACGGAGAATGAACACTTACGGAAACGGAGCATGCACAGTCCTGTGCAAAGTTCTATGTATTGGCATGTTATTTGACACATTTGAGAGAACTGCACAGTCATGCCACTGTCCCGCCACCAAAGAGGAGCTGCCCAGAGTGCTGCGCCGATGCACCACACCCTTCCTACGCCTCTGAATGGGCACCAACCCTCCCAACATGCCATCCTGATGAGCTTCCCACCATTAATGCATTATACCTACCCCGTTATAACACGGCGCACACAGGAAATCAGCCCATTCTGTTGTAGCAGCATCACAGCAACAAACTGCAACACAATTTGTGTCCTCCTTCTTCCTTACAGTCCTAATTTACCTAAATGTATTATGATTTTTTTGTACCTTTTTTTTACTTGATAAAGTACTTTAGTAAAAGCGCTATACAAATGCAAATAAATAAGGGCTTCATTCAATTTGAGCCAAGTAAATTAGGTTTACGTTTTTTTCAGTAATGTTACACAGGTATTCAAAACTCCCCAGCCATAACATTATTGATCCCAAACACAACTTGTAAACCCTTACCTTGTCAGTAAAGCACAAGGCATGGGATTACTCAAAATGCGGCCATTGACCAACATTACGTTGCTCAATATCTACATTCCCCAATGACAATTCTCCAGGTCAAGGTATAATATATATTCATTCTCTAGGTGGACACTGCTCCGGGATAGTAATACTACACAATACTATTAGGATAGTAATTATGCATATTAACACAGTGCCAGGATATTAATACATCAGGTAATACCAAGATAATACCACTGCATTAATACTACATCAGGACAATGATGATGCATACTAATACTGAACCAAGATTGGTGCAATGATGAACTGGAGTGTAGTATTATGGTGCAATAATGCACCATAATACTACACTCCAGATCATCATTGCACCAACAAAGTAATACTGCTCTTTAATATTGCACTAAATTAGTAATACTGAGAATTAATACTGTACCAAGATAGCAATGCTGCCCATTAATACTATAGCAATGTATTGATTATGTGCATAAATACAGTACCAGGTTGTTAATACTGCACAATAATACTGTAACATGATTTAATACTGTCCATACTGTTTACCTAATAGGGTTAATGTTAACCATGTTATTTATTTGGGATGATTTTGGTTACCATATATTAAATGTTTAGCAGTTTATGTTGTAATTGGCAAATGTAAATTAGGGAAAAATATTGTATAATTGTGTTGTTAAGATATTCAGTTCTGTTCAGTTATAACCAGTTAATGAGGAATGTTAGAATTGAGTGAGGTAATCAGTAACTGTCATGTAAAGACAGTTATTAAATTAGCTCTTCTGGATGCAACATAAAAGGAGTAACTGTCATTTTAAAGAATAATAGAAATAAAACCATTTATTATTTTGCAAGCCTGCTTTTACCTGCTGTGTTACTGCTAGATGCCACTCTGAAGGGACCTACTCATGTTCCTGTTCCTATGTTCCTGGCCTGGAGAAGCCAGCTGAGTGCTGAGACATCCATATCCAAGGGTGTTCCTGTAACAGTAAGTAGGAGAGCTTGGGATGAACCTGGTCCCCTTACCTCTCGGTTGTGACAAATGGCTTCTAAAGAACATATAGGTGCCATGGACTCCAGTGACACCAGGTTAATATTTTCAATCCCTTGGTGGTCTCAATGGACCCTGCATAATTATGTAGATGGGGTGATCGGGGAATAAGGCGATCAGATTTGTGCAGGTAAAGGGAAAATCATATGTAGTACTCAACATTTTAGCCAAAATCAGTGCTATTGCAAGTTGTGAATAATATTTTTTTTTTGTCATTTTAAACTGAATAGCTTTTTTGAGCAAAAGCAACTTTTTGATGGGTGAGAATAAATGGGGAAGCAAGTGTAAAATTGTGAGTGTGGTTACTCACAGGCATTGCTCACATTAATGCCACAAGGGGTGAATAGAATAGCTAGGGACAGTCCCTGAGCGCAATTTGCTTGTGTATCTTTACAAATTGGGAAACTGAATGTGGCCGTAAATAGGTAGATCTTTGCAAAGATGCAAAAAAAGTATTCATAGTTTTATTATTGAGTTATATATTTATTTGCTTATATGGTGTGTGTGATTCCTATTTTAAAATAGGAATCGCTCAGTGTGTAATATATATAATTCAGTATTAAATATATTGATAACTATTTGTACTTCTTGTAGATAATAACTAAAATGAAATCAGCTTTAAGTAGTGCCTACCCATTACTAAATTCATCTTCAATCAGCTGCAGTTTACAATAGCTCATCCCAGCCATTCTTAGTGAATCTCCCCCCTTATCTAGTCACTTTGCCCAGCAATGTTTAATTTCATGACTGGTGGATGTAGAGGAATAAAGCCTCACCCTTACCATATTGTATAATTAAAGCTATCTTGCTCTCTAAATATGTGCTGTGAAAATACATAGTTGCCAGCCAGAATGTTTCATATGCTGTGCCTCATAATGATAGTGTTTTTAAGTATGAATAGGTTAATTTACAATCTGTTTTCTGCTTGTACCTAAACTTCTTTATAGCTGCTGCATCTGTCAAAACTGTAATGTGTTATAATGTGTTATATTTATCATTTTCTGGTTCTAGATAACTAGTAACTTAATAATAATTCCATTCCATACCAAAACATCTAGTTTAAAGGCATATCGAAGCAAGCTAGATTATGAATGCAAAAAGAAAATGTATATGCTGACATTCCTTGGGCAAAAAAAGAGCATCTGACAATCCTATAATCTCTAGACCAAATAATATATTGTGTCTCTCTTAGAACCTGGTATGTAAGAAAAATGTGAAGAAAAAAGGCTCCCATTTAATTCAGTGTGCCGTATTACATCACCCTTATTAATTATAAATAAAAAATATTAATACACATAACCGCATAGGAGCCCTGTGATGTAAAATAAAATTTATCTCCACTATAAAATGTTGAGGTTGATCATTCTAAACAATTTGTCACCACAAGAAAAATAATTATATTGTAAAAACACAACACTAATGTTGGAACAGGGACATTTTATTGCTGAATTTATTTTAGACTAGTGACTTGCCCGTCAAAAATGATGGGGCAATAAAATTGTAAGGCAGGTAATGCTGTTTTTGCCTCAGACAGTAAGTGTTTTGGGCGTCTGAGATCCTTCGGCGCTCATTGCGAGCCTCTCTGTTCTTGTATTTTTTAATTTCCCGAAGCGCTTTTGCTGTCATTGTAATGTCTGCGCTGATCTCCTTTTTGTGCTTATTGCAAGTCTCTACCCTGGTGTGGTTTGTGTCCTATGAGCATGGTTGGTGCTCCTTGTGAGTCGCGCGGTTACCTATTTGTAATTAATATATGCAGCAAGCAATTTGCTGAAGAGCTAACAATCTGTTTTGATGTTCCTGCAGCATACAATGTAGATTCGCAGTGTTGGTGAGCTGAGGTGTAAGTCTCAGCAATGTGTGCAGTGTGTAGTGTAAAAAGGCTGCGGGCGCAAGGGGAAACCGTTTGTGTAGCTGTGTAATTGAGTGTTGTAAAATTGAGCGCATTCTGTAATTGAGTGTTGTAAAATGGCGGCGATTGGGTATGTGGTACACGAGTGTGGATGATTTAGCGTCCTTGCTAATGGTGTATGTTGTACCTCGTACAGGTTTTTGTAAAAGTCGTATGTGGTTGGCGGTGTTTTGCGGCTTTAGGGGTCGTGTAGCCTCGCTTTTGTTTTTTCGGCTGCCATTTTTTCTCTCGCTTAGGGGATTTTCGAGTGTCTAAACTCGTTAAATTGGACTTAAATTGAGGTGTAACATTACGTCCAGATGTCCTGTGTGTTATTTATTTAATTTTTTTGTGTATTTATTGTTTTTTTAATGTTTTCCGCTGTGGCGGTTGGGCCGTTAAGGTCGTATTTTTGTGAGTTCGTAATTTTTTTTTCTAAGTCCTGCGGCCTGTATAAATCAATCAACAAAACATAAGTCACCTAATGTGTGTACCTTATTATGTATGTGTTTACTTTACTTTTCACTAATATACACATTTTGTTAGTTCATATTTAATCCTGGTATTATTACACTTGCAGAAGAAAAGTATTTTCTTGGAAGTAAATTACACAAATAAGGGCATATTGAGCTTTTGATTAACTAGAATATTCTTAAATAAGATAAGCAAATAAAACCACAACAAGTACCCACCATATATGAAAAACAAATGTTTTTGTATTATAAAATGCTTTTCTTTATGCAATATATAAATTATGAACATAAACTGTGCAAAATATTCCTTATACTTACTGTTTCATGCATGAATTTAAATCTTATCAGCCATGATTATGATCTGGGAAAGAACACACAAGCAATTGTTTTTGTTATCATTTCAACCAGACTAAGGAGCCTATAAAGATATAAATGCTTACTGTATCAAAAATTCTTGCGAGAGCTGAACAATTGTTGTAGAAATTAAATGCAGACAACTGTTCAGTATATCCTCCGCATAATCTGTGCTCTGTGCGCTCTGGACCAGGGGACTGGCTGAGGCTTCCTGCAGTGTAATCTGACCTTCCTGTCTGACGCTCAGTGTTAAAGAGAAAGCAGGTATAGCACAGGAATACACACACAAGAACGGGATTTGGAGGGCTGCTTCTGTTGAAAGAGAGGAGTGGTAATGAAGCGCCCCTATCAGAGAGGCGCCCTAGGCAGGTGCCTAACTCACCTAATGGATGATCCGGCCCTGCCTACAGGTCTTTCCTCAATTTCTAACAGAATTTTAAATCACTTACACCTTTTAAAGGATATTAGGTGGGTTGTGTTTAAGTCATATAATCAATCAACATTGGATGTTGTCATCACACACCACCATGGACTGCAAGAGTGCTGTCTCTGTTGTTGGATGTATTTGGATCATCCATAAACAGCGTTCTGTGAGAAATGGAGCAGTTCCTTTTTGGAGAATTCAGAAGAAAGAGTTTTGGGAAAAGCTAGATCACTTACAAGAACATAAGAAGTGCACATCTTCCCTGTGTACATTACTTCTCAAACTTATGTAGCTGCACAACACTTTCTGGGCTCCAAAATGGCTACCAAGGTACCTGGTAGTGATACATTGTACAATTGTACAACCTCTGTGTCCCTACTTCCACTGGGTGGCAAATATGTGAGACCAATCAAAGTAGGACCACTCTAGTATTGGAACCAGTAAAGTACTGATGGGAGAAGAAAGGACAGTTCAGAGTGAACTAAAGTTGATGTTTTCCCCACCATTCACCTTATTACACTAATGAAAGTAGGACCACCCTGGAAAGCACAGAAAACTTTTATGGTATCACAACCAGTAAAGTACTGATGGGAGAAGAAAAGACAGCTCAGATGGAACTGAAGTTTTGTGGTATCAGAACCAGTAAAATACTGATGGGAGAAGAAAGCCCAGCTCAAAAGGAACTGAAGTTGATATTTTCTTCACCATCCACTTCTTTCTCATCTCCACATTCCTCTTTCCAATGTCATCTATATTCACTTCTGCTTGCCCTCCATTGTTTCTCAGTATATTCTTCCTAGTATCTATTACCCTTATTCTCTTAACTGTGAAAAATATTCTTGAAGTAGAATGAGTGCAAATACCAGTTTGCACTCATTGGATATCTATTATATTTCAGAAAACTTACATGAAGCGTTTTTCATCTTTTTGATATTGCACAATAGCAGCCATTTTAAATGACAACTAGGGCCAGCTATTTTTCTATATAATTTTTTGAGTAAACAAGTATAATAGTGAGATTGCCTCTTTTTTTAAGTATAACAATAAACAAAATCATACATTTTTGCTAATTTTATATACAATTATTATTTACAGTGGGGAGCCATTTTGTTTTGTTCCCTGCTAATAACTGCTACTTTCCCAGGTGGGTGTGTCCTTGGAGACTAATAAACTACTGGTTAGTTCTGCTTAAAGCACAGGCAAATGTAACTGCCACATTCCCACCGTGCAGACACTCTCCTCCTACCTCAGGAAGTTGATCTTCTGAAACCAAAAGTAATTGTCAGAAACGGCTTAAATTTGCACAAAAGTAGCATAATTGGACTTATGCTGTTTGGCAAAGTGTTGTCTTCTCTGATGAGTCACGTTTTCTGCTCCATCGAATGGAACGGACGTTGGCATGTCAGGCCTGAAACCTCAGAGAACAAACACTCTGCAACCATTGTTGGAAAAACACAAGCTGGTGGTGGCAGCGTTATGCTCTGGTGAAAGATTTCTTGGCATTCTCTTGGTCCCCTCATACCTCTGGAACCCGATTGGGTTATCTATACATCCTTGCAGTTCAAGTACATCCATGCATGTTGATTGTATTCTCTGGTACAGATGGGGTCTTCCAGCAGGACAATGCAACATGTCATACTGCTAGAATTGTCCAGTATTGGTTAAAGGAGCATGATGAAGCCTTCCAAGTACTTCCCTTGCCTCCAAATTCTCCTGACTTGTACCCCATCGAGCCCCTGTGGGACCACCTTGATCGCCATGTTCACTGTACGGATCCTCCACCACACACTTATCAGCAGCTGTTGGATGCACTGCAGTCCAGCATCTTATTGACTCACTAACATGCCGTCTAGCTGCTGTCTGTGTTGCACACAGAGGTTTATACGGTATATTAGCTGGTGGTCATAATAATGTGACTGGACCGTGTATTTATATATATATATATATATATATATATATATATATATATATATATATATAGTATATAAATAGTACATTTGTGTTCACATTTGAATGTCTAAAACAAAATAAAAAACTTGATTCCTGCTGAGAATTCTGAGAAATACAGTTATTACACTTCACTCTGGGTAGCTGAGCAGCGACATGCAAAAGTGCCTACAAATATACAATATATAGATTATATATTGTATATATATATAATTGCTATTTCATGAGTTCTTTAAAAGCCACCCCTCAGGAAAGTGCTGCGCTCTTTGAATGTATGATGGCTTTGCGTCCTGTCTTTCTCACAGAATAGGGTTATAAGGGTCATCTTTTAAGTGCTCCCAGTTTAATTACGGCACATTTACAGTATAATTGCAGCTTTGCCTGCTGCAGTGCTCCCCCTGTTTGACCCAGAACATGACACCATGGCTTTATTCAACTGTTGTCACTCTAACAGTTCTCTAATTTTTTTTTCAATAAAGATTTATCTTGTTTTTCTATGTGTTTTATGGGCATTTATTTTTGCAATTACATTTTTATATGTAAAAAAACGGAGAAAAAAAACAATATTTTACAATATCTTCCAGTCCCCGTTGGTCCTGGAAGATCTGTAGCATCATATAGTTTCTATGTCATGTGCTGTATAAGATGATCATCACATTACTACAATCTTCCCATCAACATCTAGAGCTGGAAGAAGGCACTGCCTCTGGGCCAAGGTTCTTATCTGCAGTTGAGATTCCATTGGAAGACATAATCATTATATCCTGTGTTACTCAAAAGCAAAGTTTGGTATGTTGTATGGTGGTAGGTTCATTGGGAGCAGTGCCTGGGGAAACCAACAAATCGATTTCCATCTAGTGCACTGTGTAGTTTTTGCTGGCATACAGCTTTATACTGTGCAAATGGATTACACTTTAAAAAGTTATCTGTCTATTTCAAAGAAGTACAAAAGCACTGATCTGCAGACTGGTCCTGAATGAAAGCTACTTTGAAGTAGGTGTTATATTTGTAAAACTATAGTTATTTTAAGTAATATATAATGAAACCATTGTGTTGATTTGAGAGTGATCTGTATAACCCCCATTGTGTTCTTCTGATATCCCTTGAAGAATCTCTGTATCTCAATAAATGAACTCTGAGCTCACAAATATTTCTCTCCATCATCATTTAGAGCAATAGATAAACTGTAAAGAAAGTATTGAAAAGCAAGGGGTAGGAGAGAAAAGCAAAGAAGATGGTGTGATATTGTCAATTTATTACAGATAAACAATAAAATATAAATTGCACTCACATTTAATAACCTCAATAATATGAGGTATAGAAACAGCTCATCACAGTCCCAAAAATACCCGAAGAGAATCCTTGAGGTTCCACTCTCATAAGGGACATCACTGCTTGTTATTCACCAAGGTTCCTTCTCCTCTGTTTGTAGTCCACAGGTGGTAGATTGATATCGGATTCTTCCCACAGAGAAGAGAGTATACAATAACTCTCAACACTAAATATAGTGTAATGATACAAACTTTTGGGAATGGAACTGTACACTAGGGTGCATTTATCACCCAAAGAGAAATATATAATCGAGTGCTCAAAAAATACTCAGGCCCTCATTCTTTTATCGGCCGTAGGAGATGCGGGGCCGCAAGGACCGGCCGCAGGCTATTTGCCTATTCTATTCTCTTCCAGCCGGGGATTCCGGCAGGCTTGCTGCCGGCGCCTTGTTATACCTTGCGGCCGCGCGCACCAGAAAAAAGCCTTTGATCTTAAACGGCCGCAAGAGTTTCGGCCGCAAGAAAATCCCGGTTGCTATTCATTTGCTCTGGGAACTCGCTCGGCAAGGCTAAAACCAAGCCGCAGCTTACTTGCAGCAAAAAGGTCCCGCAAGCACACAATTAAGCACATAATAAAGCCATAATAAAGCCATCCTGCACTCTGAGGAGACTATAAAGTGATTGTAGGTGTTAGCATTAATAGCACAACATTCCCCTACACTCAAATCCGTAAATAATTTTTATTTTAATTTATGTCAAATATCCGTGGAAAAAGTCCTGAGGGCTTGAAGCACCTCAGACCTGCCCATGCTGCGGCCTGGAAAATAAACAGTTAATGAAATCTCGGATTTGGGCTGATGTGCAAGCTTGAGAGGGGGTTGTTATTAATCCTCATGTCCCCCATTATGATCCCTAGCATTTACAGAGCTTTACAGTGCCGTCTTGAATTTATATTTGCTTTTAAAGATTTCTGAGCTTACGGCTGGTTGCAAGATATGCAGCCGTCCGTAAGGGGATATCCTTGCGGCGCCGTCTATTTGAATTGCAAGGTAACGGGAGCCCGCAAGGAATCGCAGCTTTGCGGCCGATTTACGGCCGATAATAGAATGAGGCCCTCAGTGTCTAAGGTAAAACATATATCACGTTTTACACCTTAACCATGAAATCAAACGCGTTCCGTCTTTCTAACAAGCCTTTCTCAATGGTAAAATATATATAAATAAAAAATACTGAAGATTTGACAGGGCTAATGCTCCTATTCCAAACAAAGTACTCTTGTGTAAAAAAGTATTCACTATTTTATAATTGTTTTGAATGCTGTAGTGATAGTATATAAAGCACTCAAAGTATGTAATTATCTTGGTGTTATCGCTAGTTTATCTAAAAAATACATTGAGTTTATGGGGATAAAAGCTGAAAGTGCTCAGCTTCCTCTAAATACCAATTTTCACTACTTCAATACATTTTATTTTGTAGTTAATATGTCTGGAAAAAACTAAAGGAAATTATATATTTTCCAGCAAATACTGTGCATAAGCATTTGTATCAATCTTGTAATTTTTTGTCCTTCCAACCCCGTGGAGACATATCTCTGCAATACAGACAGCAGCAAATGGGGAGGGGGATAACTGGGTTATATAACAATTCTTATAAAATAGTGTAATATGCATCCTTTTCCATAATTCAAAATTACTTTTTAGTGAAAAATCTCCAACTTGCTGTTAAACTCTTATTTGTTCATGAATAAACTGGGTCCTTAAATACAAATTATCATCCCAATTTATTGTATAAAATGTGTTACCAATTAAGTTCATCTAAGACCATAGAACCATGAACAATGACATTTGTAACCAAGTCCATAAACATGTGTAGTGAAGCCTATTATATTTTGATACATTTATACTGTACCTTACAACTTAAAACTTTTGAGGTATCAGGACAGTGTCCCTGGGCAGATTTTTTCCCATCCATGGACCCATTAGAGGGGGTG
The DNA here is from genome assembly GCA_027410445.1 of Discoglossus pictus. Lineage (NCBI taxonomy): Eukaryota > Metazoa > Chordata > Amphibia > Anura > Alytidae > Discoglossus > Discoglossus pictus. Next base: position 213,036,213 of record CM050164.1, on the reverse strand, counting down.
GAGTGTAGCACACCTGATAAAGTATAAAAAGTAAACTTCATATGAGATTTGAGAGCAACATTGAATTTATTCTCTGATACGGTTTACTTTGCTAATCAGTAACTAGATAAATTACACTCTATTGTATGAACACTATAGTGATCTAATATTATTTGTCTGTCAGGGTGTAGAACCTTCAGGGACAAAGTAACAAAGGATGGCAATTCCAAAGTATGTCCAAATGCACATGCAAATGACTGGTCAGGAAAGCCAAAGATCAGGGAGCGGCTGAAATCCAACTAGGTCAATTACATTCCAGGAGCCTCATTCAATTGAGCAATTGTATCTTACAGTAGCCCGTAAGGGAGGCCATAAGTAAATTTGCTATTCAATTGGCGTTTTTTTGAGAGCCGCAAAGGGTTTATGTGTCACAGGCTTGAAATCCATCTAAGCCTTTGATCTTTCACGTCTGCAAGATTTACGATGGCTAAAATCACAAATCACTATTCAATTGCTACAATTCTACAAGCCAGCAAATGTTTTCACACCCATAAACGGAAAATGTAGCAGAAAATCCTACGAGTACTAGAGAGGACCTGCAAAGGGGTTAAAGACATATCCGCAGCACTGTAAAAGCAAATAAAAAATCAATACTGCACTGTAAATGACAAGGAAAGCGATGAAAGTAATTAGAATTAATTGCACAACAGTTTCAAGCCCACAAATTTCATTTCTTGGGTCATATCAATCTTGGGAATCAATGAGTTCATACATATTAGACCACTCACATAAACTAGAACAGTATAGGCGTCCATTTTTATTATTTTGTGATTTGTGGTTTTGCGAGTCTGATCGCATATATGACCTCTAAACGCTAATTGACATGTAACCTCCATCTTAGACTGACGTAATGATGATAGTCTCCTTTTCTATTAGCTGTTTTGAAATGGGTAGTTACAGCCTTGCTTAATTGATCATGTTCCCGCCCTGAAATGCTACATAAGATAGCATGGTTTAATGTTTCGGCTTTTGGCTTTCGCCCGTAACTTGCGGGCTTGTTAAATTGAATAGCACTGGAATTGCAGCAGACTGCGAGCCCGCAGAAGTTCTGCAGACATACGGCCTATATACCGTGAGATGCAGCCTTCAAATTGAATGATGCTCCAGGACAGCAGCAAATATCAGACTAAAGGCAAACAGGTACTGTAGCAAACAGAGCAGGAAGACACAGGCGCAACCTGAAGTACTCACAGGAACCTACAATAAGTACAGAGAGCAGACTGGAGCAGCAATAAATAGTCCCAGAGGAGTTTTGATTGGCTGGTAGAAAGAATGGGGCTTAACAGTAACCAATCAGGAGAAACATCATCAAAAGCTAGGAGAGGTGCTTCTGACTAATCTGTTTTTAGAGCAGATATCTGTAGCTGCTGTTGCCCAAGACTTCAATAAATGTTGCACTCATGCTAAGCCATGAGGTTAAATCTGGGTGTGGACCCTCACATTATTGTTGGATAACAAAATATATATTGTAATTTAAAATAGATTAATTCTGCGGATAGATAATAAAATTGCCTTTTGCCTTTTTTCTCTTATAATTCTGTTTATAACTCTCTTCAACTCAGGGACAGATCTACCAGTGGTGCAGTGGATTAGCATGTTTTTTCTGGAGTGTAGGGCTCCCCTGGGGTCTACCACCATGGCCCAACTGACCAAGGGCCCACTGGGACTACCCTGGGAGCCCCCTGTGCCTTCTTGACCACACCCTCCACAGCCTGAAATCTCTGTGTGCCAGTTTAAAAAGAGCATTTCTACTGAAGCTCCAACAGGGTGCAGTGTGGAGCAGTTTAGCACACTGGGGATGTGTATCACGGAAGAAAGTAAGAGATCAAAGGTTACAAAGTGGCAGCAAAGTACAGGTGGATGGGTTCTGTAAAGGAGATAGGGATGGGTGCTGTGTGAGGGGATGGCTGCTGATAAAAACTGGGTGCTATGTAGGGATAGATACAAAGAGGGGTGGGTGCTGTGTGGGGGTGATGTTAAAATATATGTAAATTCGTGTATATATGTAAATATATGTATACATATATATATATATATATATATATATATATATATGTACATATGTTTCCATAGATGATGTTGAAGGAGAGTGGAGCGAGTGTGCCCTGTTGCAGGCAGAGGACCTTCACACAGGCAGGAGCTCTGAGTGATTTGGTCCCTGGCAGGGCCCAGTGCAATGTTTTTTACATCCCCCCGAGGGGCCCAATTTTTTTTTGTTGCACCAGGGCCCTCCATTCTCTAGCTCCACCACTGCAACTGTGTATAGTTCATATGCTTCTAGTTTGTTTAAATCTTCTGTTGTCTCTTGAAAGGTAAATACTTTCAACTGGAAGACTAATCACTGAGATATCTAAAAGTACAGAACCTAGAGAACAAATCTTTTTTTAAGAGACATTCTCCGCTGCACAGATATATCCTTTGTTGTTGCAATAAAACAATTTGAACGGTTCATGAAAAATAAGAGTTCATTATATCAAAAATGGGTGCACCTACTGTGTCAAACTTTGTTTTGTTTAGTATGTAAGCTTGTGAACAGCAATCATAGGCTATACAGAGCTTTAGATAAAAGCACCTTACTGGGCTTAGGGCAAGGCCCCTACTCGTCTTGTATATGTATGTTTGAATGTCTGTTGTAATTGATCCTTCTATAAATGCTAACAGTTGAAAGTACTTTGGATAAATAAATGTGTATAAATAAAATAAATATTAACAGTGCTCAGTTTGATCAGCTATAAAAAATGTGTTCTGCTATAACAGATGTTGCTGACCAAAATGTTTTTGAGCCACGATGGACTATTCTCTAAATAATTGTAAATAAGCTTCCATTTTGATTGACTGTCTTTGTTGTATGATATTCAGATGTACTAAAGCTCATTTACCATTTCATCACAAACTGTTATCCATTGACTTGAATTTAAGGAATAATAAGTTGTTTCCTTAATCAAGCAACACAATGAAAGATGAGGTCCAGCACATCTAATATAATCATGTGATGTGATATGGCTATGGATATGTTGCTACTTTGTAAACCAGATTTAATCTGCTGTGGATTAAAATCCCCATCCCAAATAACTGGAGACAATGCAACCAAAATTATCATAATCTGTATACATTGAGTTAAATGATTACATTTGCATTAAAAAGTTATATTTCAGTCTATTATTTGTTTTCCTATTTTATCATTAGTAATTTTTATACCAGAAACATGGTAGACAGAGGAGCATTTGTGTGCGTAATTAAAAAAATATGTTTAAAAACTAAGGGCCCCATTCAGTTGCAAGCCAGCAACTGCCATTAACCCGATATTTTGGCTGCAGGTGTTTATTTCTCTTAATGTTTAGATGTATTCAATTGACTCAAGCCCACAATTACCGACCTGAAGGATGAACACCTAAACCCTTCCCTTAGTCACAAGTTGTTTGGGGAAGTGAACACATGCCACTTGCAGTTAAAAGCCAATCCCGCAATTGCAGTGTGCACCACAGCCTTTGGAGTCAATATAAAACAGCCTAATGGCAGGGAGAGATAATAAAGCGATGACCTTCACGCTCATGCATTGACTGTGTTGTAGATTTTGACAAGTTATCATGCAGCGCCTGGAACTGGTGGTTTTGGTCTTGGAAAGGGAGAGCAGACAATTTTGGAGATCAGGTTTTATTGATTTCTATTTCTAATATACTTATTTTACACTTAATACATATTAACAGATAACACATAGAGTAATAACACACATAGATACACATACAGATAGGTCACTACAGCCACACACCCTATACCCTAACATATAATAAATACACATAAAACATACATTTTTTAACATCATATATATATATAAATATACACTTATTTTTAATTATACACTGCCCCCCTCCTCCAACAACTCCATTCACCACCCAGGCCCTCCTACTGGATGGACCAAGGAGTGTTTCCATCCCCACTACCTCCTCCTCCTCCCAGCAGCGCAACAAACTGGCTCCAACCACCAGCAGGCCGACCACCACAACAAGCAAGTCAGGCTCCCACTGGGCCACCACCATGCCACCTCCTCACCCAGCCATGCTCACACAGAGCAGACCTCCATCCCAATGTCCACCATTGGAGGCGGCCATTGGGAAGATGTTGGTTCTGATGCAGCAGCTGATGGACGCTGCTCTGGGGCTCCAGACCAGTCTCTCCTCCAATCAAGCCTCCACACGCTCTGTAGGGAGGTGAGTAGGCATAACATCATGGTGGAGTCCTACCTGGCCAGGCTGCTATAGGCGTTGGATAACCAGAGTGCACTCATCCAACTGAACATTGATGGCACCCAGCGCACTCTGGTTCCCAGGACCCCCTCCTCCACCTCACACGCCTCCCCACACACCCACACCCTGGCCACTCCTTACCTCCCTCAATGTCTTTGCCACCTCCAGTGCTGCTTCCTCCTGTGGGGATGCCTCCCCCTGCAACCACCCCTCAACTAGGGAGAAGGCATGCAGCCACATGGGGTTAGGGCCCTGTAGCTAGGCGGAGCAGAATGTAGGGGTGTATAGGATCATACACTATAATATGGTTATATATTGTAAGCAGGTGGCTACCTCCCATCACATGGTCCATGTTCCTCCTCTCTTTGGACATGTATGGTTATGTTTAACATTAGTGAAGTATATCATCCTCTCCTAAATATAAATATGAAAAGATACTTTTGTCTGATGTAAGTAACAGTGATTATGACTGGTGATCTTTGTGTTCTCTCTGTATTAATGGCTAGGTTTTTTGATCTTATGATATCCCTTTAAAATGTGATAACACCTATATACCAGATTAATGAGATATCAATGTTGTTAAAAATGTCAGATGGAGATGGTGATAATACTCTTGGACCACTGACTGTTGTCACAGCTATGCATTTATTGTGAGATAATACATCATTATTAATAGTCATGGCTAGTGATTTATCATGACAACTACCTAATGGTTAGTAATGCTTGCAGATGAAGATCAGGTAAGTTGGTATATGTTTGTATTTAAATATTTTCAAACTCAACACAAATAAAAAAAGTATCACATTTCTCTCAAAAATATTACGAGTATTCAAGAGGACTTGCAAGACATATTTTAATTAATTATTAGAGCCATAACAGCTATTAAACATGCAATACTGCACTTTAAAATTTTTGGAAAACATAGAATTACATTAGAATTAATTGCAGAGCAGCCTCAAAGCCACAAATATGCAATTAAAAAATATTTTATTTTATGTTTTGTTTGTGTGAAATGGATCCCAGTAATTAAGGCGTTAATACATATCATGGAACCTGCATGGACTAGAATAGTTGCTTTAGGGCATTTTATTGATCTCTACATTGCTGTATTGTGAGTCTGATTGCTAAACTTTACTTCTCAACACTAATTAATTTGTAGTCTCAGTGAAATTGAAGTATAAACTCTATGTTTTACTGACGTCATGATAACAATCTCATTTACTATTGGCTGTGTCTAAGATTATTGCAAGTGTTTAAGAAGTCAATTATGGGCTTGTCAGATAATATGATCACGCCCCCTGAAATTCTACTTAAAAAGGCTAGGTTTACGAGTTCATCCTTGCGGTCGGAATTTGCGAGCTGGAGTCAATAAAATACATCTAAAAATTTTTTTTTAAAAACACCTGCAGCCAAATATGTGCGTTCAAGGCATTTGCGAGTAGCTAATAGAATATGGCCCATTGTTAGTTTGGTACATACTTGAAAAATGAACTGCAGTTGTCCTTTCACTGATAATTTTAGTAAATGGTTTTTATACACAATAATATTATACTCCTATTGCTGACTTCAAAGCTGCAAAAGCTGGGATGCCACTATTGTTATAAAAGCTGCCCACAGTACTTTCCACTCCCAAGTGCAAACCTGACTATGGGCCCTATTCAATTCTTTTTCTTAAGTTACACCACCCGTAGACTCATAAATATACAACGTACTGTAGCTATTCAATTCACTGTTTTCTTTTTTCATGTTTGCAAAAATATGCTGTAAATTACTCAAGAACAATCATTTACACTATATAACCGGTAGATTCTCCATTGATTTTCACTCAAAGGCGATATGTTTGTTAATTTACTGAGCGCTTGCAAATTACTTATGACTCACAACTCGTAAGATATTTTTGAAGAAAAAGTTCAGCACTGAAGAGCACCCGTTAAGTGCACTGAAGAGCACCCATTAATACTTGCTTAGGCAAGTCAAAAGCAGTTAAAGATATAGTACAGTACTAAACAAGTATGAAAAAAATGAATACCCAACATTCACATAAGCACACGTATTGAATATAAAAATATAATATATCATCAGCAGTATACATGTGGGAACATTAACTATTGCAAATAAATCAGAGGTGCTTAATCTGAGAATGAACAATACCTAAGTAGGTTTGTTCTTTAGATCTGGTTACCTACTCAGAGAGCAACCTCTTTTAGCTCACTTAACTATTGGCAATAACACACCTCCACATAAGACATATCAACTTCAGGGTTAACATAGCTTTTAGTACACAAGCGGTTAATACAAATCCTGAAAACTACATGGGCTACAACAGGTGGTGTAATGCATTCACTATTAAAGGGACAGCCAAACCCCAAGTAATGCTCATCAATATTATTCATCCTGTCCACATCATAGTACAGAGAGCGATCATGTATATCACATCAATGGGAAGGTGTGTCATCTACACAATAACCTTGGGTGTTATACCCAAGCAAATTTACACTGTTATACAGGCTGTACACTTAATACTTTACATTGTAGCAGAGTTTTATTTCTTCAGTGTTGTCACATGAAAATATAAAATTAAATATTTACAAAAATGTGAGGGGTGTACTCACTTTTGTCAGATACTATACATAGATTATGCTATGAATCATATATTACTAATCTCTACATGCAGATAATTTCTGAAAATATCAATTATACACCTCTACCATACATTAAAACAGGATGTATATATCGATATTTAAGTAAATGTAATGTATATTGTTGTCCCAAATCAGTAACCAGTATAAACACACGTTGATTACAGTAAAATCCAGTTTATTATATACACAGAGCACAGTATAATAATAATGATGCATAGCATGGATAAGAATCATATGTGGTCATTCAACCTCAGTAACGATAATCAGATGAATAGAAATGTCATAATTCATCACTCATATAATGGAAGTAACCATTAATGTGTCTTCAACTGGTAAATTAAATAGATGCCTCAACTCCTGGATTCAAGTCAATTACACGCATAGAGCCTCATTCAATTGCACAAGCCCGCAACTCACCGTCTGAAATCCGAAATCTTAATCCCTGGTTCCATACATAAGCAGTTCAGGGTTGGAGCATGCAAGCACGTAGTTACTGCTTAGACAGAGCCAATAGTAAATGAGACTGTCATCATGACGACAATCAAACCTATGGAAAACCCTGCAGGCTCCCTAAATGAAACTTTGCTGTGGGGGTCCCCATCGCCCACTTAAAGATTTAACCCCTTCCGTGGGGATACTATCATTAACCCCACCAATGCTTCGGGGTACCCATCGGGAGCCTCGCATGGTCCCTACATTAACCTTCACTGCGGGGGTCGTGATCAGGTCCCCCGCAGCATTACAAATTCAAATTTGCCACCTCGCAGGTCCTTAAAGGACATTGAAGGTCCTTAAAGGACCCATGGCCAACAACTAGTTAACTGATGCCATGGGGCTACTATAAGTACCCCTGCGACACACCCTAAGGATCCCAGCAGCATTACAATTTCATATTTGCGGCCTTTAAGGACCCATGCTACAATTATAATTAACCCCTGCCACAGGAGTACCATAAGTACCGCCGCAGAACCTAAAATCAACCCCATCACTCATGGGACTCTATACAGACACCAATGAGCCTCTAATTTACCCCATCAGTCCCATAAGGGTCTATATAGACCTTTGTGGGATAATAACAAACCTGACATTAACAATATAAGTGCCATGAGGGCCCTCCAAGAAACTAATACATCTGAATTAACCCCCTCTACCTAATTATCCCCCTCTAAGTAATTAACCCCACTCTAAGTAATTAACCCTATTTAACCCTTATTATACATAATTAATCATATCACTAGCCACTTCACCCTATCTAGAACCAGTTATCCCTATATAATACTATTTAACCCTAAATGTACCTAATTAAGCCTAAATGTACCTAATTACCACTAACTGTACCTAATTAACCCTATCCTATTAACCCCCCTATCCTACCCTATTAACCCCTATCATATACTAACTCCTATCCTGTACTTTTCCCCCCTATCCTATTAACCCCTATCCTATACTATTAACCCCTATCATATTAACCCCTATCCTATCCTCTTAACCCCTATCCTATTAACCCCACCCCTACACTACCTACCTAACCCCCTAATATGCCCCTAACACTCTAATAAAAACCCTAACACCCCATTAAGTACAAAAAATAAAAACACCCACATTACAGAAAATAAAACCCCCCACAAAGTACACAAAATTACAAACTACTAATTACATAAATATAAAAAAAAATACAGAAAATAAAAAACAATCCATAAATCATTTGCGGATTGCAAAAGGATGCCAGTTGAATAGCAAATTAGTTTACGGGCTACATTACGGGCTCCTTTAAGCTACAATTTCGCAATTGAATAGAGGCCATACAGTGTGATCAGAAAACATAAAAAAAATAAAAAATTATAAGTGTATGGTCATAATCTAAAAAACAGGAGGAGACAAATTTAGCAAGATCTGTATATACAGTATAGTGCTTTATACTATTACTGTAAAAATAAACCAACTTACTGATGTTCATCTACATGCAGTGTTAACCATGCTGTATCGGTCATGAGAAATCTCTTGCCATGACTAAATTGCAGATATTTAGCAATGATGTGGGATCTCACAAGGAATGCTTAGCTGTAACCACATTCAGTGGGACAAGAGTACTATTACCATCTCAATATGACATTGTTTAGCCACATTTAGATAACTTTTTATATGTATAGAGATGTTATCAAATGATAACTGATTGTGATGATGTCATTACATCTAAACATGTACCAGTTAATATTGATGGAAAACAAAGATCAACAGCCTTAAAGTCTGTTAATTAGATCACACAAAAGTATCTTGTCTCATATTCTTAAGAGGATGACATGCTTAACTAACTCATATATTACTACTGAGTTTGATTAACATAGTATTTTAGGCCTATGCAAGTCCACAACCATATGTGCATTGGTACAAATTAAACCTAACAACATTCATGGGTATTAAAACTTGATTGGCAGATGAGATTTAATACGAATAAATGTAAAGTTATGCATCTGGGAAGGAAAAATAGCCATACAATTTATAATCTTAATGGAGCAAATCTAGGTGTATCGGATATTGAAAGGGATTTGGATCCCAGTAATTAAGGCGTTAATACATATCATGGAACCTGCATGGACTAGAATAGTTGCTTTAGGGCATTTTATTGATCTCTACATTGCTGTATTGTGAGTCTGATTGCTAAACTTTACTTCTCAACACTAATTAATTTGTAGTCTCAGTGAAATTGAAGTATAAACTCTATGTTTTACTGACGTCATGATAACAATCTCATTTACTATTGGCTGTATCTAAGATTATTGCAAGTGTTTAAGAAGTCAATTATGGGCTTGTCAGATAATATGATCACGCCCCCTGAAATTCTACTTAAAAAGGCTAGGTTTACGAGTTCATCCTTGCGGTCGGAATTTGCGAGCTGGAGTCAATAAAATACATCTAAAAAAAATTTTTTTAAACACCTGCAGCCAAATATGTGCGTTCAAGGCATTTGCGAGTAGCTAATAGAATATGGCCCATTGTTAGTTTGGTACATACTTGAAAAATGAACTGCAGTTGTCCTTTCACTGATAAACTTAGTAAATGGCTTTTATACACAATAATATTATACTCCTATTGCTGACTTCAAAGCTGCAAAAGCTGGGATGGCACTATTGTTATAAAAGCTGCCCACAGTACTTTCCACTCCCAAGTGCAAACCTGACTATGGGCCCTATTCAATTCTTTTTCTTAAGTTACACCACCCGTAGACTCATAAATATACAACGTACTGTAGCTATTCAATTCACTGTTTTCTTTTTTCATGTTTGCAAAAATATGCTGTAAATGACTCAAGAACAATCATTTACACTATATAACCGGTAGATTCTCCATTGATTTTCACTCAAAGGCGATATGTTTGTTAATTTACTGAGCGCTTGCAAATTACTTATGACTCACAACTCGTAAGTTAAGGATATTTTTGAAGAAAAAGTTCAGCACTGAAGAGCACCCGTTAAGTGCACTGAAGAGCACCCATTAATACTTGCTTAGGCAAGTCAAAAGCAGTTAAAGATATAGTACAGTACTAAACAAGTATGAAAAAAATGAATACCCAACATTCACATAAGCACACGTATTGAATATAAAAATATAATATATCATCAGCAGTATACATGTGGGAACATTAACTATTGCAAATAAATCAGAGGTGCTTAATCTGAGAATGAACAATACCTAAGTAGGTTTGTTCTTTAGATCTGGTTACCTACTCAGAGAGCAACCTCTTTTAGCTCACTTAACTATTGGCAATAACACACCTCCACATAAGACATATCAACTTCAGGGTTAACATAGCTTTTAGTACACAAGCGGTTAATACAAATCCTGAAAACTACATGGGCTACAACAGATGGTGTAATGCATTCACTATTAAAGGGACAGCCAAACCCCAAGTAATGCTCATCAATATTATTCATCCTGTCCACATCATAGTACAGAGAGCGATCATGTATATCACATCAATGGGAAGGTGTGTCATCTACACAATAACCTTGGGTGTTATACCCAAGCAAATTTACACTGTTATACAGGCTGTACACTTAATACTTTACATTGTAGCAGAGTGTTATTTCTTCAGTGTTGTCACATGAAAATATAAAATTAAATATTTACAAAAATGTGAGGGGTGTACTCACTTTTGTCAGATACTATACATAGATTATGCTATGAATCATATATTACTAATCTCTACATGCAGATGATTTCTGAAAATATCAATTATACACTTCTACCATACATTAAAACAGGATGTATATATCGATATTTAAGTAAATGTAATGTATATTGTTGTCCCAAATCAGTAACCAGTATAAACACACGTTGATTACAGTAAAATCCAGTTTATTATATACACAGAGCACAGTATAATAATAATGATGCATAGCATGTATAAGAAGCATATGTGGTCATTACACCACAGTAACGATAATCAGATGAATAGAAATGTCATAATTCATCACTCATATAATGGAAGTAACCATTAATGTGTCTTCAACTGTTCAATTAAATAGATGCCTCAACTCCTGGATTCAAGTCAATTACACGCATAGAGCCTCATTCAATTGCACAAGCCCGCAACTCACCGTCTGAAATCCGAAATCTTAATCCCTGGTTCCATACATAAGCAGTTCAGGGTTGGAGCATGCAAGCACGTAGTTACTGCTTAGACAGAGCCAATAGTAAATGAGACTGTCATCATGACGACAATAAAACCTATGGAAAACCCTGCAGGCTCCCTAAATGAAACTTTGCTGTGGGGGTCCCCATCGCCCACTTAAAGATTTAACCCCTTCCGTGGGGATACTATCATTAACCCCACCAATGCTTCGGGGTACCCATCGGGACCCTCGCATGGTCCCTACATTAACCTTCACTGCGGGGGTCGTGATCAGGTCCCCCGCAGCATTACAAATTCAAATTTGCCACCTCGCAGGTCCTTAAAGGACATTGAAGGTCCTTAAAGGACCCATGGCACACAACTAGTTAACTGATGCCATGGGGCTACTATAAGTACCCCTGCGACACACCCTAAGGATCCCAGCAGCATTCCAATTTCATATTTGCGGCCTTTAAGGACCCATGCTACAATTATAATTAACCCCTGCCACAGGAGTACCATAAGTACCGCTGCAGAACCTAAAATCAACCCCATCACTCATGGGACTCTATACAGACACCAATGAGCCTCCAATTTACCCCATCAGTCCCATAAGGGTCTATATAGACCTTTGTGGGATAATAACAAACCTGACATTAACAATATAAGTGCCATGAGGGCCCTCCAAGAAACTAATACATCTGAATTAACCCCCTCTACCTAATTATCCCCCTCTAAGTAATTAACCCCACTCTAAGTAATTAACCCTATTTAACCCTTATTATACATAATTAATCCTATCACTAGCCACTTCACCCTATCTAGAACCAGTTATCCCTATATAATACTATTTAACCCTAACTGTACCTAATTAAGCCTAAATGTACCTAATTACCACTAACTGTACCTAATTAACCCTATCCTATTAACCCCCCTATCCTACCCTATTAACCCCTATCATATACTAACTCCTATCCTGTACTTTCCCCCCCTATCCTATTAACCCCTATCCTATACTATTAACCCCTATCATATTAACCCCTATCCTATCCTCTTAACCCCTACCCTATTAACCCCACCCCTACACTACCTACCTAACCCCCCAATATGCCCCTAAATGTACCTAATTACCACTAACTGTACCTAATTAACCCTATCCTATTAACCTCCCTATCCTACCCTATTAACCCCTATCATATACTAACTCCTATCCTGTACTTTCCCCCCCTATCCTATTAACCCCTATCCTATACTATTAACCCCTATCATATTAACCCCTATCCTATCCTCTTAACCCCTATCCTATTAACCCCACCCCTACACTACCTACCTAACCCCCTAATATGCCCCTAACACTCTAATAAAATCCCTAACACCCCATTAAGTACAAAAAATAAAAACACCCACATTACAGAAAATAAAAAACCCCACAAAGTACAAAAAATAACAAACTACTAATTACATAAATATAAAAAAATTACAGAAAATAAAAAACAATCCATAAATCATTTGCGGATTGCAAAAGGATGCCAATTGAATAGCAAATTAGTTTACGGGCTACATTACGGGCTCCTTTAAGCTACAATTTCTCAATTGAATAGAGGCCATACAGTGTGATCAGAAAACATAAAAAAAATAAAAAATGATAAGTGTATGGTCATAATCTAAAAAACAGGAGGAGACAAATTTAGCAAGATCTGTATATACAGTATAGTGCTTTATACTATTACTGTAAAAATAAACCAAATTACTGATGTTCATCTACAAGCAGTGTTAACCATGCTGTATCTGTCATGAGAAATCTCTTGCCATGACTAAATTGCAGATATTTAGCAATGATGTGGGATCTCACAAGGAATGCTTAGCTGTAACCACATTCAGTGGGACAAGAGTACTATTACCATCTCAATATGATATTGTTTAGCCACATTTAGATAACTTTTTATATGTATAGAGATGTTATCAAATGATAACTGATTGTGATGATGTCATTACATCTAAACATGTACCAGTTAATGTTGATGGAAAACAAAGATCAACAGCCTTAAAGTCTGTTAATTAGATCACACAAAAGTATCTTGTCTCATATTCTTAAGAGGATGACATGCTTAACTAACTCATATATTACTACTGAGTTTGATTAACATAGTATTTTAGGCCTATGCAAGTCCACAACCATATGTGCATTGGTACAAATTAAACCTAACAACATTCATGGGTATTAAAACTTGATTGGCAGATGAGATTTAATACGAATAAATGTAAAGTTATGCATCTGGGAAGGAAAAATAGCCATACAATTTATAATCTTAATGGAGCAAATCTAGGTGTATCGGATATTGAAAGGGATTTGGGAGTACTTGTGGACAACCACCTAGGTAACAGTGCTCAAAGCCAAGCAGCAGCTGCAAAGGCAAATAAAATATTAGCATGTATTAAGAAGGGTATACAAGCCAGGGAAGCAAATATAGGGCCTCATTAAATTCCAGCCTCGTAAATAAGAGGCTTCTACTTAAGCCCTACGTACTGCAAAGTTTCTCTAACTTACAATGCTATTAAATTAGCCCTGCTGCGAGCAACGTATGAGCTACGCAGCAGGCCCGTACGTATCTACACTGCGTAAATGTACATGAGGAGTGACAGCCTGCGAGATGATATCGCAGGCTCCCACTCCTCATCAATTGCTGCGGGGGTCCTAAAAGGGACCTCCGCGGCAGTCCCCCACATAAGCCCTGCCGTGGGGGGTACTCCAAACCCCCCCCTAGGCACCTAAAATGAACCCCCCCTCAATGCGTGGGTCCCTGTCGGGACCCCCGAAGTGTCCTCACATGAACACCTTGCTGCAGGGGTCCATAGGAACCCCCGCAGCCCCCACACATTAACCCCTTGCAGCGGGGGTCCCCGATCGGCACCGATCAGGCCCCCGCTGCATTTAAAACTTTTAAATTCCCCGCCGCGGCTCCTTAAAGGGGCCGCGGCACACTATTACCCAATCCCGGCCGCGGCACTTAAAATTAACCCCCCTCTATGCTGGGGGTCCCCATCGGGACCCCCGAAGTGTCCCCATATAAACCCCCTGCTGCGGGGGGCCCCGATCGGCACCGATCGTGACCCTGCTGCAATTCAATTTTAAATTTCCCGCCTCGCGGGTCCTCAAAGGACCGTAAAGGTCCTGAAAGGACTCGCACTAAAAATATTAACCCCAGGCAACTATAATTACCCCATTAACTCATGATGGTCAATCCAGACCACCATAAGGCCTAAATTAACCCATTAACTCATGGTGGTCAATACAGACCACCATAAGGCTCTAATTAACCCATTAACTCATGGTGGTCAATACAGACCACCATAAGGCTCTAATTAACCCATTAACTCATGGTGGTCAATACAGACCACCATAAGGCTCTAATTAACCCATTAACTCATGGTGGTCAATACAGACCACCATAAGGCCTAAATTAACCCATTAACTCATGGTGGTCAATACAGACCACCATAAGGCTCTAATTAACCCATTAACTCATGGTGGTCAATACAGACCACCATAAGGCTCTAATTAACCCATTAACTCATGGTGGTCAATACAGACCACCATAAGGCTCTAATTAACCCATTAACTCATGGTGGTCAATACAGACCACCATAAGGCTCTAATTAACCCATTAACTCATGGTGGTCAATACAGACCACCATAAGGCTCTAATTAACCCATTAACTCATGGTGGTCAATACAGACCACCATAAGGCCTAAATTAACCCATTAACTCATGGTGGTCAATACAGACCACCATAAGGCTCTAATTAACCCATTAACTCATGGTGGTCAATACAGACCACCATAAGGCTCTAATTAACCCATTAACTCATGGTGGTCAATACAGACCACCATAAGGCTCTAATTAACCCATTAACTCATGGTGGTCAATACAGACCACCATAAGGCTCTAATTATCCCATTAACTCATGGTGGTCAATACAGACCACCATAAGGCTCTAATTAACCCATTAACTCATGGTGGTCAATACAGACCACCATAAGGCTCTAATTAACCCATTAACTCATGGTGGTCAATACAGACCACCATAAGGCTCTAATTAACCCATTAACTCATGGTGGTCAATACAGACCACCATAAGGCCTAAATTAACCCATTAACTCATGGTGGTCAATACAGACCACCATAAGGCTCTATTTAACCCCATCAGTCCCATAAGGGTATATTATTACCATTATGGGCCTGTTACAACCCAACATTAACCACATAAGTGCCATGATGGTCCTCAAGGACCATCATGACACTAACTACAAACACTACACTATAACCCCCAATAAACCATTTAATCTAAACTAACCCCCCTCTACACTAATCTATTAACACTTACACTACCTACCTACACTACCTACCCCCTAATAAACCTCCCCAACACTCTAATTACAAAAAACAATAAACCTACAGCACAGAAAACAAAAAACCTACAGTACAAAAAACAAAAAAACCTACAGTACAGAAAAAATAAAAATTACAACCCCACCCCCCACTACAGAAAACAAAAAAATACATTACAACCCCACCCCCCACTACAGAAAATAAAAAAATTACACACCTGAAAAGGAAAGACAGATAAACACAATACATTACATACATATAATACAATACATGACATTACATACATTAAATATAATATATTAAATATAATATATTACATATAATATATTACATATAATACATTACATACATTACATACAATACATGACATTACATACATTAAATATAATATATTAAATATAATATATTACATATAATATATTACATATAATACATTACATACATTACATACAATACATGACATTACATACATTAAATATAATATATTAAATATAATATATTACATATAATATATTACATATAATACATTACATACATTACATACAATACATGACATTACATACATTAAATATAATATATTAAATATAATATATTACATATAATATATTACATATAATATATTACATATAGTCCTAATCAAATACCCCCTATCTATCTAACATACAATCTATTTAATTTAAAATAAATCCTAACTATATCAAATACATCCCCCTATCTATCTAATATACAAAAAATCCTAACTACATACACAGACCCTAATTCTAAGCTAAAATCAATAAATTAAGACCACTTACCTTTAAGATGTTGCTTCAGATCACTAACCTATGGGTCAAACAAAAAATAAAAATTAGTACAAAACATTAACATCAAATAAATAAACATTCTATACATTCTAAATATTCAACTCACCTTTACAGCATGTCCAGTCACTGTTTAGCTCTTCCGGCGCGGCCCTGTTAAAAAAAAAAACACAATACATGAATACAATATATAAACAATAAATAAAATACACAAATAAACATCTAAATATACATTTAACTTACCTCCCCGCGATGTCCCCGGCCTTCTCTCCTTCAGCCCCGGCTGGGCCGCGGAACCATCCGCGCTCTAAAAAAAAAAAAAAAAAAAACTAACGGAGGTCTGCACTGGCAGACCTCCCCGACGCTACTGAACCTCCCGGAGTCGTTTCCGGGAGGAAATTGGCATTGTCGGCTTGTGATTGGCTGAAAAAGCTGTCAGCCAATCAAAAGTCGTCAATGTAGGAGCCAATCAGGATGCGCAGATGTCTTCTACCAATCACTCCGTGGGGGTGTATCCCATAGTGATTGGCTGAAGGCATCTGAGCGTTGTGATTGGTTCCCAGAAAGATAGACAAGTGTTTAAGCCAATCAGGGTGGGATATTGGGGTGTATCCCATCCTGATTGGCTCACACATTGACGACTTTTGATTGGCTGAAATTGATAGACAGCTTTTTCAGCCAATCACAAGCCGCCAATGCCAATTTCCTCCCGGAAACGACTCCGGGAGGTTCAGTAGCGTCGGGGAGGTCTGCCAGTGCAGACCTCCGTTAGTTTTTTTTCTTTTTTTTTTTTAGAGCGCGAATGGTTCCGCGGCCCAGCCGGGGCTGATGGAGAGAAGGCCGGGGACATCGCGGGTAGGTAAGTTAAATGTATATTTAGATGTTTATTTGTGTATTTTATTTATTGTTTATATATTGTATTCATGTATTCATGTATTGTGTTTTTTTTTTAACAGGGCCGCGCCGGAAGAGCTAAACAGTGACTGGACATGCTGTAAAGGTGAGTTGAATATTTAGAATGTATAGAATGTTTATTTATTTGATGTTAATGTTTTGTACTAATTTTTATTTTTTGTTTGACCCATAGGTTAGTGATCTGAAGCAACATCTTAAAGGTAAGTGGTCTTAATTTATTGATTTTAGCTTAGAATTAGGGTCTGTGTATGTAGTTAGGACTGTAATTATTTTATTTTACTTTAGAATAATGGTCTGTGTATGTAGTTAGGATTTTTTGTATATTAGATAGATAGGGGGATGTATTTGATATAGTTAGGATTTATTTTAAATTAAATAGATTGTATGTTAGATAGATAGGGGGTATTTGATTAGGACTATATGTAATATATTATATGTAATATATTATATGTAATATATTATATTTAATATATTATATGTAATGTATGTAATGTCATGTATTGTATGTAATGTATGTAATGTATTATATGTAATATATTATATGTAATATATTATATTTAATATATTATATGTAATGTCATGTATTGTATGTAATGTATTAAATGTATGTATTGTATTGTGTTTATCTGTCTTTCCTTTTCAGGTGTGTAATTTTTTTATTTTCTGTAGTGGGGGGTGGGGTTGTAATGTATTTTTTTGTTTTCTGTAGTGGGGGGTGGGGTTGTAATTGTTTTTTGTTTTCTGTACTGTAGGTTTTTTTGTTTTTTGTACTGTAGGTTTTTTGTTTTCTGTGCTGTAGGTTTTTTATTTTTTGTAATTAGAGTGGTGGGAAGGTTTATTAGGGGGTAGGTAGTGTAGGTAGGTAGTGTAAGTGTTAATAGATTAGTGTAGAGGGGGGTTAGTTTAGATTAAATGGTTTATTGGGGGTTATAGTGTAGTGTTTGTAGTTAGTGTCATGATGGTCCTTGAGGACCATCATGGCACTTATGTGGTTAATGTTGGGTTGTAACAGGCCCATAATGGTAATAATATACCCTTATGGGACTGATGGGGTTAAATAGAGCCTTATGGTGGTCTGGATTGACCATCATGAGTTAATGGGTTAAATAGAGCCTTATGGTGGTCTGGATTGACCATCATGAGTTAATGGGTTAATTTAGGCCTTATGGTGGTCTGTATTGACCACCATGAGTTAATGGGTTAATTTAGGCCTTATGGTGGTCTGTATTGACCACCATGAGTTAATGGGTTAATTAGAGCCTTATGGTGGTCTGGATTGACCACCATGAGTTAATGGGGTAATTATAGTTGCCTGGGGTTAATATTTTTAGTGCGAGTCCTTTCAGGACCTTTACGGTCCTTTGAGGACCCGCGAGGCGGGAAATTTAAAATTGAATTGCAGCAGGGTCACGATCGGTGCCGATCGGGGCCCCCCGCTGCAGGGGGTTTATGTGGGGACACTTCGGGGGTCCCGATGGGGACCCCCAGCATAGAGGGGGGTTAATTTTAAGTGCCGCGGCCGGGATTGGGTAATAGTGTGCCGCGGCCCCTTTAAGGAGCCGCGGCGGGGAATTTAAAAGTTTTAAATGCAGCGGGGGGCCTGATCTATGCAGATCGGGGACCCCCCCTGCAATGGGTTTATGTGGGGACACTTCGGGGGTCCCGATGGGGACCCCCAGCATAGAGGGGGGTTAATTTTAAGTGCCGCGGCCGGGATTGGGTAATAGTGTGCCGCGGCCCCTTTAAGGAGCCGCGGCGGGGAATTTAAAAGTTTTAAATGCAGCGGGGGGCCTGATCTATGCAGATCGGGGACCCCCGCTGCAAGGGGTTAATGTGGGGGTGCTGCAGGGGTCCCGATAGAGACCCCTGCAGCATGGGGATGTGTATAGGGTGCAGGGGGGAGCCTCACACTGCTGTCTCGGGCTGTTCCGAGGCAGCACGTAGAGGCTTTCGGATCCCTTGCGTGGACTTTTTGTCCACGTAGGGATTCTTACGATATGCGAGACTCGTGCATAGATTTAAGGCTACGTAGCTCTCTCGGAGCCTATTCTCGGCCATTTTCTCGCAGTCATATCGTAAAGCAGGCTGCGAGAGATTCGGTTCTCGCAAACAGCAGGAAAACTGCCTTTTGCGAGCACCGAGAGAACTAGGGGGGAGAATTTAATAGGGCCCATAATTCTGCCACTATACAAATCTCTAGTACGTCCTCATTTAAGAATATGGAGTACAATTTTGGGCACCACTTCATAAAAAGGACATTTTAGAGCTGGAAAAGGTACAGAGGATGGCAACAAAACTAATAAGGGGAATGGAGGGGCTAAGTTATGAAGAAAGACTAACCAAATTAAACTTATTTTCTCTAGAAAGTAGGCGTCTAAGAGGAGATATGATTACCTTATATAAATACATCCAGGGTCAGTATAAAGATTTGTCAAGGGAGCTTTTTGTGCCAAGAGGTTTTCAACTTACAAGAGGACATCCCTTGAGGTTAGAAGTAAAATGGTTCCACCTTAAAGAAGGAAAAGGGTTCTTCACAGTAAGGGTGGTTAATCTGGGGAATTCTCTACCAGAGGAGGTGGTGACAGCGGATTCGATAGATAACTTTAAAAGGGGACTGGATTTATTTCTAATTAAATTAAAGGGAATTCAGGGTTATCATGGATAATTATAGAGGCAGTATTAATCCAGGGAGAAGTCCGGTCACCGGTGTCTGGGATCAGGAGGGAATTGATTTTTTTTTTATATACAACTAATTAATTAATAGTTAATCCGCATATTGCAGATCAGAGGAGATCTTAAAAGGTTGAACTTGATGAACTGAAAGTCTTTTTTCAACCTTAAATACTATGTAACTATTTAACTATGTAATATATGTGCGTTTACTTATGTGTGCAAGATCATTTTGCAACGTAATTTCTTCTCATCAGCATTCTTCAGTGGCCATCAATTGGTGAAATGTTGGCCATAACCATACATGTCCAAAGAGAAGAGAATTAAGGATTATATGATGGGAGGTAGCCACACACTTTAAAAATATCACCATCACATAGGCCATGATCATCTCTGTAGGCAGAAATGATTATGTTAACATTTTTGCCAATATATTTTCACTGAGCAGTGTACTGAGAAAGTAAATAATTCATGCAGCCCTTATCTCCTATGACTAGGTGGTGTAGCTGGCGAAGTCATTGAGGATGGAGGAGGTATCACAGCACTGGTAGTCAGAGGTAGGATGCTTGGAGGGAGACGAGGACAGGCCAGGCTACTGATGGGGAGAGCTGTCCATGTTGAGCTGTATGGGCACGCTCTGGTTCTGCACTGCCTGGAGTAGCCTGGCACATGGAGATTGTGGTGCCCCATCTCCCTGTAGAGCCTACAAATGCTGTGAACCACTGTTGTCTGTAGTGAGGAAACCCTGGTTAAGAGCCTGCTACCTCTGCAACTGTGGGTGAGGGGGTTGAGTTTTGTCTCTGGCTAGGCCAGACATAACTTTAGGAAGTGGTGGGTATGGTGGTTGTGGCAGAGTGGGGATGTGCTGATGAGCTTGAGAGATGTATGGTGGTGGTAGTGGGTCTGGTGGTCTCTGGGTCCAGGAGTTATTGGTGGTGGGAGGAGAAGGTGGTGAAGGGGGTAGTGGTGGAACTGGCATTGCTCTGTATCATGTCCATGTGGCGAGTCAACCTGGAAAGCCCAACAGGTTCCCCCACTGACAACATGAAGTTGGTGTCCTCCTCCTCATATCTCAGGCCCTTGTATCCTTGTTGCTGCAGCTCCTCCTCCTCATGCCATGGATTCTCATGGTCAGGGGCATAATCTGGTTTCTATTCTTCTGGCTCAACCTGAGGCAACGCCCCAGCCTCAGACTCCATGAAGATACTGGATCTCCTTTGCTGAAATGAGAGGACAATAGTATATGAGTTATTAGCATTGTATAAACATTTGGTCGCTGTGTGTTCCTTTATATTTGACTTCATGATGTTTTGAACCTGGATGGTTCAATTATTTGTAATTGTTGGAGTTATAATTTGCTACAAATGACCATTGCTTTGTAATATAAGCATGGCTGGTAATGGTGTATGTCAAAATATTGAATCCTGCTGCGGTCTGCCTTCTGCAGCTCATGCAGACACATACTCTGCTGAACTTGCTGTGCAGTGTGTCATAGTAACCAATCTGTGACCACCTCTCCTCAATAGTTAGAAACAGGCTGCTGAGATGTGGTTCATGATAGACTAATATACTACACTGCACATCAAACCCTATAGAATCTGTACCTGCATATGCTGCAGTGGGCACACCCATACATGGACTCTCTACGGGATGTATACTGACTTTAAATATCTTTTGTCATGGATAGATACTCATTGTAAATTGTTATATGTGAGAATTTGACACACATTTGATGCTACCCACCAATGAAAGTGATATGTAAGCTCACTTGGATGGCTTATTCATTTATCCCTAGTCATATCCAGGGAGTTTACATATCTCTTTCATTGGCGGGCAGCATGTACATGGTATGAGTTATATCTATGTGTGTGCATGTGTGTGTTGATATACATGTGTGGGCATGTGAGGGGATAATGGTGTATATGATATTCACCTCACATGGTACTGGGAATCTGTGTGTCCATCAGGCCTGGAAATCTCACGACAGTAGCTTGCTCAACCCAATCCCCCAACAATCGCTTGTACTTATTGAACTTGACAGCCACTGGTGCCTTCCACCAGGAGCTTTCGCTGTTCTGGCCTCCTCTGTCATCTTTCTCTTCACCTTGGCCAGGCTGTCATTTTAACGGTGCTTCACAGACCTCATTCCAACTCTGAGTCCTCTGGGCATTCCTCATGTCCCTCCTACCATGTAGGATGTTAGTGCAGGCATGGAGAACTATCATCTCCTTTTGAGAATAGCCCTCCTTCCTCCTCTCCCTCTCTTCTCATTGCTCCATCTCTCACTTCCTCCACATCTTTCCCGTCTCTCCACTCCCCACTTTCTCCAATGGCACCTCACCCCTATCTTCTTATCCTCCTCCTCTCCTCCCCTCCTCTCTCCTCCCTCCATAATCAATCCCAAAAATAAATCAATAAGGATAGATAAAAATAATATGTAATATGTATGTTTAGTTTTTCTTTTGTGTCCGTCTCTCCATGACCCCATAAACTGCAGCACGCCAGGCACATCTTGTGACTGTTTGTGCTAATCCATAAGATTTTAATGGCAAAGATACTGGAGTGGGTTGCCAGTTCCTTCCCCAGTGTATCACGATTCACAGTCATCATTTGGGAGGGAAACACACAGTTTTATGGCCTGTTCCTGTCAAAAAACATGACTTGTGTTTTCTTTTGGTTCCTGTGACTGTGTCACAGTAAGAAATTCAGTAAAATGCGTGGATTGGTGTAATTTACTGAAATTTCACATAAATATTCCCCTTGTATTTTACTAACAAGACATGAGTTTATTAGTAGTGAGTGAACTATGTGAAACCCGGAATGCAAGGAATCGAATAGATACATAAAACAAGAAAAAAAAAGCTCCCGCAGAGAGTCTAAGAGCAAGCCATTGAATAAGGCCATATATATACAGTATATATGTCTGTATAGTAAGGTAGGGGTGGATAAACTACCAAAGCATCATGTAAAAATAAAGTAGCAAAGACTGCAGCTAGCGGCCATCACAAACAGATGGAATTAACCATAAATATACATTTTCAACGAAACTGCACATATGTTTATTCTTAACTCTCACATTTAGATTAATTATGTTGATCGTTTTAAGAAATAGAAAGATACATTATAAAAAAAAAAGAAAGAAAAACAATAAGAAAGACTGGGACTTTAACTTCCAAAGTGCCTGAGAGATCCACAACACATCTTGCCAAAAATGCCTCTTTGTAGAAGACATCTGCCTAGTTAAACCATCAAACTTTTATTTTTTTCCTATAGTCGTAAATTAGACAGCAATGTACTATAAGCTTTGTTTACTGGTGATAAACTAGGTACCCTGAGCATCTGTTGTGGAGTTCTGCAAAGATCCTTAGAGATACGCCTTTATGGATAGCACGTCTTTCTGCTGCACTATGAGATTATGCCAAACAGTCAATATGCAAATAAATTATAGCAGCTACTGTTAGGCTTCCTAAAGCTGTGTATGTATACAGAAACAGTATAGGTATCTGAAGATTATAACGGCCTATACACAATTTTAAACAGGTATTAATAGTAGCAAGTACCACAAGATGATCAGCAAACGTGGGTAAGATGGACAGTCTGGCAGGCAACATAGATGCTGGTGGGTCCTCTTACTTCCTGAACTACCACTGGTCAGCACATCAGTGTGTTACGCTCTATTACTGTAACGTTTTAAATGCAGCATTCATCAATATATAGTGTAAGCTTTGCTGTAAAACTGACCCACCATGGCAGAACAGACTTTAGTCGGAAGTAAGAGAAACAGCAACAGACAGTGAGATAAAAAATATAAAAAAAGGAAAGAATAATTAAATAACAAAAAATGCCCTGTAAGGAAGAGACTTATGACCTCATGAAATGTCTAGGGGTAACATACACTAGTATTAATTGACTTTTTGAGCAGGCGATCTACTTGTCTGACTTGTTCAGATTAAGTGGGAATATCAAATATTTTGGTAACGTCAATTCAAATCAGAATGAAAATGGAACCCATATAAGCCCAGATATAAGCATTGACATGACTGTTTCCTTTCCATGTTTGTGAGTAGATTTTTACTTTTTCTTTTTAATAATTTTATCTTAGTGGTATCACACAATTGGTACTCTTTGATTGTTTTTGTTATTTGACAGTGAGACAATTAAAAGCTGGCAAAGCCTTAGTAGTACTGAACATTGAGGCAGCAAGGATACATTGTCTTTCTGTATACTTTTGATAATTAGTTAAGCACTGTAGATTACCATTTATGTATTCTCTGATCTGGAATCAGCAAGGTCAATATACAAACTGCTTTCATTTTTCATGTTATCATTTGTTCCTAATATTGCTGCTGAAGTGTTTACACTGGCTTTGTTCCACTACTTCTCATCAATTCGAGCTACTCAACTCAACATACATACTCTGCTTTTAGTTCTAAAAATCTTCAGTGGTATCTTCAGAAAATTAGGTCCTTTTTGTGTGCAACCCCCAACTCTCTCTTTTATCTTTTATTGTTGTGCTTTGTAGTGAGGCATATAGCTCTACCGTAAGTCTTACAAGACTCTCACTTGATTTCATCAAGATGCCAAAGAGACCTAATAAGATCAGGTTTACTTTTTAGAACAGTAAGGCAGATCCCTCACTCTTGGGCTCCTGAAATAAGGTCACAGTATGAGCATTGAAGTTGTCAACCATACTGCTGTATATTCTTTGGAATAGAGTTCTAGATAGCGAGTGATAGTAACTTAGCTAGTTAGTAATAGAATGCAAATTGTTGAGAATTCCTAAAAATAGCTAAAATAAATAGAGAGATAAGCTTCAAAGAACAGTTCGCGAATGAACCTTTATAAATGGATTTAAAAAAAAAGAAAACGTGTACTGTATATTGGCATAACAATCCCCTAGCTGTGTTTCCATGTTCAAATTTAACTAATTACACTAATTATGAGCTACCACTACTACTTGTCCAGTTATAGGCCAGCATGGAGAGTAGACTGTCCAATGAAATCGGTGAAGTATGTCCATGGTGCTCTTTTGGGGACTGTACAAGCCCTATCAGTCATAAGAGTACCATTATTTTCTCCAACCAATCTCCTTGATGTCAACAGACTATGGACCTCATTCCAATCTGATACGTAGCTGCGCAAAAAGGCTCCACAGTAAGAAAAAACACCCCCGCCATTATCCATCCACATAAACCCATTCCTATGGCAGGGAAGGGGTTACAATCATAAGAGATTGGCAGGGGGTAAAGGCCCCACTGCAGTCCTACATGTCAAGGGAACACCCAGGGATTCCCACCTCCCAGGTGCTGAATGGGAGTCCCTTGGGATTCCCTTCTCCTCTCACCTGATCCTGAATAAAAATGTTAACTATGGGGCACCTAATCATTAACCCCTACCACAGCAGTACGTGACAGATCCCAGTGGCATACAAAATAAACAACTATGTCAAGGGTATCCTATAAGGACCCTTGTGGCATGTACATATGAACCTATTCATGGAAAACCTGCATGTAACTCCATGGCATTAAAAATATTCTTCCATGCCATGCAGGTCCTTTCAGAACCTCCATGACATGTAACATAATCCTATATGACATATTCTGGAAGGACCTCTATGGCATGAAAATCTAAGATATATTCCATGGAGGTCCTGCATGGCACCTATCATTTGCACTGTATATATGGCATGGAGGTCCTTACCATTTCTAAAAAAGAATATATCTTGATAGTGATGTCCCAAACATCACATTTTCGGTTCGCGAACAGCCGACACGAACTTCCATCTAATGTTTTTGCGAACGGCCGAACCCGGTGA
Organism: Discoglossus pictus; assembly: GCA_027410445.1. NCBI lineage: Eukaryota > Metazoa > Chordata > Amphibia > Anura > Alytidae > Discoglossus > Discoglossus pictus. The sequence goes on along the minus strand of CM050164.1, from coordinate 213,010,085 downwards.
ACCTCCATAGACTTTAATGGGCTGGCGAATTTCAAAACCCACAGGGACTCTTTCTGGCCACAATAGTGATGGGAAAGTTGTTTCAAGGGGACTAACACCTGGACTGTGGTATGCCGGAGGGGGATCCATGGCAAAACTCCCACAGAAAATTACATAGTTGATGCAGAGTCTGGTTTTAAGCCATAAAGGGCATAAATCACCTAACATTCCTAAATTGTTTGGAATAACTGCTTTAAAACATCCAGTATGATGTTGTATCGATCAGGTAGTGTAAGGGTTACACCCGCTTCACAGTAACAGACCAATCTCCCCATTTAATGCACCGCAAACAACCGCAAACAGTCCCTTTGCACAAACGCAAACTCCCCATTTGCACAAGGTTGGATACCAAGCTAGCCATGTCTCATTCCTTGTCCTCACTGATGTCATTGAAGGTCTCTTCCTCCACCCAGCCATCAAGGGTCCCCGAAAGGTGACGACAAGCCCCCATGGGACGCCTGCTGTGTTTGGTCTTCCACCTCCTCAAAGCCACCTTCCTCCTCTGACTCCTCTTCTTTAGACTAGATGCAATAGGCCTCACACACACGCCTGTAGGCAGGCAACTGATATTCAATCGATAACAGTAATGAAAGGGTTGTGTTATTTCACTGCACACTACGGTTGCACTAGATATGAGTGTAACTGTGCACTGGCTAAAGTTGGCAGACTAGATGCAATAGGCCTCACACACACACGCCTGTAGCCAGGCAACTGATATTCAATCGATTACAGTAAAAAAAAGGGTTTATTTATTTCACTGCACACTACGGTTGCACTAGATATGAGTGTCACTGTGCACTGTCAAAAGTTGGCAGACTAGATGCAAAAGGCCTCACACACACGCCTGTAGCCAGGCAACTGATATTCAATCGATTACAGTCAAAAAATTGTTGTTTTATGTCACTGTACACTACGGTTGCACCAGATATGATGTATCACTGTGCACTGGCAAAAGTTGGCAGAGTAGATGCAATAGGCTTCACACACACGCCTGTAGGCAGGCAACTGATATTCAATCAATTACAGTCAAAAAAGTGTTGTTTTATTTTACTAAGCACAATATAAGCTGTTAGTGTGTTAGCCTGTCACACACACACACGCTGGCAGGCAGGCATATGCAATTAGATTACACAGAAAAAAATTATAAAATAAAATAAATTATGTTCTAGCCCGAAAAAGGGCTTTTTGGGTTGCTGTCCTTCAGATGGAAGGCTCTGGAAGGGAGTGTATGCTGCTGATTCGCTGGAATGTGTCTGCTGACTGTGAGGTGCAGGGTCAAAGTTTCCTCAATGATAAAGTATAGGGGGCGAACCGAAAAGCGCATGTGTTCGCCGTCGGCTGCGAACACGAACATGCCAAAATCGCCGCGAACAGTCAGCGGGCGAACTGTTTGCGACATCTCAATGTTCTCTCACTGCTATGGTTCCACAAAATATGGAGTTAAATAATAATAATGTGGTATCATTTCTGGTTAATCAGTGATTATGGAGATACAAATCTAAAGGGTCTTCTTATGAGTGCATAATAAATGTATTTCTACATTTTCAGCCTGGCTTTTTAAAATGTATGCTTTACCCCTTTAAGGGTTTCCTTTTAATTTTTTGCATAGATAATGATACATCTTAGATCTGAAAATCTTATATTCCTTCCTCATTCAAAGGCAGTTTTTGAAAATATTAGGACTTCCACAATTTCATTACATAAAATGTCAAATGCAGCCACACAAAGCAAACCAGTCTGCCTTACTACTAAGTGTTCACAAAATAAGCAATAAAACACGCTCCACTTGTCACATATTCAGGAGCAAGTGGTGGACCTAGCAAATGTTTCTGAAGTCTTTAGACTGCAAATTGAAAATACTTTATTTAAAAACATGTTTGTTTTAATCAATTTATGATAGTCAACTCATAAAGAGTTTAAAATAGTTTAAAATATTTTTTTTTCTTTAATATGTTTTCTATACATAATGTTGAAGGAACATAATACTGAACCAATAAGAAGTGACTCTGGTAATGTAAAAATAAACACATTCTCAGCTCTCCCCACATTATCCTGTCTTTAAAGGCTCCTGCTAGGTTAATCACACCCTGTTTTGCCAGAACTTCCACTCCACTGGAGCATGTTTCAGAAGAGCTTTGATTTCAATGAGGATTGATATAGTCCCTGAAAGGAAAGCATCAGCAAAATGAAACATTTATAACCAAGTGCCAGACTGAATGTTAAACTCTAAAAGTCACCTGCAAAATTGCTTGAGCTCAGCAGAACCCGAGAACAAATTACTATTGCAAACACATAGCCCATACAAGTTGATGGCTGGCAAGAGCCGCTTAGCCAATCCAGAATATATTTTCTCTTATACATCTATTCCTTTTCATATAATTTTATTATGGCTTTCTATTTTACACAACATTTTGAAATCATACCATAGCTACTTGAAGGCTAGTCCATGAAATCACAGTGGTTTTTGAAAAATAGTACTGAGAACGTTCTTGGTACTTTTGCAGCACCTAGAATGACATATGACATTTTTTAAACTGATATTCAACAGGAATGATGTAATGATTAAAAAAAGACTATATCCAGTGGCTTCAAAACAATGTGCTTAGATGTACTTAAGGGTGAAGTGTTGGAGAATGTTTGAAGAACTTTTCATATTTTATCCTATAGGATGTAGGTATTAAGATGTGTCATCTCAATACGGATTCCCAATAAAAAAACACCACTCAATAAACACACTTGCTCATATTTGGGATTTTAAACGGCATCAGCCCTTCATTAAAATTTTATAGAAAATACTGAGAGGTGCTTGCCCACCCATAACTAACCCATGAATCCTGATAACACAAAGAGCTAATATTTGAGGTCAAGCACCACCGCCACCACCAGCTGTGACAAAATATCTGACCCAGGCAGATATTAAAGTGATATGTAAGTGAGCTGGATTAAGAATGCATCTAATAGAGGAGAATGAGTAGATTATGAAAACTTTTTTTTGCATGAAAATATCCCAAAATAAGAAACGTGTGTTTACCCAATTGACTGACAGGGTATACAGGCTTGGCTTTATATACAGTAGCTGTTGCCTACCACTTCATATTTCCTCTCCTCCTGCACCCCCCCTAAACGTAACCCTTGCAATTCTATTTGGCATCCTATTCCCAGCCGGGTCAAACCTCCCCTCTCCTGCGTACAGTTGTGGAGTTACTTTAGTACAAATGGCACAATATTTGCAGTGATTCGATTCCACCATCAACTCAATGTTTTATTTTATGCTTATTTAAATAGGATGCCCACCAACAAGACACTTTAAAGGACCACTATGATCATATTTTTAATATGCAACATGTTTTTAGAAAGTAAAATAAGAAAATACAGCATCTGCACAATGGTTATGTTGTAGTTACATCTGCCAGTGCTTTTATCAGGACTAAACAGAAGTTTACTAGTTTAAAAGAACAAACTCGCTTAAGAAAGTAACAGGTAGACAGCAAAATGGAGCCATGCAATTAAGGATAATCGCACAATCAAGTGTAAAAATGTAAAGGTTGTGTTTGATTTTTTGTGATTTCAAAAACATTTGGCCATTATCATATTTGGTTATTCAGTAAATGATATATATAAAAGTACTTTACGGATTAAAAGTACAAATTAAATTTTTATAAACTATAAATTGACTGCTCTTCAAAACATTCCATAGATATTTAAATGTACTGATATAATTTAAAAAAAACGCCCCAATACACATCAAGGTTCATTTTAGTGCAAATTAGCTAGAAACACATTTTCAAATATTATTTTTAAATATTTAAAGATATTTTATTTTGTCAACATAGTCCCAAAAAAATATGCAGGTACAGGGAATCCTCGCTTAACGCTTCCGTGATGATCACTGTTTCCCAATAGCACTCTTTGCCTTTTAATTCCCTGCATAGAGATACATTTTTCGATCACCATTGTTTGGCCGCAAATCACTTTTAAAGCCTTCAAATCCCTGCTTAGTGTGCTCAGATTGCCCTCCTGCATGCAGGAACACATGTGCAGCGCTAAACGGAGTATTTCTGTACGTTCAAGTGTTCATGTACATGTAATAGCCATAATTTGTTTTCTATTTTCACTAGGTAATGTATATTTACCTTTTATATTTTTTACTGTATGTCATTTTTTTAAATGTATTTAGTTTTGTGGACTATGGAAGGTCTTTATTGACCCCCATCTGAGGGGGTTAGTATCCATGGGGGTCAAATTCAGGTAAGAGGGGTGCCATGGGCGTCCTTGATATAGAGGTTAACTTTAGATCCAATGGAGGGTCATAAGGACCCCCATTGTCATATTTTAGTATACTATGGGGTATTGCGGGACTCCCATGGTATCGGGTCAATATTAGGTACACCCATGGTTATAATTTATTGCAGCATACCTGGGCTAGCAGGTAAACAGTGTAATCACATGGGAGAGCAAGCTCATAGGGGGTAACAGGTATTAATAGAGAATCTAGGGGTATCCTGTGTTTCCCCTGGCCCATTGGTGGTAGCGCTATTAACATCTTAATTGTGTCATATTTCAGCAATCTAGTCTCAAATCCAACATAATCTAAGTGTTAGCTTCTTCATAGTAACAGATTTGGGGTATTCAGGCTTCTTGAAAACATTGTTCTGCCTTTACATGGTGTTGAAATGTGTTAACTTCATAGTGAAATTCAATAGATTTTTTTCTTATGGGAGCCACAGAATAAAGCCCTGTGTCTATCATGAGGTTCAGACTGCAATTTACACACTTTGTAGGATTTATCCTGTGCCTTTATTGTAGGAAAGAATTAAGAGAAAGGGTGACATTGTAATCGTGAGTGTCTGCACTTCCAATATAATGACAATCCTGTGACCAATGACAAGTATAAGCAATATGCATAAGGCAGTGATTTTTATTATAATATAATTCAAATATACAAGTATACTGTTAGCTATCATTATGGGAAAACTTGTTTTGCCAGTACTATGATGGTCAAACCATATAGAAGTTTTGCTGTAAGATTATAAAATGCAGACATTTCAAAGGGTACCTTTTCTCTTGGCTGTATTATCAAATATTTGTATTCACATTTATTACTGCATTCACAATCTCAATATTTTATTAAATATGCTTTCTTTACCAGTGTTTTCATGAGTGTCAGGAAATTTTTACTTGTTCATGAAATGTCTTGATTCACTGTGAAAAGTTCACCTAACAAATAATTTACTCATAGCATGTCTGCAGCCACATTCTTTTGTTCCTGCTGTTTAAAATAACACTGGAATCTTATTGTTTATTGTACATTAAAGGGAGCAGGTTTTAAGCATTAGAAAAATGTATGTCTGTAAAGCATAATATGATTTATTAAGTAAAGGCATCCTTTGACAGGTTTAGATGCTCTAATTAACAAATGTATTGCTGCAGAGGCGGAGAAACCATCAGTACGTCTTGCTGTGGAGCTGGGAATCCCGAATGATGTCACCCAGATGCGCCGGCAGGGGAGGAGCAGAAGAGACACAGCAATAAAGTGCCATGAATCAAGCAAGTAACTATGAGGGGGGAGGGATCGAGGTGAGGCCAAGGGAGAATGGCATGACCTGGGGTGGGAAGGTGAGGGGGTATGGGGTGAAGGGGCATGGGCTGGGCTGGGTATTGAGGGGGCATTTAGATTACATATACAGTATATTTCATAAATAATTTAATAATATACATTTATAATATATATATATATATATATATTTTTTTTATTTATTTTTTTTTTATAATTTATATTTTACACAGTGGGTGGGGCTCCGTTCTGTTGGGGCTTCCTAATCAGTAGTTGGCGGCTTGGAAACACAGGCCCAACCAGAATTCTGTAGAACTCGTACTGGATGTAAGACACACACACAATCAGTCTCAGTACTAATTCCGTTTATTGCTACGTCATTGCATAGACTTTATACTTGCAAAAGAAGGCGGATATTAGAGCGATTTTCACAGTTCACGTTAGTCGGTACAAGGACATATAATCAGGTGTTTTCTGTTTCTTAGAACAACTAGAAATGTTTTGTGTTTTAGTAAGGTCGACAAACATCTCAAGGATAGGCACATGATATTATGGTTAGGCTATGTGTCAGCAAAATATGTTAACCCCTTCATCAGCAGAATATGTTAACCCCTTCATTCCCCTCTTAGATCACAACGTGATCTTTATTTGGGATGTAAGCAGTGGTGAATATATATGATAGGAAGCGAACTGAGGCACTGGAAGGTGATAGACCCTCCAGGGTATCAGTACATGAGATATACCTGTGACCAGGTGGTGTTAAGTCACAGTATTTAGCTGAACATTCTTAGGAATAAAGCCTTGCAGTATGTAATAAAAGCACAAAGGAATACAAGTAATGACAGTAAACAGAATTATCATCAATATAAGAACAACATTCTTTACCTATTAAAGCACACATACCGCCTTTGGAAGCTAAAACATAATCTAAAGCCATTCTATTCTGCAAAGCTACCATTCTAATTTGCACCTGCTCCTGGTTTAGTTTCTCAATTGCTTCAGCAGAGCTATTCAAGGCCTTCTGTACTACCTGTAGTTTCCCTGCGCCTACATGTGGGAAGGTTATACCTAGGGTGTCTAGGAATATTTTCCACCCGCTCTATATCCCTTATGTTCCTGATGCGGCCTTGTGAAAGTGTTGGGGTTGTGTATATATATATGGGATTACTTGACCTAAATAACAGCTGCCCACCCAATTAGGGGGCAGCCATCGATAGGCGTACCTGCCACAGATTAAGTATACATTCATGGCTGGAGAAGGCGGCATAAGGTGGAAGAGATTAGACACGGACCCATTACTGTTGCTACAACCCGTACCATTAATTGATATATTATGCAAAAGAGAAAATAAGTAGGGACATCCGGGACCACTACAGTTCCAAGGTGAACAACTCTTGTACAGGTCAGAAAGGGAGGAGGTCCTATAAAAATAAGCGTGGTATTGGAGCAAGTGGACCAACCGACATATTTACATTTTCTTCGGGCCCTAAAACAGTTATACCCTGGGTTAGTGTGGGTTAACATAAATTATACACTCTTATTATTTTTTGATGGGAAGTACGTGCGTATGAGGTGTTGCATCCATATAGAGTTTAGTGGTGTGGCTGATTGTACATAAGTAAAGAAATTCCATTTGCGGGTTTGTGTACTGCCATTGTAATATATGTGGCTTTGAGTGAAGTTTTCTGCTGGAAGGCCAAATAGAGGCATACCCATTTCCCCATGTGTAGAGACGTGTGCACATACCCAGCAATTGGAAATGTTAAAGGAGTGATCATATCCTTGTAATGTATTACTTTCACAGTAATGATTTTGTACAATTGTGTTATCACTTGTGGATCTCTTGTGCCTATGAGGTGAACTAGTATTGGTGTGAGTGTTATTGTGTTTACCACAAACAGACTTTAGTGGTCCCAGTTCGTCTGGGTCATAATGGCAATTAAGAAATGTCCATAAGGGCAAATAAATCAGGAGCATAATGCACATCAACAGGAGAAAGTTCTTCCATGCATTCTGTGGATGCAGAAGTAGGTTTGACATTTTTATTATCGCTGTCTTCAATCGCTTTCACGGGGACTTTGTCACCTGCTTCATCCCTCTTTGGACACAGCTTCAGGCGTGATGCGTGGATCCAGATGTCCTGTGAGTCAGTGAGGACGGCAGTCCTGGTTACTGCTACATCGGTAGTCGGTGGTCCGAATGGGAAGCCTCCCTTCTTTGCTCTGTTCAGTTGTCGGACACAGACGAGGTCAACTGGCTGGAACGGATGTGTTGGTTTCTGTGAGAGTAAAGAAAAGCGAGAAGACACATCACCATAGATGCCATTCAATTTATCAATCAATTGTTGCACATATTGTTCTCTTATAAGATCAAGATCACCAGACATAATTACAAGTGGGCCTTTTACCCAAGGAGTTGGAAATAGTCTTCCCATTAGAATCTCAAAAAGGGGACAATTTAGTAGACTTATTAGGAGTCATCTTAATTTCTGCTAGAATGGCAGATAAGTATTTCTGCCAGTTCACCCATGTACCTGCAGTGGCCTTTGTAAGTTTCTCCTTAATAGTGCGGTTCATTCTTTCCACTATGCCTGAACTCTGAGGATGGTAAGGGATATGGAATTTCCAGGTTATCTGTAGCCATTGTACCAGTTCCTTAATTACCGCACTAATAAAGGCTGGTCCATTATCAGAATTAATTTGCAATGGGCATCCATATCTCAGTATTACCTCGGTAGTTAATATTTTAGCTACTGTCTTAGCATCCTCTCTGGGTGTTACAAAGGCCTCAGGCCACCGTGAGAACTGGTCTACTATCACCAACAGGTACAATTGCTTTGATCCTGTCTGGGATATGAGTAAAATCAAGCTGTAAATGGGTGAATGAAGCTGTGGGTGGAGGCAAATGATCATGTAATGCTTTGTTAGGTACTGTAGAGTTATTCTGTGGACACTGTATATATCTTTGTATGTATGTCTGGCAGTGTGATTTTAAGATTCTGATGCAAAAATGACACTTGCAACTGTTGCTACCCGGTCAGCTAAAGCATTACCTCTAGATATAAAATCATTGCAATTCTTTGTACTTGCTATGTTTTATCAGTTTTATTAGTTTAGTTTCCAGTGTGTACTACTGGATGCAGCAGGGGGGGGGTTTGGGTTGCAGCTGCAGCTTCTCTCTGTCCCTGCTCTTGAGCGGGGGAAAGGGGGGGGCAGAAAGGAGGGGGGTGCTTTCTGTACAGCCACATCACAAGGAGCCAAAAAATTTGGAGACACGCCAGCATCCCCTGGACCGGAGTAGATACTACTTTGGAAAATAATGCAACGGGACACATACTACCTCCGTGATCTTGGGCACAGACCGCGGCCATGGTTTTACAGTTGTCCCTTGCATACAAATGAAAAAGTTTTACAATAATCAGGTAGTCCTAAAATGGGAGCCTGCATAATGCTAACTTTTAGGGCACAAAAGCTTTAGTCATGTCTGGAGTTCACTGAATATGCTCTGGGCTGTCCCCCTTAGCAGCCATACGTAAAATGGAGTCATAGTGTGAGCATTCAGGGATCCATTGCCTGCAATAATTAATCATAAACATGTGTTGCCCCCATTTGTATTTTGTGCTTAGTTACCTTGTGACCTTCAGCTGCTAGGTGCTGTAGCAGACTGAGTAAATCCTGTCTTTTTGGCTTCCCCGTTAGGAGTACATACCAAACAGTAGGTCCTTGTGACGTACTGAATGGGGACAGAACCATGACACGGGTCCATGACCGCAAGGTATTGTTGGAGCACCAGTGAGTAAGCAGCTGGTGAATCCACGTAGCCTTAGGGGAAGACGGGCCCATATTATTTGGCACCCATCAAAAAGTGAAAACCATAAGTAGTTGTGTCTCAAGGTCCAATGGGACCAAAAATAATGCGTTTGATAAATCAATAATAATAAATATAGTGGCGTCATGGGAAATGGCCGTAATGAGAGCAGTGATATCAGGGACAATCGGGGCAATTGGGATGACTAAGTAATTAATTACCCTTAAATCCTGGACAAATCTAAAGTCATTGTCACGTAATGGAAGGGACGTTAGCCTAATTCCATCCTGACTCTGTATCAGAGTCTAAAAGTCTGTATAAGAAGTCTGATGTCATGGTGTCCTTGGCACATTCACTTCAGATACATCATATATGTAGAAGGATTAATTCGGGCGTTAAGGGCTGCCTGTTTTCTCTTTCCGTATTTACTATTTGCAATCTATTCAAAAACAAACTCCATTTTGGATCAAATTCACATACAAAATCTCTCTTCCAAATCACTTACTATATCATTCTATGAACTATTCGCTTCAGTCCCGTACTTAACTTACAATAATTCCCAACTAACACTCCACTTCTTCCTGAGACCTCTCCACAAACATATAACTACCAATACTGGAATCCACCTTAAAAAGTTAAACAACAACATTCCATACACATCTTATCCAAACTAAATACGACCTTAAGAATTTTCTGCAAGGAGACAGAAATTCACAGCCCTTTTTTTTTCGGGATGCGGAGATAAGTGTTAGCAAGCTTTAAAATAGAATAAACACACTGTCTTACACTTACAAACAAGATAGACCATAAATCCTCCACTGTTACATATTTCTGGAAAAAGATTTCCTTTTTTTACATATATGCCGGCTTTAGAAATATATTTCAGTGGTGGACACGATCTCTACAGCCTTTAAAGACACAGACAAAAATTCTCTAACCTGCATTTCTCAATTGTATTGCAAAGAAAATAAAGTACAGCAAACACTCACAAATTTATTTGCAGCAAAACACAAGACAATCCATCTACTTTATAAACAAAAGCAATCAGAATATTATATAAATGTATGTAAAGAGAAGAAAAAGTTCCTTTATATTTCTGTGTTCTTATCTCGTTTGCTCTTTCACGGGACCTGATGTTACTCTGTGTATATAATTACATATGACAGCTTTGGGTATTGGTTAGACTGGGAAGTAACCATTTACAACTATCCTTCTAAAAAAAACTTTAGGTGGTTGTCTCAATAGACAACGTAACCTTATTTGCTATCACGTTTTTTTTAATCCGAGAACAGGATTCGTCTGTACTGAGCTGAAATAGCTTGGACAGTACCGAAAGATATTCTCGAGTTAACGGGTTGCACCTAGACACAGAAACGGTGCGTCTTACAGTGTCCAGAGACCTTACTTACTTCCTGATTTTTACACAGAATAACAAAACATTTCTTATCTTAAACAGCATAGCAATACAGCAAAATTAATGAGCAAGCAAAAGCGGATTTTGGGCACTGTAAACCAAGCCGTCAAGTATATATTTATATCAATTTTATCCTTTCTATTCCCACCTTAGGAATAATATATATATATATATCCTTGATATATATATGGCCTTCCAGAGGCCTAATTTTACACTCTCTTCCTTAGAGTGTCTCCCTACCTTTTAGGGATTATACCTACAGTCTACCAAAGACTTAATTCTTAATTCTCCCTATCGCAGGGAGTGTGTGCCCAACTTATTTACTTATATACAGTTTACAAAGGACGACGAGAGTGGGAGCAAAGGAAGGTGCAAATAGACACAATTCACTCTACTCACCCACTCCGTCGTACTTCGATCTCTGTATCCCACTCTTCTGACACCAGTTTGTTGGGGCTTCCTAATCAGTAGTTGGCGGCTTGGAAACACAGGCCCAACCAGAATTCTGTAGAACTCGTACTGGATGTAAGACACACACACAATCAGTCTCAGTACTAATTCCGTTTATTGCTACGTCATTGCATAGACTTTATACTTGCAAAAGAAGGCGGATATTAGAGCGATTTTCACAGTTCACGTTAGTCGGTACAAAGACATATAATCAGGTGTTTTCTGTTTCTTAGAACAACTAGAAATGTTTTGTGTTTTAGTAAGGTCGACAAACATCTCAAGGATAGGCACATGATATTATGGTTAGGCTATGTGTCAGCAAAATATGTTAACCCCTTCATCAGCAGAATATGTTAACCCCTTCACGTTCAATAGCTACGCCACTGTATTGCTTCCTGTGTACTAGAAGTCAAACTTTATAGCAAGATATCTGCAATGGGTTACATCAGGAACAGGGTCAGCTATATCTGTATTCAAGAACTTCAGGGGTTAATTCAGCATCTCCTCTAGCTGGCTTTCACACATACATAAACTTCACAAATGTTGAACACAATACACTTAGTTAATATTAACTTTTGGCTCCACCTTTGAGCCTAGCATGAATAGCTTGGTAATTGAGTCTGATTACCAGCAAAGTAAAATGAACATTAGGGGGTCTGGCCTTGCTGGTTTATACATTGGGGTGTGTTTGTGCTTCCCTCCAGGAGGTCTTTGATCAGAGCGTTGTTTCAGGGAAGACTGACAGATTGTATTATCTCCTCAGGGAACATCTTGTTCAAACATTCAGACACATTATTTTGTTTAACACAACCAATATATGCACAATTCTTAAACATGCTTAGCATAAACTGCTAATATAACAGTGCATCCAATATACCACTATAATAAAACGACCCGCTCCCATAGAAAGCTGAATCATGTAATATCCCCAGTACAACGAACCTGTTACTCTGGTGGATCAGCCTCAGGGGACAAATACTTACACCCTTGTTAGTTTATGACAAGTCAATATACAAGAAAGACCATTACGTGAAAATATAAAAATTTATATTATTGATAATTGACAGTTTTTTTCATTATATGAAAAAAATGGCTTTCTGCTCTTTATAGTGACACCAATGATGTTGTTGTTCAGTAGTTCAGACATGTTTGACTCTCAGTGACCCTATGGACTGTAGAATGCAAGACACATCTGTCAGTCAATGCTCCTCTGACCTCCATCAAGTTCAAGTTCATTGCTTCAGTGAACTCATCTATTCATATCCATCTCTGTCGTCCACTTCTCTGTGTCCCTTCAACCTTTCCTAGCAGCAAAGTCTTCTCTAGGAAATCCTACTACTCAAACTATTTGAGCTTCAGTCTCACGATGTAGACTGAACTTTTCCAGTCTACTGGCCACTGTAGAGTTTTCCAAATTTTTTGGCATAAGGCAAGCATCACTTTAACAGCATCACCTACTAGGATTTTGTACAGTTCATTGATTCCACAAATTTCCACAGCCTTGTTATCAACAAGAGTTCCTAGGACCCATCTCACTTCACTCCCCAAGATGTCAGGCTCCAGATCATTGGACAAACTACAGCAGTTATCAATGCTGTTAAGATCCGTCCTGTATATAACGTCTGTGCATCTCTGCCACTTCTTCCTTATCTTATCTGCTTCTGGTAAGTCCTTACCATTTTTCTATTTTTTAATGCACACCTTCCCATAAAAGTTTCCTCTGAGATCCAGAGATCCCCAATTTTCTTGAAGAGATCTCTTGACTTTATCATTCTGTTATCTTCTATCTCTTTACATTGCTAAGTATAGAATCAAACAAAAACAGTCAGAGGTGTTGGTTCTCAGGCTGAGAACCTCTGACAACGTTTTTGCTCAGTAGAGAATGTCTCATTGTCTCTTCTTGCTATCCTCTGGAATTCTGCATTTGGTTGGACACATTTTTTCCTATCTCCACTACCTTTCACTTTCCTTCTTTCCTGAGCTACTTTCAAAGCCTTGTCAGACAGCCAGTTTTCTTACTTATGCATCTATGCTAATTGAGCTATTTCTGTGAAGATTGGGTGGTAGGGGCTATTACTGCCCAGGGCCACCTGCTATAGACTACAGGTTAACTACCCACAAGGACCGTTTTGGTTCTTGGAAATCTCAGCACCAGCACCCTGATATCTGGCTTCTGTATCAGTCTCCATCAGGAATTGTCACTTCCAGGATTCTCAGTAATCTTTCTGTGGTAGTGACAAGGACAGGTTACCCGTGCATCGTGGAGATAGGTTCAGTAATGCAGCCACCAGGAGCAAAATAAGAGACACGTGATTTCTATAAGTCTCCAGAAGTGAACTGTTTTATTTTTGAAAAGTCAGCAATATTTATAGCAGTTAGATACAGAGGGGTAGACAATGTAACAATGAGAGGGTGTGGCAGACAATTACATGAGATGACCGCACATGGGGTCTAGTAGTAACTTGATTGCTGGCATCTGAGAACAATAGGGTTACTTTCTAATACACATCCTGCCGTCTCTGTGTCTGAATGGCCCAGACCTTAGATAGAGTACATGGCAGATGTGATTAACTTAATTTCCTAATAATGGGTCAGAAGAGATAACAGTACAATAGACGTGTCTGATCAATGTAGACTCAGCACATCTTGTTTAGCACATCAGATATGTACTTAGATAATCTGCCAACAATGGGATAAAGCAGATTACAATACAATGGAGTGGCTGGAGCCAAGCCGTCTGTCCTTTAATGGGCTAAGATCCAGGAACTGGAAAAAGGGGTCCTTGACATTGTCTGAGGAAGATTTTTCCCTATGTTACACATTTATATTAATCTTTTTACTCACAATATTATGGCACTCTGTCCACATATGTAAATCCTACTGTTTCTGCAAGAGATTTAAGTTTAGGAAGTATGTGTTTACCCACATATTACACCGAATCGGGCATGTCACTATATTAGGGATTAGACTTGGCTATAGAAACCAATAGAATATGAGAACATCATGATTATTATAATGAGTGAGAACAAACACTCTTACTGTGACAAGAAACCATTACATTTATAGATGTATGCTTTTTACTTTTTGATTTATTTAAATGTATTAAAAATAAATATGTGACAATTGTATTTATAGATATAATATCTATAATTGTGTTGATTTATATGTATGTTTGTACTTATGTATGTATTTAGACAATGCACTAGAAAATGTGTTCCTAGTCCACATGATCTCTTGATATGTATTAACCCCTTGAGTACTGGGTTGTGTATTACCCTGGATGTTGTATAATGAAACAGACATCATAATAAAAATTTCCATATGTCTATATTGAACTGTTAAATTAAATAATGATGAGCATTCATAATTTTCTTTTTTTGTGCTATAATTTCTCTTTAACCTCTGCTGTGGCATTCTGCAATGATTTTAAAACCATTTGCGAATGGTCTTTGGTGCTAGTAATATTTTCTTCAGTTCTTTGTAGTGACGGCGTTCACCATTTTGAGAGTGATCCCTAAAGTTTAATTAGCATAGGGATATGGTGTAAAATTGTAATCTTTTGTCAGGTAAAAAATCTATTAAAACGTTTGCCATAATTTTTGGCTATGATTTGCAGCAGTCACTCGTAGAAGTTCTCTCACAAGTTTTCCGGATTGGGTGATTAACATAGCTAGGGAGATTTACTTTGCTCTTAAACATGGTGTAAACTGTGATATAGGGGATTAGCATTAGATTTATTTGTTTTGACAGCAATACATACTCATAAAAGGCCTACTTCTCTCAGAGCACTACCATTACTTTCAGTTAGATTCCTCTCTAAACAGACCCACTCCCAGATAATCCTGGGAGGGAACAAACAATAAATATTTAAATTATTTCTAAAAAAGTTCACTGGCCTGTAATCCCTAAGCCCAGGACATTTCTTTCTTCATCAGCTGCTTGCTAAGCAGGTAACTTATTGTGTTTTTTCAGTAGCACACACCCGTATGGACACTTCCTCTCTGGATTTCCTTTTGTAGCTTCACAAAATGACAACTCTCTGTGTCTCTTCAGTAGCACACCACAATATGAACATTTCCTCTCTGGTGTCCCTTTTGGAGCTCCACTCAGGTAACTCAGTCTTCAAACTCCTCAACTTGCAATTCCTCCACTTACAATGTCTCTGCTTGCAATTCCTCTACTTGTATTAGTCTCTCTCTCTCTCTCTCTCTCTCTCTCTCTCTCCTCAGCAGTCCATAGCACAGCCCTCCTCTTAACTGTTGGCAACATTTATAAAACAGGGGCTTTGGTCCCAAACAAGCCTTTGCAAGCGGCAATCCTGAGGTTCATTAATCAGTTTAATCCATCTCTCTAGCTCACTCTTTTAAAAGCAGTGTTCTTCTGAGCTAACCAGAACTCCTCTATTAGTTAGCACTTTCACCTCCTGGGGAAAAGTCTTCAAAAACCTGTAGTTTCCACCAATCTCTGGGGGGGACACTTTGTCACACATCCCCACCCTCAGCTCAACAACATGGGGTTGAGCGATTTAAGCCGAGAGGCCATAAATGATGTACATGGCATCTCTGGCATTCTTCCCCACACCTTTGCAAGGGATAGACTGACTTGTATCTGTTGAGCTTCTGCTTATCCAGATTTTTCACTAACATCACCATTCCTCTCAGAAGGTATTTCTGGTCTGCATAACTATTGTGATGGATTATGTGATTGTAGTTTCAGGTCTCGATATTGCTGTTCACTGTAAAACAGCTAACCTCAACAGTAGTCTCTATTATTGTGCATATGTTTATTTTCTGTGCCTCCTGCAGTCATGGCCAGATTACCCACTAGGCAACCTAGGCAGCCGCCCAGGTGCTATTCTCTTTGAGGGGAGCTACTTCTTAAAAAAAAGGTTCCTGGCTTAAAAAAATGAAATGCTGCAGTTCATAGACTGGCTACTAGGGAGTGATCACCTAGAACAAGACAGTTACAACAGAAAAGGGACCTTACACCTACAGAAAAGGCAAAAATGGGTCTGTGGAAGGACTCCACTTAACTGCCTAAGAGCTCCAAAAAGCTAGATACTACCCTGCCTACATTATCTGGATAGCCAGCTTTTATTTATGTTGAATGTCCAGCTTCTGCTGATAGTCTTGGGAGGATGTCTTGTTATCAGCTGTGTGCTCAGACAGAGCTATAATCTTACAGCTCTTCTTATGGACCATTTGTAACTTTACTGAATGCCCATTCACGGTTAAGGTATCAGCCTTCTGCTTCCTGACCATTTCAAAGAAGACACTCATCTCTGTGAAAATCTCTTTGAAGTTCTGTGCTAGACCATTCTAGTCAGAGGGTTTCTTCTGAAATGCCTGTGATATACTAGTGATTGTGGCCTCCTGATTCACTAGCTCTCTGTGAAGCTTCTCTGATTCGACCGGTACTTTGATATTTCTGCTCTCACTCTCTATTTTCAGCTCTGCCAGCTCCTAACTCACACTGCTGAGTGTGGTCTTCACCTTATGAAGTATGGCTTCTTTCTCTCTCAGCACCACTTCCACATCACTCAGTTGGGGGTTGGTGTCTGGTTCATATAGCAGCATACACAACAAATATATACAGAGCTTACAGGCCGAAAAAGATCAAAGTTACTAATTCCCTCATATTATAGATATATAAACACTTTTTCACCCACACCTACCAGCTCTGCTCACTATATATATAATCTGACAGTTAGCCCAAACTATAGATACATATACAGTATATAAACAGTTACCACCACACTGTAGATATATATATACGCAGTTGTTGTTGTTGCTTAGTCATTCAGTCGTGTCCAACTCTCTGCAACCATATGGACTGCAGTACACTAACCACAATCATTATGCCTCTGGTTGTGCTTATCCATAAGGTTATCTCGGCAGAGTCACTGGAGTGGGTTGCCAGTTCCTTTTCCAGTAATATACGCAGTTGCTCTCACATTATAGAAAGATATATGTATACAGTTACCCCCACAATATATGTATATATATATATATATATATATATATATATATATATATATATATATACTAGTGAATTGCCCGTCAAAAATGACGGGGCAATAACATTTTAAGACAAGTAATGCTGTTTGCCACAGACAGTAAGGGCCTCATTCAATTGCGATTTGGCCAATTGAATAGGGCTCTATATAAGCACATTGCATATGTTTTTTACAGAAGTTTTTAGTTAGTGAACTTCTATCCAAAAGCAACATCTTCACTAACTAAAAACTTCTGTAAAAAAAAAAAAAGCTCTGTGCTTATATAGAGCCCTATTCAACTGGCCAAATTGCATTTGAATGAGGCCCTAAGTGTTTAGGTCGTCTAAAATCCTTCGACGCTCATTGGGGGCCTTGCACTGAACGCCTTTCGGTTGGTGTATTTTTTGTTATCAGAGACGCTTTTGCGCTCCTTGTAAGGTCCGCGCTGATCTCCGTTTTGCGCTTATTGCAAGCCTCTCCACTGGTGTACTTTGTGTCCTATGAGCACCGTTGGCACTCCTTGTGAGGCGCGCGGTGAAGGCCTTTGTCGTTTATTGCGATACTGTGGTGTTTGTTTTGTTTTGTTCTGTATGTGTATTTTTTCATGATAATTAATTAATGAATTAAATCATAAATTAATATACTTTACCTATTTGTAATTAATATATGCAGCAAGCAATGTGGTTCAGCCGTTAAGTTTGTATTTTTCTGAGTTCGTATTTTTTTTTTCTAAGTCCTGCGGCTCGTATTTTTTGTGTAAGTCCATAAAAAATGTTCTAAGTCCTGCGGCTTGTATTTTTTTATGTAAGTCCGTATTTAGTAATTGCGTGTTATAGTGTTTTTCTTCAAAATCCCACTTCTGTGGCTGTTTGTAACCGCTTGTGAGGCGCCTTTGCAGCCCGAACTGCGTCCCCTTGCCAATGTTTCGTAGTTTGACAACTATATATATATATATATATATATATATATATATACCGTATTGGCCCGAATATAAGCTGCACCCGCATATAAGCCGCACCCGTAAAGTTCAAGGGGAAAAAATAGAAAAAGTATAGTACTCAAATATAAGCCGCACCCGTAAAATTGAAGAGAAAAAGACTCTCAAAGTGATCAACCATTGTAAGAAACAGGCTTTCTAATTAGCACTGTAGCTTTTTTGCAGGTAACAGGCCTTACAGGATGTTAGAATCACTAAAACCGTAAATCGCTATTCAATACCGCAGTCTCAAGCACAAAAATCGGCACCCTTAACTCGCAATTGCGCAAATCGGCAGTAATTTAGCGTTCGCGAATAGAAGCCGCACACGTAACAAGCAAAGTTTGCAAATCGGCAATGATTTTTTTTGCGGTTGCGAATATAAGCCACACCTGTAACTCGCAAGCTCAAAAATTGGAAAAAAAGGGGCGGCTTATATTCGGACGAATACGGTATATATATATATATATATATATATATATATATATATATATATATATACAGTTACCCCCATACTATAGATATATACACAGTTACCCCCACATTATAGATATACACAGATAGGCACAGAACTACATTACTACATTACATTACTGGCGCTCATCATCCTAGTGGCCAGTCTGTGAACTGCAGAAATGTGTCTTTTTTTATGCCACAGAATTTTTTTAAATGAGAAGCCCTTCACAGGGATGTACCCCTAGACGCCTGCCTAGTTGGCTAATGAGAAATCCATCCATGGTTACAGTATATACATAACAATACAGTTTTAAATGTATACCAAAAGATTGGAGGACCCTGTTTTTTGTTTACCTAAAGCACTTTAGAAGATTGAGAGGTTCATATCTAATGGGAGCGATAGAGACAGAAGACAATAATAAGTTGTCAGGGACAGATGAAAGGTTATGCCTTGGATGTGTCTGCTATAAAAATTTGTGAAGGATGAAAAAAGAGGGGAAAAAAACAAAAATAACTGCAGTTGAACAGGCTATGAACAAAGTAGAAAAATATTTTTTAAGGGTATTTTTAGGGGTGAATGTATGTGGGAGAATCAGGTAGGGAAGTGTTGCAGTATTTCCTTGGGATCTTGGAGGTGATGGGATGTGATGTTCTTGTCTGTGTGATCCTCTGGCATGTGATGGATTAAGGCTTGTAACATAACTTGACACCTGAAGAACAACAAAAAACAAACAGCTGAAATCCAATTGGAAGAAATGACTAATAAACTATTATTTGTTGATTTGACAGGTAAAGCTGATGCTTGTTCAGGCATCAGGCTCATGCATCCTGCTCAGTGTTTGGCTAAATGTACCTACAAATATTTGGAATGACTGAACCTAAACATTGATTTTTTGGATATGCCATCCAAGAGGGATTCCAGTAATAGAATCCAAATAATTAACACAACCAGAGATAAGAGAAAGTAATTATGGACAGACATTCTATGTCTGGGGGAAAGCAAGATTTATAAATTAGTAGAACTGCGCAGTTCACATGGCCGAAATGGAAGAGAGTAAAAATACAAAACCAAAATAATAATCAGCTCGACCTCTGCTGGGATAAGAGAGTTCCAAACCTACAGAACATCAAAGATACCCATGTCATATGCATGCACATGTTCATGACATCTAAAATATGCTTGCATGCACAATTCAGCTTTACATCACCTATGATGTGCTCACATACACAAATCAGATTTACCCATCTTAGACACACTTTCAGATGCCTTTTAAATGGGTAAATTTGAGTTTTGTATCTTTTTTTTGTTATTCATTTAGATTTTTTGCAATTGTATGTTTATGGAATACATTGGAAGAAATTATTTTGAAATGGAATGGCAAGCAAAGCTTATTTTGCTGAAAATTCATTGTTTGGAAATCTGTATCTTTTATAACTAAGATGTCAAGATGTATACCCATTCACATTTGGTGACCCCCATTATGCTTTGCTATTCATCAATTTACATTAGTGTAGTTTATGTTCTCCTGGTCCCCTTCTGGATTGCAAAGTGGTGGTGAAGGGTCTTGTGTACCTGAATGAAGTTGTGAGCTAAACCATGTAGGGCCACTTTGGGCACGTCATAGCAGAGAGGTCAGACAAATCACAGTCCACTAGAGAAGGAACTGGCAACCCACTCCAGTATCACCTGTCATATTGTTAGCAGGCCCTCTGGGGAATGTTTATACTCCACAGTATCACTAATTAGACATTGGCATGTGTATTAACCCTTTATGTTGATTATACATGATATATATTATTATATGATATCTAATGCTATTATGACTATTATTATTGTTATTAGCGACTTGCCCTGTCATTGCAGCAAAGTCCCATTAAAATTGTATTTTTTTCCTAAGTGTTGCATGCTTCGCGTTCAGATGCAAAGTGCTACGTCCTTCGACGATTGCAGTTAAAAAAGTTAAGATGACAACTATTATATGTGATATGTATTGATCTATTGCATAGTAACTAGGGTTCATTAGTTTACATAAATAGGAATGTAACACATATGTGATGTATGTAGATGTCGCATATTCCCAACCATTGAAAACACACTGACACTGTTACAATGGTATAACAAAGCTTTATTTCATACACAGAGCACAATCAGAAATGGACAAGACTGTGCACTAATATCATAGGTCTGGTGTGGGCGCATACCAGGA
Source organism: Discoglossus pictus (assembly GCA_027410445.1). Classification (NCBI taxonomy): domain Eukaryota; kingdom Metazoa; phylum Chordata; class Amphibia; order Anura; family Alytidae; genus Discoglossus; species Discoglossus pictus. Next base: position 212,989,187 of record CM050164.1, on the reverse strand, counting down.
AAGCAAGACGCTTGGGGGAAAAAGGGGATACCTACAGGGGTTAATGTCATAGTCTAGAATAAGCATGATGAATAGCACATACCAGGGTCACATGTGGTCACTACACCACTGCAACCAGAATCTGATGAAAAAAAGGATCATCAGAAATCACTCCATTTAATTGAAGAAACCATTAATATGCATAGCACTTACAACTTGTCTAGATCTGCTCAATGAAACAGATGATCCAACCTCTGGACTGTGTAATCCAATCAAGTTTCACACATACAGTGTACTGTAGCAATATACCATCTCACCTGATTCCCATCTGCAAGCATTACTATTAGCTAGGTCTCTGGCTAATCAGTAATATGGGAAAATACCCATTAATACGGAGAGGACACAAAGGTCAGCAGCCAAATTCAATGTTACTTACATCAGACCCAAGGATCTATTTTCAGACTGCTGTTGAGGTTAGGTTTACAAGCTTCACTAGTGCACATATCAATGCTGGCTGTCATTAACATGCCATTGTGATATTTTGCAAGTCCACTGCCATAGCGGTATTAGTCTACATTTAAGCTAACAACAATCATGTCTTAGATATATGGCTATATGATAGCTTTAAGATTGTGGGAGCTACATGTTAAGGGGGAGGGGCTGTCATTGAAGGAATGTCTACCTGAGAGGCACTGGGAAAATCTTACACCTTATACATTTCCTTCACAATACTTGCAGATACAGGAGATGCCTTCATGGACCTGAATTGTACCTATAAAAAAATGGGAAAAAAAAGACAAAACCTACACAATAAGGCATTAAAAATCATAGGGACTGCAGCATCTCTCCTCAACAGCATTCCTCACTGACCATCAATTGGCGACATGTTCAACAGAACCCTATGTGTCCACAGAGTAGAGTATCATGGACCATGTGATGGGAGGTAGCCATCTGCATACAAAATATCACCATCACATAGGCCAGGATCCAAAACTCTGTAGCCAGGCTAATTAGGTTAACATTGTGACCAATAAATTGTCACTGAGAAGTGCTGTTGAGAAGGCCCGTATGTCCTCCTCCGCCTACGGACAGGGCCCACATGCCCAGTGGCCGGCCGCTGTCTTCCTGCTGGTGGGGGGCAGAGGGAAGCAACCTCCTGGGAGGCAGCGGCATCTGCAATGATGGTGGTGGAGGCATGGTGGGAGGAGAGGAGGGGCTGTGCTGTGGGTGGCCCGGGGATGCTTCCAGGGTGGAGGAGGTGAACTGGGAACCAGAGTGCGTTGCAAAGCTTCTACTGTTGCTCCCTGGAATTCCTCTCCTCCCTATTGTGCCTTGCCAGGCTGTGCATGACCTCTGCATGATTGTATACCCCAGGGCAACTCCACCTGCTGTCGCATGAGGGCCAGCATCTCCACCTGCGCAGCCTGGCCTGATATGGGTGATGGAGGCCCATGGGGTGTGGCCAGGTGAGGAGATGGTGGTGTGGGAGTGGGGAGGGTCTAGGTCCTGGCTGAAGCCTGGGGCAAAACTTGCAGTGGTGTGGGTGAGCCCGGTGGTGGTGGTGGCGGCTAGTCCAGCGCACTGCTGTGGGGGGGAGGAGGTGGTGGCTGGCTGCTGCCATCACTCCTGTTGGAGGGCCCTGGCGACAGCCTCAGTCTCGGGATGAAGGGGATAGTGGGGTTGAAATCCGGCGGTGTGGTCGGAGGGCCGGATGGTGACCCCACCAGCCATATAACATGCTCCTCCTCTGAGCCAGGGCCCTCTCCCTTCCTCCTCCCCCTGCACTGGTTCCTGCTGGGCAGGGTCTTGCTCCTCCACTTCCTGCTCCGATAGAGCCAATGCCCCCGCCTCTGGCTCGCCACTGGACCCAGATTTCCTTGATGCTGAAAGAGATAAAAGAGAGATATATGTCATTAGTACGATTAATAATACATTGTTTTGTGTGCATTTCTAACTATAAGACATCTAGGCTTAAACCTGGATTATTCTCTGAATTGCAACTCAGATTAGCTATCATTTGCTAGATGTGATCTATTCTTTGGTTCATGGACTTGATCGTTCTTGGCTCCTAACGTTATCTTGATCCTAGCTTAGTTCGGTAACTATATAGGCTGCAGTGGACACACCACGGATAGCACAGAGGAGGACCACATTATCCCTGTGCGAGTAATTGCGTGCCCTGTGCTTGCCCTTAGCCTCTTGACTTCCCGACTGTGGATGGGGACCTTGCCTCCCTGACCTGTCCCTGACCTCCCTGGCCTGTTCCCCAAACTACCACCCCCTGGGATCAGGCCCCTTCCTCTCTGTCCCTCTCCTAAGTATGCCTGGTGCTAGGGCCACCCTGCCACCACCTCTACACTCCCATTCTCCACCTCCTGCTTCTCCTCTGCCTCCTCCTCTGCCTCCACCTCCTCCGCAAATTTATAATGTCCTTCTGTCAATCATCTTTGGCTAGACCACTTTCTATTGGCGGTGAGGCCTGTGTCGCACTACGTTTTACCGCAATTGGATAGTGATGGCCGATCACAATTCGGCCGGCCCCTTAACAGCTTGCATGCATGGAAAGGGTTTACGGCTTGCGTCTCTGGCCCGTAACTCGCGGCATGGTGTAATTTAATAGCTCTGTAACTCGAATTTCAAGCCTGCAGCCTTTGCAGGTGTGCAGTTGCCGCTTCAAATTTAATGGGGCTGATAGTCTGATAATTATGTGCTCCCTTCTGAGAACACTTCAATATCTTGGATATGGAGAGAACCCAAGAACCTACCCTGTAAGGAAGTTAAGACATTACCAAATAGACATAAATAAGGGCTATCTCTGCATGTGGGTCGCTATTTCCATGAAACACATAAAGAAAGTACACTAGAATAAAATCTGAGATACATTTTATTAATAATACTTTATTTATACATGACAAGCATGTATATACATGATAGTTCTGTCTCTATGTTAACCAAGTGTATGTTGAAATAAGGAATATAAGAAAATGAGAGATGTGTATGTTTGTATGTGTGGGAGCATGGCTAAGAGCTTAAACATATTTATCTAAATTGGCCTATACATCAAAGTTCTTAATTATGTCACCACTGCCCATAATAACTCTGTACAGGAGTTATGTGGAGGTCAGGTACATTCTGCCCAGTTCAGTTCTTATGTATGTTTAATAGTCACAGGATGATGCTATGCATCCTCCATCAAAACAATGGACAATTTGCCTGTTTGTCTGTTAAACATGGTTATATGTTAGTGACATCACTGGTTTTCTTTTTCTGTTGACTTGATCTAATAGAATTAAGCATCCTCTTGATATTTCCTAATGGCATAATATTTAATGTAATTTATATGCTAAATTATCTTGGTGATTAGGCCAGCCAGGGCAGACAGCTGCACTTTAAACCTATTCATCCCCCCTACTAACAGATGAGGAGATTTCCTTTTTGAAGGCTACATGTCCTCTGCAGAGCACAGATGCTCACCTGGCTCACATACTAGGCTGGCAAATAAGACTCCTTTTTAATTAGCCTTGACTGTGCTGTCTGTGAACATCACCTCTTGGTGCTGGGGATCCTGGCATCATTGGAGAGCCTCTGCTGCTGAATATTTAGGGAACAAAAGAATTGTTCTCTTTGATGCATTTTACTAGAGTAGTGTATTTGCTCTGGATTCTGTTAAATTCACCTAGCCCAAACATTGCCTCTGTTACATAATTAGCATCTGCAACACTCGCTCGCTGTGTGTATGTTATTCTTTTATCAAACTACTGGCTTTGAATGATGAAACATATTTCAATTTGTAGTGTTAATCTAAAGGGCTAGTCTATATTGTGGAGGAAAAACAGAGCAGTTTTTATATTCATTAAATGCATAAAGAAAACCAACTTTAGAATATTCTGCTTTGTGGAGTTATTGGTAAAAAAACTAAAAATTATTTCAAATTCCAAATTATATTGGCTGTGGTCTATTTTTTGTTTTATTGCTTCTGAGCACATTGTGTAGAATTGTTTAAATGCAACATAGTAACTGTTCCAAATATGGGAAAATTCAAAGCTATAGGTAACAGGTGCCTTATTTTTAATTGCTAATTCTTAAAGTAAACTAACTTGCTTTTATTTTTAAGCTACAGCATTACCATTGGAAATCACTGTCTGTGTCTGCACATACACAATTAGAAAGAAATGGCAAATCATTTATTACATTTTTTACAACATATGAAATGCATTAATGAGACATGTCAAACTGTCATCCATGGAGCCCCATGCAGCCCACACTAATTGTGGACATCTTCCAAAGTCACTTAAAAGAGGCACACACTCTCCTACGACTCGGCCCTCAAAACTGATCTTTTTACCTGAATATCAATATCCCTACTGTATGCTATTATATAACCATTTGGGTCCCTGTAGACCCCAATGGCACCTAAGATTAACTCATATAACATGGACCTCCATGGAACCTAACATTAACCCCTTTTACCATGGGGTACCCCTATGAAACCCCATGGCACCCTAACTATTACAATGTGGGAACAAGCTCCATGGAGATCAAAAGGACCCCCCCAAAATCCCTAATACTAACTCTCCTAAAATACCTACACTAAATAGGTAGTTCAGGGGGATTGAGGTTAGGTACTATGGGGGCACTTATACACACACACACAAACATACACACACACACATATATATAATTGTTAATAATATTATTTCCTTTATTTGTAACATGCCAACATATTCCGTAAGATCAACTCAAAAACCATATTAACAAACTACAAAAGCATGGAGGGCCCCATTATTGAGCGTAAAATCAAACATACACAGTGCTTTCCCTCAACCCCTTAGCAAGATTGAAAACTTATAGTCTAAAGGGAAAATATATATATATATATATATATATATATATATATATAGTAAATAAAAAGAACATCTGTGTTCACATTTGAATGTCTAAAGCAAGTTAAAAAACCTGCTTCCAGCTCAGAATTCCGAGAAAAACAGTTATTACACTGCAGTCTGGGAAGTTGAGCTGAGACACACAAATGTGGCCACAAATGCCTCGCTCTTCATTCCGTAGCGATTATCAAACATGGCTTCCTTTAAGCTTATGCATGCTGTATTACACAGCTTTAATGCAAAGCCAAGGTTGGAATGAACACAGGCTGATAATCCTATCAATGTACAGCTGTTTCAAGCTTACTGGCTATCATCAGCATGGAGTAGGATCTCAGCCTGTGTTTTGGAAATTATGAGTAGGTAGTTCACCACAACAATAATTTATAATAAAATGGGCAAAAGAGGGATATAAGCCCTTCACCATACAGTAGTACAGTAAATAAAAAGTACATCTGTGTTCACATTTGAATGTCTAAAGCAAGTTAAAAACCCTGCTTCCAGTTCAGATTTCAGAGAAAAACAGTTATTACACTGCTTTCTGGGAAGTTGAGCTGAGACACACAAATGTGGCCACAAATATATATATAAAGTAGGATCCCGGTTATCCGGCACCCAACTAACTGGGACTCTCAAGCAACCGGCACCAACATCAATTCCCCATTTTAAATTTACTCTGATAAACCGGCATAACCGGCACTATAAGGCACTATCCGGAGTTCGAGAGTGCAAAAAAAAAAATGCTAACTTTTGTTTCTAATTATTTATTCTAGGCTTCTGGCCCAGTTTAGATGCTAATGCCTTTATAAAGGCATTTTGAGGAGTTGTGGGGTGTTTAAGGGTCGTTTAGACCCTTAAATTCAGGGACTCCCGATTAACCGGTAACTGCAGTTATCTGGCAATAGGGAGTCCCCATGGGTGCCCGATAACAGTGGTTTTACTGTATATACTTGTAAAAGTTTGCTGCTGAAGGAATGTAAAAGCTAGCTATGTGAACAGTTCACTCACAAGATTCCTTATAGGAGCCATGTAATCAAACAAACGGCTACACGTTTGTCCAGCTCAAGTTGTCAAGGGCTGGAGCAGGACAGATTTTCAGGGTATTCCTCTGTGAGCATCTGTAAGTAAATCAAAATGATTGAGACACCGAATTACCCAGTTTCACGTACTCAAAATTTCTTGAGACTCTGGCGTGATATATGCTGGCAGAACTATTTAACATACAATATTTGTCGGAACAGTTTTTTCGGTATATATTTCCAATGGATTTTACAGCCTGCCACAATATCCATACTAAAAAGAAGCTTAAAATTAGCACCTTATATGCCACAAGTCTGTGTATCTGTCTCTCTGGTGGCCAAACAATGTAATGCAGTCAGATCCCCTCCCACATCCTAAAGAGGTATTCTGAGCCATATCTTATTAAGGTGCATATTGGTATAAAGAAGACACAGAAACAATCTAAGTATGTAAGGAATTATTTACGGTGGAGAAAAAATTATAGTACAATATGTCATGACCTGCTTCTTCAATGGTGCTTGATAAGAACCTAGTTGAAACCTATTAGAGCAGGACCTTGTGGCACAAAAGATAGCTTCAGGATAGAGACAACGCCCAAGAATATGTGCAGATGATAATGCAGGCAGGATACCAGTGGTCTCAGAACAGGACCACTGCTCATTCCGCATACAGGCACACAGTAAATAGTCTCACACCTTGTTTATGTGAAAACCAGAACTGACACCTTTTATTATGAACTATGGACATATTTATACAGTTTCTCCAGTAGAGAACAACCATTCAGAGAATTGTGCATTTTTTGGTAACCAATGGGCGCACACCTACATGTAAATTAAGATTCCCCAATCAGGATAATGTGCATTCTTAGGTAGCCAAAAAGGCATGCCTATGTGTGAGATGGAATATCTAGTAGCCACCAATCATGCCAAGGTGCATTCTTAGTTTCCTTAGGGACGCATGCCTGCATGTCAAACAGAGCATCTCATGTGTATGTGCAAGACAACATCTGCTTCTGTAAAGCCAGGGTCACTATGGCAGAACTCTGATAATGTTGAATGTTTGTGGGTAGAGTTAAATAGCGGAGCAGCAAATTCCTAAAAGAATATTAGTGGGAGTATGCAATAAACCCCCAAATATAGCTGAAAGTGAGGAAATACAATTATTGTTACAGATTGGAAATGGAGCTAAGAATGGGCAAGGTCTAATAATGGGAGATTTTAGTTACCCTGAAATAAACTGGATAAATGAGACCAGCAGTTCAGCTAAGGGGAGCAGGTTCTTGAGTACACTCAGGAATCTTTATCTGGCCCAAGTAAAACAAGAACGTACTAGAAATGAAGCTATCTTAGATTTAGTCATCACAAATAATATTGATATAGTATCAAATGTTGAAATAGGGCAACCTTTGGGAAACAGTGATCACAACACAGTCTCATTTGAGATTACATTAAAAAAACTAAACTTTAAGGGGCCAACAAAAACTCTTAATTTTAAAAGGGCAGATTTTAACGGTCTAAGGGCAGCAATAAAAAGTATAGACTGGGTAAGAGAACTGGTAGGTAAACATATTGCACATAAATGGACAACATTTAAATCCTTGCTAAATATACATACTTATCACTATATACCAAGTGGGAATAAAAGTAAAAGGAATAAATCACATCCAATGTGGCTTAACAATGATTAAAAGATCAAGATACAGAGTAAAAAACAGGCATTTAATTTATACAAACAAGAGGGGACAGAGACTGCTTTATGTGAGTACAAGAAAATCAACAAGGCTTATTAGACTGTCTAAAATAGAAAATGAAAAAGTAATTTCAAAAGAAAGTAACACTAACCCTAAAATATTTTTAAAGTATATTAATGGGAAGAAGGCGAGGAAGGAAGCTATAGGAACATTACAATGTGACACAGGCCATCTGAAAATTAGTAACCAGGAAAAGGCAGATGAGCTAAATAGGTTCTTTTCTTCAGTATACACAAGGGAGGTACCAGTGGTTGGGACACCGCAACATAGTGGGGCTACACTACCTTTGCAGAATAATTGGTTAACGCAGGAAGTAATCCAAAAGAGGTTGGAAAAAATAAATGTTAATAAAGCCCCAGATCCTGATGGAATACATCTAAGGGTACTGAGGGAACTGGGTTCTGTAATAGCCAAACCATTATATTTAATTTTTCAAGATTCACTCAACACAGGGTCTCTTCCAGATGACTGGAGAAAGGCAGAGGTGATACCTATATTTAAGAAGGGAGCAAAAGCAAATCCGGCGAATTATAGACCAGTGAGCCTCACTTGTTTAGTGGGAAAGCTTTTAGATGGGTTAATAAGGGATAATATACTATTTGAATAGGATTATAAGTAGAAGTCAAAATGGATTTATGAAGGTTAGGTCATGTCAAACAAATCTAATTAGTTTCTATGAGGAGGTTAGAAGGAACCTGGATCATGGAAACTCAGTGGATGTAGTCTTTTTGAATTTTGCAAAGGCTTTTGATACAGTGCCACATGGGAGTCTATTGTGCCAACTAATATATACAGGAATTGCAGTAAATATCTGCTCATGGATTGAGAGCTGGCTAAAAGACAGGAAGCAAAGTGTTGTTGTAAATAGAACATACTCCGATTGGACTAATGTGTTAAGTGGGGTTCCTCAGGGTTCAGTATTAGGTCCTCTCCTTTTTAACATATTTATTAATGACTTAGAAGTGTGATTGGAACGTAGTGTCTCCATTTTCGCTGATGACACAAAGTTGTGCAAGGTAATTAAATCAGATAATGATGTGCTTTCCTGCCAAAGGAATTTACATAAAATTGAGGAATGGACATCTAAATGGAAGATTAGATTTAATACGAATAAATGTAAAGTTACGCATCTGGGAAGGAAAAATAGCCATGCAATTTATAATCTTAATGGAGCAACTATAGGTGTATCAGATATTGATAGGGATTTGGGAGTGCTTGTGGACAACCACCTAGGTAACAGTGCTTAAAGCCAAGCAGCAGCTGCAAAGGCAAATAAAATGTTAGCATGTATTAAGAAGGGTATAGAAGCAAGGGAAGCAAATATAATTCTGACACTATACAAATCTCTAGTACTCCCTCATTTGGAATATGGAGTACAATTTTGGGCACCACTTGATAAAAAGGACATTTTGGAGCTGGAAAAGGTACAGAGGAGGGCAGTAAAACTAATAAGGGGAATGGAGGGGCTAAGTAATGAAAAAAAGACTAACCAAATTAAGCTTATTTTCTCGATAAAAAAAGGCGTCTAAGAGGAGATATAATTACCTCCAGGGTCATTATAAAGATTTGTCAAGGGAGCTTTTTGTGCCAAGAGGTTTTTAACGAACATCCCTTGAGGTTAGAAGTAAAAAGATTCCACCTTAAAGAAAGAAAAGGGTTCTTCACAGTAAGGGTGGTTAATCTGTGGAATTCTCTACCAGAGGAGGTGCAGACAGTGGATTCGATAGATAACTTTAAAAGGGGACTGGATTTATTTCTAACTAAAAAGGGAATTAAAAGATAATTTGAGAGAGAGTATTGATCCAGGGAGAAATCCGATCGCCAGTATCTGGGGTTAGGAAGGATTTTTTTTCTTTTCCTTTGAGACGATTGGCTAAGTTTCACTTGTTTTTTTTTTTCTGTTTGCTTTCCTCTGGATTAATTAATAATTAAAAAATATATATATAGTTGATTAATAATTAACAATTAATTAACAACTAATTAATTAATAACTAATCTGCATATTGCAGATCAGTGGAAATCTTTAAAAGTTTAACTTGATGGACTGAAAGTCTTTTTTCAACCTTAATTACTTTGTAACTATGTAACTATCTCAAGAATGTTGACTTAGCACTTGACTGAAGTATAGACCAGCAGGCTGGACTTGGCAGGGGTGAGCTATGTGTTTAAGTGCAATATTCTGCAGAGCTGTCCATCTGCAGTCCATCTTATATTGTTTTTACTACAGCCCTTACTGGGTTGCATCCCATAGCCCCTGTTTGTGTGTGCGTAAAAGCGCAACTTGCAAAAACTCCTTGTATGTGTTTATTATCACAGGGTTTAGTCATTGCACTAACTTGTGGGACTTTTTCTGTACATTTCCCCAGAACTTAGGGTTTACTTCTAACATGCCCACACCTCAATCACTAACATGATAAACAATATCTTATTTACAACAATACCTGTAACATGAAACGCAATTTATATCTAATCATACCCAATATAGACAATATACGGTATGTCCCACTGAGTTACACTTAGCAGGAACTTATCATCTCAGGCCTAGGCACATTACTCTAGAAAAACTTTCTAGGCATGAGCACAAGTAGCATAGGTACCCTGGCATTCTAAGCTATACAAAACCTAGTATAGTCATAAACCAAAATACATATAATATTGTAATCAGACTATAATCCAGGAAAGTTCTCCAATCCCAGGTCCAATACACAGTCCACAATAGTCCAGTAAAGCTCTGGACATGAAGAAATTGGGTGGCAAAGGGTCCCCCTGTTCCTTCCAAAATCTAGTTGTGACACAATATATAGCCAATTATAAATGTTCTTTTCTATGAAACCAACTTCCTTTTGTGGAGACAGTGTTCCTTTAAGTTTCTGTAAACTGTAATTCTGTACCACTCAATCAACAAAGCAATGAAGCTGATGTCAATTGTAACATTTAATAAATCCATTCATTACCCTGTCAATTCAAGCTGGTATGGACCTTTTGACTCATAGTATTTTCCTAGCATTTTAAATAACTACAAATGATGTAAGCACGTTGACATTTGAGAAAGGTCCTAAAACTGCATTTGTGCACCACAAATTCAAAATTGAGAATAAAATATTTAATTTTTTAACACCAGAAAAAAATAATTAATTGCTTTATATAGCACATTTCCCCAACATCAATCAAAATTATTAGAGGAGAAAAAGGGAGAAAGTTATTGGTTTCTATGTAAGTACATAGGTATATAATCCAAATGCTTGGCTGAAAAAAATATTCACTTTTGCATAATTAAAGAAAGTGTAGTGTTCATACATCACAGTTTCATTAGTATTTTTAAAAAATAAGTGTTATGCTTTTAAAACAAATAGTTGTATTTTGGAATTGCATGGGCTAGCAGAGCTGCTAGTCTCCACCCTCTTTTAGGTATCTAAGACAGTGGAGATAATCTCCCATCCTCTCCCATCAATTGGACACTTGATGGGTGTTATCATATTTGTTGAAGACCAAAACACTAAAGTTAAAATTTAAAATTTAAAAGCTACATTGAAAAGTATTTTCTTAAAATACAGATTTTTCTTGCTTTTCGTTTATTAGGCAACTAATTAAAGTATCTATTGATTTGCACAATTCAAAACCATCTGGGCCTACAAAGATAAAGTTATGATATTGTAACAAACATGAATGATACAAATATCACAAATGTGAGGCTCTAACCCACTATCTATCTATCTATCTATCTATCTATCTATCTATCTATCTATCTGTCTATCTATCTATCTATCTATCTATCTATCTGTCATCCCACTCACTAGGATGACATTATAGGTGCTAGCAAAGGTTACTTATTATTATTATTAGTTGTATGACAGAACATTTGTAGATTACAGCATCCCTGCCATATAAATCACATCCTGTATCTCAGTTTTCATCTACAGCTTCTTTCCAAATCAACCCAGCACTTGACATATGACATGTCTCCACACAGATCAGCAGCCATATTAAATTCCCTCAACGTGTAAAACCGTAGCCCGTAACATAGCCCGCAAGAATTACGGCTTGTAAAGCAATCCACTAACAATCTGCGGGTTACAGGCGGAAAAACCCTACGGGACGTCGAAATTTGAACTCTGCGGCCGCAAATCCTTTGATCTGTCAAGCCAGTAACTGTTACGTTTGAAAATAGCTATTAAATTGGTACGAATCCACTGGCGTTCAAACTCATAACCCGCAAACGGAGCCAAAAAGCCAATGTGTACTAGAGAGGACCCGCAAGGGGGTTAAAGTCCTATCTGTAGCACTGTGAATGTAAATATCAACACACTACTGTATTTTCAATTAAAGGGAAAGTGATGTTAGGTATTAAAATTAATAGCACAACATTCTCAAGCTCGCATATCTGCAATATAAAATACTTCTATTTCTGTTTCATTTCCATGTTATATCGATCCCGGCAATCAATGTGTTAATACATATAATGGAACTTGCATGGACTAGAATATCATATTTACTGATTTATTAATAATTGCATTATTTCTGGAATGTGGGTCCGATCAAAACTCATAATTGAAACCCGTAAGGCTTTGAAATCTAACCACCATTTTTCAGTGCCATAATGATGATGATCTAATTTGCCATTGGCTCTGTCTAAACCCGTAACTATGGGTTTGACTAATTGATCATGTTCATGGCCGCACATCCAAAGTATACAAGAATGGTTTACGGGTTTGCGTCTACGGCCTGTAACACGTGGAATGGTTTAATAGCTCTGTAATGCTGCCGAATTTCAAGCCTGCAGCCTTTGGGGGTGTGCCGATGCTGCTACATGCTTCAACTTTAATAGGGCTGTAGAAGAAGTGTTTTCAAAGTGCTCTACTACTCAGTGGAGCTCCTTGCAACTGTCAGTCTTTTGGTCAGTTTTTAAGATTTTCCTCTGAAAATTACTATACCAGAAACGTTTCAGTCCCTATTTGACACCAAACCCACACTAAATCACTGATATAATTCTCTAAGGAGAAGGGTTGGCACTCCTGATCCAACTTTTTCATCTTCACTGGAGTTTATAATAGAAGCACAAATGTAGACAAAACACAAGAAGAAGAGAATATTTAAGATTTGAAAGGGACACTACAATGGGCACTAGAATGCAAATCATGGCATGTTAAAAGTATGAGATGAATCCAACATAATAAAAGTCACCACAATTATATAAGTTTATGAAAATTTACAATTTGTTAATGTTTCATTTTGCTTCCCTTCTTGCTGTGATTGAAGGGTGTGTGTGGAAGCTGTGAATGAATGTTTTGAAGCTTGTAGGGAACAGCACAGGCAGCACCTCCCTATTGGTCCATATGATTGATCTCTACAAGACAAAAGAGGCTTGATGGAATAACATAGGAAGATCTTATTTTATGTAATGTAGCCCTGTGCAGGTTAGGTTCCATCTTGTTGCCAATATTCTGTGTATTTATACTTGCTAAAACTGTATCAGTTAAACCACCTATTAGACTACATGTAGGCCACTATGAAGTCTGCCACACAATCCCTCCCATTGCAGTGAAGAGGTTAACCTAGCTAATTCCAAAGCACACAGGAATGTCAAATGTAAAGTTAACTAAGCAGATTTAACACAGCGTTTATGTACATTTGGCTTATCGATAAGCTGAGCTCGATAAACACTGTGTTAATTATATGGGCGGCCTAATTTCTGCCCCCACGGCACTTCTACTTATGAGTAATAATCAAAGATCAGCTTGTTAACTGGGCAACATTAGTTAATTCTCTAACACAATACCGAATTGATTTGCCGTCAGAACGTGTTTTCTTGCCGAGAGGCAATACAAAGCTTACATGAAGCCAGAGCTGCTCAAGATATCCCAAAAGGAATTGTGCTTTCATTCGCTCAGGCATCAGTTCATGTTTGAACTATACATCCCATGAAATGTGCATGCTGCAACATAAATACCAATCATTATATTTGGGGATTGTGGTGATGGGGGTACAACAGGGAGGCAGCTCTTTGTCTTACAGAGATAAAGACAAGATTTATAGAGATATGTTACAATAAACTCCTGTTCTCTTACTTCCACTGCATCGTTTTCATTTTTTTTATTCAGCCAATTATTTTACTGTTTGCAAATCTTGCTATTCTTGCCGAAGGGAGACAAGAGCATTCAGTTGTAACTGTTTAACTAAAATTCTTGTAGCAACTCTTACCTGTTAATGCGTGTCTTCATTTACAGCCTGCAGAACATTAAAGGGGACACAGACTAGCTCTTTAATAGACTTGTTTAAAATCATCCAGTATTGATTTCAATTAAGAAAAACAAACCTTTGAAATAAAGTGCTTACATATTGCAGCCTAAGAGCTCTCCACAACTTTAACTCTGAGGGCAGAATGATAGCAAGGACATAATGATGGCTATTTTTATAGTTAAAGTGACATTTAAAGAAATGTTCTTATAGCAGTGCAGCACAAGGCAGCAGAAGTGGCGGTGAGCATCCGCTAGATAGCGCTGTCGATATTCTGGTGCCATATCATAGAGTCAAGGCTTAAGTAAACTGTTAGGGTTAGGGTTGGGATTAGGATGAGGGTTAGGGTTAGTTCAAGTGTTAGGCTAACATTATAAGCTTAGAACTTCTCTCACATAAATATCGGCAGCGCATCTAGTGGTTGGAGGCCGCACTGCAGAGGCAGACCGGTCTTGACACCATAACAGGATAGATATGAAATGTTTTCTTTCTTCCATCAGATAAAGGATAATTTGTCTCAGTGTGTTTTATTTTTTTCAAATAAATTTTTCAGAGCACAAAACTTATTCAGAAAAAGTCACTGCTCTTGGTGGCTTGCCATCTATCAGACTAAAGTCCAATATCTTCATTTTCTGTTTCAATGGCATTTATATATTTATTTACTTAATATTTCCCCATTAAAACTTTAGCATTGTTTAAAACATACTCTTTTAAATACAGTTGTGTTCCATGTCTCTTTAATTTGTAATGATGCTTCTTCATGCATTGTGGAATATGTTATACTATGATTGCAATATGCCTAATGACAATAGATATTTGATATGTGGGAACAGCCTTTAAAGTGACGTGGTCGGGAAAAACACAGTAAAATAATTCAGGCATATCTAGGTAAACTTAAGGCTAATCTGAGGATTAATAAAGCCAAGCTTTTTAGTTAGATAGAATAGGCAGACTGGGTGGGCTCTTTGGTTCTCTGTTTATATGTTTAAGGTGTACCAAGTCGAACATCTTTGCTATCTCCCAGTGGCTTAGCCCCTATATCCACAATGATATGTAGTAATATAGTACAAAGCAATGTTCACCATGGATGATCATTTAAATGATAATAAAAAGTTCTAAATTCTATAAACAGACCTTATTCGAACCAAGAATGTTATTTAAAAAGATGCTGCAGTTTAGATACACTATTTAAAGTCACATCTTCTGTTTTAATAATCTCACTGCATACATTAACTCTAAATTAAACATGATAAAAAGTAAATAATACATTGCCATGCATTATCACATATTATTGATGTATAGGCTTTGATATAGTATCATTATAGGTCAGTGCTAGCAAAGTTTACTGCCAGGGGCCGTATTTCCCATTAAATAGAGTAGACAGATGCCTAGGAGGGCATCATGTTTCTACACAAAAACTGTGTTAAAATATAAGCAGATGATTCTTCAAATTGCACAGTGCTTTATGAAGGAAGTGCTTTGGGAGCAAGAATAACAAATCTTCTCTATGATTGACTGAATTGTGCTGCAAATCTTACAAATCATGTACAAAGCATGCTGGGAGGTGTAATGATATAATATCAATAGTATTAACTAATATAAAGCCAATAGAATCACAACCTCTGGCATTGTAAAAGCTTCGAGGTTAGTCACATATTTGAGATTTTCCATGAGAAGAACAGTTGAGAGCATGTGCAAGAGAAGAGGGAAGTAAAGTTAGAAATTGGACAGAGGGAAGTTGCAGAGTCCCCAACCATGTGTTAGGGTATTCACAGTATATCAGTGGTGGAGTCACTGCTGGTGCAGCAGGTGCAATCCTCCAGGGCCTACTACTACTGACTGCGGCCTGGAGTAAAGAGTGACTATTCAATTATTCCTGGGGTCAAATACTTATTTTTATGTAAAAGTTATCTGATCACTCTAGGTTGATCCATCCAACCCTCCAACACTACAGGATTTATAGAGAAGTTGCAAGATAGAACATTATTTTGCATCAGGGTCCTCCATTCACCAGTTCCTCCAATGCAGTACATCGTACTTCCCAACATTTCAAATTAGGTACACATATTTTAAACATGATGCACTATGAAGTTTATGTAAAGTATATGTCAAGTAATAATGTTACCTTACGTTGCACAATGTGTAACAGCATCAGTCACTTTTATTTTGGGTTGTTAAAAACCATTGTTATTTTTTCGTTTCCATATGACCATTTGTGTCTCTACAAAGCATGCCAATGGTGGAGCAAAGTATAGGAGGAGTGCGTTTTGCCCATGAGGAGGAGTAAAGGATGCACTTTTTTAAATCATTAAAAGTGGGGTTAAGGGTAAGGGAAGGGTCTCTGCAGGATATATAGAGGGGTTTTACCAGGCAGAGGCACAGTGGATCAGGAGCACATGGCAGAGATGTTTCCCACCCTCCCTCACTTGGTGGTAACAAGTTGGTGGTTAATGGGTACACTAGTCATGTTTGTTTACCACAGTATTGGTGGGCGGTAGTGCTTGCCCTTTCATTGGCATACAGTTCTGATCCTCTAGGGGCATGGGGTTCCCTGAGAGAGGGTGTGGTTAATAGGTATGGACAAGCACACATTTATATGATTCATGATATTTCATTTTAAACTCATTAAAGCAGCTGTGGCCTGTTTCAACTATAATGTGTTCTTGTGTTTTTATTTAAGGGGATAAGGTAAGTGAGTTGGTTATTGGGAGGCTTAAGGAATCTCAACATCAATGATAACAGGGTCATGTACTGCTGTCCAAAAGGGGATTAGCACAAATGTATGGGGAGGAGCACGTGTGAGGAATCTTTGCCCAGTGGTAAATCAGATGTAAATCTTGCCCTGTATACAGCCCTTATTGTAAGAAATATGCCAAAATTTGCAGGTATTATGATTAGAAATCTTTGCCAGCACATAAAACTTTATTACTTGCAGACCAACCAATTTGTGAACAAGTGGTGTAAGAAATAAACACGTCTATTGTACTGATCAGTCTGTGTGCATTATATGATTTGTAATACATTTTACTTCCACATACCTGAAGTTGTTTTCTTATAAGAATTTCAAATGCTGCTTTTGCACATGGAATAGTTCCAGACTCACACATTTTCTTGCAGAAAATAATACATTATTTAAATAAATGGATCTATTAAACGCATAATATCAAATGAACAATATTGCGCCACTTTAAGTTGTAACAAATAAAAAAGTTATAGATTCACATACAATTTTCGAGAACTATGATCTGCCTTTAGGTGAAGTTATATCAAGTAATCCTAATTGTATTGTTATCACAAAATTAGAAAAAGAAAACTTAAAATCTGTATTACTCCCAAGTGTGTTATCATTTTGGAAACAAATGCCAACTTTATTGCCAAAGGCACACAGCTATATTGAATGTAATTGATTAACGTACTGCAAAAATGAATTGAATCCTTCACTGCACAACTGGAATAACATGATAAAAAATAGTAATAATAACTATGAAATATAGGCTATAAGATAGTGGGTAGACTTTATTATTTCTGATGCAAATATTTTATCCTTTTAAACAAAATTTCAGTAAAAGTGCCACTATGGCCAATTGTTTTCTATATAGTCTTTTGACTTACTAAACCTCATAATGACTCAAATGTTTTTAGGAAGCAATAAATAAATAAACACAACTTTTACATTTATAACTTTCATATGCATTTATTCTTTATTGTGGGTTTCCATTTTCTGTATTCTAATTTCTCAAGTGGGTGTGTCCCTGTAAACTAATGACATTTCCATTATTCTACTTTTGATCTTTCCATTAGGTGCTACTTTTCAATTGTACAAATAGAAATTTCCTATGTATTCAGTTCAGTTCAGTTAAGTCTCTTTCCACTTCAGGAAAATTAAAATAAAACAGAACATTCCACAGCAGCCTCAATGCACGTTAAAGTAATGAATTAGAAGTTGTAATTTTTAATACAATTTAAAAAAAATATATATATTTCATATTGTAATAAGAAGTATGATACAATAAACATTTTTGTTCCTTAATACAAAAGTTGTGTTCTGGCTATTGTTAATGAAATATAACTAATAGGCAGAGAGGAAGAAGGGAGGGGAATAAAAAAGAAGCACAATAAGAATACATATAATATTACAGCTGCGGGGTACAGTAACTGTCTTCATCATGCCTTTTTTATGGAGAGTCGATGAAGATTCCTCCTCATGTGTAGTTTCTGGCTGGTTTCCCCAATGTACAGTATTACCAAAAGAGAGAAAGAAAAGACACATAATATTACCACCCAGGATATCTCCTAAATATGGATGGACAAATCTCTAGATAAATCACAAATTAAAATATAACTTTTATTGCACATCATTAAAATATACCTTAAAACATAGTCAATTAAAAATTACTAAAGAAAGGAAACCCTACAGTATGATAAGTATTGTAATTATATAATATTATTTAAAGTGCATAGATAATAATATCCAATGTTCATGTAAACAGACCACATTTAGTAAATATATCACATAAACAGTTTCTACTCTAACCTCCTAAAATAATAACAAGTGATATATAAACAAGACAATTATAATATAACATTATAGTATAATAAAGAGACATGGAATACATTTGTTATGCAAAGTTCTACTACCCAGTGCGTCCAGAGTTGTATTCATCAACCACGCTTTGCATCATCAGTGTGAGACTGGTGTACTGACTTTGGCCTGAAGCGCGTTTCGTGTCACAGGCTTCCCCTGCGGCCAGAATGAGGAAGTGGGGCAATCGGCTTTTAAAGGTAAGTCTTTCATGTAAATGATGTAACCCTTTCTCTTCTTCTCTTCATTCTCCACAATATACAAGTACATAAAAAAGACAACAGAAGAGTATGAGAGAAACACACTGAAGATATATGACCATAAAGGGACCAATAAACAATATTAATTGAATCTAATAATGTTTCTTATTTCTCATCAAAAGAATTTAACAAGGATGATAATGTATTTAATAAAATAATTGGGCACAGTCAATCAACAGCCATAAGTGTCTAAAAGTCATATATATGGCAAAAGCCAATCATAAGCTTTACATATAAATACTACAAGTATTATCCCATATTGCACTCATGAAAATCTTTCAGACAGAAAAAATTACAAAAAGCTTTAGTAGCTTGACCAGTACCTATTAATTATTATATAAAAGTACTATATTTATATTAAACATGATATATCAAGAGTGATAACTATATGCCATATAAGTCTAATAGAACAAAGAGCATTAGTAATTAAACTAACCAATACACAACAACTAATGCACTAATAATACACACTAGAAAGTAATATGTATTAATAACTTTATTCATTTTTCTGTCAAAGAGACCAACATGGTTAATATTAGTCTGGCTACAAATATAATTTAATGCATAAGAGGTATCTTGCTCACCTCAAACATATAGCCATATTAAATTCCAGCAGCCTCGTAACTCCAACGTAAGGCACGTAACAGCTGTGGGTCAAAATATTTTCTACTTATTTTGCTATTTATTTTTGAAAGTCCCTGCGAGCTACGAGCGAGCAAGGCTATTTTATAAACCTGTTCGCGGCCGTCGGGGGTTGCGTGCTTGAATGCAAACAACTAAGAAATTACGTAGTTACGAGTTCAGATGTAGCCAATGGAAAAAGAGATTGTAAGCATTACATCACTGAAAAAGGGGAGGGGAGATTTCAATATTCTTTTTGCTTCAAGTACAGTTTGTGACCAGGCCTGAAGTCCACATATAATGCAACATTAATAAAGCAGTAAATACGATATTCTATTACATGCAAGTTACAGTATATAACGTAACACATTGATTGCAGGGATTGATATAACACAAAATATGAACATTGAGAATGTTGGGCTTGAGAATGTTGTGTTATTAATTTTAAGACCTAACATCACTTTCCCTTATAATAAATGTACAGTAGTGTGTTTTTATTTGCTTTACGGAGTGCTATGTATTGGACTTTACCCCCCCTGCGGGTGCTCTCGAGTACACGTAGGCCTGTGAGCTCCATTTGCGTGTTACATGCTTGCTCGCGAGTGACCACGTTGCAATTTACTAGCTGAATTGAACCAGTAGCGCTTACGAGCATGACATTTCAAAGGATTTACGTGCGCAAAGTTCAACATTGCTCAGCATGTAGCCATTTGTTAACACGCAAGTCCTCTGCGAGCAACGTTACTGGGCTAATTTAATAGCCGTAAATCTGGAGTTACGAGATTTGTTTTAAAACGTAGTTTCAATTTAATAGGGCGGATATACTTCTATTTATATATTTCCATATAGAGTATTTTTGTACCATCCATGTCTTATTAGAAAAAAGAAAGGGAAAAGCAGACTTTTCTCAACAATTGATGTTCTCATATATATCATTATCTGTCAAAATGGGTCCTTAAACTAAGATCCTATAAACAAATCAAACCATATGTTACAGAAAGACCATGAAATTAAGACTTTCATTTAGTCCATGGAGCATAACTGTATTGAGAAGTGTAATTTATCTTGTCTCTAGTTTTAAAAGTTCAGTTTCCAAATTGCCTCGACGAATACCCAACTTGACTTTTTGGAGAATTCTGCATTTAAATTGCGGTATACAGGAATGTTTCATTAGAAAGTGTTTGGCAACTGATGTTAATGTTTTACCCTTGGTATAGTCCAACAAACCTGTATGAATAATCGACAGGTGTTCCCTTAACCTTCGCCTAATCTCTCTGGTCATCATACCAATGTAGAGTAACCCACATGGGCATTCTAAACAATATATAAACCCAGAGCTACTGCAGTTGTAAAAACCTTTTAATTTCATCTGATTATTAATTCTATCAGTCAAATCAGTAGTTGAGGTCTTATATTGAAACGAGCTACAGTGTCCACATCTGGTAATAATCCAGACGTTTTAATTTTAATGGCTATTCACCAGGCGGTCTCTTAAGTTACAAGAACGACGACAACTCATGCCAATGTTGTTACCTATCAGTCATCCTACCACCATATCTGACCTTAGGACTTCAGTATGTTTATTAAGAATCTTATTCATTTCTCGCCACTGTCAGGTAAATGTACCAACAAAGCTAATGGGCTGTTTTCCTAACTCTCTCTTCTTTGGATTAAGAAGTTCCTCTCGTGGAGTATATAGGGCACTGTGGTATGCCCCCTTATCACAGTGCCACTAAAGCCTCTAGTTCTTAATCTATCTTTCAATTCTTGACATCGTATTTTAAAGGTAATAGTGTCTGAGCAATTTCTGTGTAACCTTAAAAATTCTCCAGTTGGAATGGCTCTTTTTGTTGCAGGAAAGTGGGCAATCTGAAAATTCTGCATACTATTTGTCGCAATAGGTTTTCTATATATATATATACTAGCGAATTGCCCGTCAAAAAATGACGGCAATGAAATTGTAAGGTAGCTAATGCTGTTTAGTGTGTAATAATGAAATATATAATACATTAATAAATGAATATACTTTACCTATTTTAAAGCATTGTGTGGAAGAGCTGTGAATGTGTTTTGATGTTGCTGCAGCATTAGTGGTGTGGATCTGCTGTGTAAGCGTGCTGAATGTGTGCAGTGTAACACTGTGCGTGCGCGAGCCCAAACCGTTAGCGTAGTCGTGTACTTCCGCATTGGCGCGAAATGGCGAGTAATGTGTGTTATACGTTTGTATCGGAATATCCGTAGTTGTTTTGTGGTGTTTTGCGAGTTTCTTGTGGTGTTTTGCGAGTTTAGAGTGCTGTAGCCTCGTTTTCGTTTTGTTCGGCGGCCATTTTTTCTCTCGCTTCGTTTTTTTTTTAGTGTTTAAACTGTTTTATTTGAAGTAAAATCGAGGTGTAAGTTGTATTTTTGAGGTGCTGGGTGCTCCCTCTTGGTGTAGGTAAGTTTTTTATGTATGTGGTGTGTGTATGTATTGTGTTTGACATTTTCTAATGTTCGCGAGTTGCGTCCGAGTGTTGCGAGTCCGTAATGTGTGTGAACGTGTGTCGTATGTTGTTTGCGAGTGTCGTAATGTGTGTGTCGTACTGTTTGGGTTGCGACGTGAAGTTTGCGAGGGTCGCAGTTGCTGGCAAGGAGCGCCTTCGGCGCTCCATGCCAGCAACTGCGGCCCTCGCTTTGCGAGGTCCTCAGGTGCTGGCATGGAGCGCCTACGGCGCTCCATGCCAGCAACTGAGGCCCTCGCTTCGCGAGGGTCCTCAGTTGCTGGCATGGAGCGCCTTCGGCGCTCCATGCCAGCAACTGAGACCCTCGGGCAGTGCCCTCGCTTCGCGAGGGCCTCGGCTCGCTGCGCGAGCCGCGGCCCTCGCTACGCGAGGGCCGCGGCTCGCTACGCGAGTCGCGGCCCTCGCTTCGCGAGGGCCGCGACTCGCGTAGCGAGCCCGCGGCCCTCGCTTCGCGAGGGCCGCGGGCTCGCTACGCGAGCCCGCAGCGTTAGCAACAACTCGTACGCTCACAACTATATATGTGATATATATATATATATATATATATATATATATAAACAAAACTGCCCCTTGAGCATTTTTATCAACAGTGATATCCAAGAAATTATGTCGAAATCTATATGATGTGTCAATCTCAAATTAAGTTCATTACAGCTCAAAATATTAATCAAAATATTAATGAATTCCTCTTTCTGGCTTCCATCCCAAATGATGAAAATATTTTCTATATAACAAAGCCACATGGTTATTAGGTCAGTGAACCTAGTATTGGCCTCAGTAAAGACGATCTTCTTTTCCCACCACCCTAGATTTATGTTTGCATAAGTGGGGGCACATGCAGACCCACAGGTCTGCCCATAAAATTTCCCATCAAAAAAAAAAATATATATATATGCTTTAGGATGAAATCCAGAAGTTTGAGGATAAATTCATTTTTTCTCATGTTGTTCAGTTGACTCAGTATCTAAAAAGTATCATATAGCATTACAGCCAATGGTATGATCAATTGAGGTATACAAAGACATACATTGCAAGTTGCCAAAAAGGTAGTTGAGCTCAAAGTTACTCACTCTAGTCCATTAGGAACCTCCATAGTATCTCTTACATAGGAAGGTAGTCCCAGGACATACATTCTTAATCTTGCATCAAGATATTTACAAGCCTTTTCACAGAGACTACCATTCCCTGAGATTATTGGTCTTCCGGGAGGTATCCAATAATTTCTGTGTATTTTAAGGAGCAAATTAAAAGTGGTGACTTTGGGATAGGTGGGATCCAAAAAAATCCCAAGACCCTGATCTCCTTTCATCCTCACACCCAGATTTAATCTAATTGGGCCTCATTCAATTGCTACTTTTTTTAGATCTGGGCCCGCAAGTGGAGAGAGCAAGTTACTTAGTTATTCAATTGCCTCCTACTTGTAAACCCCAATCGGGTTACGTGCTGCAAGCTACTTTCCATTGCGATCCATCTAATCGCAGCTTACTTCCCTTAAAGCCTTTGATCTTTCACTGCCAGCAAGAGTTGCGGCTGCAAAAATCACAAATCACTATTCAATTGAAACACCCCTTCCGCCAAGCCAGTAAATGGCAAAAAGCCAACTCCATCTTACTGGTACCAAGAAAGCCCTTACATATCCTAACCAATGCTCGCAAATCCAACGCCTATGGTGCAGTATATAAACATTTTAAATTCGCAGTACCCCAATGCGCAATCCCCCGTCAGAAATGCTCAGGAAAAAGCACAGAGACAGAAGAGAAAATATAGAACAATAAAAGAGGAAAGGGGAAAGAGACAGTGGAAAGCAAACTATAGAAATGTAATTTATTAACATGCAACAGTGATTATGCAATAGTAATAGGACACACAAAACTATGCTTGTAAAACAGGAAAGCGTCTAGAAGCATATAGAGCGGTAGAAAGCAGAGATCTTGCATTGAGCAAAATCTCAGCAAGTGAATGAAGTGCAGGCCGAACAAGATCTCACAAGCTGCGAGATCTCGGCGGTCATATTGGGAAAGAAAATAATCCAAGATCTCAGTGAAAGACAGTGGAAAAATGAAAACCCAAAGCAGGGACAGATTACAGCGGAAAGAACAGACAAAATGGGACAGGGAGGGAATGAAAGAATGGGGAAGGGGGGGAGAATGAATGCTGCGCAGGAAGACAAAGAAAAGGAATCACAAGGCTATGAAAAGCACAAAGAATAGTTCAAGAAGCACAGTGAGGCAAAGCAACTAGCAACAAGCAGAGGCAGGCACACAGTGTGGCAAGGGTATCTCTGGAAGCGTGTGCACAGGTAGGAAATGGGAGTGGGTTTATAAAGGGTGGAGGGAGAGGGACCCAACAACAATCACCAGGAAATATATATATATATATATATATATATATATATATATATATATATATATATATACACAGTATATATATATATATATATACAGTGCCTTGAAAAAGTTTTCACCCCCTTGACTTTTTACCTTTTTTGTTACATTACAGCCTTAAGTTCAATGTTTTGTTAATTAAATTTGATGTGATGTGAACACAATAGTCTAAGTTGGTGAAGTGAAATAAGAAAAATATATACATAAAACTATTTTTTTGAAATAGAAAACAAAAAATTAGCATGCGCGGATGTATTCACCCCCTTTTTTATGAAGCCCATAAAAAACTCTGGTGAAACCAGGAGTCACATAATTAGTGAAATGATGTCCACCTGTGTGCAATCTAAGTGCCACATGATCTATCATTACATATGCACACCTTTTTTGAAAGGCCACAGAGGTTGCAACACCTAAGCAAGAGACACCACTAACCAAACACTGCCATGAAGACCAAGGAAGGGACAATGTTATTGAGAACTACAAGTCGAGGCTAAGTTATAAAAGTTTTTTTCAAAATGGAAAGAAGATGGCACAACAGCAAACCTGCCAAGAGACGGCCGCCCACCAAAAGTCACGGACCGGGCAAGGAGGGCATTAATCAGAGAGGCAGCACAGAGCTGCAGAGTTCCACAGCAGAGACTGGAGTATCTGTACCTAGGACGACAATAAGCTGTGCGCTCCATAAAGTTGGGTTTTAAAGTTGGCAAAATGGCCAGAAGAAAGCCATTACTTTCAGCAAAAAACAAAATGGCATGTTTTGAGTTTGCTATAAGGCATGTGGGAGACTCCCAAAATGTATGGAGGAAGGTGCTCTGGTCTGATGAGACTAAAATTGATCTTTTTGGCCATCAAAGAAAAGGCTATGTCTGGTGCAAACCCAACACATAACTTCACCCAAAGAACACCATCCCCACAGTGAAACAGGGTGGTGGCAGCATCATGCTGTGGGATGTTTTTCAGCAGCCGGGACTGGGAAACTGGTCAGAGTTGAGGGAAAGATGGATAGTGCTAAATACATGGATATTCTTGAGCAAAACCTGTACCACTCTGTGCGTGATTTGAGCCTAGGACGGAGGTTCACCTTCCCAAACACACTGCTAAAGCAACACTTAAGCGGTCTAAGGGGAAACATGTAAATGTGTTGGAATGGCCTAGTCAAAGCCCACACCCCAATCCAATAGAAAATCTATGGTCAGACTTAAAGATTGCTTTTCACAAGAACAAACCATCCAACTTGAAGGAGCTGGAGCAGTTTTGCAAGGAGGAATGGGCAAAAATCCCAGTGGTAATATGTGGCAAGCTCATAGAGACTTATCCAAAGCGACTTGGAGCTGTGATTGCCGCAAAAGGTGGCTCTACAAAGTATAGAATAGTTATGCACATTGATCTTTTCTGTTATTATGTCCTATTTGTTGTCTGCTTCACAATTAAAAAAAAAAACATCTTCAAAAATGTGGACATGTTCTGTAAATTAAATGATGCAAATCCTCAAACAAGCCATGTTAATTCCAGGTTGTGAGGCAACAAAACACGAAAAATGCCAAGGGAGTTAAATACATTTGCAAGGCACGATATAGGTACCGTATATACTCGAGTAGGAGCCGACCCGAGTATAAGCCGAGGCACCTATTTTACCACACAATACTTGGTAAAATGAGTGACTATAAGCCGAGGGTGGGAAATGTGCTGCCCCCTGTGTCCCCCCTCTCTCTCTCGTGTCTCTTCTCCCCTCTCCCTTCCCTGTGTCTCTTCCCCCCTCCCTTATCACCCTCCTCAACCCCCCTCCTCATTCTCAACCTCCCTCCTCAACCCCACTCCTCATCCTCATCCTCCCTCCTCATCCTAAACCTCCCCCCTCAACCTCCCTCCTCATCCTCAACATCCCTCCTCATCCTCAACCCCCTTCATCCTAAACCCCCTCCTCACCCCCTTAACCTCAACTCCCCTCCTCAACATCAACCCCCTCCACAACCCCCCATCCTCAACCCCCCATCCTCAACCCCCATCCTCAACCCCCCATCCTCATCCTCAACCCCCCATCCTCATCCTCAACCCCCCCATCCTCATCCCCCTCCTCACCCACCTCAACCTCAACCCCCCTCCTCAACCTCAACCTCCCTCCTCCTCATCAACCCCGTCCTCACCCCCCCTCCTCATCAACCCCCTCATCACCCCCCATCCTCAACCCCCCCATCCTCATCCCCCTCCTCACCCCCCCTCAACCTCAACCCCCCTCCTCAACCTCAACCTCCCTCCTCCTCATCAACCCCCTCCTCAGCCCCCCTCCTCATCAACCCCCTCCTCAACCCCCATCCTCATCCTCAACCCCCCCATCCTCATCCCCCTCCTCACCCCCCTTCACTCAACACAGGGTCTCTACCAGATGACTGGAGAAAAGCAGATTTGATACCTATATTTAAAAAGGGAGCAAGAGCAAATCCGGAGAATTATAGACCAGTGAGCCTCAATTCTGTAGTGGGGAAACTTTTAGAAGGGTTAATAGGGGATAATATACAAGAATGTATCTATTTCAACAGGATTATAAGTAGGAGTCAACATGGATTTATGAGGGATAGGTCATGTCAAACAAATCTAGTTAGTTTCTATGATGAGGTTAGTAAGAACCTGGATCAAGGCAACTCAGTGGATGTAGTCTTTTGGGATTTTGCAAAGGCTTTTGATACAGTGCCACATGTGAGACTATTGTGCAAACTAAGAGATACAGGAATTGCAGTAAATATCTGCTCATGGATTGAGAGCTGGCTAAAAGACAGGAAGGATTGAATTGGAGTGTGGTGTCTCCATTTTCGCTGATGACACAAAGTCGTGCAAGGTAATTAAATCAGATAATGATGTGCTTTCCCTCCAAAGGGATTTACATAAAATTGAGCAAAAGACATCTAAATGGCAGATAAGATTTAATACGTAAAGTTACGCATCTGGGAAGGCAAAATAGCCATGCAATTTATAATCTTAATGGAGCAAATCTAGGGGTATCAGATATTGAAAGGGATTTGGGAGTGCTTGTAGACAACCATCTAGGTAACAGTGCTCAAAGCCAAGCAGCAGCTGCAAGGGCAAATAAAATATTAGAATGTATTAAGAAGGGTATAGAAGCAAGGGAAGCAAATATAATTCTGCCACTATACAAATCTCTAGTACGCCCTAATTTGGAATATGGAGTACAATTTTTGGCACCACTTCATAAAAAGGCCATTTTAGAGCTGGAAAAGGTACAGAGGAGGGCAACAAAACTAATAAGGGGAATGGAGGGGCTAAGTTATGAAGAAAGACTAACCAAATAAATCTTATTTTCTCTAGAGAAAAGGCGTCTAAGAGGAGATATGATTACCTTATATAAATACATCCAGGGTCAGTATAAAGATTTGTCAAGGGAGCTTTTTGTGCCAAGAGGTTTTCAACTGACAAGAGGTCATCTTTTGAGGTTAGAAGTAAAAAGATTCCACCTTAAAGAAAGAAAAGGGTTCTTCACAGTAAGGGTGGTTAATCTGTGAAATTCTCTACCAGAGGAGGTGGTGACATCTGATTCGATAGATAACTTTAAAAGGGGACTGGATTTATTTCTAATTAAAAAGGGAATTCAGGATTATCATGGATAATTAGAGAGAGAGTATTGATCCAGGGAGTAATCCGATCGCCAGTATCTGGGGTCAGGAAGGACATTTTTTTACTCTCCCTTTGAGATGACTGGCTAAGTCTTACTTGTTTTTTTTCTGTTTGCCTTCCTCTGGATTAATAATAAAAATAAAAAAATAAAAATAATTAAATAATAGATTAATAATAAATTAACAACTAAGTAATTAATATTTAATCTGCATATTGCAGATCAGAAGATATCTTAAAAGGTTGAACTTGATGGACTGAAAGTCTTTTTTCAACCTTAATTACTATGTAACTATGTAACACATAGGCTCCCGACACCAGCCCTTGCCGCGGAGGCCCCTAAAATTAACCCCCCTATGCTGGGGGTCCCCATCTGGACCAACGCAGTGTCCCTACATTAACCCTTGCAGCGGAGGTCCTAATGGGGACCCCCGCTGCATTTCAAATTTCCTGCCATGGGTCCTGAAAGGACCTTAAAGGTTTTTAAAGACCTGCCCTAAATACAAAATTTAACCCCTGCCGTGGGGGTACTATAAATAACCCCAGGCATCTAAAATTAACCCTATCACTCATGGGGGTCTATACAGACCCCCATAAGCCTCTAATTAACCCCCTCAGTCCCATAAGGGTACACTACACTATTAGCCACCTCAATAAACCAATAAATCTAAAAGAACCCCATCGAATTAATTAACCCTATTTAACCCTCACCATACCTCATTAACCCTATCACTAACCGCCTAACCCAATATAGACCTATTTAACCCGTCTAGTCCTACGTAACCCAATCTAGTCCTATTTAACCCTATCTAGTCCCATTTAAGCCCACCTAGACCTATTTAATACCGTGTAAACCTATCTAGTCCTATTTAACTCTAACTGGGCCTATTTAACCCCAAATGTACCCAGTAAACCCCATCCCATAAACCCCCTCGTACCCTACCCTATTAGCCCCTACACTATTAACCCCTTATAAAATCACTATTACCCCACTATTTACATAAAATCAAAAAACCTAGAATTACAGAAAATAAAAACCCCACCTTATCACACAAAATAATAAGAGGACATTACTTAAAATAAAAAAAGGACATTACTGAAAAAAAAAAAAATACATCAAATAAAAACCTACATTACATAAAAAAAACTACATTACATGAAAATAGAAAAAAACATACATTACATAGAATAAAACATACACTACATAAAATAAAACATACATTACATACAATAAAACCCATCAATACATACAATTTAACCCCTGAATACATACAGTTAACCCCAAACTACATACACTAATCCCCTAACTACAAACAATTAAAACCAAACTACATACAGTTAACCCCTAGCTACATACAATTAAACCCCTAACCACATACAGTTAACCCCTAACTACATACATTAATGCCCCTAACTACATATAATTAACCCCTAACTACATACAGTTAACCCCTAACTACATACAGTTAACCCCTTACTACATACATTACTACCACTAACTACATACAATTAAACCACTAACTACATACAGTTAACCCCTAACTACAAACAATAGAAACCCTAACTACATATAATTAACCCCTAACTACATAGAATAAAAATCCCTTAATCTCACCTAAAACAACCCCCCTCAGTAAAACTAGAAAAGGGTAAATAAGCCCCTCCAGCAATGGCGGTTTTCTTGCCTTTGTCCCCAGAATAAGGGCCCTTCCTAGATGGCCTCAGGTCCGGCACCACTAGGAAAAAATAAACATTAAAATGAATTAAAAAATAAACACAACATATAATCATAAACATTATAAATAGTACACTTACTTTTTCGCAATGCCTCCATCCTCCTGGTAGTCTTTACCGGCAGGGCCCCTCCTAAAAAATCTGGAGCTCACCACCACAAATGAGGCTTTTTGTGCATGTGAGCCGTGGAGTGTATCACATTCTGATTAGCTGATAGTGCCTTCTGATTGGTTTTACAAATGTTTGACAGATTTATCAGTCAATCAGAATGGGATTTAGGGGTGTATCCCATTTTGATTGGCTCACACCGTGGGGCTTCAACCAACATTTGCATGTTACGGGCTTGCTCGCGTGTGACTTAGCAATTTGCAGTGGACATAAAAACATTTTATGTAAATCTTTATTTAAGTACATATTGCTTGTGCTGCAAATTATGTTAGTTTCTTGCATACTTTTCAAACAAATGAAGTACTTGCTGATCTACAGTGGTCCTTTAAAAAATGTCAAACGTTGTTTTTTTGAGAAATACATAGATCTAAAATGTTTTCAAAACATATATTTTTAATACTTTTTTACTTACTTTTTTATAAAAACAGATTTACCCCAAAAGGCCAAAACGCGTCTGTGGTTTGCTGTTTCTCCTGTTCAGGGTAGAATTGCCTGGTATTTCGGGGCTGGTTCACTCTTTTGAGTGGGACCAGACTGATATACTACAGGATATTTCTCCCTGTGAAGGGCACAAGTGAGCTAAAAGAGGTTGCTCTCAGAGTAGCTTATCATGGCTATAGAACTAACCTATTAAGGTTAGTTCGTTCTCTGATGAGCACCTTTGACTTTGTTATGTTGTATATGCAAATTACCTTTAGGGTTTAGTCTCCCTAAAGGTAATAGGGGACTCCAGACGTTGTCCCCTTGCTCACTGTGCCTTAGGGAGTTCAGCTGCACCTCACTGACGAGGCCCATAAAGGCCGAAACGCGTCTGATTTTGCTGTTTCTCCTTTCAGGGTAGAATTGTCTGGTATTTCGGGGCTGGTTCACTCTTTTGAGTTGGACCAGACTGATATACTACAGGATATTTCTCCCTGTGAAGGGCACAAGTGAGCTAAAAGAAGTTGCTCTCAGAGTAGCTTATCATGGCTATAGAACTAACCTATTAAGGTTAGTTCGTTCTCTGATGAGCACCTTTGACTTTGTTATGTCAGATTTACCCCATACTAAAAAAAAAAATTCTGACAAAGCTTTTCTTACATTGCTCCTGCAAAAACACATTCTTGCTAAAATATGTGGGAAAACACTGTGACCTTAAACATAATGTGCATTAGGAAAGATGCATATGAGCTCCTAAACACTTAATAAATAAGAATTGAGACATACACATCATAGGACACAAAAAAGCCTGTTGAATGGTCAACTAAGCCCTTTATATCAATGCATATCAAATGACAATCTGTGAACTCACAATGTCAAAGAAAAATACCTGCTGACACAATTAAACGGTGCCATATACTGTAACTAATAATAAGTTAAACATGTCTAATATACAGCAAAAGCCCTTTATAATCCTGTCTAAGCATTCAAAGTGTATCCAATGCCATGCAATAACATTTAATAGGTGTTTTCCAAAGAAACCTCATAAATGTGTTTTGAATTAAACACCTTTATATGTAACTTAATGTCTGACTGCTTATGTATTCAGATTCACTCAGGCTGAACCCAGACTAGAATGCCTGTAATTGATCGAGGAAAACATGAATACACAAGCAGAAAGATACTAGAATCCTGGAGACATCATAAAACGCCACTGGTTCTAGTGCATGTGAATATGACAAACACCAAATCCAAAATAAAGAAGCAGACACAACGAATCAGTTTCAAAATTACTATTTTCAATATAGAAGATACACAGTATATAAGTAACCAGACCATGCATTAATATAATATGAAGTGCAAAGTGACCCCAAGAGGGAAAGAGGCTGATACAAAAATGAAATAAATAACTAACCGCTCACAATGTAAAAAAAATGCATAGAAATTACATTTGTTTCAGAACACAAGAATAATTATCAGATAAGTGAAGGGAATCCCTAATATGGAATTAATAGAAATAATGCATAGTACCAACACATTATGTTCATAAGGTCAGCAAACAAGAATGACTATAACTTAGGAGAAGGGACTATCACTTAGGTGAAGGGAACAAGTGTCATTGAAAAGTTAAGATATAATATGACACTGCTCTTGAATGCTCCGTGTGGAACAAAAATAAAAACAAAGAGGGGAGGAATAAAAAAATACAATAATACAATAAAAGGATGCATACATATAGTTTAATAAGGACCATATTTTCATTTTCTAATAATAAATCTTAACTGATCTTGATCTCCAAGCAGTGGTTATTACTGATCTGTGATCTCCCAATACTGCATTTGGAAAAACTATTTTAAAAAGGCAATTGCTTAAAACCAGGGGTCCCCAACCCCCAGGCCGCGGATCAGCACCAGTCCGCAGCCTCTGTTCAGCTGGGTTGTGATTGTCACAAGCAGCCCCCTCCTCCCCCAGCCGCCCTCTCCTCTTACTTGTTCACTGTGGTCCCTGGTCCAGTTGTCTCATTAGTCAGAGGCTGGATATCCTTCCCCTGCCAGATCTTCATACTGCAGGGTCACATGACTTCATTAGGAATTCCCCTCCCCTTCAGTATGAAGATCCGGCAGGGGAAGGATATCCAGCCTCTGACTAGTGAGACTTCAGGACCAGGGGGCTGCTGGGGGCTGAGTGGTGCTACTGTGGGGTTGGGGGCTATAGGGGGCTGTAGGGGCTTTTGAAGGGCTGAGTGGTGCTACTGGGGGGTTGCAGGGGGTGAAAGGGGCTGCTGAGGGTGAGTGGTGTTGCTGGGAGGTTATGGGGCTGCTGAGAGCGGGTAAATGTTGCTGCTGGGGGTTGTGGGGCTGAATTGGGCTTCAGCGTGGAACACGCAAACATTCAGCACACACACAGAGGAGAAAGACACAGGGAAGAGACAAGGGGAGATGCTTGAAAGAGACACATGGCATTCCCAAGCACAAAACTTGCAGCTTAACGAACCCTGCAATGAGCGGCCTGTACAGTAGGCGGGAAGAAAGACTCGCAATGAGCGCCGCACGATGATCGGCAAAGGAGTTTTGCGATGAGCACAGAGAGCGGGAGAGGCTTGTGATGAGCTCTGAAGGTGATCATTGCAAAGCAAGAAAGTTGAAGTACACGGGCATCGCGTGGCTCGCAATGAGCGCCTTTGGCCACTCTCTGACCCCTGTGTTTTTTTCTCCCTCTCTCCCTTCCCTTCCTCTCCCTGCACTATGTCTTTTTTTTCTTATTTCTCTCCCCTGTGTCTCCTTTCCTCCGTCTCTCAGCCCTGTGTCTCTTGCGTATTGTTCGGCTGTGTTACTGGCTTCTGCGTCGTGTATTTTGTAAGTCCCGCTTGCCTGGCATTGTTGGTGTAAGTGTTACTGTCTTTGGCCTCGTTTTGATCCTGTTTGATACATTTTGTGTTTTTTCGGCTGACGTTTTTGTCTGTGCTTAGCCGATTTTCAATTGCGGAAAAACGCCAAATATGGGTCTAATTATCTTGCAACCTCACTCACATGCTCCCTGGCTCTCCCACTGTGCTGTGTGGGAGTGTGTAAGTATTTTTTTGGAAGTATTTGGCATTTTTTGGGGTCTCTGGAGTTACGCGCTTTAATAAATTTAGACTGTTAAACTTGTAGTGTTGCGTGCCTTGTGATGAGCAACAAAGTGTTATGCGCTTCTGCGCTGACCCCGGCCATTGACATAAGAGCCTTTTGTGCTCATGTGTAGGCTGTTTTAAAATGTTGTGGGGGTAATGCCACGTGCCTCGCGATGAGCGACTGCAGCGTTGCGAGGGCTGCAATTATTTAACATTGCATGACCAACAACGCAGAAGTGACCAACACTGACAACTATAAATGTGATAACAGGGGCATATATGACTATGTGTTAGATTTACATGGGAAATTATATGGAAAATAACACTTGAAATTCATGCACTCCAACCTACACTGCATTACAACCAACTACCACTGCACAATAGGTTCAATATTTATATAGACTCAATTTTTGTCATTTTTAATGACATTCTGTGACTTTGCTTGGGAACTACTGTGTTAAAGGGCACTGAGTCGCAAATTCATACATGTTGCCTCTTACATGAACATGTTAGACATGTTGACAGTTCACACTAGATTAAACTCTAAATGTACATCACCCCCTGTCTGCATGAAGGCAATTGTGTTGTTTTTTTATAAGGACCATGCAATAGCCATTGTAACTGGGCTGTAAATACACCCACTAAGCTACAACAGCAGGAATTTTGGGCGGCTCAAAGTCTAATTGTGGTGTTTCATGATACTGTCCCGTCTGAGTTATGGAGCTATGTGTAAATTAATTAATTACACCTAAAATAGCCTTAGTCAGAGTTGTTTTTTTTAATCATTACTGCAAAAACAGTTTGCATGTAAATAAAAAGTAAATTTCATTCAATGCAAAAACTTTTTTAATGTTTAAAAACCTCACTTTTTAATGCATGATATCACACTTATTGTCACTTTTAACATGCACATCACTCGTTTTAATGTTCTTTTAGTAGAATTCACGTCTAACCTATACAGCTTGCAATCTAAAAGTAAACCAGAAGTGCAACAAGTAAGACATTTCAAATTTGATAGCAATCCCAGTATCCTCTAGGCAGCCGAGAGGTTAAGAGCCATGATGTGAACGAGTACATTATTTCCTGCGTGAAATGTAAATTAATCGTTCCCTGGGATTCATACGTTTGACACAAGTTTCTCTAGAGTGCTACAGAAAGATTCAGCATGAAATTAGAAAACTCAGAATTGCTGTTGAAAGCAAAAAGGAAATGTTACGCTTCCCGCTTAAAAGTGAACACATTGCATTATAATTGGTTGTAGAGTATTTCTATATTGCTCCAGCCTCTCATAAACCTTTCTTATGAGAAAGTGGATAGATAAAGCAAATGTTTATAGTGTGGCTGCATTACCAAGCTACACAATCGCTTTGTGCAGAAAAGAGATTTTCCTACTGGTGTCTGGAAATGGTTAGAGATAATGAGATTTTCTTATACTTTTAGAAGTCCTTAGAATCTAAAGTTAGTTCCTAAAGAGCAATAAGATAAAGGGATTTATTCAATTATAGCCCACAAATAAATATGAATCCATACTAACATGGAAATTCTGTTGAAAGGCTATTTTTTTAAACAGAGGTGATTTTAAAGTTACCATATGTGCTCTGTACCATTAGATAGGGGATGGAAAAACATATAGAAAAAATGAGTTCCTTTTTGAAATTGCTGCCAAATGAATTGAGTTCTGATCTTAGTTTACTAGTTTTAGGCTTAGTTATTAGTTGTTTTTGGCGACGCTCAATCTTTTCCGACTCTTCGTGTCCTCCACTTGGTTTCCATGGCAGACAAACTGGAGTGGGTTGCCAGTTCCTTCTCCGGTGGGCCACAGCATTCAGCTCCTGGTACTCCAAGGTGGTCTCCCATCCAAGTACTGACCAATCCCAGCCCTGCTCGGCTTCAGGGTGGTTTCACCTCTTGGTTCCCTGACTGGAATCATACCCAGGTCGCAGAGGTGAAAGCACCGAATCCTAACCACTGGTCCCCTAGTTATTAGTTTTAGGCTGCTTCTAATCTTCCGGTTCGACAGCAGAATATGTAATCATGGTACTAATTAGATCCCTGTGTGCAGGCTGTGTAAGGAATTGTTTTGCTCCTAATATTAACTATATATTAGATATACTATTCATTTTCATTAATAGCAGGGCATGTAGAGGCATACAGTACCCTAGCAGGTAAAAGCAAATTACTATGAAATGGCAGCTGCTCAAATCGTCTTGCTGTCTTTTTTTTTCAGTTAGCAATTTTTATTTTGGTTAATACAGAAAATATTTCTTGTTGTTGTTCTGTCCTTCAGTCATGCCCAACTCCCTGTGACCATATGGACTGCAACACCCAATCACATCTGTGTTTCTGGTTGTGCTTATCCATATGGTTTTATTGGCAACAATACTGGAGTGCGTTGTCAGTTAATTCTCTAGTGGACCACAGTTTGTCTGACCTCTCTGCTATAACCTGCCCATCTTGCGTGACCCTGCATGGTATAGCTGACAGCTTCATTGAAGTACACAAGCCTATTCACCACAATGGTCAACAGTTTAATTGTTTTTGTGGTTTTGGTGATGAATTCAATTTTGACCCGTCTTACTGTGTTGAATAAGAATATGAATATTCAAAAATATATATTAGTTCTAGTTTTTGTGATACAGTAAGTTTAACTTAATAAAACATTTTTAAGTATTAGGTAGATTTATATGTTAGGTACAGTTGGTGTGGCAGCCCTGCAATAATTTTGTGCTGAGTCCAGGTTGTAGGAAAGCTTCTCACTGTTATATTTGTTGCATTATTAGAAACCAAGAAAAAAACTTGGCTCCACATATTTGTTGCAATAATTGCGCTTTTAAGCTCCCGAACTGGTTAAATCCAAAAGATAGCTAAGCCTTTTGTTGTGCCTATGATATGAGGAGAGCCAACCAATCATGTGACAGACTGCTAGTTTTATATGGTATCACCTTTCAGGAGGGAATCTCCAAGAAGAAATAATGGACTGTCAACTAAACTGATATACTGCCTGCAATTTGCCCAGCACACTGCCCAGCAGAATATTCACTGCAATCTGGAGATGAAGAATCAGATCATGATAGAGATAAATCAACTGAGCCTTAAACATTGAAAGATCCTGATAAGGCAGAAATGTTGGCCTTCAACAATGGACCTGCTTGAGAAAGATTTAACTTAGTTACTTGCTAAGGAAAAAAAAAACTTGTCTTCTGCCATGAGATCAATGGTTTAATGACATCACTAAAAAATAAGTGTAAAGAGTGGAGACTCTTCAATGTATCTTTAAAGCTAAGTTTAAAAGCAGTGTTACTGCATAATAAGAATGAGCTACCATCAATTCCTGTAGGGATTACCACCACTGAGTTGGGACGTTTGAGGAAATTTATGAAGGTGATGAATCAAGTACTAGCTTTAAAGTGCCTCAAAGAGTAATTACCAAAACTAAATGAGGCCAAAATAAATGAAGACGTTTTTGTTGGCCCACAGATACAGGAAGTTCTCAAAGACAAACATTTTGAACAGATCATTTATGGTCATGTGAACACAGCTTAGAAATCATTCAAACTTGTTGCTGAGAACTTTTTGGTATAGTTTTGGTAACTTTTTGGTATAGTTATAGAGCAGAAAACTATAAAGAACTTTTGACTAAACTTTTCTTCGATTACCAGTAATTAGGATGCAACATATCCTTTAAGATCCACCTTCTATACTTGCATTTGAACTTTTCCCCTGATAATTGTGCTGCAGTTAGAAATGAACATGGTAAACATTTCCACCAGGACATCTCAGCAAAGAAAAACAGGTATAAAAAAAAATGTAGTTCTGTTATGTTACTGCTGGACTGTATGAGAGATACCCAAGTATGTACAGTAAAAAATCAGGCAAAGAAAAAAAATAGCTGTCTAATGCAATACGGAGAGGTATTTTTCAGCCAAATAATCATGTTATCACTATTGAAAAATATTACACAAATACTGAAAAGTATTATTTTTAAATTTAATTTTTAATAACATTTCTAGTAAAGTTCTGCCTAAAAATGTATTTAGTGTAATATAGGGGAAAAAAGTCTTAAGCCCATATTTTCAGGACTGGAGTTAATACAT
Organism: Discoglossus pictus; assembly: GCA_027410445.1. NCBI lineage: Eukaryota > Metazoa > Chordata > Amphibia > Anura > Alytidae > Discoglossus > Discoglossus pictus. The sequence goes on along the minus strand of CM050164.1, from coordinate 212,951,827 downwards.
TTTTAAGTCATTGTTATAATCTCAGCATTGAAAAAGATAGGTAAAAAATAAAATTATCAAAGACATTTGTAAAATTTGTTGGCCAGTGGTATGTGCAGTTCAGAACAATGATATGACAAAGTATATGTTTACATTAGCCTCTTTCTATAAAGAGTATCCAAGCAAGGAAACATCTAGGTATCTGGTATATAATAAATGCTCTGAGACCCTTTAAAGCAGCCATTGGGTCCTAGGATACAGGGGCTTCATGACATTTGTGTTGGATAGCCCAAAACAATAGTGCTTGCTCATTATTGACTCTACATTATATTTTGGTCAGTAAACAATATACTTAATCACTTTGATAAATAACCAACATACAATCTGCAAAGTATTTCTGTTTAATAAATAGCCACTATTTGCATTGATAGACAATTACACATACTTATTTTTCAATAACAAGTAAATATTTTGCTTTGTTTGCTAAAACATTATTTTAAACCCAATATATGCCAGGCATGCAATGCGTTTTGGATTTATCCCACTTCGATGTCTCTATATTGCTCCAGCTTGCAGATACAATCAAACATATTTCTAGTAGCCAATTAATCTTTGGATTAAGTATGTTTTCAACAATGGTGTTTTGTTCAGTCTTATCCTGTTATCACACAGAAAATGCTCTTATCCCTTCGGTATTCCCGCTACTGCGCCATTCATTCAGCCCATAAAGTCTCTGTGTTGTACAGAACAAGTTTCACACTCAGCCTCTCTGCATTAAACACTGGCTATTATCAGGGGAGGTGTAAATGTCCTGAGCTGCTTATGAAATTGATGTGACTCATTCTATACAGTAGCGTATCAGGGATTGCACCTTTAATTCATCATGGAAATCTGGAAGTGAATGTAAGCAGGAGTGACAGCAAGCCAATAGCAAGCGAGAGCCAAGTAGTTTAAAATAGCATTGCATCGTGCAAAAAAGCTACTAGAATAATCATCAAAAATGTTAGTTGAAAGGCTGGACGTCAGTTCCCCTCAAGGCGGTGGAGTCTCCAGCTTGGATGCATCTGCAGTGATGTTTTATTGATCAGACCCGGCCTTAAGGCACTCTAGTTAAAGCCCCTGGAAAAATCCTGCTTTCCTTCATTACTATTGGAAGCGATTGATCGGTGACTGCCATAGGAACTTGGCAGGCTTTGTTCTGATGTGTTTATGGCAAAGAAAACAACTTGAACTGAATATGACAGGGAAGTAAAAACTGATTGTGGCTGTGTGAGGGAGGGGACAGTCTGGCATAGCAGACTGGGGCCATCATAGATTGGCTATATCTCTATGTAATCTAAAGGACTTACAGGTGTTATACTGGAGGGCACTGGCAGCTCTGTAATATGATTTACAGTATGCATACAATGCTCTCCAACACGCAGTCAGAATTTGATTTAATATATTCTACAGTTCAGAAAGTTTCTTGAACTTGTTTACCCTGAGGCAAATAATGTATTAAAAGGTTTTATATCCTTTGCAATAGGATAAAGAAAATATAACTTCCCATCACAGTGTTACTAACAAGAACTACATATTTCACTTCTTCACTCTGTTGCATCTTAGCTGGGATATAGCAAAGGTTTTGTTATTTTCCACAATCTACCTCTGTTGCCAAACTGACTCACTACTCACCTTTATTTTTCTCAGTTCATAAAGCAATAGTTCCAAAAACAATTCCAAAACTCTGATTGACTCACATTAACTCTACAACCAGAGACAATAAACATAAGGGTCTTGCCATATTCACAAGACATTAGGAAAAATACTAATAAACACAGAAAAATAGGAGCAAACTAGGACACTACTATATACATTGTATCTATAATGAAAAGGTAAGTGTATTATCACAGGGTGAACGTCATTGTAACTTAACTGAGAGATACTTCTCATATGGATAATACCATTTTCCCTATGTTTTCTCCTAATGCTGAGCTATCCATAGACCTCTTTTTTTTTGCTCTTCCCTTCTCCACATTAATCAGTCCCACTGACTATCACAACAGGTCACATGCTAATAAATACATATCTTATATAGGATACTGCCTAAAAATTACATATTTATGCAAACTTTTATCATTCTTATTCCCCATTTCTAAAGCAGAGGCAGTGATAGTTTAGCACTGGACACCTGCTGCCATGACACAGCCTTCAAATTTGTGTACGATACCCTTGGCTTTTTTGAGATTTTAATAATGTATTGATAACAATTGAATTAAACACAGAAATCAGAGATGTGCCAAAATATGCAAAAATAGCTGCTGTCAGAAGATATAACTTTCACTGTGCCAAACAAAAGCGGCCCTAGTTATAGGGTAATATCAGTACTGTGTCTTAAAGAAAATAATACAATTTCTTCTTCCTGATTTCTTTCTTTCTAAAATCCCTTAAAACCGAGTTGAAGAAATAAAAAAGAGTAAAATCTGCTGACCACTTGCAGTCATTTTTTCCCCTCCCTGCCAGAATTAATCAATGTCAAACACATTAATGGGGAGCCCAGAAAGTGTTTAAAAGCTCCATTTACCAGTTGGCTGACTCCATTACAGACTTTAATATCCAGGTGTCATAGAAGAAACCCCCCTCTGTATATGTCTGTCTTAATGAAAGTCTTGGATTAGTTGGGTGCTTGTTTCCGCCCTCCCTCCTTCTTCCTTCTGTCTCAGGCTCACGGGCAGATTACAAGCTGCGTTGCTCAATTACTGTTCCATTTTTCTCTTGCCCCATTAACCCCTTCATTACTTTTTCTGGTACTTCCAGCAGAGCAGTGTTTAAATATACTCTTACCATCCTTTACTATTCTGATCACAGTTGTACTAAGTTAATTCTGCAAAGTTTGTGGTGTGTGATTGATGTAATTAAACACAGTAAGACAATAAGTAATTTTAAGAAAGTTGGATTGAAGCGTCTACATTCACAGATAGACTTGGAATTATTATGTCTATAAAAATGGCAGTGTGCATTGTAATGTATATACAAATATACATGTTCAGTACATGGTTTGAAATGCATTTAAAGATGTTTAAAAAGACCAAAAAAAACGCACAAAAAAGTGCTTCAGTCCATTTTGAATTTATTTCACCTCAAAATGTATTATGAAATGTGAATTGTCTTGTATTGGAACCTATCAAAATAGATATACAGATTTCCTGACAAGAGCCGATGGGCCCATCTAGTTAAAAGCCTTGTGATTCAGTCTTATGGATAGCTATATGATATCCCAATTAGTGCTAAATGCTAACCACTTCTTCATGATAGCTCTTCTACTTACTTACCATCCCGTCTAGAAAGTAGTACATTCACAGAATATATCTAAATCATCCTTCCAAATTTACTTTATGAGCTTTTGTTCTTGTATTCATCCTTTTTCAGGAGGAAATCGTCCGCCATAATTATCAGGGTTACTCCTCCACACCTTTTGGTAAAGTAGAAGTAGTTCAACATTCAGATGAAGTCGGGTACATTCAGCTCAACCAGCAGAAAAGGTTAAACATGCCACAAACCATAAATGGTATGTGGAATTTAACAAAAATGGACACAATAGCCAGGCAAGCTGGTTCTCCTGATATAGCAGCAACATGTACAGTCAGCCTCCCAATTACCCTTTTGAAGAAAGTGGGGTATACAAAGACCCTGACTCTCAAGCAATATATGCATGTATAATTATAAAAACATAGCACGTACTGTATATGTCTTCAGAACAAATTCACAAAAAGACAGCCAAGCAAGGTACTTGAATTAAAAAACATGGCTTATAGAGTCTGGACTTACAATCTATAAATCCCTAAGAGGTGAGTCCTGGTTTGCAGACCTTGACCTCAGCATATGTGACTAGTGCGTGCATAAGCCCAGACCACCCTTCTGAAATAAATGACACCAGTGTGATGATCTATGAGTAGGGGCTATACAAGCCCAGAGCCACCTGCTATAGACTACAGGTTATCTAGCCACAAGGACCGTTGGGTTCTTTGAAATCTCGGCACTAGCACCTGATATCTGGCTTCTGTATCAGTCAGAGTCTCTTCATCAAGAATCAGCACTTCCAGGAGTCTCAGTAACCTTCATGTGGTAGTGACCAGTACAGGTTACTTGTAGGGTGCAGATATGTTCAGTATCACAGCCATCCAGGAGAACAGGAACAAAATAATGAGACCATACGATTTTTATATGTCTCAGAAGTCAACTGATTTATTTTTGAAATGACAGCAATATTTATAGGGGATACAATACAGAGTGGGTGTACACAGCACAACAATGAGAGGGTTTGGCAGACAAACACAAGTGATAAACTCCACATGGGGTCTAACAGTAGCTTCCTGAGATCAATAGCATTAACCTTCAATATACATTCTGCCGTCCCTGTGTCTGAGTGGTCCAAACCTTAGATCGAGTACATGGCAGATGGGGTTAACTTTATCTGCTAACAAAAGGCCATAGCGGATTATAAATACAATGGAGGTGTTTATGTACATAATCCAGTGCCTGGAGCCAAGCTGTCTGTCCTTTGATGAGCTCAATTGACCAACACCCAGGCTTAAAGGGGTCTGTGACAACCAGTATGAGATAAAACAGACTACAGCCTTTATTTAAATGACAACAATCAAATAAACAAAAAAAAACAATAGAGCCCAATCTCAAGGAACCCCGTGCCCAGGAGACCTCATAATAAAACCAGGTGTAAACCACCATCAAAATATGATCTCACCTTATCGAGAGCAATCACCCATACAAAGCTGTGATAAATATACATAACCAATAGGGAGGGATGGAAACTCACATGTGCTGCACTTTAGAGTGACCAGTAAGGGTGGGAAAATACAGTTTTGTTCCCAAGTAAATCCTTCCCCAAATTTATAACACTCAAATACTTCCTAGCCCTTGCCCGGTCAAAATCCCCCTCCCATGCTGTCCCCAGGTGCTGTCTTGACCTCAGCATACGTGACTAGTGTGTGCATAAACCCAGACCATCCTTTATTAAATAAATGTCAGACACCAGTATGGGATAAAACAGGCCACAGCCTTTATTTGAATGAGAACACTCACATAAACAAACAGAGATGACTTCTCATGACCACCAAGGGAGCTCAACCATCAGAAGTCTCAAGGAACCCCGTGCCCAGGAGACATCATAATCATTCCAGGTGTAAACCACCACCAAAATATGCTCCCACCTTATCGAGAGCAATTACCCCCGCCACCGGCCAGCCAAGAACATCTGGCCCCGCCATAAAACAGAGGCAAGGCCTGTTGAATACACTCCCTGAGTGCAAAGTTAAACATTTTTAGACCCACCTCATTAAGGTGCACCCCATCCTTTTTGTAATACTTATATGCCTCAGAGATTTCAAGGTCCGAATGCCTGATAAATACCCCCCCTAAACTTCTAACAAACGAAGATATCATTTTATTTAACTTGACTCTCGCCTTCTCAAGCTTAACAGGATCAAGGGCCGCCCTTCACTGTAACCACGGGGCAATCCCCGACCAAATAAAAACAAGCCAGGGGAACAGCCAAGATAATCTCCTAAGATCAGTTTTTATAGCCCTAACCAGGTCTTTCATGGGCACCAACCCCTATAATTTCCCCCCAAATGAATAAGTACTCCCTTAGGGGGGCCTACTGCCCTTGTTAAATGGTTTGATATAAGGGGCACTTCATGCCCCTTACATCAAACCATTTAACATCCAGCATTGATGCATCGAAACTCAAATGAGTTCTATTGTCTTTTACCGCTGCTGTTCTCCTGGCCCAGTAAATAGAAGAATGGTCCAAGATCCAAGGATGAAAAGGATAACCTGAAATAAATTAAACCAAGAAGTGAGGGCAAATATATAAGTGAAACCTGCTAGACTCCCAACGCCCAATTCTTTTTACTGTCTCCCCATCTAAACCCAACCCAGCTGCCTCAGTGGCCTTGTGGCTCTTGTTGTTTTCATTAAAGAAAAGGACCCATTCTCTCCAGATTTTATTGTACTGATCCCATGTGGTCAATCAATTGTGAATCAATGCATCTATACTTGGATCACTAGTTCCCAAACTTCCAGAGATCATGGCATTTTCTGCCCCTTTGCTTCCGGTGCAGCTACTCAGAATCTCTGCCACTGAAACCGAGAAAGTCAATCGGCTATTATGTTATGTTGATCCAGAATGTGAACAGCTCTGCAATATATATTAAACTCTAAGCATTTTAGGACTAATTTTCAAATTAACTTAACTACTGGCAAGGAAGAGGCTGAAATTTAGTTAATAGCCTGCGCAACTCTCAAGTTGTTACAGTGGAATACCACATGATAATTACGCAGGCTATCCCCCCATAAATACAAAGACACCACAATGGGCAAAAGTTCAAGAAAAGCCAGATATTTTAACACGCTGACATGCAAGTATATTGGCCATGCCTCCACAAACCAGCAATCTTTAAAGTAAGCACCAAATACTGCCAAACCGCCCGCATCTGTGAAAAGATCTAAGTTTTGTACCGAATCATGCACAATGACTGACAAAAAACAGCAGCCAAATTCTAAGATCCTCCTTGAGCTCAGAAGTCATCCTTATGTGATGATAACCCAATCTTACCCCTGCAGTGGCCAAACATCTAGAAAATATCCTGCCCATAGGCATGATCTGGCAAGAAAAATTACATTTTCCTAACAAGTTCTGCAGTTCTTTAAATGTTACTTTTTTTGCTGCCAATGTCTGCCTGACTGATTCCTTTAAATCCGCAACTTTGTCCATTTTTAAACTGCAAACCATAGACTGCATATCGATCTGGATCCCAAGAAAACTCAACACCTGTGTAGTGCCTTCCTTCTTTTTGTCCGCTAGAGGAACCATGAAATCTGCCGTCACTTCTGAATATTCCTTTAGGAGAGCTGCACAATCCCCGGAACTGAAGGAACTGACAAGAAAAAATGTGTCCAAATAAGGAACTAATGAAAACAAACCGGACTTCCGAGTAGTAACCCAATGCAAGAAGGAGCTACATTTTCCAAAATAAGAGCAGGAAATGGAGCAACCCATAGGCAGACACCAATCAACATAATACTGAACATCAATTTTACAACCCAGTAACATATGAGAGGCCGGATGCACTGGTAGTAGACAGAAAGCAGCCTCAATGTCATCCTTTGCCATCAGTGCTCCCTTGCCTGCCCTTTTTACCAACTGAACCTCCCGGGAAAACGACGCATAAGATACCGCTGCCAAATTCTTATCAATACCATCTTTGACACATTTTGGGTACGACAGATGATGGATCAGGCGAAATTTGCCTGGCTCATTTTTTGGGACCAAACCCAAAGGGGACACCCAGAGGTTAGGAAGAGGTAATTGAAGGAATGGGCCTGCCATCCAGCCCATACCTACTTTCCCAATACATTTTTCTTGGACAAGAGAAGGATTTTCCCTTGCGGACTTGAGGTTCGGAGGGCAACTAGAAAGTTCAGACACCAAAGAAGAAATTACTAAACCAACTGCAAAACCCATCAGAAGCAGCTTTGCCTTGGTCGACCTCCATTTAAAGAATTCCCTTAACCATGGCGACAACCTACCTGCACCGGTGTCTTCCCCTTTTGCAAGCGAACCGTTTTTGGGACTTTGCTTTTCTGAAGCAGGGAAAAAGAGGATGATGCAAGCCGCTTTCCGAACATTCATGCTTGTATTTACAAGTCACTCCCAATTTACGGGAGTGCTTGTTGAAAGCAACGCTGAAGAGACTGGCTTGGCAGGACCAGGCGCAGCAGGACGCAGTGGCTTGACAATCTTCAACCAACTTCCCATATCCCGATCATCCCACTGCATATCTGGTCTAACCAACATCCTTTGCCGAAATTTGACATCCTAGTGCCACCACGCTAAGCCCCCATAGGTCCTATGGATCCTATAAATCTCATCCAGATAGCAAAACATTGCCATCAGCTCTCAGGGTGTTCTATAATGCTTGCCAAAATTACGTAGGGTTGCAGCCAATTGCTTAACATTTTTGGAATCTTCCTAAAACCCGTCTTGCATTCATCCTCCTCCTTCTTGGAGACCTCTTTCTTTTCCTCATGCCTAAATTCAATAAAATTGTCTAATGGGAGGATAGAAAATATCTCAATAAATTCCAGACGCCAAATCTTTTCCCGCACCTCTAAAGGAACAAGCTCACCTATTGGACCGATGGAATAAAGAAATGGCTTCTGAAGAGCAGTGTGCGCTACCTTAAGGACCTGTGCTGCCGTGGCTGCCGATTAACAAGTACTAGCTACCTCCTTATCCGTATTACCCAATTCCTGACTGCTGCCACCAGTCCCTGACACAAAGGTAGAGGCCACTGGAACCGCATCTAAAGATCAAACTTGTAAGACTGGTGACGGTCCCACCCTTGCATTCTCAACTCCTATAGACTTGTTAGGGCTGTCAAAGCTAGTAAAAACACCCTTGAAACCTTCCACCGATTACATGATAGATGTATGTGTGTAAGCATCAGACGTCTCACCTGAGGGGCCTGCCGTTGACGTCATGGCTGGGGCTGTCCGTTCCTGTGCTGGCGAGTTCACCTTCTCATAAGAGTTGTCCTGATCCATTGCCTGAAAGTAGACAGACATGCCTCTCCCCCATGTCCCGCCTGTACCACTGCATCATCTTCTCTAGATCCCCCACACCCATGGGAAGGAGTAAGCCTGGTCCTGTTCTCTGGTGAAGCTGAGCCTAATCTATTTCTTGCATGTGAGGCTCGTTGCCCATGCAACGAGACCATGCGCCCTTCCCGCATAGGTGACCTGGATCTCGAGCCATGATGTCCCCTAGATTCATGACAGCTCCTATCTCAGGAATAGGAGGGCAGTGGGCTCCTCCTGTAATGTGTATGTTCATCCCGTCTTCTTCCCATCCTAGACTAACTCTCACACCTAGGCCTTGGTGACAGACTACACCTACTACACCTGGAAGGCCGTACCGTAATGTGTGATGTCTCCTCCCTGAAACTAGAAGGCTGTGGACTGTGTCTTCTACTATGACTGATATCACATCCTCTCTGTACTGAAGAAGACATGAGTTACTGATCCCGGGGTGCCGTTCCTCCTGTACAACCTTGTCTCCAACACACACGACCGCTGATGCCAGATATCTAGCAGTAAGACCTGCATAGGCATAGCAGATTAAACAAGTAGGAGCACTAACCCAATGGAGCGCTGGAGGAGACTCCTGTACCCCTAAACCCATGGGGGGGGGGGGCAGCAATTAATGGCATGCATGTAGGACTTACAAATGGGCAACAGACCACCAGGACATTAACAAAAAACTGCCTGCAACATTCCCCCCAGATGATGGCAACCAGGAAAGCCTTACCCACAGAGACACCCACTAACCCAAAGAAAGATACCCCCTAAACTAAGGAATGGGACCCCAAGGCCCTATCCCAGAAACTGAAAACCTCCCAGGAAATAACTTAACAAAATATCTAAAACTGGAAATAACTAAATTAGAAAAATAACTAAACTGGAAAAAAAAGTTCCAAACCTAACAGAAAAAAAAAACACATCCAAAAAGGAACCATAAACTACCCCCTTCTCAACCACAGCCATGCTAACTAAAACCTACAAAACCAAAAAAAAGAGTGGGGGGAGGGGATGACCCCCCCTCCATTCAATTCCCATGACAAGCGCAATCAGCCCAGGGGCAAACAACACAAACCATCTACTCCACCCCTATCTGCTTCCCTTTGGAGTTCATATATACTCCATCCCCCCAGAGGTAGTGGCCCCCCTTGAGCTCTGCCCTGCGGCCTTTAGGCTTCCTCCTCTCTCCTCCTCCTTGGCCGCCCACTGCTTTCCTGGGGCTGTCCATTACCTGGCCCTTCCTTGCCAGTAGATTCCACTGATTGGCTCCCTTTTCTCCCTCGCTGCACGTTGAATCTTCCCGATGAAGCCGGATCTTCTTGCTATTATCCCTACAGGCGCCGCTGCCTCTCATCCTCCGCGGTCCTCCTGCTGGCCATGATTTCCCAAGGCTCCAGGGATCTCTGCAGCTGTCCTCTTTGGCACCTGGCCACAACAGGCATTGTCATAGTGTACATCTACCTCCTACTCACGCACAGCCACAGGCGACATCATCACAGCCCCAAGTGAGTAGGCAGCAGAGTCCTCCGATCCTCCATCATGACCTGCAGCAGCTCCATGCCTTGTCTCGCCTCCTGCAGCTCAATCAGATGAGGGCAAGACCCTCCCCAGGTCAATAGGTCCGGCTTATTACGCATAGTGAACCATAGTTGCTGTTGGTGTCACAGACGCCAGTGCTGCAGCTGCAGGGAACTTAAGTTCTAGCACTCTTCCTTATAGGAACAGCAGTCTTTGCTAGGGATTTCCTTCCTCTTGTAGTGCTGGGCCACTCTTCCTGCTTAGAACAATGGGCGGGCTAAGCCTGTCCGGTGGTCTGGACTGTCTAACTGGAAATCCACCATCATTATCTCCTGCTGTGTCAGCATCCTGGGCCACAGAGTTCAACATATCTTGTAGCCAGCTTGCCCCATGTAGTTGCAGCTTGTTCTTTTACTTCAGTGCTGTCATGTGGGTGATCAGTGCTGCCATGCTGGGTGATGGCATGGTGAGGTTAGATGTTAACTCGCACGTGCTTCACTTCAGAGTGACCAGTATCGGTGGGAAAATATAGTTTTATTCCCAAGTAACTCCTTCCCCAAATGTATAACATTTGTATAATACTTCCTAGTCCTTGCCCTGTCAAAAGCCCCCTCCCCCATGCTGTCTCCAGGGGCTGTCTATATGGCAATTTTTACGTTTTAGAAAGCCAAGTAGTCAGATCATGAGAGAAAATTTAAGATTGGAGCTTTCACAATCTGCTTCTTCAAGGGGCCTGATATGAACCTAGTTCAGACCTACCCTAGCAGAACCGTGTAGTTCCTGTTCTCTGTGGCACAAAAGATGGCTTCTGAAGAGGTACAGGCAGAGAATACTGCATACAGGTTATTAATTGCCCATGGCAAGACCACTCCCCAAGTTAGGATACAACACACAGAAATAGTCTCCCATCTTGTATATGTGAAAACTATCTCTCAACCTTTATTGATCAAAACAACATATTTATACTTTCCAATACCAAACCCTTGTGTACATTTGTGTATGTGTGATGTCAGACCATATGGCTTGCAACCTTGGGCTATCAAAGCTCTTGAGTTCAAATTCACCAGATATCTATAACTGGCTAGTGAACAAACCTTTATGTTAAACTCAAGTGGTTGCTTAGGACTACTTGAAGTACAAACATCTTTCTTGACCCAAGGTCTGTATTTGTGAGTGTGTAATGATCTGCAGCTAACTTCTATGCAGAGCATTTCTACCAATTCTACATATGTTCTATATAACATTTTCCCTCTTATAATATATTATAACTAGTATACATAATAACCATGTACAGGCAACATATAACCAGACAATAACACCTAATCCCAATGCAACAATGTCATGCTCCCTTGGCCATATTCATAAATTACTGGAAATATGAGTCCTTAAACAATTAAATCATGACTGGGGCTTCATGGCCAACATATTGCAAAGTCACAGTGTTGAGTAGATGTGGCAAGAATTATCTTGGATAATTTCCCTTTTTTTGCAAATATTGTCCTTTTTTAAATAACAATGAAAATGTCATATAGCTTTTGACTACAGTTCTATACAAAATGAGCACTTGTTTATTGCAAATCTTATTATTATATAAAGGTACCTTGCCTATAACGAAGAATGTGCTGTGTTTTTTCATTACTATAGAATCCCAAATATGCTCAGTTTTTATTTGCTCTAGTTCAGTGAAAGAAAGAAAACAATGAATCTGTGTATTTGCTGTGACATGGATTTCTTTGAAGTAATACACTTGCAAAACAGAATATATTTGTATAAATATGTTGTATCAGAATGGAATTGAATAGAAAGGCTGTACTTCACCAAAACAGATAATCTTTTTGCTGGAAGTCTTTGTATTTATTTAATGAAGTGAATATGGAGTATAGTTTATGAACAAATACCCAATTACACTGATTTACAATAATCAAATATTTTTTCAAATAACTTGCACTTACATATCTGTCAATCATAATAAAAATGCTAATGATAAAAAGAATATGAATAGCCCAGGTATGTTTAACAACTATAAAATGTAGAGATCGTTATGGTTTGTACCTTATTTTAATGCAATAGAATGGAGACAGAAAGAAATCCAAGATGGCTAATTACCACAGAGCATCATTGCATCTGGAAAATTGGAAGCCATTTTAAAGTAAATGAGAAATGAGAATAAATTCTCAAGCAGATCACTTCTACCATAAAAATATCTAACATGAACTGATATAATCCCTGCTGCTGTGTTATTTAAATCTCTTATAAATTAGATTTGGGGCCCCCACAGACACTGTGGAAACCAGAATCAATAATCTTATTAAAGATCTTAAAGGCTTGCTTGAGTACTTGGAAAGTGAGAAAGAGAATGAATATGCACATGTATTATGAAGTAAGCCTCTGGGCTCTTATTGACTTGTGTTGATCAGTACTGTTCTCAGCTGGATATATACTATGTCAGCTTACCAGAACAACACAAAAAGTCAGAAGCCAGACAGTAACATAAACAAACAAGAAATTTGGCTTCCTAAAAAAAGATGAAATATCTAAAGGTAATTAGTATCCTACTCTCTATAGTTCCCTTTGTTTATGCAAATACATCTCTAGACCCCTACCAGAAGCCCACTCATGATGTGCTGGAGGAGCAAATGATGATGATGGGTAAAACTGATCTAAAAGGATGGCCAGGAACAATGACTTATAGAGGAAGTGGCATGGAAGCTAGGTGGGAACAATGGTTCAACATAACCAAAAATGTGTGTGCAATTAACAATGACATGGTGGTGAGCATGTGTAACACAGTAACTTGTAAGTGATATGAAATTAGCAGTCGCTTGGAGCGGAAGAGAACAGAAGGTGTTGATGGAGACGTGACAAATTTGTATAGTAGGTACACTGCAGTACACTTTTAGCCTTAGAACAACAGTAAACAAGTACAGTGGCAATTATACCTTTTAATTGTTATCTGAGTAGAGTTAGATTGCAAGCTTTTTAGGTAACAACTCCTTCCTCAAAGCAAGTTCTCAAATTAAATCTAGAAAGCTTGCAATACTTATAGGTTGAACTTGATCACACTGTAGATATGTTTTACATCATCACATCAGTGGAAAAAGGAAGACTTTGATGCACTGATTGGAAAAGTTTGATAAGGTACAGACAGTCTCTATAAGAAATAAAAATTGTTCAATTGTCCAATGAGGAGACTATTCACTTTATATAAATTCCTTCATGTTTTAATTAATTTCTTAAGGTTCCAAATTTCTGCACAATTTGTATTCCTATGTCTTTCTGTGTCCTGAAGTTCACCATCAGTATTGTGACTTTCAGATAATTGAAACTGTGTCTTTTTATGGCAGAAATGTTCAGCCATATATGGCTATCCATAATTGGGTGCCTGTAACCCTGATATTGGGTTCTTGTACGTTCAAGTCATTTCTAAGTTTCTTTAAGTGATGATCCTGATCTCAGAACATAAACAGTTTTATCTAATGGTCTGGGTGTAGATAATAGTCATTTTTAATGCCTGGCATGGAAACTAGTATTTGAGCCTGACCTAGAAACTATTATTCCTGAGCAGATTTTGTAGTATTCAGTAAGCTGTTTTGTGTGTGGGAATATATGAATTTGAAATTAATAGTGGCATGGAATTTATTGAATATGCTGTGACATTCCAAGAGTATCTCTTTATCGGCAGTCCATGTGATAAAATTGTCATCTATGTAGCCAAGATAGACTAAAGGCTTTGTATGGCAAGTAGACATATATTTCTCTTCCAATTCTGCCATGAAAAGATTGTCAAAGTGTGGTTTCATTCGTGTACCTATAGCAATCTCCAATTTATTGTATGTAGAACTCCTGTTCAAATGTGTAGTAATTGTGTATGAGTAAGGAATCTGCTGTGTTAGTGGTGTTATGGTCATGTTTTCTTGCTCTATGTATTGCTGACATGCCACTAGGCTATTTCTTTGTGGGATATTTGTATATAGGGATTCCACATCCATTGAGGCCAGCATAATTACATTTGGGATGGGGCAAATGGCAGTTAGTTTGTTAAACAAATCAGTTATGCTAGAGAGGTAGCTTGGTGTTTTATTGACCAGGGTTTTTTTTAAATGTTTTCTATCCAGCCAGATATATTTTCTGAAAAAGTGCCAATTCCTGATATTATGGGCCTTCCAATGTTTCCCTCTTTGTGTATTTTGAGAAGCAAAAGAGCCAATTATAGGTAATAGTAACTATAGCCAATACAAGGAGCGTACATTTTGTAGGCTCATTGTATAGTTAATAGTTACTATTACCTGTATATAACTATTACCTATATAATTATGTCAACAAGGAAGGACTATTATTGCATTTGTTTAGATGTGAAATCCAAAGAACCTGACAAGTTTGACAACATTATTTTCTGGCCCATAACCAATTATGTATATATGACCAAACATCAATTGAGTTAGGAGTTTTGTTACAGATGACTACCTTTGAATATCATTCAATTGATTCTGCAAAATAATTAAAGCCTTATATTTCAAAAGGTAATAACTCAATGGTGACCACTTCAGGTGCAAGAAAAAATCTGGAGTATAGACTAAGCTGATGCTACTCAGCTGTATCCATCAGGATAACCCAATATGCCAGGATTTAAAGGGATATGGAAGGTTCCCCTTTTAATATTAATATAAACTACCTAAGTGTTTATATGCATATTTAAACATTTTATTAGCAAGTGCTTACAAAATGTTTCTAACAGTCCCTGCAAATGTCTATACCCTGTAGCTCATGCATATAATGTTTCTGTAATACTACATGAAAGCCTGTAGGCCACTGCCCGGAGACCGGCAGGTGCAGTGGCAGCTGGGCAGCAGCAGTGGTGCAGCAGCTTGCAGTAAGGCTCCCGTTCAGGGCAGGTGAGTCAGTGCCCCCCCCCCCCTTCTTCTCCACCGCTGGTGGCTCTGTCCAGGGATCTTGGCCTGCTTCCAGGCTGTTGTGTGGAAGCCGATGGAGGCTTAGCCCTCCCAACTCCTGCGGCCTGGTGTACATCCTGGGCTGAGGCAGGGAGGCTGGTCAGGACTGGATCTGCAGCTGCCCAGGGACCAGGTCCACAGCAGGGTCACTGCTGGCGGCACGCCAGCACAGGAGTTGGCAGGAGGTGTGGAAACATCCCTTGACAGTCCCCCAGGCTCTGTTGCACAGCACATCACTATCAGGTAGCGCTGGGAGCCCTGGGGGATCACGGGATTTGTAGTCTCTCTCTTGAAGGCATGCCACACAGCGCTTGGGCAGCGCTGGCTGCCCACAGGGAGATTCAGCAGCACCAAAGCAAGGGACTTGCAGTGGGGAGTTAATGCCCCGCAACTCCCACATGTAATGGGCACCCCCAACCATTTAACCTTGAGAGCGCCGATGGCTCAATGAAAAAAAAAACATATTAGACCCTAATGCGCATGGCGTGGGTTTGAGCCCTGTGCCTGGAAGCTTAGTGCTAAATGCACACCATTACCCAAAATTAGCATCCACCTAGGTTTAAATGAGAGCATTCATGGCTCAGTAGGTACAGGTCCTAGACCCTAATGTTCGGAAGCGCGGGTTCAAGCCCTTGTCTGGTAGTGAGGTAGGATTATGAATGCATCTGATGGTCTGCTCTTAATGGGATGTTCAGCTACGCACCAACCACAATTTTGGGTTCACGGTATCCCCCGTGGGTTCTCCATTGTGTAGGCATCTTGGGGGTGTGCTAATACACACGTCAGTGTCCCACATATATCCCATGTCAGCGTCCAGCGAGTAAATATGTATGTTCGTTTATCCTTTCGTATATAGCATAATTCCTGCTAATTAGTTGTAGTTCGGAATCATTTATCCCAATATCCATGGCTCCACTGGGGCGTGTGGTTTTTGTGGCTGGACATTATTATCCCCCTTGGTGTTCTCGGCGTCCATAGTGCTTTACCAGAATTATTTCAGACTCGCAGACTTGAGAGATAATGTATTCCTTGATATATCCAAATCCTTCGCCCATAGAGGAGAGGACTTAGATACGAAGTTAGAGGCTCGGTTCTCTTAAATGACTTTGAGAGTGCTAAGCCAAAATGTACAAGGATTGAACACTCAGGGAAAGAGAATGATATTCTTTAATGCCTTCTATAAAAAAAATGCTGATATAGTATGCCTCCAAGAAACCCATTGGCAGGAGGGTAAAGGGATGGAGTACAATAACAAGAAATTTGATTTGGTTAGTAATTCAAAATATGTTAAAAAAACAAGAGGGACAGCAATCTTCGTTAATAAAAAACTAAATTTGAAGGAAGACATTTCGGTATCTGATCCAGAAGGTCGCTTCTCTCTTTGGACAGGATTAATTAATAATAACAAGATTACTATCTTAAAAATGTATGCCCCAAATAGAGGTTAGAGTAAGTTTAAAAAATAAAAAAATCATTAAAGAAATACTTATCTGGCCAATTGATAAACTGTGGAGATTTTAATGATGTTCTTAATCCCAGTTTAGATCGAAAGGTGAATAAGGGATCTAAAGACAAACAAAAAACAACACAAAAAACAAATAATTTTAATAAGATATTATATAGATTTGGTCTTTTTGATTCATGGAGGTGTCTGAAACCTACGGGGAAAAAATATACTTTTTATTCCGCTAGACATGCATCATATTGGAGAATAGATTACATATTTGTTAATGAATTAGCACTTAAAAAACTCATTCATGTCGAAATTGACCAAATAAATTATTCTGATCACAGTTTAATATCATCTACATTTAAAATAGGAATAATTGTAATTGCTTCTCCCTCTTGGAAATTGAAAAATTCCTTTTTGAAAGACCAGGAATGTAAAGGAAAAATAAAACAAGAGATTGAGGAATTCTTTAAACTTAATAGACAATCTGTAGAATTGAATACAACTGTATGGCTGGCGCATAAGGCATATATACAAGGAATTTGTATAAAAATGCAGGCCCAAATAAAAAAATGGAATCCCATTAAGGGACTTAAATATTAAGTTAATTAAAGCTAATAGAGAAAATAAAAAGAACCCTAGTTCATCAAATATGGAACAGATTACGAATATACAAAAGCAGATTAGGACCATAGAGCAATTGAAAATAGATAATTCTAGATGGGCATTTCAGAAACGCCTACAACATTTGGGTACTAAAGCAACTAAATTCCTGGCAAGCAAATATAGATTTAATACCACTCAAAAAATAATTGACCAAATCAGATACAAAGGAGAAATTACTTATAATCCAATTAAAATAGCAGAAGTATTCACTGCATACTACTCTGATTTATATAATTTGGCTGAGAAAGAAGTTAACAAACCAAAATAAATTGAATTTAAAAACTTTTTTTAAAAAATACATTTGCCAAGAATTTCCCCAGAAGAATTGGAAGCTTTGAATGAACCTATATCTGAAAAAGAAATTGTAGAGGTAATTTCAAAATTAAAGATCGCATCTGCACCAGGCCCAGGTGGTTATATTAATTCCTATTATAAGATATTTCAAAAATAAATTATAGCCGATTTAACTAGTTCATTTAACAAAATCAAAAAGACAGATAATACCCCAAAAGAAATGCTTCAGACATACATCGTAACTATCCCTAAAAAAGAAAAGGAATGTATAGAGTGCAAAGAATTTCGTCCAATCTCTCTTGTTAATACTGATATCAAAATATATGCCAAAGTTCTTGCAAAAAGACTGAACATGGTAATACAGACCTTGGTGGATAAAGATCAAAATGGCTTTGTAGTAAGTAGACAAGGGACGGACAATGTTAGAAGATTAGTTAATCTTGTTTCTTAGGCAAAATTAAATAAGAGATCAACTGTTTTTCTTTCCTTGGATGCAGAAAAGGCCTTCAACAGAGTAGGATGGGACTATATGGACCGAGTCCTGGCCAAGTTTGGCCTAGGCGATTTTGGTTCCAGGGCTATTAAGGCTCTTTATGGGGCCCCGACCGCCTCTGTCGTGGGCCTTGGATTTAAGTCGAAGGTTTTTAACATTTCTAATAGGACTAGACAGGGGTGTCCCCTATCCCCCCTTATCTTTGCTCTCATAATGGAACCATTTTCAACCTCCATTAGAGAAAATAAAGGCATCCAAGGTATAAGAGTGGGTGACACTGAACATAAAATAACAATGATGTGAACATAAAATAACAATGTTTGCAGATGATGTTGTCCTTTCTCTTGAAGATCCGGTTGGATCTATTGTAAATCTCCAACAAAGCATAAGAGAATTTAGCAAGATTTCAAATTACAAATTAAATATAATTAAATCTGACGCATTGATGATAAATCAAAAACTAGAAGAAAGTAGATATTTAAAGGCCCATTTCTCATATACATGGCAAAAAAATAACATATGGGCATAGAAATACAGATGATAGAGCAAAATCTTAAGCTGACTCTGACAAATCTGAAAGTCTCCATAGAAAATAAATTTATATGACTCATGGTCGGCAAGAATTATAGCAGCAAAAATGTTCTTAGTGCCAAAAACATATTTAATGAGAAGTATACCCTATCATTTTTCAAAAGGTCACATAAAAACATTTCAAAAGACTTTTGATAAGTTTATTCACAAAGGTAAAAAAATTAGAATTAAATCAATAAATCTAATTATTACATTTCAAAAAGGGGGTATGGCCTACTCCTCTATTCTGAGGTTTCAAAAAGCAATATATTTAGCTCATATAATTAGATGGAATGACCAAGAGGAATCCAGGCACTGGTTCCAAATTGAAAATGAAATGATGGTAAAAAAAGAGCTACAAAGTATAATCTTAAAAAAAAAAAATATCGAACTCCATTAAATTAGAATCTATGGGAGAAATAATATATTGGGATAAATTGAATTTGAAATATACCCTAATATACCCTAATATACCCTAATTCCTTTTTAAGTCCAATAATTCCACTGGACATTATGGCTCAGGAGCTGGATATTCCTTTACTAATTCCTTTGTAATTCTAGCTAAAACTGGGGTGGAATACCTAAGAGATCTCTTTCAAAATGGTTCTTTTAGGTCCTTTAAAGATTTAAGGATTAAATATAAATTGCATAACTCATTGTGGCTTGAATATTATCAAATGTATGAACAGTTGAAGTCTCAGGGGTTTATAATAGAAAATAGAAGAAATCTGACCAATTGTGAAACATTTATACTAGATGAAGACAAATCTAATTTAATTTAAAAAAGCAGACCCCTATTAAAACATCCAGTGTGTGATGTGAAAATGTGTGAAAAAGAGGCGAAAAAAGAATGGCCTATAGAGACGTGGGTCTCTGCTTTCTTTACCACAGATAAATTCCTGCAAAATGCATCACATAAAGAAACTTACTTTAAAACTATAAATAGGTGGTACTATGTCCGCTTAGAGTTTCCCAGATTAATAAAAACAATAAAGCCAAATTTTGCTGGCGCAATTGTGAACAAAAAGGAACACATATTCACATATGGTGGGAATGTCCAATACTACAAAATTGGTGCTCAGAATGCTTTTCTCATATATATATAATAAAATTAACCTTTGGGATAGAGCTTCCCTTTAAGGTGGAAATACCTATATTTCATATTTTTCCAAGGAAGCTACATTGGAAACAAAAGCTCTTTTGATTCAGATTTTCATGGCAGCAAAAAATTCCATTGCTTCATATTGGAAACAAGAAAAAGTCCCCAATTGGTCCGAAATTTTGATAAAAATTAATAAAACGAGAATATTAGAAAGAAACATTGAGGAAATTGGGATTTCCCGACTTCCTTTAAAAAAGTGGACAATATGGGAGGAGAAATATAATTGATGGGGGTTATTCTCTTTTTGGAGTGTATAATTATAGTTCCCCCTCTCTACCGAACCCCATCCCCTTCCAACGCTTTCCTGGCCAGAAATCTTGTGTTATTTCTTCTTTCTTTTTTTTTTCCTTTCTTTGACTGGACTTGATTATTTTTATTGGAGTCTGGTATATGAATTTCCAATGAATAGCCCAAAGACCTTCTGGATTTATAATAGTAAGATGATTTTTAGAAGGTCTAAAGGAGTAAAATATCCAAATGCAAGGTTCATTTAGGAATAATGAATAATATGGGTTATATTCGGACCTTTGATTTGGATGAGAAAGAAAGGGACTTTATCAGGTATTAGTAGATAAAACTTTTAATAACCTTATTATCCATTGTAATCATGAATTTTGTGGTTAACAGATATTTAATATTTCTTGGAACTGGACTCTATAATCAAGTGATAAAAGTGAATTATGATTGTATTTAGATATTGTTGATTTTTGTATTGTCTGATAATTTTCGATAAAAAAACAAAAACAAAAACAAAACAAAAATCCTTTGCCCATTAATTGCCATATGGGCGACTACCGTGGGGCAGTTTTACATAGCGTAACTCCCGTCCCCCCCGCCCCCGGCTGGCTACTGGCTAACTATTACATACATACATTGTCTGGGTTACTTGATAGGCAATTTTCTTGCGTAAGTGTGTCAGGTTTTCATTTTGGTTTTACTTAGCACCTTTAGCACCAGTGCAGCAGTAGCGCAACGGCCTTTGAATCTGAAGGCTGGGAGTTCAAATTCACCCATAAGCTATTTAGGGATTGTATTTCGGTTATTATAGCGGTTAACTTGGGCGCTCCTTCGCATCTGCACCTGAGCAGTGTTGGCGAATAGCTTGTTTTAAAGGTTTTTTTTCAGCTTTTCGTCATGGGGGTGCGGCGGGGGCATATGGGGCCGCAAGCCTGTATCCTCGTCGGGACTAGGGCTGTTTTTTTATATGGCCTTATGAGTCGGGGTCATATGTTCGTCATAAGACCATCCTTGGTGTGTCGGTGTTTAGGTCTAAAGTTGTGCCAGTTATTTCCAAATTTGCTGGGGCCGTTAAAAAAAACAAAAAAAACCCTGGTAGCGCAGTGGTTAGGATTCAGGTGTATATCACTCCAGCATCCTGGGTTCAAAGCCAGCCAGGGAACCAGGAGGTCACACTGTTTAGAACTGGGGTGGGAGCTCACCTAGGAATTCCAGGAGCCGTTCAGCGATCATTATTGTATGTCATCAAGGTTAGTGGTGCAATTTCCGCTACACGCATTCTCCTCACAATATGTTGGGGGGATTGGTGTTTTTATTCCTTCTATCATAGGGTTTCCTGCGCCATAGAGATGTTGTTATACAGTTGCTTGCAATTTCTCTATTGTCATGCATGGGTGTCAATAGAGGAGTAGACAGCGTTCATGCCGGAGGTTTTATGTTTGGTAGCGGATTCTGCTCGGAGTGCGACGAACGGCATAGAGCAGATGGGTCAGATGGGTCAGATGGTAAGCAACCCCCACAGGTTGGGGATCAAGTAACAGCCACAGTCTTTAAGGAACGGGCTGGTGGGAACAACCTGATGAAGGAGCTATCATGAATGCTAGTGGATCATGGTAAAACAGGAGGTATGTCAAAGGGACGGTAGGTGACTGGTAGCCTTTCCCAAGGGCAGGAGATACCACTGTTTGAAAAGAGGTTTGTCATAAGTGTGAAGCCTTGCAGTTCTGTACAGCCATCTCTCCTTCCCCAGGGTATGCTTGTAAACGAGAGGTTGTTGGTAAACAGACAAGGTATGGTGACCTCATGTGTGTTGTCTTGGGATCCTAAGGTGATCAAGTGGCTGTGTTGGTCCAAGTCTGACTAGAGGGTAAAGGGTTGTAGCTTACAGAATCCGAGCCAGCACGTTCGGCCGTTACCAAAGGTTGGTGGGTCATGCTCACCCAGGGACAGTTGGCTTTGGGCACACTGATTGCTCTCCTTTCATTGATATCACGGTTTTCTTGGACCAAGATGCTTGGTGTGTCTGCACCTATCCTTACTTGGTGTAGGACTGGTGGCTATAATGAGCATCGGCAACGTCAAGGACTAGCCAACAGTCTTGGGGCCTAGTCAGCCCGGAACTTGGTGCCCACTCTCTTAGGGCAATATAATAGCCACTGGTACACCCCGGTGGGCTTTTGGAGACTGTGGTGTAGAGAATTGGAAGGTCGTGTACCTTGATGATAGAACTTTGGCTATTCATATTTCTGAACATGAAGGCGCTTTGCCCAGCTGCCACGACATGGCCACAGCTGGGTGTAGCTCACATTCAGATGGAAGTACAATAGGTTGCTACAGAGATGGGTAACAACTACAGTAGGTGGAGGGGAACGAGTGGAGCTACTCACTTCATACACTTGGTATTGATCCAAGTGGTAGTAACGTCCCGATAATACACTTGTCAAGCAGCGGGTTTATCGGAGGTTAAGAAAGGATCAGGCATGGTCGCATTGTCTCATCGGCAAGCTATCCAAATATGGCCTGCAAGAAGCATACAGAGCCTGACTTTGCTTCGCTCTGCAGTATTTTTCTAGAGCAAAAATGTAGTGCAAGGGCTCAGAGGCTATCATTTTCCATTCTTAGCTAGGCTCAGTTTTAGGAGAAGAAATGGAGCCCGTATTGCTTAGGTTTTAGATGGGGAGGCAGCAAGCCATGGCATTTTTGGAGGGGTCTAATGCCACAGAAGATATTCTGCGGCCTTCTTCATGGCGGGTGGTGAGGGGAGTCACCAGGCCAGTGGTAAAAGAGGTTAGATCCTACCCTACAGTGGTATGGATCTTCCATCACGGTAGGCCCTGGACGAGGGACCAGGGCGTAGGGCGTATCATTGCTGGCCAGGCTCCTCCCCTCATGGGGGGATGTTTACTTACGGTTATTGGTATTATGTAATTTGTGTTTCTCAATAAATGCTGTGGCCGGTTGTTTCCTCCCAAGAAGTGGTCTGTGTCTAATTATTATACTTAATATGTTAGTGTAAAAATCATGATACTCAAATACCCAACTGGGCCTTGCCTAGTTCAGACTGTGTTTCATTTGCAGTTTAGCAACATGCTGCTGAGTCACAGTGCTTTAAGGAAATTTCTGATTGTGCTTAGGTCACTAAGTAACCAACATGATCACAATCCGAAATATCCTGAAACCCTGGAATGTGTTTGTGACATATGGTGCCTCTTTTTTTTTAATTAGACTGTGCCATTTTTTAGTGACTTCACATACTTTGTAAGTGTGACTGATAGATCAGTGCAAATGTGAACTTCTAGCACCTACAGTTTCGGACACATGACGTTACCCTTTCAGCTTCATAGGCTGCACAATTAGCCTCAGTCCTGGCAGATTCAATACATCTTGACAGTATCCACTTTCCATTCTAAATAAGGATAACTCCTACTGTGGTATCTTAGAAAACATGACAGATTTCATCAGTTATAAAAAATAATTTAAAATCCAGAGTGATTAAAATAAAATATACTTGAGCACTCTGTATACAGTCATAGATCTATCAAGTAGCTTGCCCAGAGAACTTCACTAAGACAGCTCTAATTTATGCTACAAAAAGATACCAGGTACCACTACACAATATGAGGTCAGTACACTCTGTGAGAGTTAGTAAGAAATGTGGCAAATATTGAACAAAGATTGTATTCTCCTGCTGACAAAACCTGTCTTAGCTGGGATATGTGTAAACTAAATTAAAATAACTTGTAGAAGAGCTTTAGGGCTTAATTTCTTCATAACCTTATGGATCAACATAACCTAGTTATGAGATTACATGTGCATATCACTGCTAGTGGAATTACTACACATTAAAAATAATAACGGATTTGTAAAACACATTACATTAATATTTCCTGTTAAATCTTTCATTTCATTTTCTTTGCAAATCAAATATATTTGTATGGCAGCTTTCCAATTAAAAGACAATTTAACCACCATCTCAATTAGGAATGTCATATCTGGTGCCAGGAAAGGTAAACAGTTGAAAAGCATAATACACCTTAAGCAGTTTATACACAATGGAAACTTGAAAGGCCTGCAGTGTTGGGGAATGAAGAAAAAATAAAATAGCATCAACAATTAATCTTTGTAATTCAATTCCAAAATTAAGAGCAAGAAGACATTTGCACTTGACTTGTTGATGCCTAATAGATCGAATGATGAAATTCACAAGCAGTCAATTCTCCCTTCTTTATAACATACCTCCCGGCATTTCAGATGAAGTGGGATTCATAGGGCCTTATTCAATTGAGCAATTGTAAGTTACTGGAGCCCGTAAACTAATTTGCTATTCAATTGGCGTCTTTTCGCTACTCACAAATGATTTGCGGGTTAGAAGCTCAAAATCCCTACGATTGTTAAAATCGTAACTCCGACCCAGCTAAGCCTTTGATCTTTCAAGCCCTTAAATGTTACAATTGCAAATTGCTATTCAATTGCTACAATTCCTCAAGCCCGCAAATGTTTTCACACCCGTAAATGGCAAATGTAGAAGAAAATCCTACAGGTACGAGATAGGACCCGCAAGGGTTTAACACCTGATGGGAGCACTGTAAATGCAAATGAACAATCAACACTACACTGTAAATGACAGGGAAAGCGATGAAAGACATTAAAATGAATTACACAACAGTCTCAAGTGCGCAAATCTGCATTACATGTCTTTCATATCAATCTCCGGAATCAATGAGTTAATACATATCAGTCCACCTACATGGACTAGAACAGTTTCATCATTTCATTTTTATTATTTTGTACATTGCAGGATTCCAAATCTAATTGATTGACGTTTAACCTCTATGTTTTACTGTCATAATGATGACTGTCTCATTTACTATTGCTGTTTCTAAATCGGTAGTTACCACCTTGCTAAATTGATCATGATCACTCTCTGAAATGCTACTTACGATTGCATGGTTTACGTTTCAGCTTTCAGCCCTTAAATTGTGGGCTTGTTCAATTGAATTGCTTTATAAATGTAGCAAATTTCAAGCCCACAGACTTACGGCCTGTATAACGTAAACTGCGCAATTGCAAACGAATAGGGGCCAAATTGTTAAAAAAAATGAACTATTAAAATGTTGGCCAGTTCTTCCCATGTGGCCCCCAACCTGTTCTCTGTATTTGCAGAACAAGTCCTCTTCAATAATACACAGGCCATTTTATCTTTTCATAAATAGCAAATAACTTTCCCTTAATATTAATACATATTATATAATCAATTAATTTACCTCTGCCTCTTATCACACAATGATTTTTCCATTTTGCTATGCATATATATATATATATATATATATATATATATATATATATATATATATATATATATATATATAAGTGATGCAGCAGTGAATGTCCAGTAATCTAGATTAATAATGAGTACTGCTAATACTATGATACTTTTTGTATTGGACAAAACCTTATTCTTATTGATGATCTTTCAAGAGGTTTCACCTCTCTTTATTAAGTATTGCTTCAGACTTGATAAGGAGAGGGCAAACCTCGAAAGCTTGTCAGCATACTGCAATAACTACTATTCATCTATATATATATTATCTATATTAGTATATAAATATATTATTAGTGTACCATTGTATAACCACACGTAAAAGAGAGAATTTTTGGAGGTATTGCATAATACCCCATTGTGATATTTAACATTCAATGTTTTTGTTTCAAAGGGAATCCAAATGGGACTTAATAACTGCACTTTCCGTGTTATTCTGTTGAGCAAATGTATAAAAGTTTCTACAATTTTTCACTGTGATAATTATGCTCTACAGAAAAAGCTAGAAAACGGAGTTCTTCTGTTCAACTCTCTTTATTTTGCTCAATATGTTGTGCGTAATAATATACTTCAGCATTTTAACTCCCAATGACTCATAGTATATTTTCTAGCAAAAAAGTTAACCCTCAGAGCTGGAAGTATGAACAAGAGATGTAAGACTCAGTGTCTATTTGTAGCCAACAATTGTTAATCAGCACAAATGCAAAATAGGAATCAACACACCTGTACTCAGATAGGCATAACTTTAAATTCTGATATTTTTACAATACTTAAAAAGCAGGCTATATGTGATTGGTTTACCAATTCTGTTGTAACCATATACTATATATACATTGACATGGTTTTAATGCAAAATGCATATCAGCTTATTTTGACAATACTGTGATTGTGTTATTTGCGATTAATGCATGAATAATATTCAAACTAGCTTTCATGCTGGTTTCTTAGAGATAATTATATACAGGGCCCAAGAAGTACAGTGTAGACTTCTTAAGCCACATACACACATTTTTTATTTATTATGAGAAGCCAATGAATTTAGTGCAATGTTGTATACAGTCTTACTCAAAACAGCTAGCCTATAGCCGAATCAATAGACCACATTCAGAAGGATCCTACTGTATATATTTACATAAAGAACCACTGTAGTTCCAAAAAAACAGAACTTGTTTCTGAAATTTTGAAGAAACTAACAGCATTAACAGATATATATTTAAAAGATTTAAGAGCAAATCCGAATTTTTGAAAAGAATAGAGGACAGAATATAGGATTCTGTCTTGTCTTTGCTGTATCAAGTCCTCAGTAACTTGACCATCGGTTTTCTTTATTTGTCAGTGAAGGGAGGGGTATTTGAGGAGAGAAGATGGAGAGCTACAGAAGCAAGCAGCTTGAATCAGTAAATGCAAGACCTGCTCTTCAGAATTGTACATGCCCCTCTCAGAAACAAAGCTTCTCCAATGTATCATGTATATCTTCAGGGTCCAGTATCCAATGTTTTGTTATTATTAAAAAGTAGCTTTAGGGCTTTTTCTAATATCTGAGTCTTTTACTCTTAATTGCACATGTATGTGGAAGAATCTCAAATATGGGATAAATTGTACAGAAGCAAACAAAAATGTTTCAAGATCCTTTCAATACATCATACAGTGGCCAAACAAGGCTGAAATGCTTCCTCCACCCCCTGCCAGCTCTATTTACATAAAGGTAGTTTTCAGCCAATGACTATACAGCAAGCTGCCCTGGATGTTGCATTTAAATTGCTGAGCAGCCAGTATGGGTTTGTCAACACAAAAGAAAATTGAAATTGCAATAGAGAAGAGCAAGTGATTAAACCTGATTACAACTTCTTAAAAGTTTTTACATTTTTTTTTTGCTTCAGTACATTGGTTCATTTATATTATATTTTCTCTGATTCCATGGAGAAAAAAAGACATTACAGGGTCCAATTAATGTGACTCCCATAAACCTGATTCGTGTACAGTAAGTTTCCCATGAATTTATGCCATTAACTGACCATAATAACACAGGATTACTCATACATCTGCTTATTGTGAGACACATACAGTACATATGTGCTTATTTAATGTCCTTACATTATTTAATGTTCAAGAAGTGTGTTTTTATTCTAACAATATATCTGAGGACATTGCTTGCCTCCTGTCTTAATCTCGTCTCAGTTCGAGTTCTAGGACTTGTTTTCTTCGACACAGTTACAGACGCAGTCGTTTGAGTCAGAGCAACATCGAGTAGTAAAGTAGCTACTTAACTGATTTATCAAGTACTTGTCTTGAAACCTTACTCAGTTGGAGGTTGGCACCTAAAAACTGCTATATTTTAAAGATACAGAGATTTGGAATTAAAACCATCATTTCCTTGTTGAAACTGAACTCAGAAACAGTGCAATGGTACTCATGGGTGTAACTTGCAATTCTCAGATTAACATGCACATATATGTAAAGGTATAAGTTTATATGCATTTAGTTATATATCTAATATCCTAAAATTGTGAGGAGAAAAAAAGGGGAGAGTAACTTGCAATTAACTTTTGGTCAAAAGGACACAGCTAAGGTAAAGACAAACTATCAATCCTCAATGGGATGCCTCCTACCTAAAAAAGCTCAACTAACTTGTTGCCCCAGAATCTGTCCCTATAGAAGATCTTAAAGAAGAAACTACATGAGGAGTAATCCTTTTTTTTCCAATCTGACATGCCAAAACTCTAGCACATATCATATTAATGTTTCTGTAAAAGCCGGTATATTTAAAATCAAACACTCAATTTAAAAGCAGTTCCTGTCTATAATGCCATTTGCTAATGGATGGTCACTCAGACTCCCACAAATTATCCATTTCTTATTCTAAATTAAAAATTTTGATTCTGGTCCAAGGGATTTACAAAAAGCCTAGTCACAGCTCTACTAGTATTTGGCTTTAATTAAAAGACATCAGGGTAGCCAAAGATAGTAGGCACCGCATTGAGGATTGATAATTTGTCTCTAACTTATCTGTGTCCCTTTCTTTTGACCAAAAGTTAATTGCAGGGCTTATTTTATGTGGCACTGTTACCTAAAATTAATAAAATTAGCCTCCCCTTTTTTTCTCACAATTTTGGGATTTACATTACTGTAAAGCAGTGGTGAGTTGGTTGGCCAAGCTACTGATATATATATATATACTAGCGAATTGCCCGTCAAAAAATGACGGCAATGAAATTGTAAGGTAGCTAAATTAGTAAATGAATATAGTGTACCTATTTTGAAGCATTGTGATGAAGAGCTGGCAATCTGTGTTGATGTTGCTGCAGCATTAGTGGTGTGGAGCTGCTGTATAAGCATGCTGAATGTGTGCAGTGTAACACTGTGCGTGCGCGAGACCAAACCGTTAGCGTAGTCGTGTACTTCCGCATTGGTGTAAAATGGCGAGTAATGTGTGGTATAGGTCTGTATCGGAATATCCGTAGGTGTTTTGTGGTGTTTTGCGAGTTTAGAGTGCTGTAGCCTCGTTTTCGTTTTGTTCGGCGGCCATTTTTTCTCTCGCTTAGATTTTTTTTTAGTCTCTAAACTGTTTTATTTCGAGTAAAATCGAGGTGTAAGTTGCATTTTTGAGGTCCTGGGTGCTCCCTCTTGGTGTAGGTAAGTTTTTTATGTATGTGCTGTGTGTATGTATTGTGTTTTAAATGTTTGTATGTCGGCGTGTTGCGTCCGATGTTTGCGAGGTCGTAATGTGTGGTAACGTGTTTCGTACGTTGTTTGCGTTCCTCGTAAAATTTAGCGAGTGTCGTAATTTGTGTGTCGGGTTTTTTGAGTAGCGACGTGAATTTTGCGAGTGTTTGAGGCCCTTGCCCAGTGACCTCGCCAGCAACTGAGTCCCTCGCTTCGCGAGGGGCCTCAGTTGCTGGCATGGAGCGCCTTCGGCGCTCCATGCCAGCAACTGAGGCCCTTGCCCAGTGACCTCGCCAGCAACTGAGGCCCTCGCTTCGCGAGGGGCCTCAGTTGCTGACATGGAGCGCCTTCGGCGCTCCATGCCAGCAACTGAGGCCCGTGCCCAGTGACCTCGCCAGCAACTGAGGCCCTTGCCCAGTGACCTCGCTACGCGAGGGCCGCGGCTCGCTGCGCGAGCCGCGGCCCTCGCTTCGCGAGGCCCGTGGCTCGCTACGCGAGGGCCGCGGCTCGCTTCGCGAGCCCGCAAGCGTGAGCAACG
Source organism: Discoglossus pictus (assembly GCA_027410445.1). NCBI lineage: Eukaryota > Metazoa > Chordata > Amphibia > Anura > Alytidae > Discoglossus > Discoglossus pictus. Next base: position 212,922,351 of record CM050164.1, on the reverse strand, counting down.
ACTCGTACGCTCACAACTATATATGTGATATATATATATATATATATATATATATATATAAAATGCCCTAAAAAGTTAATTACAGTTACAGACATAAACTCCATGTAGACATGTCTGTGCTTATGCACAAACTATTATAAGTCACTGCATGTAGTAATATAATTGCTGTTTCCAAGGAGCTTTACATCAATTGACTTAATAACCCAATATATTAAAACATTGGAAATACTTTATTGATGCTATTGAGAAAACAACATAAAAAATGGGATTGGGGAAATATATATTTACTCAATCTGACTTCAGTACACCTAAAGCCTTATCTCCATGTGCCCAAGATCACACCAGTAACAACTGATATATGCAGAGAAGGAAACCTATGATCCTCAGGAGATCATTCTACCTTGAAGGCTCTACTATATAGATGCCCCAAAGCTTGCTTGGGTCCCTGCATAAGAACAAAAGCCTGTCTTGGGACAGAGCACAAAACTATTGTATTTGCCTGCATCCCCAATTAATGTCCATGTCCTGGTGTGATCTTGAGATAAGATAAGGCTTTAGCTGTACTGAAGTCAGATTGAGTAAATATATATTTTCCCCTATCCTGTTTTTTTGGAGTCCTCTTTTTAATGTGGTGTTGCTTTTTTTATCTATTGTGTCACTTCCTATTCTATTGAGGGAGCCTGCTGCCCCCTGGAAATGTACTTCCTAGACTTGAGCCTCTTTGTACTTGGCAGAAATACACCACTGCTGCTGCTTTCTAGCGAGTCATCCAGCATAATATTTCTCTATGAAGAGGATGGATCCGTTCAGTAAATTCACAAAACTTTTATTTTTATTTGCCTTTCCTGGATTATTAGGTTTGATTTGCTATGTCGATAACATAAGTGACATTGTTTAGAGTAACATTTCAGTGTCCTTTGTTTGATATATTTTTTCAATATATTAATAAAATTAATTTGGTTACTAACATAATTGCTCAGTCAGTCTATCTTTTTACATAACCACCAGTGTCAATTTTAAGTAAAGACCAGACAGGGGTGGACATGTTCTAACTGAATTTAAGTTCCTTTTATATTAAAGATCAACTATCTATTTAAAAGTTAATGAACCTGCCTAGCTTTCAGGTTACTCATTCATGTTTGTGGTGAGTAGGCTCTACCATTAGAAGATTCATTTCTGTCACTGACACTTAGAATGTTGAGCTGGCTGGGTTATAGGTTCAAGAATCAATGAAGCTACACTTGCAGTTCTAAACTAGCAGCTCACATCACATAATATTTAGTTGGTTCTGTAGCAAGCATGGACAAGTGCTTAGCATTCTGCACATTTATTTGAACTTCTATAGATTTACTGTTTCATATACCAACTTCTATTTATGTGTACGTTCTCCTTTAAGAAGTAGTTAACTTCCAAAAGACAAGTAATGGTCATTGGAACTTCAGATCCAACATGGGCCCCTAAAATAATACTTTATGTAGATTTATAAAGAATATTTCAGACATAATGAATCACTAGAGATCTCCATAGCAAACAGCTGACAGAGACAAAGACAGATTGGAGATATTTTTGTGTGTGAGGGGTAAACTCATTAGAATATCATTACCATTAATTGTACTATTAGTATGTGCTTGCTTCATAAAGCTTCCAGCTGGTTGCACCATATTTGAGCTCTGTTGTCATTCACACACATGCATGGTGGAATGACTGTATATTTTGTACTTGAAACCCAAAAATAAAGCTTCAATGAGGATGTATTTTTATTATAATTCTTCTACAGCCGACACTGGTGTTATTAGGAAATGCTGGAGTGTAGTGGTGTCCAAAGTATAGATAGCAGTGTAGTGGTAAGTTATCACATGACGATCATTTAGTGAAAGGCAGAACATACACAAGCTAGGGCCGTTAGTAATGAACAATCAGCTGAATCTAAAACTCCAGAAGTTGGCAGGTCTGAGAAAATATGACACGAAATAGATAACTAAAGCAGCATAATAATAAACAGAGCAAGATTAGTCAATGGAAAGCAAATGTCAGGAGTCAGTTTGCTTGCACCACTGATGGGGATCCTTCTGGGAGTTTTGTTTTGATGCTCAAAAGGTAACCAGATTTAGCTTCCAGGTCAGGACCATTTGTGCTTTGCACCTTTAGATAGCGGGTTGAAATCATGTGGAAATGGTGCTTTCTTTTATTCTTGAATAATGGGCAATTTGATATGATCAAAAGAAGTCCAGGAAATTTAGTGTATGGCCACTGCGCTGTATTATTGGTAAGCTTTGCACCATATGCTGATAATGAATATTAGTCACCATCTGGTGCATTGCCTATGAGTCAGACAATCTATATTTGCTGCATAGATACCTATATATATATATATATATATATATATATATATATATAGTAAATAAAAAGTACATCTGTGTTCACATCTGAATGTCTAAAGCAAGTTAAAAAACCCGCTTCCAGCTCAGAGTTCCAAGAAAAACAGTTATTACACTGCATTCTGGGAAGTTGAGCTGGGACACACAAACATGGCCACAAATGCCTCACTCTTCATTCCTTAGCCATTATCAAACATGGCTTCCTTTAAGCTTATGCATGCTGTATTACACAGCTTTAATGCAAAGCCAAGGTTGGAATAAACACAGGCTGAGTATCCAATCCATGTACATGTTTCAAGCTTACTGGCTATCATCAGCATGGAGCGGGATCTCAGCCTGTGTTGTGGAAATCATGAGTAGGTAGTTCACCACAACAATCATTTATAATATGGTGGGCAAAAGAGTGATAGAAGCCCTCCACCGTACAGTAGTACAGTAAATAAAAAGTACATCTGTGTTCACATCTGAATGTCTAAAGCAAGTTAAAAAACCCGCTTCCAGCTCAGAGTTCCAAGAAAAACAGTTATTACACTGCATTCTGGGAAGTTGAGCTGGGACACACAAACATGGCCACAAATGCCTCACTCTTCATTCCTTAGCCATTATCAAACATGGCTTCCTTTAAGCTTATGCATGCTGTATTACACAGCTTTAATGCAAAGCCAAGGTTGGAATAAACACAGGCTGAGTATCCAATCCATGTACATGTTTCAAGCTTACTGGCTATCATCAGCATGGAGCGGGATCTCAGCCTGTGTTGTGGAAATTATGAGTAGGTAGTTCACCACAACAATCATTTATAATATGGTGGGCAAAAGAGTGATAGAAGCCCTCCACCGTACAGTAGTACAGTAAATAAAAAGTACATCTGTGTCCACATCTGAATGTCTAAAGCAAGTTAAAAAACCCGCTTCCAGCTCAGAGTTCCAAGAAAAACAGTTATTACACTGCATTCTGGGAAGTTGAGCTGGGACACACAAACACAAATATATATATTAGTTTACAGAGTATCAAGTGTGAATATAGCACAGCTAGCTTAACTGTGGAGTGTAGAGAAAATATTCTTATTTCAAGTCCTCTTATAGTTCCTTCCATTTCTTCTTTTTTTTTATTATCAGAAATAAAAATGTTAGGTGATTTAATAAAGCAAAAGTGACTGTCACAGTTTGTGGCATGCTTGTTTGGTGGTTAATGGTGATAATTAAGAGTTTTTTCCAATTCAAATGTTCAAATGTCATAACTTTTTGTGTTTAAATAATCTCTCTCTCTCTATCTCTCTCTCAGAGAGAGTAACAGTAATCTAGTTAAATAATCAGTAGTGTCCAATACTTTTTCATTGGACAATTACTATAGTTATAGTAACAAGTTTTGAGAGTTGTACCCCTCTTTATAAAGTCAGAAACAATACTTAATAAGCGAAGCAGTGAGAGAGCAGATATTCAAAGTGAAAGACATTGTAAATTAAATAATGATCAGTTAAGTGTTCACAAGGTTTTCGACAAGAACAAAGAGTAATATAAATTACGGCAGTAAATACCACTACATATTAAGGAGTAGAAAAAAAACCAATAAAACATGAGAAGGAATGTGGCAGGGTCACAAGAAGTTTTGATAATGTTATAAAACTCTCCACAGTCCTGTATCTTTAGTGTTGAGGAATGTGATCATCTTCATTTCAATTTTTTTTCACTACCAGTTGCTTTTTTTCTGAAATACCCTTTGAGTATATATATTCCTATATCTAAAATACAATATGTCACAGTTACAGGCTCCAGTCTTATTGCCTATGCAAATTATTTTGGGAGGGCTTCAGCAACTTTATAATAAATAACTAAAATGCTAATATCTAAGTTAATTCTTTATCAATTTTAATAAATTAAACTGCTTTCCATTATGTTTTTCAAGCCATTACCTAATGGTGCAGAGGACAACTGCTGACTTCGATGACCTTTTACGTTTGCTCACCAACTGGGTAAAATAAATCAGTCAGACTGTATGGTGGTAGCTCTATGGCGACCTCACAACCTGCCAGGTCTGATAATACTCTCTATCTAGAAGTTTGGGTATATGCTGTGAATCCAGCAAGCAAGTGTGGCAGGAATCCAGTCAGCCTTCCTCGTTTATTCGTAATATGGTTCCTTTCTAGCATGAACCTCATTTTCATGGTGACATAAATGACAGTAACAAAAAAACACTTGAACATCCTTATGAATTTAAGCAATCTAGACATGTGGCAAACTTTAAGCAAACTACAAAACTTCTCATATATACTCAACTAGACCTATACCAAAAACAGTCCTAATGAACTGCCAATCTCTTAATGTAAGCTGATCATATTTATATAAGTGACTCAGTTTTCTTGAGCCTAATGGTCTCACGGATTACCAAATGACCAGGGACTTAGGAATGACTCTTTGGTCGGTATCCTCATTTTCACATTTTCATGGCTCTACTCCAAAATTGCCTGATATATAATCCAAATACAGTGCTTAAATAAAAATGACATCAGCTATAGCTTTTAATGAGCATGGATCAGGCTAAGTTTGCAGGTGCCATATAAAGCGGAAAAATAAGACACTTCCGGAAATTGGTCTTTTGGAAAAAATTAAATAGCAACATAACCAGGATAACATAACGAAGTATCCCCAAATATTATATACAATGATTAGAAATATTTTTTTTTCTTTGTTGACTGTGCATGATTTTACACATTTTGATGACATGTGCATCTAACATTTACATGCTGTATTGTTTTGTGTTCTCTTATGTGTTATGATAATGATTTCCTGTGAGTGTTATCTTTGGACATGCCCAATATTGTCTTGTATTTAATTTATATTAGTTACAGAATGAGCAGGAATCCCAATTAGTATCCCATTGCAATCTTAAAAAGTGTGGGTCGTAGATAGCGTCATCAGCTGGGATCTGCACTTTGAGATAATGGATTGAAAGGCATGTGGAAAAGTGTTTTCATTTTTGACACTGATTATGAATTGAAAGGGTTATAGGTATTTAGTTAAGATTAACTGAGTGTTTGGATCCCTGCCTGAACTGGTGTATATATATAAAAAAAAGTTGCACAGATATCCTGTGCATGGTTGGGTGTTAGTTATTGTTATATATTTTTTACACTTCGTTTGAGTCATGTATAAAGCCCCGTGTAGGCAGGACCTGCAGGTCCTTAACGGAGGCGGGCCTTGACACTGCCAGGATTTGCTGCCGGTTGCTGATTGTGCAGAACAGGGTGCGTCCTGCTTTCACGGGCGCCATCTTTGATCACAGTGCAGCCGGACAGCGTGGAGACAGCAGCGCTGGGGAGGTCTGCTTTATAAGTAACATATTAGTGTGTTTGTGTGGTATCTTTGTTCTGCAGCATGTCTGTGCTTTTATAGGCTGTGCTGTCTTGCCTTTGGGGCTGCACTGGCACTGTAGGTTGTGCCCCCCCCCCCCTCCTCTGTTTTAGGATGGATGCTTCTGAGGTGGCAGCTCTTGACAGGATATTAGCTCAGGTTAGGGCCAGGGCCCTCAGCCATGGTGTTAGGTGGCTAGAGGACCATTTGGGAGGTAGCCAGTTGGTTTCAGGGGATAGCTACCCCCATCTAGCACAGGGGAACTGGCCCAGAGCCCATCTGCAGAGGATGCCAGCCAGAGAGATGAGGCAGCTGGCAACCAGTCAGGAGGGCCCAGGCAACCCAGTCTCAGCTCTGCTGAGGGCTGAGGTTCTGGGGCCAGGCAGAAGAAACCCCTACAGCCCACTGGTGGGGGATTAGACCCACAGCCAATACCAAATGAGCTTAGGGTTCCTAGGAACCAGTGAGGGGACAGTAAAGCAAGGGCCATGGGCTGAGCTCTGACACTTGTTCACCCACTTTCCCCTAAACCCATCAGAGAGGGAGGTGCTATGGGTGCAGAGGGTAGGGCTACTGCTGAGGTACCCTCAGTGAGGAGAAAGAGGAACGCAATTTAGAGGGAGATGAGAGAGCCGAGCCCCACTGCACCCGAGGAGGTTAGGGATGCAGTACAGAGGGTGCCAGGCCCATTGTGCTACACCCAGGTACAGTACGTTTTCTATTGTGATGCCTAGGGGTGGTAAGCAGCCCGCTAGGCCTACTCACATGCTTCCTGCCACTATGAAAGCTGACAGTGCAGTTGGGCGTCGCTAAGTGGAGTTGGTCTGGATAGCAGGGACTGGGTTGAGGTCAGGTCCTTAAGCCATCACGAAAGTCCTTCAGGCTTTAGAGCCAGCAGCAGTGAATCCTCTGCAGGGTTACCTGATTGCAGGCCAACACGGGCATAGACAGTCGCCTTATGATTTATGTTGCTCCCATAGGTCTTTACATGACAGGTCGTGCTCCATTAGTCTCACATCAAGGCGACACTGCAGGAGGGATTCCAGTTCAGAAAGAGAGTCCACGCAGTCCACAGAAGAAGCAGGAGAACTAGCTACAAGGGCTGCCACACTTTTTTTTGTCAGGCCTTCAGCAATTCCTGTGATCACATAATGTTCAGATTAGCAAGGAAGGATTAGGGGAATGGGTTGCAAGTTTGGCACCAAAGGCGTGGAGAGTCTGTCAGGGTTTAGAGCTCTCCCAGCGCCAACATTTGGGGTATAGCGTTTCTCTGGTTGTGGCTTTGTCTCCCGGTGGGCCTGTTTCTGAGCATAATAGGCGGTTAGGTCCACAGTCGTTTGTAGTTTAGATAATCTTGCCGAGCACCCTGCTTTGGTTGTATAAGAAAAGATACGGAAGCAGACATTTGGGGATATATTCTAGTTGATTCCGTACTCGCGTCAGGGAGAGATGCAAAAAGGCGGGCCCAACTCAGTGGGGGCAGCAGCAGATTCTTCGGTCGTTCGATAATTGGCTACAGGCCTACTCCATCCTTGCCTGCATAATATGCGAGAGGTTCCCCGGGCAACATTTTGGGTATCACTATTGACTAGGTCAGGATGGAGTGTAGCCTGCCGCGGGAGAAGTGACGATGATCAGGCATGAGTTGTCCGGGGCAAGAAGAACAACGCTCTCACAGTTGCAATCACTGCTGGGCAAATTGAATTTTGCTTGCAGGATCATCCCCATGGGTAGAATTTTCTGTCTGCGTCTATTGCTAGCTACAGCATATGGTTGGAGTTTTTGGATGCAGCTCAATGTATGGTTCAGGGTGCAGCATGTCCCCAGTTTCTAAAATGGCACCACTGATGCTCTGTCTTGCTTTCAGTGGGAGAGGTTCAGACAGCTGGCCTCAAGGGTGAATGCAGGTCTCACTGGAGCTTTGGGAGAATGCAGGTTTCACTGGAGCTTTTGGAGCTAGGAGCAGAAAGGTAGTGGCCCTGATACAGAGGTCATTGGCCCCAGCCCCATGGACAGCCTACTAGAAAGTGTGGTACAAGTGGTTGGATTTGGTGTCCATGACTGGGGTGAAGATTCAGAGGAGCAGAGGCTGGGAATACTGCTGTGGTTCATCCTGAGGTCTATGGATGAGGGCATGTCTGCCGCATCGTTGGGCAAGCAGGTTACGGTCCTAGCTTTTATGCTAGGATGATTTTCTGATATGGCGGGTGTTTCGGGAGTTAGCTCGGGAGCATGATATGAAGGACGGAATGCATCCTCACACGTTTTTGCTGTTGCTATGGCTGCTAATAGTGGTGAAAGAAGTTGGTTACACGGGACAAAGTTTTGTTTTTCTGTACAGCTTTCTCCCTAGTCTTCTTAGGTGCCTTTCAGATAGGCGAGCTGTTAGTTGCCAATAGGCATGGGAATGGTGGTATACAGGTGGAGGATGTGCACCTGCAGGACGAAGGAATGGTGATCTGATTAAGGAAATCCATGTCAGATCAAGCTGGAAAAGGAAAATAAATTAGGTTGTACAAAGTGGCAACGGATTGTTGCCCAGTTGCTTGTGCCAAACTGTTGCTTGGACAGCAGCCAGGCGTCCCTGGGCCATTTTTAATGCATGAGGACGCAACGGCTTTGCCTCACTTCAAATTCTCCAGAGTGTTGAAGATATGTTTGGAACGGTTAGGCCTGAACCAGGCAGAGTTTGTGAAGCACTCCTTTCAAATAGGAGCTGCTACGGAGACAGCTGGTCTGGGCCTGTTTAAGAGAATTGGTAGATGGGAATTGTCTTGTTTTAAACCATACTTGAGGCCATCTGAGGTACCATGCCTTTGCAGGCCGCGGCAAGCAGTTGTGGGTGATCGACCATTATCATATCTACTCGGCGGAGCAAAATGCTGCAGTGTCCAGAGATGGCTTGCAATTGGGCAGATCCAAAGAGGAGTGGAGCATATGCTGGTGTGGCATTTGGGGCATGAAGTGGAGGCAAGCAAGTGGGTCTATCACAGCACTCACCCATCGCTTGGGAAGACCAGTTATGCTGTTAATTCTTGCTGGGGGGAATGATTTGGGGATCACGCCCATCAAGCAGCTAGTAAAAGTTATGAAACAAGACTAAGAAGTTTGGAGGGGTATGTTCCCTGGCATTAAGATGGTTTGGTCTGAGATGGTGAAGAGGAGGTTGTGGAGGAATGTCAGGCATCCTGCCAGCATAGAGAAGGCTAGGCAGAAAGTCAACAAGTTAATGTCTAGCTATGTCAGGAAGTTGTGATGGGTAGCGCTTAGGCATAATGATCTAGAGGACAAAGAAGCGGATGAGCTTTTTATGTCAGATGGTGTTCACCCATCTAAGATACAGCTGTTATTGTTAATGTTGAAGTTTAAGCTGGGGGTACAATGGGTCCTAGCTGTGGATGGGGGGATCGTCCCTGTAGAGCAGTTGTCCGGTGCTGCTGTGGTGGGTAAGGGGGAGTTGCCCGGCCCAGTGACGGAAAAGGGGTCATCCCTACCCTGGGTGGGTGTGCCGATTGAGGAATTGGGCCCATAAGGCCGTGCTCCTCATCCTTCCCAGGTATTTACGATATTGATATGTTTATCAATAAATGGGCTGTGGCCCGTTGTACCTCCACTCAGGTGTCACGTGTGTTTCTTTTAGATATATAGGTCATTATTTTGGGGAAGGCACTTATAGATTGTGCTGGGTCATGGAACCCCCGTTGGCAGGACCTGCAGGTCCTTAATGGAAGGGGGCCTTGAAACTGCTGTGATTTGCTGCCGTCTGCTGATTGGGTGGCCCCCTAGTGGGTGGGCAGCGCAGGGTGCGTCCTGTTTGTGCTGGCGCCATCTTTGCTCAAGTGCAGCCTGACAGCATGGAGACTCCCTCCCTGAATTAAAGAATGAGTGATAGTATTGGTTCTTGGGGGTGGGTGGTAATGTTTTTTCTACTTATGAAGTAAAAAAAAAAAATGTTGTTATTAGTTGGTGTGAATTGTTAAAATGGATATTTATGATGTGAATTACAATTTAAAAAACATATATAAATATATATATATATATATATATATAAATAAATTATGAATATTAAGAAAGTTTTATAGGAGGAAATTATATTCTAATTGTATATGTATTCTGTCACAGCGGTTGGCGGGTTGGAGTTGCCCAGCCAAGTGGTGTAAAATGGGGCGTCCCTACCCTAGGAGGGTGTGCCGATTGAGGAGTTGGGCCCATAAGCGCGTGCTTAGGTTAGTTAGGGTTTTCCCGCCATGGACCAGGCTCGTCCTCCTTCCCAGGTATTTACGATATTGATATGTTTATCAATAAATAGGCAGTGGCCAGTTGTACCTCCTCTTAAGTGTCACATGTGTTTATTTTAGATATATTGGTCTTTATTTTGGGGAAGGCACTTATAGACCATGCCATGTCAAGTGATAGAGCATTTGCCTGTAATATTTTGGGACTGGGCTTTTGTAAAGAGTTTTTATTTAGTTCACACAAGAAAACAAACAGGTAATAAATCTAAATTAGAACAATTCTACTAACAAAAAGATGGAAGAGGCCTGGTGGTGTCAGATTTTCTTAACTATGTTAGAGCTGCTAGATTAGCACAACTAACTCAGTGGCATTATGTAGTAAATCGCTCATGCTGGGTGGATATAGAACATGATCTATTAACCCAACAATATATTATTATACAACAGTCATTATGGTTTAACTAGCTACTTGCCCATCAAAAATTACGGGAATAAAATTTTAAGCCTGGCAAAGCTGTTTGCCACCAAATGTGAGCACCTTCGGCGCTCATCGCAAGCCCTGCACTGACCGCCTTCTGCGCTCATCGCGAGTCTCTACCATGTCTACTTCCTCCCTTGTGTTTCATTTCCCGTACTCTCTCCTTTGTCTCTCCTTTCCCCCCTCCTCTCCCTCCCTTGTGTTCCCCCTCCCCTGTGTCTTCCCCTCTCTCCTTCCCCTGTGTCTCTTCCCCCCTTCCGTGTCTCTTCACCCCTCTCCATCCGCTGTGTCTCTTTCCCCCCTCTCCCTCCTCTGTGTCTCTTCCCACTCTCTCTCCCCCCTGTGTCTCCCCCCTCCCCTGTGTTATTGCAAGTCTCTACCCTGTCTACTTCATCCCTTGTGTCTCCTTTCCCCCCTCCTCTCCCTCCCTTGTGTCTCCTTTCCCACTCCTCTCCCTCCTTTGTGTCTCCTTCCCCATCTACTGTGCCTCCTTTTCCACCTCTCCCTCTCCTGTGTTTCTCCCACCTCCCTTTCGTCTCTTTCCCCCCTCTCCCTCCTGTCTCTTCCCCCCTCTCCCTTCCCTGTGTCTCTTCCCCCCGTTTCTTTTCCCCCTCTCCCTCCCCTGTGTCTGTCCCCCCTACCCTGTGTCTCTTCCCCCTCTTTCCCTTCCCTGTGTCTTCCCCCCTCCCCTTTGTCTCTTTCGCCCCTCTCCCTTCCCTGTGTCTCTTCCCCCACTCCATCCCCTGTGTCTCTTCATCCTCCCTTGTGTCTCTTCCCCCCTCTCCCTCCACTGTGTTTTTTTTCAACCCTTGCCTCCCATATCTCTTTTCTCCCCTCTCTCCTTCCCCTGTGTCGATTCCCCCTTTCCCTGTGTCTCTTCCCACCCCTTTCTCTCCCCTGTGTCTCTCCCCCCTTCACTGTGTCTCTTCTTCCACCTCCCTCTCCAGTGTCTATTTCCCCCTCTCCCTCCCCTATGTATCTCCCCCCCTCTCCCCTGTGTCTCCCCCCCCTGCCTCCCCTGTGTCTGTTCCCCCCACCCCTGTGTCATCGCAAGTCTCTACCCTGTTTACTTCATCCCTTGTGTCTCATTTCTCCCCTCCTCTCCCTACCTTGTGTCTCCTTTCCCCCTCCTTTCCCTACCTTGTGTCTCCTTTCCCCCTCCTCTCCCTCCTTTGTGTCTCCATTCCCCCTCTCCTGTGCCTCCTTTTCCCCCTCTCCCTCCCCTGTGTTTCTCCCATTTCCCTCCCATCTCTTTCCCCCCTATCCCTCCTGTCTCTTCCCCCTCTCTCTCCCCTGTATCTCTTTCCTCCCCCATGTGTCTATCCCCCCTCTCCCTCCCCTGTGTCTCCTCCCCCTCCCCTGTGTCTCTCCCCCATACCCTGTTTCTTGTGTCCCCCTCTCTGTCCACTGTGTCTCTTTTCAGCCCTCACCCTCCCATATCTCTCTTTCCCCCTCTCTCTCTCTCCTGTGTCTTTCTCCCCTGCGTCTCTTTCCCCCCTCTCCCTTCCCTGTGTCTCCCCATCCATCCCCTGTGCCCCCCCTTACTCCACTGTGTCACTTTCCCCCTCTCCCTCCCCTGTGTCTCTTCCCCTCCTTCCCCCTTATCCCTTATCCTCCTCTTCCCTTTCCCCTTATCCTCCTCCCTCCTTCCCATCCTCCTCCCTCCTTCCCCTCATCCTCCCCCACTTATTCTCCTCCTCCCTTTCCCCCACTCCAATTATCTCCCTATCCCCTTTTCCCTCTCTTACTGTGATGCGATGAGCTCCTTCTGCTCTCTCCCCTGCAGCGCGTCTTCTGGCTGTGTCCGACTGGCATATGCTACTGGCATGACATGCATATGACGTCACGTCATTAGCATATGTCGGTCGGACACAGCCAGAAGACGCGATGCAGGGGAGAGAGCAGCAGGAGCTCATTGCGTAAGAGAGGGGAAAGAAGATAGGGAGGTAATTGGAGGGAGAGGGGAAGGGGGGAGGGAGGAAGGGGTTAAGGGGGGAGGAGGGGGATAAGGGGGAGGAGGAGGATAAGGGGGAAGGAGGGAGGAAACACAGTGGGCCTCACAATCAGCGCCTCGGGCGCTCATTGCAGCTGGAGGTGATGCAAACCCACGTTGTTACGGCCCGTAATCGCTCGCCTCTCTTTGCGACGCTCGTAGTTGCGTTCCTACGGGCCACAAATCGTGACCAATGGCTCAAATATCCACAACTATAATATGTGATTCAATCACCTGTACTAAAGATAATTTTAATCATAGTCTTCTGAAGTCCATCAAGCTGTGGAAAAGCATTTATGCAAAACAAGGATTATTGCACCTCACTCCTATGTGTGACACATATGCAGAATCCAGATACTCCACCACACAAAAGTTCAAATGGTAGATTTTTAACAACCTAACAAACACTGCCATATTGTGTGCTCAATAAAGAAAGTTTTTACATCCCAGATTGTTGATGGTTTAAAAATAAACTCTACAACAATGGTCTCAAACCCCCATATGAAAGGTTTTGCCTATAAATAAAGGCTCTGGTACCATCTTATTCCTTTATAATTATTTACACAATTTGAATATTACTTTAAAAACCAAACAATTTCATAAAATCATAGATTCAGCAATCACCTTCTCCTTTAACATTTATATATGTGAGAATCCCCAAATCTATTAATCTATTAATCTTTCATGTTAAAAGCAAAATCTGGTTTATTTGCTACGAGAATGCAGTTAGCAGACCTGCCTGAAACCTAAACAGAGTGCTGGGGTCTCTGGATTCTTGATATGTCCCATAAATAATTGAATTCAATGCCACCTTATGACTGCACCAGTACACTTCTACTGTACTTTCATCTTCCTCTTTACTCCCCAACATGCACATTTATTTATCTTCTCTTCTTGTTGGTCAAGACAATGCTAAGTGCCATACAGCTAATGATACTGTGTTTACATTAAACCTATCAATGATTAGCTCCATCATCGTACAATAAAAATGTTTTTAAAAAATTGCATATCTGGTAGTTCCCTGTCCATATATTGTTGGACTCAAGATTGTAGAATCTTAAGCATTACCTTGCTGGCATGTGAAATGAGTGCAATTGTTCGATAATTGGAGAAATCTTTGGCACTAACTTTTTTGGGATTGGGATGTAGACTGACCTTTTCCAGTCTATTGGCCATTGTTGAGTTTTCCAAAATGTGTTGGCATAAGGCAAGTAACACTTTCACAGCATCATCTTGTAGAATTTTTAATAGTTCAATTGGGATTCCATCACCTCCTGCAGACTTATTATTAGCAAGACATCCTAGGGCCCATCTCATTTTCTCTCCAAGATGTCTGGCTCCATCTCATGTGAAAAAGTATTGAAATCATCACTTTTGTTAAGATCCTTCCTGTATAGATCTCCAATGTATTCCTGCCATCTCTTCTTTATCTGATCTTCTTCTGTTATGCCCCTACCATTTTTGTCTTTTATAACGCCCACTTTGGCATTAAAGGTGCCTTTGAGATCTCTTGAGTTACAGATTCTGTTATCTTCTTCAATCTCTTTACATCTCTCATTTTGGAATGTCTTCTGCATTCAGTTGGACACATATTTTCCTATCTCACTACCTTTCTCTTTCCCTCTTTCCTGGGCTACTTTCAAAGCCTCATCAGACAGCCAGTTTGCCTTCTTACTTTTCTTTCTTTTAGGGATAATCTTTGTTGCTGTTTCCTGGATAATGTTGCAAACTTTGGTCCAAAGTTCTTCAGGCATTCTATCTTTCGTATCTTGTTCCTTAAATGTATTATTTACTTCCACTGCATATTGACAAGCAACAATATTTATTTTGTATCTACTTGTTCTGATGATTTTCCCTCTTTTCTTCAGTTTAATTCTGAACTATGCAATAAGAAGTTCATGGTCTGAGCTGCAGTCAGCTCCAGGTCTTGCTTTTTTCTCATTGTATAGAGCTCCTCCGTCTTTGGCTGCAAAGTATATAGTAAATCTGATTTCTATGTTGTCAATCTGGTAACATCCATTTGTAGAGTCATCTCGGAGGCTGTTGGAAGAGGATGTTTGCTATGACAGGAGCATTATCTTGATAGAATTCTACTAATCTCCGACCTGCTTCATTTTGTACTCCAAGGCCAAATTTACCAGTTATTCCAGGTGTCTTTTGATTCCCTACTTTAGCATTCCAATCTCTTATGATGATAGTAATATCTTTTCTTGGTGTTATATCTACGATGTGTTGAATGTCTTCGTAGAACTGGCCAACTTCAGCCTTTTCAGCATCCGTGGTTGGAGCATAGACTTGGATCACTGGGATTTTAAATGGCTTGCCTTGTATTCAAATTTAAATCATTCTGTCACTTATTGGGTTGTAACTGAGCACTGCTTTGGCCACCCTTTTACTTTTACTTTATTATTTTTTTATTTTGTTTATTGACATTTTTTGTATATGTGCTGCTTTGTTTTTATAATATAGTTACATAGTAATTAAGGTTGAAAAAAGACTTTCAGTCCATCAAGTTCAACCTGTTAAGATCTTCTCTGATCTGCAGTATGCGGATTAGTTATTAATTAATTTGTTGTTTAATAATTATTAATAGTATAGTATTGGAGGATGAATAAAGAGTTAGTCCATCAAGTTCAACCTTTTTAGATCTCTATTGATCTTTTTAATGTGGACTATTTATTATTAATTGTTAATTGATCCAGAGGAAGGCAAACAAAAAAAAAAACATTGAAACTTTGCCAATTGTCTCATAAGGGGGAAAAGAAAGCAAAATTCCTTCCTGACCCCAGAAACTGGCGGTCAAATTTCTTCCTGGATCAATATTCCTTCGCTAGTTATATAGGATAGCCTTGAATGCCCTCTTTATTCAAAAATATATCTAACCCCTTTTTGAAGTTGTCTATCGAATTCGCTGTTACCACCTCCTTTGGTAGAGAATTCCACAGTTTAACCACCCAAACTGGGAAGAACCCTTTTCTTTGTTTAAGGTGAAATCTTTTTTCCTCTAACCTCAAAGGGTGTCCTCTTGTCAGTTGAAAATCTCTTGCTACAGAAAGTTCACTTGACAAAGCCTTATATTGACCCTGGATGTATTTAAATAAGGTAATCATATCCCCTCGTAGTCGCCTTTTTTCTAGCGAAAATAAGTTTAGTTTGGTTAGTCTTTCTTCATAACTTAGCCCCTCCATTCCCATTATTAGTTTTGTAGCCCTTTTCTGTAATTTCCAGCTCTAAAATGTCCTTTTTATGAAGTGGTGCCCAAAATTGTACTCCATATTCCAAATGAGTGCATACTAGGGATTTGTATTGTGGCAGAATTATATTTGCTTCCCTTGCTTCATTACCCTTCCTAATACATGCTAATATTTTACTTGCCTTTGCAGCTGCTGCTTGGCTTTGAGCACTGTTACCTAGGTGGTTGTCCACTAGTACTCCCAAATCCCTTTTAATATCTGGTACCCCTAGATTTGCTCCATTAAGATTATAGATTGCATGGTTATTTTTCCTTCCCAAATGCATAACCTTGCATTCTTTGTATTAAATCTCATCTGCCATTTAGCCGCCTATTTCTCTAATTTATGCAAATCCCTTTGTAAGGAAAGTACATCATCATCTGATTTTATTACCTTGCACAACTTAGTGTCATCAGCAAAAATGGAGACACTACTTTTGAGTCCTACTTCTAAGTCATTAATAAATATGTTAAAAAGGAGAGGACCTAATACTGAACCTTGAGGAATCCCACTTATCACATTAGACCAATCGGAGTATGTTCCATTTACAACAACCCTTTGCTTCCTGTCTTTTAGCCAGCTCTCGATCCATGAGCAGATATTTACTGCAATTCCTGTATCCCTTAATTTGCTCACTAGTCTTCCATGTGGCACTGTATCAAATGCCTTTGAAAAATCTAAAAAGACTACATCCACTGAGTTGCCCTGATCCAAGTTCCTACTAACCTCCTCATAAAAACTTATTAGATTGGTCTGACACGACCTATCCTTCATAAATCCGTGTTGACTGCTACCCATGATCTTGTTCAAATAGACATATTCTTGTATTCTGTCACTTATTAACCCTTCTAAAAGCTTCCCAACTACAGATGTGAGGCTCACTGGTCTATAATTCCCCGGATTTGCTCTAGGTTATGAATTTTTTTAAATACCCATATATACTCGAGTATAAGCCGACCCGAGTATAAGCTGAGGCACCTATTTTACCACAAAACACTGGGAAAACTTAGTGACTCCAGTATAAGCCGAGGGTGGGAAATGTGCTGCCCCCTAGGTCCCTCTTGTGCCCTCTGTGTCCCCCTCTTTTGTGCCCTCTGTGCCCCTTTTTTGTGTCCCCCCTCTCTCTCCCCTGTGTCTCTTCCCCTCCTCTCCCTCCCCTGTGTCTCTTCCCCCCTCTCCCTTCCGTGTGTCTCTTTCCCCCCTCTCTCTCATGTCTCTTTCCCTCCCCCTGCCTTATCACCCTCCTCAATCCCCCTCCTCATCCTCCCTCCTCGTCTTCTCTCCTCAACCCCCCTCCTCATCCTCTCTCCTCAACCCCCCTCCTCATCCTCTCTCCTCAACCCCCCTCCTCATCCTCCCTCCTCATCCTCCCTCCTCATCCTCTCTCCTCAACCCCCCTCCTCATCCTCTCTCCTCAACCCCCTCCTCATCCTCTCTCCTCAACCCCCCTCCTCATCCTCCCTACTCATCCTCTCTCCTCATCCTCTCTCCTATACCCCCCTCCTCAACCCCCCTCCTCAACCCCCTCCTCAACCCCCCTCCTCATCCTCCCTCCTCATCGCCCCTCCTCAACCCCCCTCCTCATCCTCAATCCCCCTCCTCATCCTCAACCCCCTCCTCAACCTCCCTCCTCAACCACCATCCTCATCCTCAACCCCCCTCCTCAACCTTTCTCCTCAACCTTTCTCCTCAAACCCCCTCCTCAGCCCTCATCCTCCCTCCTCAACCCCTCTCCACAACCCCCCTCCCCACCCTCTCTCCTCAAACCCCCTCCTTAACCCCCCTTCTAATTCTCACTCCTCATCCCCCTCCTCTACCCCCCTCCTCAACCCCCTACACATCCTCAACCCCCCTCCTCATCCTCAACACCCCTCTTCATCCTCAACCCCCCTCCTAAAGCCCCTCTCTCTTCAACCCCCCTCCTCATCCTCAACCCCCCTCCTCAACTTCCCTCCTCACCCCCTCCTCATCCTCAACACCCCTCCTCAACCTCTCTCCTCAACCCCTCTCCTCATCCCCCCTCATCCTCCCTCCTCATCCCCCCTCCTCAACCACCCTCTTCATCCTCAAACCCCCTCTTCATCATCAACCCCCCTCATCCTCCCTCCTCATCCCCCCTCCTCAACCACCCTCTTCATCCTCAACCCACCTCCTCATCCTCAACTCCCCTCTGCATCCTCAACCCCCCTCTTCATCCTCAACACCCCTCCAACAACCCCTCCTCAACCTCACTTACCTTCCATCAGCAGCTGGTCCTCCGCTCCTCCTCGCTCCTTCCGGCTGCATCGGGACTCGGCCAATGCTAATAACGTGACACGCATGTGACGTCATGTCATTAGCTTATGCCGGGTCCCGACGCAGCTGGAAGGAGTGCAGAGGAGCAGCTGCTGATGGAAGGTAAGCCGAGGGGGCCCTTTTCAGCCTTAAAAAAAGGGCTGAAAAACTTGGCTTATACTCGAGTATATATGGTACCTTATTTTGATTGAGTTGACAGACTGCAAATAAGATTTTCTGACATCTATCATTATACATAATTACATTAATCTGTGGCTGGGTAATTGTTTTTTAGTTGAGAATAAAATGTATGTGTAAATTATTAAGACTTTGGAATAAAAGAGTAAATACCTTTCTGTAGTTAAACATTACATCAGATGGAAAAATCTAAATAATTACAATCATACATCATAACAAATGCTAACATATTGGCTACGTATTTAATATTTTAATATTTAATTAATTTAATACTATCTCTCATTTTTAGAAATACAAATATGAATATATTATTGAACTTTATCTCTGAAGTCTACAAAAGTTTGGAGATAATACTTTAACTTACAATGAGTTATGTTTGTTTTTATAGAACAAAAATGTGAACTGAAAATAAATGTAATCAGAAAGAATCTTATCTTGTGCATTTATATAGGAAATATGTAATATGGCTTCTAGATGAAAAAGGCAAAATATTGTTATCAAGGAATATATTGGAATATAAAATATACTTGCTATATTACAAGAAGAAATAACTGCTTTGTACTTTTACATGAGAAAAATGCATAAGTAAAAATAAGAAGCAAAAGGGCAAACATTTAGTAATTGTTTCTTATTTCAGAAAAAGAAACACCAAGAAATAATGAATTACTTCCCCAGAGCAAGATTTACCCTATGGGCGAAGTAAGTGGCCACCCAGGCTGCCAGCTTACAAAGGTCACCATCAAAATCATAATAAAATTAGTCTTAACACACTTTATATTTGGTTAGATGAATACATAAATCAATAAGCAGTATATATAAATTTATCAAATCTGGATTAACAATTTATTTTAATACAATCTATATTTGGTTAGTTCAATATAGGAGTATATAAACACTGCATATAATCTTATAAAAACTGGTTATAAGTCTGTCTAATAAGAGTCTATTATTTGATTAGTGCGATACAGAAATGATATGCAGAGTGTATACACAATCAGTATGTTTATTCAATACAGTATATACAGTATGATATTAATAATTATCGATATAACCTGTTACTCTATGAGTGCAGTATATAGCAAAATATGGTATAACAATCTACATGGTAGTTAGACTATATAAATATATTTCGAAGAAATATGTATCAAGGGTGGTTATATTGTATATGAGATTGCAAGCTATGTTTCTATGTTGTCAATCTTGTAATATCCATTTGTAGGTATTGGCAGGCTATTATTTGGTTATTGGTCTTATATCAAAATTGATTACATTAAATTTAATTCATCAAATCGGTAAATTCAATCAATAAGGATGTAAAACAGTTTTGTTGATTGTGTGATGCAAGACTATGGGTTATATTCAATTTGAAGCTCGCAGCGGTGCTGGTACAGTCCCAAAGCCTGAGGGCTTGAAATCTGGCAGAGTTACAGTGCGATTAAATTAGACAAACCTGCAACATACGTGGCCGACATCTAAATCTGTAAACCATGCTTCCGCATGTTGCATTTGCGGCCGTGAACATAATCAATTTGTCAAACCTGTTGTTACGGGTTTAGATGGAGCCATTAGTAAAAGAGATCTTCATCATTACATCATTAAAACATGGAGGTTACATTTCAATAACTTACGAGTTTGAAGTCCGAGTTGCGATCGGACCTGCATTACACAAATAATGCAATATGAAATAAACAATAAATGTAATATTCTAGTCAATGCAAGTTCTATTATATGTATTAACATATTGATTGTCAGGTTCGATATAACACCGAAATTAAACAAAAAATTAATTATTTTTCATTGTCGATTTGTGGGCTTGAGAATAATGTGCTATTAATATTAATACTTTACATCAATTTCTCTTTACATTAGCTTTTACAGTGCTACAGACAGGACTTTAACTCCCTTGCGGGTCCTCTCTAGTACTCAGAGGATTTTTGTCCCCATTTGTAGAGATGTCGCGGACAGTTCGCCCGCGGACTATTCGTGGTGATTTTGGCATGTTCGCATTCGCATCGGACGGCGAACACATGCACTTTTGGGTTCGCCCCCAATTCTTTATCATTGAGGAAACTTTGACCCTGCACCTCACAGTCAGCAGACACATTCCAGCCAATCAGCAGCATACACTCCCTTCCAGGGCCAAACAACTTTCCCATCACTATTGTGGCCAGAAAGAGTCCCTGTGGGTTTTGAAATTCGCCTGCCCATTGAAGTCTATGGCGGTTCGCCCGGTTCGCCCGTTCGCAAACATTTGATGGAAGTTCGCGTCCGCTGTTCGCGAACCGAAAATTTGATGTTCGCGATATCACTACCCATTTGCCATTCATGGGTTTAAACACCAGTGCGTCCTTGGGGATTCGTAGCAATCTAATGGTGATTTGCAATTGTATCATTTACAGGCTTGACAAATCAAAGGCTTAGCTGGCACATAGTTCAGATTTTTATTGCCGTAGGGTTTTTAAGCCTGTAACCCACAGATCGTTTGTGGGTAGCTGAAAGGGGCAATTTTAATCTAACTCTTGCAGGCTCCTTTACGGGCTACATTTTCTAAGATCGCAGCAATTTAATGGGGCTCCAAATATGTGGAGTATTGCTGAGTATAGTTTGCTGTATAGATGTCTTTAATAATTGGTTTTGTAACAGAGTGAAATGGTTACATTATTGAATCAAGTCAATCAGACTGTTGTAGGGAATATGGGCACAGATTGAAATATATTTATTAACACCGGAATGCAGGTGCTAATTAGTCTTGGTTCTGTGCCCACTCCCAAAAGGGTAATAGAAGGATTGTGTATATATTGGATTAATTTACCTCCATTACAAATAAGAAAGTTAAACAAGTTTATATATTACCATGTGTAGGATTTCAGGGTAACCCCTGTCTCATTTAAGGATCCCTTCTTAAGTCAGTCTGAAGTAATACCTTTTTGTGTTATTGGTTTGTTAGAAAGAGCTGTAGAGATAGAATAGCATTTTCACATAGACAAATATAGTAAGATATCTTAGAGAAGATATGAAGGGGGCATAGGTTTATGCCAAATAATGTCAGAGGTGTTCATAGCCAGGACTGTCAGGACAGACCAAAAAAAGACAGAACCAGAAAAGACAGGAAAAGACCAGGAAAGACCAAGATCCTTCTCTCTGCTTATTAGAAAAACGATTTCTTCCTCATCATGACGCGGTTGTTTCCACCGATTACAATAGGTTACTCCCTGTTTGTAGGTATAGGTATAATTATAATGTATATGCATAATATGTTGTGTATATCTGTTTCTATCTGCTTGAGAGCACTCTGGTTACAAGTATTAGAATTAATTATTATTAATATATGTGACCCCTGTACCAGATCGTGCCTGCCAAGTATTTTGGCAATAGACTACACCATTGTACTTAATCTTAACACATGCTCTGTAAATGTAATTTAGAACAAGGTGGTATTGAAGTGAGATGCGTGTGTCTCAGAACATGCTATCTTGAGACATTCATAAGGCTTCATCTTGAAGATCTTTATCACCCATGTGAAAATATCTATGACTTGGCCTGGCCAAGTCTTGGTTTTATAAAACATATTTACCAACTTAGAGGTTTATTTCATTTTAACAGGAAAATGTTTTAACTCTTCATATGTTAAAAAGGTATACTATAGGTGTATGTGTATGGTTACAATGGTAACAGCAAAACCAATGGACAACCATATAATGTAAATAATATATAAACATAACCTCTTTCTTTAACCAACAAAATGCACAACAACTTTATTGCTTATATTTGCTTATTTTACTAATATACAGCCAAGTATAATACTAAAATGTTATGATTATAATATCTCTGTAGGACTGGTATAGATACAACCTGACCTAGACCTTGATTCTAGAGAGTTTTTCAAGCAACCTAAGAAGTTGTTCACTTTCAGTGTAATTGTAACTTATGTGAAAGGTAATATCTAAGGCCTCACACTGGGCTCCAAATGGGCTGCAATCCTTAATCAATCATTTGCTCCCCAATGGGCTAATGAGCCTGGTGCAAGTAACGTGGAAGTAACTGAAAAGGATCATTGCAGTTCAAAGAAAAATATACTTGCTTGTAAAACATGTACCAACATTACAATATTAGCAGCTGTGTAAGCCATGGACATAAACATATTTGTGAAAATATGAAGTTTTGAAGACTTTGTTTGTGGGTACAGGAATCTGTTTTGTGTTTGTTACATTACATACTGAGAACTGGATGATGTGGGTGTGTGTTTGTAGTAAGATATGGATGGGGAAGGAGGGAACAAGCAGAAGTCCAGAGCCTTTGTTTGACAACTAGATAAGATTAAAATTGACAACACATCTCTCCCCTCACTGGCCCAGAAGAAGGACATTGTTCTTTATATTCCTATGCTGTCTCCCCATGACACACAAAAATGATTAATTGAATTGATAGGAATACTAGATGCTTATACCACATAGGGCACTATTCTATTTTTTCTCCCCAGTCTTCGCCACCTCTCCGTGACCTCATGGACCTTAACACACCAGGATATATTTATGTCCATAGTCATGCTAATCTTGGTATTCATGGGAGAGATACCGGAGTGGGTTGTCAGTACCTTCTCCAGTGGGCCACAGCATACAGCTACAGGTATTCCTAGGTGGTCTCCCATCCAGGTATTGGCCAAGGCCATTTCTACTCGGCTTCAGTGTGGTGTGACCTCTTGGTTCCCTGCCTGGAATTGAACCCAGTTCGCAGTGTTGAAAGCACCAAATTCCTAACCACTGGACCACCAGGGAACCTGTTTAGATGTATTCTATCCAGCTCATAAATTCTGACCCCATGGTCATAATCGTAAACCCTGCCTTTTTAAGTCTTATTTCAGGAGGTGTGATCATATGATCTGACAATATTTAAACAAGCCCGTTATTTACTTCTTATGCACAGCCAATAGTAAATGAACCCATCATCATGTCATCAGTAAAACATGGAAGCTACACATAATCTGCAATCGGAGGCTAAAAATTAATTAGTACAAATAAGTAATATTTGCCGATCGCGCTCGCAATGAAGCAATCTAGCACACTACAAAATGCATTAGACCATTGGTTTTAGTCCATGTAGATTGCATGATATGTATTAACCCCTTAAGTCCCAGGATCGATATTACTCAGAAATAACATTTAGAAATAATATTTTTTTAAATGAATATTTGTGGGTTTGTGCAATTAATTCTAATGTATTTCCATGACTTCCTGTACAGTATTCTGTGTTTAATTGCTGTTACAGCTTTAATAAGTGTTTGCAAAAATGCCTTGTGAGTCCTATTTAGTACTCATAATATCTTTGACAGAAATGTGATACTTTTTTCAAATGTGGGTTAGACTTTTTTTGCACACTAGCGCCATGGGTCTAATAGAATTCTGATTTTGTGTCATTTTAATTAATTAGAGCTTGTAATATTTGAGCTATGCTAAAATCAATGGAGTTCTAAGGCCGGTTTTGCAGATTTGGCTAGCCCTTAGTGATTGTGGGCGGTTAACTCGTATTTGGAATGCAAGTAGATAATAGAATATGCAGCAATTTTCAGAGTGGTTTTTAAGTGCGTATACATTTATGAATTGGGCAATAGAATAGATGTCATAGTTACTTGTAACCAAATACTTATGTGCAAGGTTGCCCATTAAAATATTTTGGTGAATATTGAAACATAAGTATTCCAAAGTTGGTACAAGAAATTTTGCTGTTCTTTAAACACAGTGAAATTGTGTTATATATTTAATGGTAGGAGGCTAAATGGATTAAACGTAGACGTCTTTTTTACTATATTTCGCAATAAAATATGTTTTATCCTTAATACTATCAGATTTAGTATACATTAACTTAGAACATACATTTAGGCACTCCTTTATTTTCTTTGGATAAAACAATCTAATATTCATTCATTCGTTGGCACCTGAAATTAATGTGTATGTATAAAAATTGTAAATACAGTATGGTGTACATATATGTAGAAATGTATTTACTTATGATGATGTTTGTGTAGGAGAATCAATCTGACCCTCTCACTACTGAGGCTGCATCTACTGAGAACCCCTCATCCTTTGTTAACATACAGAGGACTGGCATGAGGATTTGTAGTATGCAGCTATTGGTAGCTCCCTGTTTCACCTTAACTGTGTTACCCATTTTAAGCCCTGGAGCTGCAGCAGATACTTCCCTGATCAACTACAGTATTAGCTCTATACAAGGAGTTTGTGGTCCCCCCCGTGATGCCTGTTCATGGGCCCACTTTACTTGGTCTGTGCTCCTGTGTCTCCAGACAATTATTGCTGAGTTTCATATGTTGTCCTGTTCCTGTTTAGCAGACTGTACCTCTGCACACTGTTCCTATTTCTTGTTATTGTCTGTAGAGCTCCTGGTCTGTTATAAGACTATTCACTGTAATAATTCCTGAGGCCATTTACTGCTATCTGTGGATTTCATTAGTCTGAATCTATGGCCATGTGCGTTTTTGTTCAATTCCTACATCAGCCATATGGGTTTATTTCCTGGCTGTTGCATCCCAGCAACCCAATAGTCTGGAAGTAAAATAGCAAGAGAACACCCATAGAAAACCCATAGATTGCTCCTGTGCTGCTAGTGTAGTCGCTTTGAACTGTGCATATCCAGTTTGGGTATCTAAAGATAGCTTCACTGGAGAACAACTTGACCAACAGCCACCCGCACTCCCCTGACATGTATGACTGCCTGTATAGAAAACAGATTGGGTTCCCTCTTACTTAACCTCAAAGGTAAATTGTAGTCCTCATGACTATACGGTGAAAGGGTAGGAGCCAACAAATGGTGACATTGACAACTGCAACTTCTGACTCACCAATTCATGAAGAAGCTCATGGTTAGGACCAGTCAATCCCAATGGTTTTCACATAAGATGAGCAATCAAGCAGAGATAGCATTTAATTCCTAGTCCTATGGCTAGCCATCAATCAAACGAGGTTGAAGCTCCTTCACTTCTTCTTGAATTACTTTCTAGCCTAAAAAACATCCCCCGAACACCACTTTCAGTTTCTTTCCTGTCGATACCTTTTTCCAGAAATCATAGCTCCTTACTTCTCTTCATTAACAGACAAGATTAGTCCCCTAATAACCCACCTGTTACAATCCACAGTGTTTAAACATGAGATTAAGATTAAACAAGCATTTCCAAATGCTTTTAAGAAAGACATAAAAGTACCTATTGAAAGAAAATTGTAGGAACTAATATAAAGGCTGAGAAAAAATTGCTGGAGTAGAAAGAATAAAGCAAATGATAGCTAGCAAGGATGATAGCTTTAGTGTTTGTTAGTGATAACATTAAAGAATGGTTCAGATAATGAATGGGACCAAGCAAAAGCTACAATGTTTGGCTTTAAAAATCTCTTAAGTTAAAGGGGCCAAAGTTCAAAGAGCCATACAGAAAAAAACAAGCTAACATAGTGATGAAATAATGCTTGTTAGAGCTCTTTTTTGAATATACAATAGTAATGGGATCACTCTTGAAATGTTTAAAGCCAATTTTTCATTTAATCTCTTACAAGTCTCATGATTCATGGACATTCATAGTCATAATTGCGTTACAATGTCATTATTATACACCATGGAGGACTGTACACAGAGGTCTAGTATTGAAAAGATGTTTAGTGCACAAACAATTGCATGCACTGTAATGATGCTAGGCTGTAAAGGATATGCTGTGGAGAGAGCTTCCACTGTATAATGCATGTCTTAAATGTTAGTTCAAAGAGAAACTCTGAATACAGGCTATTTGTCAGATCCAAGTTCTGTCATGCTTAGTTGGCTTCTCTATTTTCTCCAAAATGGAGGGTTTAGTAGTACCCAGTCTAATTGCTGTGGGTCTCTCAAGATCAATGCCATTTTATAGATGGGTTAGAATATACTATCTTTCTTTTTGTTATTGGTGTATTTCAACAAAGTATTATCTGATTGTATTAAGATTTTCCTATATCAGTAAAATATCATAACATGGAAAGATACTGAATGTATTTTTTAATTTATCTGTATGCTTGAATCTGACCAACATTATCAAATGTGTATAGATAAAAACCTAACCAAAGCAAAAGTGGCCATTTTCTATAATTTCACCTGAAACTGCAGCTGTTGAATGGTGCAGACTATAGACTGACTGTAAAATAAATACAAATTATAGGTCCACTGTAGATTGGGAAAAAGAATCATATGTTTGTGAAATGTGTATCTTTCAGAAGTACTGCTTCTTTGGAGATTGATTAGGATTATTCTTCTGATCTTCTGAAAACCAGAGAAAGCAGAGTGAGCAATATGGTGTTTGGAAGAGAATGGAAATGTGTTAGTTAAAGGCTATAAACACAGGATATGCCAATAGTAGGGGCAGGTTACAAAGAATTACAGAGGTACACAACTTTATCCAGGGATACCAACAAAGTAAGTAGTTAGAATAACAGCTATAATATGATAATTAATAATCAATAAATGTAGCAGAAGTCTTCAGTTTTCAATACCTTAGCTGTGGAAATGGAGCAGTGGGCTCAGGAAACCAGAGAGACAGACCAGGAAGGTAAAGTGAGCAATATGGTGTCTGGAAGAGAATGGGAACTTCCCACTCATCAGAAGATTTATGACGTTAACATTTCCTACTGGCTCATAGGGCTCTGTCTCATCCATAAAGTTTGGTTTGGCTACTCCCGGCACAGAAATCTGTTGCGTCTAAGGCAGGATTTATGGCTGTACACTGAGTGCTCTAAACTGGGGAGTAAAACATTTACATTAGTGTAAAAGTTAGGGAATAAAGCTTCTGCAGCCAATTTTCTGCAGTGCCCTAACTTAGAGCACCTGATTTACATAGTAAGTTTGAGGAATGCAGTAAAACATTTGCAGGAGCTTTTTTCCCTAACTTCTTACTCTTGCTCTGTTGCCACATCTGATATCTTTGCAGGAAACAGCCAAACCAAGCTTTACGGATGAGACGGCCCTAGGAGCCAATTGGAAATGTGAACATCATAAATATTATAATGAGTGGGATGTGCAGTTACAACTGCCCGTAACTAGCTACATCAAGGAAACAAAGATATATATATATATATATATATATATATATATATATATATATATATATATATATATATATATTAAGTAATTGTTATTTATCACATATAATAGTTTTGGATATACGGGCCGGTGGTCATGCTTTGCAAGCCTCTCAAAGCGAGGCGAGCCGTTGACAGCTGCCAAAGGCACTCATTGCACTGCAAGACTCGCGAAGCGAGGTAAGCAGTTGAAGCACCCAGGACTTAGGCTGCAATGAGCGCCAAAGGCGCTCATCGTGAAGCCAGTAGGAGTTTGCACACGAACAGTTGCAATGACTTATCGACAGTCACAAAATTACGGGCCGTATAACTTAAGACCCAAAGCAGGTAGATGGACTGCGGGGCTCGCAAAAATATGACTAACAACCCGAACCACCAAAATGAAAATACCTGCAAAAACACACAGATATGCCTTTAATTAACTCACACACTTACACACAGCACAGGAGAGAGCCAGTGAGCCTGTAAGTGAGGTTGCAAGTTAATTTGAGGCATATTTTGCGTTTTTTCACAAACGAAAATCACCTAAGCGCAAAGCGAGGCGAGCCATTAATGCATAGCACTTAGCCAAGGGCATCGCCTGCAAGCCTTGAGTAGCGAGGCGAGCTGTTAAGGCAATTAAACCTGCAGCACAAAGGCAATGAGCGCCTCGCGAAGCGGGGCCAAGCACTGAAGGCAATGAAGCACGCAGGACATAAAACACTTACTAAACGCGCATTTGCATTAACCTACAAATACTTGACAAACGCAGGACTTTGAAAAAAAATAATATGAGGTGCGGGACTTTTAAAAAAAAAATACGAGATAGCAAAAATACAAGGTTAACGGATAAACGCGAAAATCCAAAAAACACAAAGAAAATAAAAATAAATACAACAAAAACATCACCAACAGCAGGATGTCTGGGAGGGAGGTGGAACGCGAATTTAAGGTGATTTTGATGACTTTCACCACACAAAAATCGCCTAAGCAAGAAAAAGAATGGCCGCCGAAAAAAATTTAAACGAGGCTACACTACCCCGGACCGCTCAAAACACTGCCAAACACATAGAACTTTCACACAGGAATGAACAAACAACAAAATATACTATTACAAATTACGGTAAAATGCTTGCGAGCCACGTAACATATTAATAACATTATGAATTTACAATGACGCTTTACACAACTACACCAACAAATTTACCTTACGCACACAACAAATTTCTAATGCACAGTTAAGACATTCATTACACTTTAGCATCAGAGCACCAACACGCAAACTGTACATTGTATGCTGATGGAAATATAAACAGATTGTTAGTTTTTCAGGCTCTTGATTTCTGGATATATTAATTACAAAGTAAAGTATATTAATTTTTTAAAGAAATAATTAATTCATTATTGATTAAGTAAATATAGATAAATATATATCTCTCTTTATAATGAGTGACGAAGGTGCTCAGAGGAGCAAAAATAGACGAGACGAGAGGCTCGCCATGAGCGCCGAAGGTCCTCAGAGTACAAAAAAGGTTTACAGTGTGTGTCAAACAGCATTCTCATTGCTTCAAATTTTATTGACCCATCATTTTTTATGGGAAAGTCGCTAGTATATATATATATATATATATATATATATATATATATATATATATTAATTTTAAACATGATGCCATTTAAGACATTGTAAGCTCTAATAGTTTAATTTTTATTATTTATTCATTTAATAATTTACGATTTGCATAAAATAAAACATTTTAAAAAGTGCTAATTTTTATATTTTGCCAGATGCCATTTCACATATTATAAGCTGCATATATTTGTTTATGCTAATACATGTAATTGTTAGAAAAAATATATATAATCAACATTTCAATCTGTTCTTACACTTTATAGGTCTCTGTAACATTGACAGTGACAGAAAATTGGCCTGACTGACAGAACAAATCAACTTTGAAGGAAGAGGAACAGTATTTATTTAAGTACATTACTTAGATTTAAATACATTATTTATATATGATATTTTGAAATAGTAAATTGTATTTAATATGCTTCACAAATTTGACAAGCTAATGTTAATTTTTTGGGACTTTCATTGTAAAAAAAAATAAAAAAATACTCAAGATTATTAAGTTAACTAGCAAATTGTCATAAAATTGTAAGGCAGATAATGCTGTTAGCAACACAATGTAAGTCTTTTGGTCCTCTGAGTAACTTTGGGGCTCATTGCAAGCCTCGCGCTGAGCGCCTTCAACACTCATCGAGTGGCTTGCAATGAGCGCCTTTGGTGCTCATTGCGAGCCTCTCCCCTCATGTACTTTTGATCATCTGAGCACCTTTGGTTAGGGGTTGTGTAGCCTCGTTTTCGTTTATTTCTTCCACCATTTTTTTTGTCGCTTAGGCAATTTTGGAGTGCTGTGTGTGATGTTTTTTTTTATTATTTTTATTTTATTTGTGTTTTTGTTGGTTTTGGATGTGCTCGGTTCGGCCGTTAATTTAGTATTTTTTCAACCTCTGTTTTTTTTTTCTAAGTCCTGCGGCTTTGATAATGTTACTGTGCCTAAATTTAAAAATGCATTCTAAACTGTCTCTATTTGTGCTGTGTAGTAAATGTAAAGGTTAAATAAAAACACTAAAAAAGCAACTATGTATTACAACTGAAAATATTATTTTACACTTTGCAGGTGTTTGCCAGTGACACTTTGGGGACACAGACTTGCTGCGCTGCATCAATTGGAACATATTTAGTTCAACAGAACAGGTAACTACTGACATTAGGATTTACAAAAATTACTGTTAGAAATGTGGTTGAGTGTGTACCAGAAATAATTATTACTCAGAATATGCTGCACATTTCTATAATTACAGATTGTAGCAATGAGAAAAATAACAATTCTAAATTAGCCTCTATTAAATTAATTCTTCAAAAAAATATATATATATATATTTATGGAGGTGGAAACATTCACAACATTTGAAATTTAACTGCCACAGCTTAGTACATTAAAAAGAACGCTACGCTTGACAGAATTATTAATTCATATGACAATGAATGCTTGAGTTAATGTGTCGGAGGAGGAGAAAAGGAAAAAAAATACGCCAAGAAGAGCGTGAATGAAATGCCCAGAAAAGACCAACTGCTGGCAGGAAAAGCCTGTGTAAGACCAAACATATTGAACAACAAACATATGAACAAGATGACAATGATAGTAATGTGGAGATAGATTGTAATGTTGATGTTCATTCACACGATAGTCCATTATTAAGAGCTCTCACAGTAAAGACTCACAATTGTGGCATGTTAAATGTGCTTTGTCAGTTTTGTGGAACTTATCATTTTGAGAAGGAAACCCCAAGAGACGGTAAGTTCATTAGTTGCTGTCAAAAGGAAAAAGTAAGACTTCCAGTAAGACAAGATTTCCCAAAATATTTACAAAGCATAATGAGTGACCCTACTTTTCCAAATTACAAAAAATGTAAACATAATATATGCTCTTATAATAGTGCCATTTCTTTTGCATCAATGGGTGCAACATTAGCTGGTAATGTGCCTGGACATGGCCCTTACTGCTTTAAGGTTGAAGGCCAAATTTAACACTTACACTTCACATTTACACCTGGAAGAAGGAGAGCAAAGAAAATTTGCTCAACTTTATGTACTAGATACAAACCAAGCTGTTGAACAACATATGCAGCTTCCTGAAAATGCAAAATGCTTAGCAACTGTTTTCCATGAGCTTGATAAGATAATGGAAAAAAAATCCATACATCCAAGCTTATAAAAACTGTCAGAAGTTGAAGAACAACAACGCATTCATGCTGAGCAAAATCAATTGACCATGCCAAAAGTTAATATGGTTCTTAAAAGAGACCAACTTACTGATAAACAACGTTACAACTTACCCACAGCTAATGAGGTTGCAATGGTTTTCCAAAATGAGGAGGGGGAACCACCTTTTCAGAGGAATATTGGAATATATCCAAGAAATGAAGAGCAACCTTTCATTAACATCAATATATTAAATACCAATATTGATCCAATTACTTGTCCAATTTTGTATCCTAATAGGGAGGCAGCTTGGCAACCAAAATTAAGACTTCCCAGTTATTCAGACTCTAAAGAACATGTCAGAAGTAATATTTTCATGCTTGAATTTAAAGTGGATCAAAATGCCATTAGGGATGAATTTAATCTCATCTTAAGTGCTGGAAAACTGACACAACAATGGATCATTTATTCATACCTGCAAGTAAAATCAAATAATTTAAATTTCAGCAAATATCAACAAAATAAACTATATGTAGAACAGTATTGTGGCCTCATGGATTATGTGGCTAAGGATGTGTTAAACCAAAATCTGGCAGCTGGCAGAGCCATTATTTTACTATCTTCCTTCCAATGATCTCCTCGCCATATGCAAGAAAGATACAATGAAGCTATGGCTATTGTAACTAAATATGAAAACCTGATTTATTTATTACATTTACATGTAATCCCCAATGGCCAGAGATTGTTGAGAATTTGAACCTTCGCCAAAATGCTTCGGATAGACCAGACTTAGTGGCTAGAGTCTTCAAAATAAAATTAACAGCTTTAGTACATGACCACCAGTCATGTATTTGTAAAATGTGTGGCTTATGTTTATACCATTGAATTCCAAAAAAGAGGCCTGCCACATGCACATATTCTTATTATACTTCAAGAAAATTATAAATTGAATACAGCTGAAAGGTGGATTCTGCTATTATTGCTGAACTACCTGATCCACAACAACATTCGAGACTATATGAGATTCTAACACATCGCATGATTCATGGCCCACGTGGAGAGCTCAATCCAAATTAACCATGTATGGAGAATAAAAATGCACAAAAGATTTCCCAAAAGAATTCCGAGATCAAAAATTTGCAAATTGTGACGGCTACCCATTGTATAAAGGAAGACAAGGTCCAAATGCAATTATTTAAGGGAAAAAAGTAGATAACTCTTATGTGGTGACATATAATCCACATCTACTAATGAAGTATAGTGCACACATCAATGTTGAAGCTTGTACTTTCATTAAATCTATTAAATATGTGTACAAATATATTTATAAAGGATATGATGTCATGGTCAAGAGTGGGACAAGTTAGGATCACAATGAGTTATTTCATGATGAACTTCAATCTCATGTAGATGCTTGATATGTCAGTGCGCCAGAAGCAATGTGGCAGCTTCTTAAGTTTGAATTGCATGATCGATCACATGCTGTTTATTGATTAGCTCTACATTTGCCACAACAACAATTAGTTTATTTCCATACCGGCGATGAAGAAACTGCTTTGGCACAAAGTGAACATCGACAAACCACGCTTACTGCTTGTTTTAATTTGAATAGCAAAGACATGGAGGCAAGGGAATACTTATGCAAAGAGATTCCACATCATTATGTTTTCATTAATGGATTATGGAAACCCAGAAAAAAGGGGGGTAATAAAATTATTACCAGAATGTATTCAGTAAGTCCAAGAGACATAGAACGTTTCTGCTTACGTTTACTCCTTTTACATGTTCCTGGTGCACAAAGCTTTGAACACTTGAGGGCTGTAAATGACATTGTTTATGATACATTCCAAAGAGCCACCCAACATAGAAACACACTTGCTGATGATACAGAATGGGAGAGATGTCTGGAAGAAGCAGCATTATGTAAAATGCCATGGCAGATGAGGGACCAGTTTGCATTCATTTGCATATTCTGTCATATTTTGAATGCATTGGCTTTGTGGGAAAAAATTAAAGGAAATATGTATGATGATTTTTTACAGCATTTTAACAAGTCAATAGCAGAATTAAAGCATTAATGGACATTCAACAATGTTTTTCTATGTCATGGCTTAAGTTGTGCTACTTGTACTATACCAGATCCAGGATTTATAGATGACATAAACTTTGAGGAGTATGATGCTGATGTGCAAAAACAAAAGGCTGAAGAACTGATAGCCACTTTAAATAATGATCAAATGCATGCTTTTAAGACAAAACAAAAAGCCATAGATGATGAGTAGATGAAAGACTGTTATTTTTAACTAGATGGTCTCTATAATTTGTTGATGAGTTCAATTAAAGGTAAAGGTGAAATTGCACTTCCCTTTGCAACAACTGGAATTGCAGCACTATTATTAGAAGGTGGCAGAACAGTGCATAGTGGATATAAACTTCCAGTTCCAATTCCAATATCTGTCTCAGATATTAGAATGAAATCATTTCAAAAAAATAATTTATTTTTTTTAAATTAATTTTCATAGATGAGGCCACTATGATGTCATGCCATGCTCTGAAATGAATTGATCATTTGTTGCATGAAATCATGGCTAATGATTTGCCTTTTGGACAAAAAGTGTTATTGTTAGGGGGCGATTTCAGACAAACCTTACCTGTTGTTGTCCATGGAAATAGAACAGACATAGTGGAAACATGTATAAAATCAAGTCCACTATGGAAAGAATTTAGACACCTTAGATTAGAGAAAAACATGAGTTCTGGAAGAAAAAATTAATTGAATGGTTGGCTAATTAAAATTGGGGAAGTAAAAACAGAGCTAATAACATATTAAGCAGATGACACTGTTGAAATACCATCAGAAAGGATTTGCCAAGATTCACTAATATCTGCTATATTCCAAAATAGAATAAGCAATGAGGAAGCAGATGAACTTGCACAGAAAGTAATATTAACATCTAAAAATAAAGATGCATTGAATATAAATAATGACTTCTTAAAATTAATAGATGCACCACAAAAAAATGATTACAGTGCAGATCCTGTTCTAGCTGATGGCAAACAGAGTCAATCGAATTTTAACACAGAATTTATAAATACATTAACTCCCTCTGGAATGCCACCACATATTTTACAACTGACAAAAGGGGCAAATGTTATGTTACTAAGAAATATGAACCCAAAAAAGGTCTTTGAAATGGAACAAGATTAATGGTTCAAGCTTTAAGAGACCATTTTATACATGCAGAAATGATGAATGGTACTCATAAAGGTAAACAAGGTTTTATACCAAGAATAGATTTGGCTCTGAATGACAGTAGCTTGCCTTTTGTACTACAATGACCATTAATAAATCACAAGGTCAGACTTTTAAATCAGTTGGAATCTTTTTAGAGGAACCAGTATTTGCACATGGTCATCTCTATGTAGAATTTTCAAGATGCACAAATCCATCACAAATAAAGGTTTGCATCAAAAAAAGTGAAACACAGGGAGACCTACTACATCATGGTAGAGCATTTACTAAAAATATTGTGTATTATGAGGTGTTGTAACTTAACTACCCAAACAAAACCGTGGTTACATCCCATAGACAAACTTTCATGTGTATTGGGCTCTTTCAAAACATTTGCGAGTGGTGTCTGGTATTCATACATTTTTTATTTGTTTTTTCAACAATGGCACTGCCCTGATTTGCGAGTGATCCATAAAATCTTATTAGCATAGAGGTTGAGTGTCAAAGTGTCAGGGAGGAACTTGCAATTTATTGTCAGTGCAAAACTCAATGGAGATTTATACTTTGCTTTTCATCTGTGTTGTGAAGTTCACTGGTAGAAATGACCCGGAGCAGTGTTTTAGGGATGGGTGATTAGCATAGCTATGTAGTGTTTACACTTCAGTTAGGGCACTCACAATTTCATTTTCTGAAATTTACATGAGGCCCTTAGTTGGGTTTTAAACTTTTTTTATTTAGAGGTTTTAGAATGCTTCTATCTTCATCAGAAATGGCACAATACATAATGAACTGCACCGGTCAGTACTAATTAAAACCGTATGTAAAGGTTGAGTAAAGAAGCGTTGCATTCGCTTTTTTTCGTACAGTTGTGCTTGTTCAGTCATTACTAATGACTAATAAGAAATGGAGGTTGTGAGTTCAAATACCACCAGCTCTTATTTTCCCTTTTATGATAATAATTTTTATTTAGTTTACAGTATCTAACAGAATAAGGAGCAAAAGATAATTATTTGTATTTATCTGTAGAGCTCCAACAGATTACGTAGCACAAGCGGTACAATAAACACATGGATAATATTTGACAAACATTTAAAGACAAGAGGAGATTTTTCTTCAGGTACATTAGTACAGGAGGAGATGAGAAACATTAGATGAGTGGACTGTTTGATTGATATTTGTTTGTAGGGAGAAAGAGGTGTGTGAGCCAGAATAGATAGCCTAGTTAAATGTTAAAGGGACTCTGTCACCCAAAATTCAAGTTTTTACTTATTCTTAAAGAGCATAAAAACTGGGTGTATTTTTTGTTCTTTGTTTTTTTGCTGTTTTTGTATGCAAATGAGCAGCTTACATACTTTAATTGGCTTATTTGATGTGCTAATCAGGATTAAAGTTTGCTTGTCTGTATTTGTAGAGGCCAAAATAAAGAACCCAATGTTATCTGTCAGTTAGACCCCTCTCCCACCCTTATCAAGTACTGTGCGACACACATTAGCATACAGGACCTGCAAAATCAATTCTAAATATTTCATAAATTATTTACTTTAGAGAAAAACTGCTTGCGTAATGTATAATGTACAATGCTCTTTGAAAATTAATCAACTTCCTGGGGGCATGACAGAGTCCTTTTAATAGTGGAATTAAGAAGATAAATAGTGTGCTGCTCTGAATAGATATTTTTCAGAGATTGTTTGAATATGTGAAGATTTTGGGGGTGTAATGGAGTGGGACTGGGAATCCTAAAGAGGGGGAACTGCTTGTGAGGAGTCCTGTAAGCGAGTATGGGAGGGCGTATTGATTTGGTGAGGTGCAAATTATGGGCAGTGTGGTGAGGGTAAATTGGAATATATTTGGAGACAAGAGTAGAGATATATGGAGGCGCAGTGCAGTTTAGGGCTTTCTATGCTTTAAATTGTATTGTTTAGAATAAGAAGCCCAGGTAGGAATTGGCAGAGGAAAGCAGCAGATGATCATCATTAGTTGAGGGGGATAAACCTGCAAGAAGAACCTTTCATGATAGATTGGAGAGGGATTAGACAGTTTAGTGAAAGGCCTATTAAAAGAAGATGATGAGAGCATGGATTAGGATCAATGTAGTATCATGGGTGAGGAACAGAAACAGTTTTGAATATTTGACGCTCTGTGACTATTGTAAAGCATCTGAGTTACTTTGGGAGTGTTTATGGGTTTATGCATATGTAACGGCTACCCCGGTAGTGAGAGGGTACCAGCCGTTGGAGACGTCCTTTTCTTAAGCAAGGTGCTGTGCAGTAATGAAATGCTTATTCCCCTCCACGATATCCCATTGTATAATCCAGGAGTGCTGTAAAATGTGGCAGAGTAACGGTACCATAAATCCCCCCAAAGATCGAGACGATGCTACGTTTTGAAGGGTCAAGTAGAACTCTCTTTTAGTTGAAACAAAAAAAAACATTTTTAAACATTTCACATACACAGTAGGGGCAGTGACTACCTTTGGTCAACCCCTACCCCCATTGTTCATGGTGCCCTCTTGTCTGCTAAAACTCTTTTGTTCTGCTATCTCTTGTGTGTTTTAGCAGATACTATCAAGAGGCAGATGGCAACTTCTGACCAAGTGTATGAGTTGTATGCAATAGTCACATGAACACCAGCCATTCGGTTCTGTTTAACCCCTCCAGCAGTATAGTTGGTTCGGTTCAGGCAAAAAATACAGGCATCATCATAGTTCTGTTACACTGCTCCCCTTTTGTGGAACACTCCGGCAGACCCGGATTGATCTTTTTCGGGTCAACTTGGGGCTGTCCGGTCTGCTGTTAAGGTAAAAGTTCCGTTTGCCTGGACAGTCCATCTGCATTCCCATTGAACCGTCCAGGGCGATACTGGATGGAGAAGTTGTACGGTTGTAGTGCCAGGCTCCATCTTAGTAATCGTCCATTGTCCCCAGCCACTCGGTTCAGCCATACTAGGGGGTTATGGTCCGTGATCAACGTGAATTCCTGCCCGTAGAGGTATGGGGTGAGCTTCTTTAGGGCCCAGACCAGGGCTAGGCATTCCTTTTCCACTGCTGCGTAGCTCACTTCCCTGGGTAATAGTTTTCTACTCAGGTATGCAACAGGGTGTTCCCCTCCATCTTCCCCGACCTGACTCAGCACTGCCCCCAGTCCGTACATGGACGCATCGGTATGGACAACAAATCTTTTGTTAGGGACGGGGGCAGACAAAACTGGTGCGTTGATCAGAGCTTGTTTCAGGGTTTGGAACGCTGTTTCGCAGGCGGGAGACCACAGGACTATCCTAGGTAAATTTTTCTTTGTCAAATCTGTCAGGGGTTTAGCGATGGTGCTGTAGTCAGGGACAAATTTCCTGTAATACCCCGCAGTCCCTAAGAATGCCAGTACTTGGGTCTTGGTGTGGGGTGTGGGCCAATTGGCTACAGCTTCCACTTTAGCAGGTTCTGGTCGCTGTTTCCCACACCCTACCCTGTGCCCCAAGTACTGTACTTCGGCCATTCCAAAGTTACATTTCTCTGGTTTCAGAGTTAGGCCTGCGGCCCTAATCTGATCCAGCACAGCCTCTACATGTCTTAAATGCTCTTCCCAAGTCTCACTATAGACCGCAATGTCATCCAGGTATGCGCATGCGAATTCCTGGAAGCCATCAAGGAGGCGATCCACTAAGCGCTGGAATGTAGCTGGGGCGTTTTTCATACCGAATGGCATGACCTTAAATTGGTACAAGCCAAACGGGGTGACAAACGCCGACTTAGGGATAGCTTCCTTGGCCAAGGGAATCTGCCAGTACCCTTTGCACAGATCGATGGTGGTCAGATAGCGTCCCCTGGCAATACGATCTAATAGTTCATCTACTCTGGGCATGGGGTAGGCGTCTGTCACGGTCCTGTCATTGAGGCGTCGATAATCGACACAAAATCGGGTTGTTCCGTCCTTTTTGGGGACTAGGACAACTGGGGAGGCCCAGGGGCTGTCGGACGGTTCTATGACTCCTAGTCTTAGCATCTCCTGAATCTCCTTTCTCATTTCCTCTTTTACAGCTTCAGGGATTCTATAGGGGGTCTGCCTGAGAGGGGTCTGTCCTGGTGTCTCCACATAATGTGTCGCTAGGGGTGTGTAACCTGGCTCTTGAGAAAATGTCAATCCTTTCTCAGCTAGTAATTTTTGGAGTTGTTCCCTTTCTGTGGGGTTTAACCGCTCCCCTAGCTGCACTGTGTTAAGCAGAGTTTTCGGCTCAGTGTCAGCTAACAAATCTGGGATGGGAAGACTGTCAGGGTCTTCAGTGGCCGGGATACATATGGCCGCTATATCGTCGGGCCTTTCTTGGTATTCCTTTAACAAATTAACATGGAACGACTTCTGGACCCTTTCGTCTTGGCTACTGGCAATTACATAGGTGGTGTCACATACCTGGGCCACTACCTTGTAAGGGCCTTGCCAGGAGGTCTGTAGCTTGTTTCCCTTGACAGGTCTAAGTACCAGAACTTTCTGCCCTACTTGGAACGTTCGCAGTCGGGCACCCCGATCGTACCAGTGTTTCTGACGTCCCTGGGCTGCCTGGAGATGTTCTCGGGCCATTCTGGCTAGGTGCCCCATGCGGTCCCGCATCTCCAGCACATAAGGTACGATAGGAACGCCTTCATGCTCTATCTCTCCCTCCCAGTGCTCTCGGATGAGGTCGAGGGGGCCTCGCACTCGCCGTCCATAGAGCAGCTCGAAGGGAGAAAACCCTGTGGATTCCTGGGGCACCTCTCGATATGCGAACAAGAGGTGCGGCAAGAATCGCTCCCAGTCTCTGTATTCCGCTGTAAAGGTCCGTAGCAATTGTTTTAGGGTACCATTAAAGCGTTCACAGAGACCGTTAGTCTGGGGGTGGTACGGGGAGCTGAGCAGGGTCTTGACACCACAGACCTTCCATAACTGCTGGGTTAGATCTGCGGTGAACTGGGTCCCTCGGTCAGATAGGATTTCCTGAGGGAATCCCACTCTGGTGAATATCCCGACTAAGGCACTGGCGACCGTGTCAGCCTGGATGTTCGTCAGGGCGACAGCCTCTGGGTAGCGGGTAGCATAGTCCACTACTGTAAGAATATATTTCTTACCCGAGGGACTGGGGTTAGGTAGGGGTCCCACTAGGTCGACTGCCACCCTGCTAAACGGTTCCTCGATTACAGGCATGGGTGACAGCCGAGCTTTAGGGTGGTCCCCTCTCTTCCCTACTCTTTGGCATATGTCACAGGTACTGCAGTACCGCCGCACGTCTTTCGAGATCCCAGGCCAGAAAAAGGTCTGTGTGATCCCATAGGCGGTGCGGTTACCTCCTAAGTGCCCTGCCAACGGAATGTCATGTCCTATTCGGAGAAGTTCCAACTGGTATTTTCTGGGTACCACTAGTTGGCGCTTCTGCGAAGGGATACAGCCTCTCCTCCTACCTTGAGTCAACCTGTATAATCTGTCACCCTCCCATACAAACTGCTCCCGCTCATCCCCCCCACTGTTGGCTAATTCCCGATACCTTTGGAGGGTGGGGTCCTGTCTAGTTTCCCTCCCAAACTCCTCTGGGGTGTCCCAAGCTATGGGTCTGTCTACCGTGTTAGGGCTGTGTGTCGGTTTGTGGCTTACCCGGGTCTCCCGTTCTGCTGGAGGATCGTTCTCGATACGGGTCTGTGAGCGGGTGGTCACGGGACAAGCAGCAGCAGTCGTGGGTAGATAAGCTGAAGCCAGAGGGCCAATGTCGTTGCCCAACACGACTTCAGCAGGTAAATTGTCCATGATCCCGACTGTGGTTTTTCCCGACCCGACTCCCCAATCCAAGTGTACCCGGGCAGTGGGTAAGAGAAAAACAGCCCCCCCTGCGACACGGACAGCAACAGTACGGGTAGATACATGCTCCGGTTTCACAAGATGTTTCTGCACCAACGTGATGGTAGCGCCAGTGTCCCTTAGGCCTTGTGCTACCTGTCCATTTACACGCACCTCCTGGCGGTGATGCTGGCGGTTATCTGGGGATGCAGCTTGTATGGGGTTTGCCTCGTACAGGATGCCCAAACACTCCTCAGGGCTCCCTTCGGTTTCCAGGCAGTGAGCAGCAGAAGTACGTGATAAAGGGATCTCTGGGTTATTGGTCGGGCGCCTCCAGTTGTGATTGGCTGATCCCAAGGGGCAATAACGAGCAATATGCCCCGGGTTGCCGCAGCGATGGCACGTCTTTTTGTAAGAATCCCGGGGTTGGTGGTTAGACCCCTGAGGCCGTGGCGGTCCTGGGGGGACTGGGGCCCGAAATTCTGTGCGTGCAGCGGGCATTGAGGTGCGTGGCTCTGCTCTAGAGGTTGGTCGTGTGGACCCTTGGCTCACCTTTCTGGACTCTGCGTATTCGTCCGCTAGCCGTGCTGCCTCGATTAAGTTAGCAGGGCGACGATCTCTCACCCAATCCTGTATGTCTGCTGCCAGATCTTGGAAGAAATGTTCCATCAGGAATAGCTGTAGTACTTCCTCTCCTGTGTTGGCATTGCACCCTCGCACCCAATGTGATGCCACCCTTTGTATCTTGCTGGCCCATTCCATATGGGAGTCTGCAGCCTTCTTTTTAGACTCCCTGAAGCGACGGCGATATGTTTCCGGGGTGACGGCATATCTGGTGAGCAGTGCAGCCTTCACCCGGCGATACTGCGCAATATCTTCCTCAGTAAGCGCCCGAAAAGCCTCATTTGCTTTTCCTGATAGCTTTCCAGCCAAAATAGTGACCCATTGGTCTGGTGGTATTTGGTGTAGTGAGCACTGCCTCTCGAAGTTAGCCAAATATCCATCAATTTCTTCCTCACTTTCCACAAACGCTTTGAAGGCAGTGAAGGGTATTTTCTTTACTGTAGCAGCGGGTGGGGGAGTATGAACTGTATGTGCCAGGGGTTGTCTAGCTCTTGCCAGTTCAAGTTCGTGCCCCCTCCTATTTTGTATCTCCGTTCTCGCTTCCCGGAACAGCTTATCTATTAGCTCCACGGATGTTGCTGGGTACATGGATAATCTCCGCTGAACCAGGTTTGTAATTTCCTCCTCCTCGCTGACAGGGGTAGGTTGGTCCACGACCTCCATGGATCGATCCATCTCGTCCAGCTCCAGTAGGTCAGCTA
Source organism: Discoglossus pictus (assembly GCA_027410445.1). Lineage (NCBI taxonomy): Eukaryota > Metazoa > Chordata > Amphibia > Anura > Alytidae > Discoglossus > Discoglossus pictus. The sequence goes on along the minus strand of CM050164.1, from coordinate 212,881,014 downwards.
TCAGCTCTCTCCGTGGTCGGTTGCTGGCACTCCTTCCTCTGGTTTCCAAGAGATCCTTTAGTGTGGGTCTTTTCAGTTGAGCGTACTGGGATTCCATTCAGCACTTGCGTTGGAGATAAAAAGGACCATCCCACCGCTGCCACCAATGTAACGGCTACCCCGGTAGTGAGAGGGTACCAGCCGTTGGAGACGTCCTTTTCTTAAGCAAGGTGCTGTGCAGTAATGAAATGCTTATTCCCCTCCACGATATCCCATTGTATAATCCAGGAGTGCTGTAAAATGTGGCAGAGTAACGGTACCATAAATCCCCCCAAAGATCGAGACGATGCTACGTTTTGAAGGGTCAAGTAGAACTCTCTTTTAGTTGAAACAAAAAAAACATTTTTAAACATTTCACATACACAGTAGGGGCAGTGACTACCTTTGGTCAACCCCTACCCCCATTGTTCATGGTGCCCTCTTGTCTGCTAAAACTCTTTTGTTCTGCTATCTCTTGTGTGTTTTAGCAGATACTATCAAGAGGCAGATGGCAACTTCTGACCAAGTGTATGAGTTGTATGCAATAGTCACATGAACACCAGCCATTCGGTTCTGTTTAACCCCTCCAGCAGTATAGTTGGTTCGGTTCAGGCAAAAAATACAGGCATCATCATAGTTCTGTTACAGCATAGAGATTTGTTCACAAGATCATGGGTTGTGAAACTAGTGACACGTGGAGAGTGTGAGTGCGACAGGCATAGTAAAAGAAAGTTGGGACATACCTAGGAAGCTTTGTCTCCTTCTGGATAGCTACCTTGTTGTGATGAAGTGGCTTGTGTACCACAGCTATGAACTATACCATATAGGTACACCCAAGATGGACAGGTCATAGCAGAGAGGCGAGATAAATCATGGTCCACTAGAGAAGGAACTGGTAAGCAGCTCCAATATCATTGCCATGAAAGCCTTGTGGATTAGCACACCCAGACATAAGATGTGCTGCTGAGGTCCACAGGGTCATGGAGAGTCGGAATAACTGAATACATGAAGCTTTGTAGAATGTGTATGGTTACAATATTATGTAGCAAAGTAAGAGATGGTGATATGATAGAGGGAATCAAATGTTGGACAGCATAGAGATGTCACAGAGATGGGAGAAAATTAGGTCCATGGGGTGGCCATCACAGTTTGTTGAAGAGTTAGTTCACTGTGAAGGGCCAAAGAAAGAGGTTATAGAGAGAAGTATTGAGTTGGCAAGGCCATCTAGGTTATGTTGTGGTCACCCAGAAAGAGAATGTGAATGGTACACGAGAGGAAAACAGGTAGTCAACGGAGTTTGAGAATGGCCCAGGAGGACAATAGATAAAACCTACACATTTGTGAATTAAATCCTGATGGATTAGACTTCAAAGGAGGAGAGACAAAGGACAGGAGGAATGGCCTGAAAAGTTCAGCTGGGGCAAAGAAGAGTTCCGCACACCACCTCCCTGTCTGTCACCTCTTGGGGTTTGGCTAAAATTCGGACTACTTTAATAGATAGCAACAGGAGAGGCTATGATAATGAAAACAAGGTTCCTCTAATGTCATGACATTAGTTTTTGTTCTTAATACAGTTACACTTATGCCTGTATTTTTTCAGATGTTTTTACTACTTCCAAGCTGTATGTGGTCTCTTTAATGACACTGGTGAAACTCTTGATAAAATCTTTGTTTAATTTATTAGACTGTCTGTATTGATTTTGTGAAGAGTCAACCTATTTGGGGGACAAATATATATTTTTCTTGAAGACACCATAAACGCAAAAGATCAGACTCCTCACGTCTCACTCCTGAGACTGCCCAGAATAATTAATTGCCAGTGTCTCATTGTTTCTCATTGTTGCATTTTAAGATTATATAATTTGTAAGTACAATTTTATCATATTGAACTTGTTGTGACCAACTTCACCATGTTCCGCTCTATGCGTTCCCCTTTTTTGATGTTTAAGTTATGTGAAATATTTTTATCTCTCATTTGGAGTGGACTTTAATTGGTTATTAGCGTCAAGAAAGAGTCCTGTCCTTGGACAGAGCATAAGCTACAATCAATATTTACTATAACTGTTTCCAGAATTTTTACAAAAACACATTTCTTATCTCCTTGAGTGGGTGGATAAGTACTTTTCTTAGTTATCAACTTCTTTGTTGTTTTTTTATATGGTTTGCCATTTTGTATTTGTTTTAAAGCCTAATCAGCCTAATTACTCCCTGAGGTCTCTATGAGCTTATTCTTCTGAACATTATATGGTCTTATCCCAAGGGAGTAATTTATCAGTTATCAGTTAATTCTTTGTAGCGTGATTAGAAAGGCTGATTGGCATGTAATAAATGTAAACTTCAATTTAAGTTTACCATAAGAAAATATTTTTTTAAATAATATTCCATTAATATATTACTTCTTTTTACATCCACCGTGTCCTTTTAACTTAATCAAAGTCAAAGACTGACATAAGAAAAAAAAATCAGCTGCTGCTATTTACTTGAAGACATATCTAGAACAATGCAATCAAGCCCTGAGATTTGTTTGTTTTACGTGCACTTATTAAATGAAATGACACTTCACACTACTATTGTTTACAATTTGTTAATTTGCTTGAATTGGTTGATTTTTGAAGTGTTGCTTTCCTGCTGCCTTATTAAGAAAAACAGCCAAGAATAAGCTATAGTAACTGAGAGAAATGTTCTGCTATTCAAGTCTGAAGAGCACTGAATAGGTTAAAAGTATTTCTGTTTTTTGGAAGTCATCAGATATAGTTTTTGCAACCCTAGTGTCTCCTGTTCTATGATCCTTTCTTCTTCAAACCTCAACTGCACAAAAACTGCTTCACGGAAAACAAAGAACAACATCAACATTGCCTCATGAAAGTTGTCTTGTTAATGCTCGCAGGCCGTTTCCTCATAGCACAGAATTACCCAGAAGCCTCCTGGGAACAAACGAGACAAAGACAAAATCTCGCTTTCTCTGGTTTGCCGTCAGCAAGGTCTGGGGAAATGAATGAACAGTTTGAAGGGAGTGTTACTGGGGTCACACATAGAATGGTCCCAATAAAGAAACTCAACTTTGTTCGCTAGAGATTCCAATTAACTCAGCACTGGACCATAATCCTTTGCAAAGAGGCTTTCAATGTAGAACATCAAACAAGGCTTATTGGCCTGACCTCTATGTTTTTAAATGGGCCAGTATGTAACGATACTTAGTCGCATTTTTACAGCTTGGAGTATTCAATTCCAAGGCCGCATAGTCCTTCAGCTACTAAGTTGATTAAGTAATATCTCAAGTGTTCATTCCAACACTGTGAGGTAGATATACCAAACAGAATGTTTAAGATGGAAAATGTGTCTTTTTTTTTTAATTGCATAAAACAAATCCATGAAGTTCTTTGCCTTTGTAAGCAATTTAACCTAACTGAACTCAGGGAAATGAGACCATAGTATGTTCATTTAAAGCACCACAGTATGATAAAAAAAAATATAGAATGTTCTTTTTGATAAAGAGCATAATTAGATAGGGAAACACTCATAAATCTAGCTTGTATTTAGAAAATAAATGTTTGTGCCTTTTCTGCTTCCTGGAGCGATTCATAATGTTTTTATGAAGGCTGTGATTTTGAGAAGGGTTTTTAAATCTCTGCAGGTGTAATATTTGCAGTTTACCTTGCAAATGTATGCTTTTAAAAATATATGGAGAAGAAAGCAGATATAACAGTTTTGCTTGTTGTCACCCTCCTTGGTCCTCCACCAACTATCCCTCGAAAAGCATCTGATAAAGGATCATGGTAGTGTATGTCATTTTCATATGTTTGTTTGTTGGAAAGAGACTATTAAAATATTATGAAGTTTGAAATAAATAAAAGTTAAAATGTTTTGTTACTTTTTACATTTTCTGTTTTCTCCTCAAGAAGAGCTGTTTTTCTCCACCTTCATTGGGGGTGTTCCCAGCTTTACCTGCGGGCTGAATCTTTATGGAGCCGGATGCCGGCTGGGTCATTACATCACTGGCTCAGCCCCATGACCTAAATACCTCTGCCTCCATGGCCTACACAGACGTAACAGCTGTGTTGTAATCTGCTTGCAATGCCATCATGACAGTGCATGAGCCTTCCCCCCTTTTACTGAGCATGCTCAGTCTGGACCACAGTCTGGCTGGTTCATCTTTTTTTTTTAGTACAACTTCGGCTCATAGCTAGTCAGGTTTCCTGATAAGCACAGATAGGAGGAGATAAGCAGATCAGTTTGAGGAGAAAACTGACACAGTCAAAAGTATGAAAATATATTAACATTTATTTAAAACTGCATACTGATTTTTATAGTCTATGCCCACAAATTCACATGTGAACGTTAGTTGTAAATACACTACAGTGGTCCTTTAATTGTTTATTTACTTACACTACCTTCTCCAAAAATAATGATGTCAGACATTTGGTGAAAATATACCCTGAGGTGCAAATATAACCTGCAGCCTGAAGTGCATGCTTCTTATTTAAATAAATACTGGCTACTTCCTGAATTCACACTTCACCCTCCTTTATACATTATTCTCTGATCACATTCTAAAACATTATGCATAATTTGAAGTGTAGTTATTTTAGTTACATATAGTTACATAGTAATTGAGGTTGAAAAAAATACATTTTGTTCATCAAGTTCAACTTGGCGATCGGATTCCTCCCTGAATCAATACTTCATGTCTAATTAACTAGGATAACCCTGAATGCCCTTTTTATTTAAAAATATATCCATTTCCATTTTACAGTTATCTATCGAATCCTCTGTCATCACCTCCTTTGGTAGAGAATTCCACAGATTAACCACCCTTACTGTGAAGAACCATTTTCTTTCTTTAAGGTGGAATCTTTTTACTTCTAACCTCAAAGGATGTCCTCTTATCAGCTAAAAACCTCTAGGCACAAATAGCTTACTTGACAAAGCCTTGTTTGTATATAAGGTAATCATATCCACTCTTAGATGTCTTTTTTCCAGAGACAATCAGCCTCATTAAATTCGAAGCCTGTAGCGTCACCGATATACCCACAAAGCCTGCGGGTTTAAATTCAGCCGTGCCGCGACCAGCGGGCTGGAGACACAAACCCGTAAACCATTTTTGAGCATGTTGCATTTGTGGCCCTGAACGTGATCAATTAGTCTGTAACGGAGCTGGGACACGCAGTCCAAAATCTCCGCTGGTATACGATAAAATACCCACGAGGCACTACAGTTTCACCATCCCCGACCTCCCATATTGGACGACACACAATTTGGGAGTCAAATGAATACTGACTTTATTTTGTTATTGCAGAACTATATATACATCTCTTTGGCCACAGGCAATACACATGCCCATATTTGGCTACACACAATACACATAAAGAGAACAATAGGGGGTCACACCTCCCTGGCAACTTTGATACAATCAGACATTGATTCAATTACACTTCTTTGTTCTTATCAGAGAATGAAAACACTTTGGAAAATGCAAGGATCCTTTACAACTTTCTTATCTCTTGAATCTCTGTAATAGGATTATCTATTAGCCTAGGTCTGCAAAAGTCTGGCTAATATTCTGCAGAGCATAAACCAGCATACATATTGTAGGATCATATTTTAACCAAGAATTAAATAATCATAAAACAGGGTAAAACAGGGATGGGTTCCGCTACATAGTCAAACCCGTAGGTAGGGGTTTAGACGGAGCCAATGGTAAAAGAGATCGTCATCATTACGTCACTGAACAATGGAGGTTAGAGTTTAAAGCCTTACGGGTTTCAATTATGAGTTACGATCTGACCCGCATTCCAGAAATAATGCAATATTAATAAATCAGTAAATATGATATTCTAGTCCATGCAAGTTCTATTATATGTATTAACACATTTATTGCCGGGAGTGATATAACACGGAAATTAAACATTAAAAAAAGTATTTTATATTGCAGATTTTCGAGCTTGAGAATGTTGTGCTATTTATTTTAATACCTAACATCACTTTCCCTTTAATTTTAAGTACAATAGTGTGTTGATATTTGCACTTACAGTGCTACGGATAGCACTTTCACCCCCTCCTCTCAAGTACCCTTAGGCTTTTTGCCTCCATTTGCGGGTTACGGGTTTGAATGCCAGTGGATTCGTAGCAATTTAATAGCGATTTTCAAACATACCAGTTACAGGCTTGAAAGATCAAAGGTTTTGCGGCAACGGAGTTCAGATTTCGACATCACGTAGGGTTTTTCGTCCTGTAACCTGCAGATCATTTGCGGGTAGCTTTAAAAGGCCAACTTAATACCCAATTTAAGACTTGCAGGCTCCGTTACGGGCTACTGCTTTACACTTTGGGGGAATTTAATAGGGCTGAATATGTTAAATTTGGTTAATCTCATAACTTAGCCCCTCCATTCCCCTTATTAGTTTTGTTGCCCATCTCTGTATTTTTTCCAGCTCTAAAATGTCCATTTTATGAAGTGGTGTCCAAAATTGTACTCCATTTTCCAAATTAGGGCGAAGAACTACTCTTGAAATTATGCATAATGTTTTAGAATGGAAAATAAAATAACACAGTTTTTAATACATTATCATATATATGCAATTATGCTGCTGTGGCACATAACATTTTAGTTTCTGTTTATCAATGTCCTCTTATGTTAGGAGACACTGAATACGCAGGAAATTTATATGTACACAATGGGAATGTGTCATATACAGGTGCCAGTGCATTGATTCTATCTAATGCAGAGCTCATTAGTTTGCAAAGACACACTATCCTGAGAAAGTAACACATGGGGCATCTTACCTGTTTCTTTCCTGCCAGCAGTGACTCGCCAAGACTTTGTTCAATTTGTTCTTTGGGTGAGTGTGAGATTTAGGGGTTAGGGTTTAGGATTACGGTTAGGGTTGTGGCCAATGATAAGCTTTACATAGTAAAATACTGATGCATACAACTCGCCACTTCTTTACTATGTAAAGCTTATCATATGCTACTACCCTAACCCTAAAACCTACCCTTTAACCCTAATGCCTAAATCTAATCCCAAAACTAATCCTCGGAAAAATTGTAACAAAGTCTCTCCACCTTCTGGCTGCTGCACGCCACTGCTGGTGAGCATGAAATAGAGAAGGTCCCAATATGATCAGCTAATACAATTTCTGTTTGCTTTCCTCTGGATCAATTAACAATTAATCCACATATTGCAGATCAGAGATCTAAAAAGGTTTAATCTGATGGACTAAAAGTCCATTTTTTAACTTCAACTACTATGTACTGTAACTATGTAATATATAGCTGTAAAGAATAATTGCAAATGAAAGATAACAATGTAAAGGTTTATTTATTTATTTTTGTCCATTAGCAAGTTTAGGAATGCAAATAACCATATAGAAAAAAATTGACAATGGAGATCATTGATTAGTGAAGATTGAATTATTGAACTATTTCCACCCAGGTCAGAACTTCTGTGGAGTAAAGAATTTCAAACTGCTAAATGAGGTAAAATACTTATTCTGTGCCAGTCTTTTTTAATAATTTATGGAACCTTTTTATTATTGGCCATTATAATATTGTATATGCTAAAAGTGTCATATGTTACATAGAGATATGAGCAAACATTGCAATTTAATTGTACACCTGGGTAAAAAAAAACATTATGGAATTAGGTATATAGTGCAGTTAATACACAGCTAAGATGCTGCAGTGTTTACATCATTTTGATAATTAGTTAATGTCTTGATATAGAAGTGGTGTAATTATTTCTTAAAGACATCGTGCATCATTTCATGTGTTTTCACAGAACATAAGTATCATTGTTTATGCTTATTACTCAGTATATACAACACTCAAAACATATTGTAATTTACATAAGATGCTGCATGGTGATCTTTCTTAAAGGTCAAGTGCGCTCCAAGAATACTAAAATGCAAATTAGTTTACACAGGTGTGAATATAAATACGCTTTGTGCCTGAGACCGTTCATAAATCCCATATTATTTGTACAACTCTCTCTGCTTTGCAAACGCTCATATATTAGTGTTAATAATGATATGTATCCTATACCAGCAGCTCTAAACCTTTTTGGTCTTCCAATGTTCACAATCCAGAACATTTTTACAGGGTGATACTACATTTGACACACTACATTTTCATTCAAATTTTATACTGATTTTAATAGAGTACATTTGGTACGTTGATCCATAATCTGTCTATAACTATGCTTACTAGGAGTGTTTCAAGGGTCAGCCTCTCCTCATTCCTTTTTGTACCTGAAGAACATCAGATAGGGTCTGAAGGAGGTGCTCTGGTCTCCCGATCGACAGTTAACAAACTTTGCCCTAGACAAATCACCATATGTGTGCTATAACAGGTATATTATTTTAAAGAACTAGAACAGATACATTTTGTAGAAAGTTAAACAAATTAAAACAACTTTTAATTAATCCATTCTTATATGAAACTGTATTCAGTAATGGGCTGCTACATTAAAGGAACACAGCAAAGATCCAATTAATTACAGAATCTAAAAGTATACATATAAATATGTAGAACTGCAACTTTTATTAAAAATGAGACATACATAATTTTAATTGAAAAATGGGAGGCTCATTTTTCAATAAAGTGGCCTTATGTCCCTTAAACTATCAGAAGATCACCAAGGCAAGGGTGATGATTAGTAATGTTGACAATGCCATCATTACTCCCACATTCCAGGCCTATTGTCTTGGGATTCTACTGGATCCTGATCTCTCTTTCATCCCTCACATACAATCACTCAAAAATCTTGTCTTTTTCACCTAAAAAACATCTCCAAGATACATCACTACCTTACACAAGTCACAAATCAAATTCTAATCCTCTCTCTCATCATATCCTGCCTCGACTAATGCAACTCTCTCCTTGCTTGCTCCTGTTTTTTTGGAACTCGTTGCCTTGCTCCACTAGACTATTCTCCTGCTTCAACATTTTCAAAGCACATATGTTTAAAGAAGCTTATCACCTTCAGCCATAATGTACACAACACATATATCATCCTTCCATACCTCATCCTTACCCTTAGTTTGTAAATTTGCAATCTAATTTACTAATTGTTTTAGGGAAAGCACTATGTATTTTTAATTTTAAGCTCTAAGACAGGGCCCTCTTTTGTTTTCATTGTGTTAATACTGATTTATTAACTTAAACTTACCCTGTAAAGTGCTAGGGAATATGTTGGCACTTAACAAATAAAGGAATAATAATAATAATAGTTTAATTTGTTTGGTTTGAACTCTTCATTATCACATAAACACCAAGAATTCATTAAAATGCAGATTGGAACCCCTCATTTGATATAGGAGACCGTTTATAACAGTGCATTTGTGAAGTGATCACAAAATCAACCTGATCACCTGTCAGAGATCAATGTTACAAACTGAAGCTTCTGTTTTATTTTAATTTCTGATATGTAATAGAAAGATACAAGCATAATTTTTAATTTCTTGTTTTAGAAAGGTAAAATGATATTAAGTGTATAACCAGAATGTTTTTGGTGGTGAACATTATACCATTGTTTGCATTTACTTTTCTGGATATAATTAAAAAATACTTAGTTACATACTTTTTAGAGTTATCTGCAAAACTATATATATTATTATATAATCAGGTTTTGCTGGAAAGAAATACAAACTATGACTTACAAAAATTATGGGGCAATAACATTTGAAGCCATGGCAATGCTGTTTGCCACACAATGTAAAGCTTTTTCTACTCTGAGGACCTTCGGCGCTCATTGCGAGCGTCTCTCCTTGCGTACTTTTGCTCCTCTGAGCCCCTTGGGCGCTCATAGCGAGCCTCTCCCCTCATGTCCTTCCAGTTTTGTGCTTTGCAACGATCATGTTCGGCGTTCATCGCAAAGAAAGATACATATATATAAATATTTTAAATAATAATTAATTCATTAGTTACCTAATAAATTAATATACTTTACCTATGTCTAATTAATATATCCAACAATCAATAGCCTGAGGAGCTAACAATCTGTTGTTATCATTCTGCAGCATAGAATGTACAGTTGGACTGTTGCTGCCCTGAGGAGAAAGTGTCATCAATGTGCCAATTTTGCAGTGTAAATAGGCTGCATGCGCAAGGGCAAAACGTTGGTGTAGTCGGGTAAAGCGCCATTTTATGTTCGTAAACATATTAGTTGCAAGTTAGTGTTGTAAAATGTGTTACGCGGCTCGCAAGCATTTTCCTTTGTAATAGTGTATTTTGTACCTCGTGTGTTCCTGGGTAAAAGTGGTACGTATCTGGCGGTGTTTTGCGTGGTTCAGGGTCGTGTAGCCTCGCTTTCATTTTTTTGGGCCACCATTTTTTTTTTGCTTAGCCGATTTTTGAGTGCTGAAGCTAAGCAAATTCAGCTTAAATTCGCGTGCAACCTCACTCCCAGACGTCCTGGCTTTCCCCACATGCTGTGTGTGATGTTTTTTTTTTTTATTTGTTTATTATTGTTTGTGTTTTTCGTGTTTTTTAATTTTCTTGTTTCGGTCGCTAACTTCTTATTTTTTCAACCTCGTAATGTTTTTTTTCTACGTCCCACGTCTTGCAATTATACTTTTCTAAGTCTCACAATTTTTTTTTCTAAGTCCCGCGTTCCTCAACTGCTTGCAGCCTAAGGGGATCCCGCGTTTCCTTACTGCTTCTGCCCTCATTTCTTCCTTAGTCCCACGTGTTTCAATGCCTCAACTGCTCGCCTTGCTTTGCGAGGCTCGCAGGCGATGAGCTCAAGGCGCTCATCGTCTAGGTACTCCGAATTTCAAGGCCTCAACTGCTCGTCTCACTACGCGAGGCTCACAGGCTTTGGCGCTCATCGTCTAAGTGTTCAGAGCTCGGTAGACTTCTGTGCTTCAACAAGCTCGGTGACAACGATTCGTAGTTTGACAAGCTTGGCGATGATTCGAAAGAGCAGCTGGACCAGCTAGTGAATGAATCCCAACAGTAAGGTCCTCTCATCTGCTGGTATCTGGATTACCCTGGAAGGAGGCCTGCTTTAGAAATAAAACTGACACATTTGTACATTTTCAAAAGGGATAATGCTTTTTATTGAAACTCTCATGGCTTTATATACATGGGACAACCAAACTACTCTGACAACTGAATTAGTCTGGGTGCAGTGCAACAAAATATAGCTTCATTAAGGTAATTAATTAAGAGAGGCCAGCTAACCTTATCACTCAGCAGTAAGTCTTCAATGCTGAACATCTCCATTGTGTTAGTTTCATAATGGACCTCCCATGGCTGTCCCCACAAACAATAATTCGATCACAAAACTACACATAAAAAATACATAGAAACATCAGGTATGTCCAAGATGGATGCAATTAGCAATTAGCCATGCAATGTCAAATACACACAGACAAAAGTGGTATTCACTGGAAATTAGGTTATCCAGACACTGGTCAGTCCAAACATGAAAACCATAGTTATCAGAGATGTAGCCATGGGCCAAAAATACCTAAAGCAATTGGTGTCAAGTCCATATTGTGCTGGTCTTGAGAAGGGATTCCTTGGGGAAGACTGGATTAGGCTTCTTTGGGGAAGAAAGAGAAGAACGTACTTTATTACAGTCTTTTCCCCTCTATTAGGGGTTGCTAACATTCTGTTCATGAGGCTGATCATACAGTGTGTCTGTAAGAAACTAACCATCTAAACCTAGAAATGGAACATTCTGCTACATAATTAATAAGGTGTCATCATGCTAGGCTTATGTCCTTGTGCTGGCACTGATCTCTTATGTATTTTAATGTCATCATGCAACTATATAAGTGGGCGATTCTTTGACTTCTGCCTGGATGTGATTGTGTTTCATGGCTGTTGAACCCACCACAAAATAGGCTGAAATGATCAGTGTTAACAAGTTGCGGTCTGTGGTTCCATTGATTGTGATTCAAAGCACATTCCAATTTAATTTTATGGTCCTCACGCAAGTTACTGAAGCTGCAAAAGGCCACACGGTAGCTGTTTTTTCTTTAAAAACCTGAGTGTACCTAATACTACTTGTAAGGGCTCTAAAAAGCCTTGCTAACACCTGTCAAAAGCAGGTAAAGAGACATTACTGAAATAAAACCTGAAAAAGCCATGTAAGTGCAATATAAATTAATACTTAACATTCTCATAGGCACATATATTGCATTTAAAAATATATTTTATGAAGTATGATTGCAACTATTGGCAATAATACACCTCTACATAACATATATCAAATGCAGTCATACCACAGACTCTAGTACTCAAGAAGTAAATGCAAATCAGAAAACCCACATGGCGTGCAGCAGGTGCTTTAATGCAACATGCAACAGGCAGATTACTATATAGCACAGGCCATGCCCATGGTTGTGTTGAGAATCATGTAAGGGACAGGGTGTTGTAGGCACAGGGACATGGGGATATTGGTCCAACTGATGATAAGGGTGATCACACTGATGTGGATGTAGGATGGCCAGAAGAGCCCAAAGGGGGTTTTGGAGAGGCAGAAGGACCCTAGAAAACGTACCCCCATCAACAGGAGTCTTGGATACACCTGCCCATGCCCTTGCTGTTGTGCATCTAACCAAATGTATACATACAATAAACATGTTAATTTATATCTATTATTATTGTATTAATTAATTATGAAAATGGCATGTGATTTGTTTCATAACCCTTCAGCATAATGGGGATCCAGAACAGTATAATAATGTAATAATTTTGTAGTATTATCTTCACAAATAAGTACTACTGTTGTTCATGCATGATATAGAAATATGTGCTAATAATTTAGCAGAACGTTCATTCATCTCATTGGTGTGATGCAAGTGAAACCCAAGAGGACAAGAGGCTGTTTAAAATGTGATAATATGATGGCTTAAATGTTTTTGTACTGTATGATATAGTCACATGGGGTTATTACACCACAATAACAGTAAGCAGATGTATATAAATGTCATCATTCATCACTTCATAAAATAAAAGTAACTAGTGTGTTTTCACCTGCTCGTTTAAGCAGATCCATTAAACTCCTGGATTATGTATTTTAAACCAATTATATACAGCAGTGTGATTTTGAAAAAATCAGATAAGGAGAAAAAGATCTTTATGCATAATACAGTGATTCATACCATTCCTTTAGCAATAAACCAGTTTCCCTGATATTCATCTACAAATAGTGAGACCCATGCTGTATCTGTTATGAGAAATCAGTTGTCATGACCAATTACAGTTATTTAGCAATGATTTGGGATATCAGAAGGAATGCTTAGCAGTGACCACAATTAATAGGCCAAGAGTTCTCTCACTGTCTCTATATTATATTGTTTAGCCACATTGATATCACATGTTAAAGTTATACAGGTGTTATCATATGATAACTGTTTGTTATGATATCATAACGTCTAAGCACATAGCCATGATCATTGCAGACACTCAAACCTCATCAGCTTTAATGTATTTTAATAAGATCAGAAATGCCTATTTGGTCTCATATTCTTAAGAAGGATGACATGCTTAGTTCATGCATGTATAAATGCTGGCTTTGATTAACATAGTATTGTATGACTATGCAATTCCACTGCTATATGTGCATTGGTATATATTAAATATAACATCAATCATGAGGTTTAAACCATGATATTTGTGTTTATTGATGGTGTGTGAGATCATTCTGATGTGGGAGGATGCTATTAATAGAAAGGCTATATGAAAGTCATTGTACATAGTTTACTTACATTATTTGGTAGCACTGCTTGCAGATGAACAAAAACTTCATTAATGTAGGTGAGATGTAAAAAATAAAATAGGTTTAATAGTAAAAATGAACATCCTAAATAGGGACTACATCGCTTCTCAACTGCATTCCTCAGTGACCATCAGTTGGTAAAATGTTAACCATAACCACAGACAGGATTATCAATGGCTATGAGATGGTGGCTAGCCACATGGTTGCTATATAATCACCATCACATAGGCCATGTTCATCTACTCTGTGTACAAGTATGAGGATTGAATCTGAGAAGGATTAAAAAACATACAAGCCGCTATTTCCATCTCTGTCTAGTCACAGGCCACCACTCCCTGTGCCATTACCTATCAAGAGAGATGCAGGGGGGGTATCACTTATGGAGGTGGAAGTGAAAGCATATAAATCGATTGGGATTGACTAGGCTGTTGGTGGCTTAGGAACGACTTTGGGAGTAGAGGTTGCATGCCAGAGCCCGTTGTTTCAGATCCATGTTGAGCTGGATTAGATTTCACCGCTTTCAACAGTCTGATCTTGAAGGTCTCTACTTGCACATTGTGCCTCCTCATCTCCTTATACATGCGTCTTTGTGTGCCTGCCTCACTTGATTTTTGGGAGGACACACCTGTGAGGAGGCTAGTCATCATGGCCTCATGTTGTCGCTTGGGAAAGTCAGCCCTTTAATGATAACCTCCAAAGGGGTGAGTGAGTTGAGACTGCCGGTGGTGGTTGCAGAGGTGGAGGTGGTGGTGGTGGGCAGTATGGTGGACCCGGCATCCACTGTGCTTGAGGATGATGTGGTGGTGGATGAGCAGGTTGGGTGGGGGGGTTCGGACCAAAAGAAGGTCCCAGGAGGCGAGTTTATTGGGGGGAGGCGGGGGCCATTGGGATCAAACTTCACCCTGATGGTGGATGCCCCTGCAGGTTCCCCCACTGACTATATGTATCTGTCATCCTCCTTCTCATGTCCTGGGTCCTATTCTGGCCTGCTGGTCCTGCTGTTGCTGTTGTTCCTCCATGGGATCCTGCTTGGGAGACATAATCAGGCTTTTTGTATTTGGCCTCAGCCTCTGCCTCCACCTCAGTGGAGATGTCAGATCTAATCTGAACAGAAATGAGATATCAATAATATACCAGTTAGGAACATAGAATGATCATATGATCTCTGTGTGTTGCTATATACCTGACTTCCTGATGTGTTGATCATGGATCGTTTAATTATTTGCCATTGTGAGGATTATATATTGCATAGCAATTATAATTGTTGTGTATTATGAGTTCTGTTTGTATTGGCACATATCAAACCAATATCCCCTGCTGGCATCTGCCCTTTGTTGCACATCCAGCCCTGAAATACTCGTCAGGGGACACAACCATAAAGGGACTGTTTATTTGATGCTTATACACCTTGATTATATGTTTAAATTGGTTCCTATTGTAAACTGGTATCTGTCAGTAATTAGACACGCAGGTATATTATATAATATAATATACACCTAGTCATATCAGCATTGGTCCTTGGCTGCTGAGTGTCCACCAGACCCAGGAGTATGACCACCATTGCTGCTACGATCCAATCCCTCAGCATCCTCTCCCACTAAGTGAAGTGGTTGGTCACTGGAGAGCCACCACCTGTTGCTCTGACAGCTTTCGCCTCCTCTGACATTTTCCTCCTCACCTTGCACTGGCAGTCAGCATAAGAGTGCTTGACGGACCTCACATCCCTCACATAAAATCCCAGGGTCCGACCCACATGGACACATCCTTCCACATCTTGGCCCTCTGGCCAGGATTTACTTCCATGGAAAATATTGTTACTGGCATTAAAGGCATGAAGAAGAACCATAAATAATTTGTGGTGATAATTGGAGTCTCCACTTTTGGGAACAGCCTCATGTCCTCCTGACTGTGCCTGCAGTTTCTCATCTTCTGGTCTGTCACTGAGGCCTGCCCCTCCCCAGCATTCACCCAACAACTGGGATCAGGCCTCTCTACCTTTGTCCCTGGTCTATATGTTCCTGCCACTGGGGCACTGCTCCTCCACCTCTACTAAAATACTGCCACTCCTACCCCTCGTTTACCCCCCATTGCTGCCATTCCTGGCTCTCTTAGAACACCCTCTGCTGCCATTCCTCCTCATTTCCTCTTTCTTTCCTACATGCACCACTCGTCTTCCTCTGTGATCACTACTACCTCTCTCCCCTTATGTCCCTCTCTCTACACCTTTCCCTCTTTCCTATCATCTCCCCATTTGCATACCTCTCCCTATCTCCTCACCTGCCCCCCTCTCTTTCCACACTTCTTCTTCTTTCTGCTCCTCTCCCAACTCCACTCCCCAGGTCACCCTCTCTCCTTTTCCTTCCCGCCTCTCTCCTCCTCACTCTCCCCTCCATACTCTATAAAAGTTAATGAAAAATAAATCTATGGGTGTAAAGAGTATTAAAGAAACAATGTATTTTTTATGTGTATAATTATGGTGCAAGGTTAAGGGTATAGGGTTGAGACTTTAGTGTGAGATATGTAAGTATGTGTGAGTGTATTACATTATGTGTTGGTAAAGTATATGATATATGTGATTTATGTGTAACAATAACAATAAATTAAGTGTATAATTAATGAACAAAACACCTTCTTACTTCAAAAGTACAACACCTATCCAGCCCTACAATGTAATGCATAAAACTCACCAACTCCTAGACCTGCGTGTTAACTTGGAAGAGGTACAACACAGTGACGCTCTTTTATGACCTGTTCCTGTCAATGATGTTTGCATTTTTTACTGGTTCCTAGAGCTATGACACAGCTCACAATTTAGCAAACAACGCAGATTGGCTAATTTGCCAATACGTCACATACACATACTACACAAGGCCTTTTTTTCTAACAGACTATACATGGGTTTACATAGAGTGAGGACATACATAAAAAAATGCAAGAAGAGATTGTGATGGGTACCTGTCTTGCGCAAAAAAGCTCTCACTTTTTTGCTCAGATACGTTATGGATTAGAATGGAGCCCTAAGTGTAGTATATATATGAAAATCTAACTAATTTAAAGTGCATAGAGTCAAAGAGGGATGTGTGTGTTTTGCTTCCTCTTCATTTCACTTTCCAGAATACTTAGTTGTAGTAGAAGCACTGCTTAAAATGGCTTTTTGTTCCATAATTAAATATTACATCTTCCTTGAGCCATTTGTTTTTATCAGTATTTTTCACATATGCAGTAAATATATTGTCTTGTTATAGTCTGTAAAATAAAGAATAGAAGAATTCAGATTTTTTAAGGGTTTTCCAGGATTTGAAGTTACAAATGCCATAGCAGAGAGAAATAGCAGAGCTGCAACTTTTAGATTTCTCTGCAGAAAGAAACTCCCAGAGCAATCAGTAACCAATCATATCATCTACTGCAAACCTCTTGCAATTTAACAGTTTGCTCTTTTACTATGAGACTTCAGGTGAAATCCTAAATCTCAAGATCACACATTGAGAGATAAAAGGTCTTGTGTTTATGCAAGATTTCAGGGGCAAAATATATACAGATTTTGTTATTGTCAATGTTAGAAACAGATTATATCAGCCTAATATTTTGACATTTCTGACAAAAATGCAAACAATTAAAATGCTACACCATTTTGCATGTTAAAGCTAGTACAGATGAAGTAAATAACAATGATATTCAACATTTTCTTTTAATAAATAGATTTTATGAAAATGTCCATGTGTTACCAAGGGTCTTAATGTGGCATTTGTTAGATCATGAATAACTAGGGATTGTGGAAATAAAGTAGCTTGTATTGTGTTTGTATGCCCTGAATTATTTAGATTATCTACTTTACGAAACCAACTCTTCTTAAAAAGTCTAGGATGACTCATCTCAAGGCTGAAATTTCCACGTGAGGTTTGGGTGCTTGGAAGGAAGCATACTGGATTTGCTCACAAAGCCGGTAATCCTTTAATAATATACTGTACAAATGCAAAGATTTGTCTGTGGAATCTTGAATTAACACTGTAATCTCTCTGCCAATATCTTCTGCACAGACCTTACTCTTCACCTGATGTTGAGTTGACTTAGCATTTAGCATTTAAAGCATTCAAATGTATTTGCAAAAAAATGCAGGAAAAGGGATAAACAATTGCAGAGCAATTTAATAATTTTATTAATGAGTAAAATAAACAGGAAAATATATATCCTTTACAGTACAGACACAGCTACATTTCAAGGTAATATATTCATATTTTATATTTAATATTTAGCAAAAATAAAGTAATTAATAAAAAGGTTTGTCATGGTAATGATAAATATTATTTTGACTTTTCTGATCTATTAATATTTAAAATATATTTTTATAACTTCCCATTTTCTTTCTTTCTCTCCTTTCTCCATTTACCTTTCATCATTTCTTTTTCATTTTTTCACTTCTATCTTTTTTATGAATTTCCAAAAATTTTGTATACAGAGTAAAGTGTCAACGGAGAACAATTGCTTATTTAATTTTATTGTACTAAACATAAATATTAGCTATTATTATTTTTGTTTTTAACTTGATTAATATTTTCCAGAGTATGTTCCAAGTATTTGCTCTACAACTATTTGTAGCTGGACATAGTTGGTGAATCATTTTATTTTTAGGGAAGAATCAGCAGATTTGAATTGTAAAGCTATATAAGGATCAGGTATCATGCAAGCAATTAAATTATTTATTTATTTTATTTAATTATTTTGAAATACAATTATATACAGGTGGTCCCCGGGTTACTGGCAACCCAACTTACGGGTGAACCGTAGTTAAAAACGTGCTCCCAGTGTATTTTGTATGAGTTTGTTTTTATGTACTGTTTGTTTGAATTAAAAGAAAGAGCAGAGTAGTTTATGTAACGTATTATAATACAATGTATTATTATTATCATTATTATTACTAGTGACTTGCTCGTAAAAAAATACGGCAATCAAATTTGAAGCCTGGCAATGGTATTTGCCTCACATTGCGAGCCTCTCCCCCTCTACTTTACTGGCCTCATGATGAGCTCTTTCGGCACTCATCACAGGCCTTGCAATAAGTGCCTTCGGTGCTCATTGCGAGCCTCTCCACCCTTTTACCTCTCGCCCCTCTACATTACTGGCCTTGTGATGAGAGCCTTTGGTGCTCAATATGGGCATCGCAATAAGCACCTTTGGCGCTCATCACGGGCCTCGCAATGAGTGCCTCCCCTGTGTCTCTTCCCCCTCTGTCTCTCCCCCTTCCTCCCTCCCCTGTGTCTCTTCCCCCCACCTCTCCCCCAGTGTCTCTCTCCTGTATCCCCCCATCTCTGTATTTCTTCCCCCCTCCTCTCCCTCCCCTGTGTATCTTCCCCTCCTCCTCTCCCTCCACTGTGTCTCTCTCCTCCCCTCCTCTCCCTTCCCTGTGTCTCTCGCCCCCCTCCTCCATCCACTCTGTCTCTCCCCCCCTCCTCCCCCCACTGTGTCTCTCTTCCCTCCCCTGTGTCTCTTCTCCCCTCCTCTTCCTCCCCTGTGTCTCTTCCCCCTTCTCTCTCCCCTGTGTCTCTCCCCCTCTCATGTGTCTCTCTTTTTCCCTCCCTACCTGTGTCTCTCTTTTCCCCTCCCTACCTGTGTCTCTCTTCCCCCCCTCCCCTGAGTCTTTTCCCCTCTCCTCTCCCTCCCCTTTGTTTAACTTCCTCACAGCTGTCCCTCCTATGTGTCACACCCACTCCTCCATCACTGCAGCCGCCTCCCGTGCACTCCCCCGCTTGTGCATGCGCAAGCGTGCACCCCGCTCGTGCGTGCACTAGCGTGTGCCCGGCCTCCAGTGCGTGCCCCTGCTCGTGCGTGCCCGGCATCCCGTGCATGCTTGTGTGTGAGTACGACTGCCCCCGCAACCCCCCGCCCTCCCCCCCGGACGACAATTTGCAGTTTGACAACTATTATATGTGATTATTATAGTATTACACTGTATTATTATTACCAGCTTTCAGCCATTATAGTATTACTATTATTATTATTTTTGTTATTATTAATATTCATCAGGGATGCGAGTTACATTTAAACTTCAACAAAAACATACATACATACATATGATGCAGAGCGGGGTGACAACAGTGCAATACAAAGCTTAAACTTTTTTGTTACCACACCCATTATGCATCACAGGCAAATCTGCTGCTCAATACTTAAAACATCCTTTGTTCGTTCAACACACATTTTGCATTATATTTAAAAATAAGGAGTAATACTTAAAACATCCTTTATTCATACAAAAGATATTATGTATCATGTATGCAAATTATTTAAAATACATAATTAGACCTTTGTTGGTTGAAAGCACAGAAATATGAACTACACTCCAGGGGATGAGGTGCGGGGGAGTGGGAGGGAGCAGGGCAGGGTGGGCATGGGTCAATGTTGACTAAAGGGGCAGTGAAGTTGGACTAGGGGCAGGAAGGGTTTTTATCTTCCTCCTCCTCAGGACTGTCAACGATAGAATAGTCTCTTAGAAGGCTGAGAACTGGTCTGCAGCAGTCCTGGATGGACAGCATGATCCTATTCAGTATAAGGCAGTTTCTTGAAAACCAAAGAGCGCCTTTAATGTTGCACGTGAGGAGCCAAGCATCTTGAATAGCCCCAGCACTGTGTGCCAGGAAACAATACCTTCTTGGTAGACAGTCTGTGTAATGTAACAAAATAGGTAAAAAGTCAAGGGTGGGTGAATACTTTTGCAAGGCACTGTAGATAAATTGGATATTGAGGCCAGTTGTGTATATTTCAATTAAGTATAAAGTACCCCCCAAATTTTCCAGCTTTATCAACTCACAACAATGAGAAAGGAAAATGACCTTTTATACCACATGGTAAATTGCTAGAATTGCCTGGTAGAAAGTATAAATCATATGCAAAGAAAGGTTGTCGAAAACACTGCTACTTCCAATTACTCATTGCATGCAAGTTCTCTATAGTAACATAAAGCCAGTTGGTGTAGCATTAACTAAGTCATTTTCTATTGAGCAGCTATTGTTATTCCTTGGCTAGTATAATTGTTTATTCATATTAAAATGAATTATTGCCACTTCTATATGCTTATTGTATAATGTCTGAGGAGGAAGCAAGTGCCAGGGCAACTGGTTGTGCCCCCTGCTACAGTCCATTTTAATGACTGGGAGAGGATGCTGCAGAATTGGATTGTGTCCTCAATCAGTGGTCGGACTACCGAGTATGGTAGACACCTTGTTAGCAATATGCCAACACATGATCACATTTTGATACAGCTTCCTGTCCTCTTGGGTAGTATTTGCACCACAGCAATGATATTAATGCATGGTCTGCTACATTTAAAACCATGCTCTGTGGATATAATAAACAGTTATTCTTATTATACCTTAATCCACATGTCCTTATGTTTCTAATGGTCAATGAATTAGGACATTGATATACTAAAGTTTTAATTTAGTATACCCATCCTTTGTTAGGTATAGTGAATGTGTATAGATCCTAAAATTAGAAATAATCTGCATGAAGAGATTATGACATTTTGAATATCAAAAAAGTAATATCAATATATCAAATACACATGATGGTAAAATATATCTGGGCACCTATATGTCTTTATGCATTTGATTACTGTAATCCTGTGTTTTAATAACAATAAGTTATGTTAATTAGAAATTAATGTTGTTATGCACAATATTATTTAACATCAATTCACATACTGGTGCAAACAACGGCTAAAATATGCATTGTGTGATTTCAAAATAAAATATTTTGCCTTCAATAAAATACATATTCATATGATCAGTCAAGAACAATGACACAGGCAGGGCCGGATCCACCTTTTTGGAGCCCCTAGGCAGTAAAGTGGAGGAGCCCCTGCAAGTGAGTACATAAGGTATGCACAGACCCATTTTTGCGTTTTCTGTGGATTTAAGTTATTTTTCCTGTAAGTTCCTTCTTGTTCTGGAAATAGGCGTGGATGTTAAGATAATTGATGTGACCAAATAGTGTTCCTGCGATATTTTATACATTGTTAGCACATTATATATGAACAACAGTAATACTTATTTGTGGAGCCAATACTACTAAATCATTACATCATAGCAATATTCTGTATTACTATTCCATTGAAAAGGTTTTTAAAAATCACATAGGCTAAGGTCACCTCCGGCAAGCATCACGAGCCCTCCACTGGCAGGAACCAGGTAATGCAGAGTGATGCAAGCCCTCCACTGGCAGGAACCAGGTACTGGGGGTGATGCGAGCCATGGAGGCCTCGCGTTGAGCGCCTCCAACGATCATCGCAAGCCCTGCAATGAGCGCCCTAGTAAATTGAGAGACACAGTATCAAGAACCATATAGTTTACTAACAATATACAGGAGAATTTAGTGGGACACTCCACCAAAAATTATAACAATTAAGCAACTATATACAAACTGACACAGTTAAATTATAAGTATAATCTTATAATTTTTATTATACGTCTCTTTAATAATAATTGAAAATGTATATGGTGCAATATAATAATATTGGTCTGGACATGTGTGCAATTGTAAAATACTTTTGTTACAAAATATCACTAAAGCACTTTATTAAGTGTAGAAGCCAATTTCTGTCTTTAAATTACAATCGCAGTATTTTGTTGCACAATGTTTGATCACTTTAACCAGATTTATTTAGCACTTGATGCACTTTTTACAAGTTGTGTTATAGCTTGGAGTCAGAACACCTGAGCAATTCACATCCAATATTAGAAATATCATAATAATATTTAATTTTTCACGTTGCACTTTAACAATTCACAAGAGAGCAAGTGAAAGATAATATCAAGAGACAAATATATTCAGAGACAAATATATTCAAAGTGGCACAGCAAAACTTCTAGGAATAAAATAAAAAGTTAAATTCTAAAGTCCCAAAAGCGACTTTATTCAGTTTTTTAAGCAAACAATTTTTAACAAGGATGATTTTAATAAAGTAATAAAGTTTGCGTTTTTAAAGTTTGGTGTGTGTCTAATATAATAAATTCCACAAAAAAGGTGTTCTTTAAGTGGTTTTCTCTTACTATCACTATCTTGAAAATATCATAGAACTTAACACCTTAAAGAACAAAAGTTCTCAAACGAAGGTCAAACTTATCAGGGATAAATATCCCTTCCTTGACCCTATTATAAATTAATAGCAATGAATCAGCAAGGTACAAATTATTTCAACCAATTGATAGCTGAAGCCGAAGTAGTGTTTCAGATGAATTATATACATGATTATCAAAGTATAGACCTCATTGAAATAATTCCATCAACAGTTACAAAAAGAACAAAAATTAAAACTAAGAAAATGGTGGGAAATACAGTGCCTTGCAAAAGTCTTCACCCCCCTTCACTTTTTACCTATTTTGTTACAATATTATTATTATTATTAATATCTTTATTTATATCGCGCCAACATATTCTGTATCGCTGTACAGGGGTTGAGTACATAGCAGAAAACAAATTAAACACCTTGTAAAGAATGGAGGGCCCTGTTTTTGAGCATAAAATCAAATGTACATAGAGCTTGTTTCCAAGGCACTGACACAGGATTGAAAACTCACAAACTTACAATCTAAGGGTTTATGTGTGATACAAGAGGGTGACAAATACAATTGAAAGCAATTGGATCAGTAAAGTGGAGGGGTCTGTGTGTTGTACTGTAGATTGTGGGTGGGAGTTTTATTAAGCTGTGGAATGTTCAGTTGTACATGTTAAGGCTGAAGATGATAAGATTTTTTTAAACAGGTGTGTTTTTAATAATTTCTTAAAGGTTTTGAGGCAGGAAGATAATCTAATGGAGCGGGGCAAGGAGTTCCAAATAGATGGGGAAGCACGAGAAAAGTCTTTAAGACGGGAGTGAGAGGAGGTGATGAGAGAGGAGGAAAGAAGAAGGTCGTTAGCAGAACGAGGGGCCGGTTGGGAGAGTATTTTGAAACAAGAGCAGAGATATAAGGGGGTGCACTGTTGTTGAGGGCTTTATATGTTAGTGTCATGATTTTAAATTTGATTCGGGAAGCTATGGGAAGCCAGTGGAGTGATTGACAGAGAGGAGCTGCAGACACTGATGGTTTGGTATTGAAGATGAGTCTAGCAGAGGCGTTCATTATGGATTGGAGGGGAGACAGACGAGAGATGGGGAGGCCAGCAAGGAGGGAATTGCAGTAGTCGAGTCGAGAGATGATGAGAGAGTGAATTAGAATTTTAGCTGTGTCTTCTGTAAGATAATGACGAATTTTGGAGATGTTTTTTAGGTGAAACTGACATGATTTTGTTATTGCTTTGATGTGAGGAATAAAAGAGAGGGCGGGATCCAGTAGAACCCCAAGACAACGGGACTGGGAGGTAGGGGCGATGATGGTGTTGTCAACAGTGAGAGATATTTGAGGTGTGGAAGCTGTAGTAGAGGGTGGAAAGATTAGAAGTTCAGTCTTAGACATGTTGAGTTTGAGTTGACGGGTGGACATCCAGGAGGATATGCTAGAGAGGCAGTTGGAAACTTGAGCTAAAAGAGAGGGGGATAGATCAGGTGCAGAGAGGTAGATTTGAGTATCATCTGCATAGAGATGATACTGAAATCCAAAGGATTTTATAAGGGTGCCAAGGGAGGATGTATAGATGGAGAAGAGGAGGGGGCCTAGGACAGAACCTTGGGGAACGCCAACAGACAGAGGGAGAGGCCTTAAGTTCAATGTTTTGTTAATCTGAATTTCATGTGATGGATCAGAACACAATAGTCTACGTTGGTGAAGTGAAATGAGAAAAATATATACATAAAACTATTTTTTTGAAATAGAAAACAGAAAATTGGCATGTGCATATTTATTCACCCCCTTTGTTAAAAGCTCTGGTGCAACCAATTACCTTCAGAAGTCACAAAATGATGTCCACCTGTGTGCAAGCTAAGTGTCACATAATCTGTCATTATAATTACACACCATTTTTGAAAGGCCCAAGGAGGCTGCAACACCTAAGCAAGAGGCACCACTAACCAAACACTGCCATGAAGACCAAGGAACTCTCAACATTGTTGTTGAGAAGTACAAGTCAGAGTAAGGTTATAAAAAAATATCAAAATCTTTGATGATGCCCAGGAGCACCATCAAATCTATCATAACCAAATGGAAAGAACATGGCACAACAGCAAACCTACCAAGAGACGGCTGTCCACCAAAACTCACGGACCGGGCAAGGAGGGCATCAATCAGAGAGGCAGCACAGAGACCTAACCCTGGAGGAGCTGCAGAGTTCCACAGCAGAGGCTGGAGTATCTGTACATAGGACGACAATAAGCTGTACGCTCCTTAGAGCTGGGCTTTATGGCAGAGTGGCCATTAGAAAGCCATTACTTTCAGCAAAAAACTAAATGGCATGTTTTCAATTTGCAAAAAGGTATGTGGGAGACTCCCAAAATGTATGGAGGAAGGTGCTCTGATAAGACGAAAATTTAACTTTTTGTCCAACAAAGAAAACGCTATGTCTGGTGCAAACCCAACACATCACATCACCCAAAGAACACCATGCCCACAGTGAAACATGGTTGGTTGCAGCATCATGCTCTGGGTATGTTTTTCAGCAGCCGGGACTGGGAAACTGGTCAGAGTTAAAGGAAAGATGGATGGTGCTAAATAGAGGGATATTCTTGAGCAAAACCTGTACCACTCTGTGCGTGATTTGAGGCTAGGATGGAGGTTCACCTTCCAGCAGGACAATGACCCCAAACACACTGCTAAAGAAACACTTGAGTGGTTTAAGGGGAAACATGTAAATGTGTTGGAATGGCCTAGTCATAGCCCAGACCTCAATCTAAAAGAAATTCAGACTTAAAGATTGCTGCTCACAAGCACAAACCATCCAACTTGAAGGAGCTGGAGCAGTTTTGCAAGGAGGAATGGGAAAAAATCCCAGTGATAAGATGTGGCAAGCTCATAGAGACTTATCCAAAGCGACTTGGAGCAAAAGGTGGGTCTACAAAGTATTAACTTTAGGGGGGTGAATAGTTATGCACATTGACCTTTTCTGTTATTTTGTCCTATGTTTTGTTTGTTTCACAATAAAAAAAACATCTTCAAAGTTGTGGGTATGTTCTGTAAATTAAATGAAGCAAATCCTCAGACAATCCCTGTTAATTCCAGGTTGTGAGGTAACAAAACATGAAAAATGCTAAGGGGGGTGAATACTTTTGCAAGGCACTGTAACTAGTCTAAGCAACTATTTAATAAATGTTATAGTCCCAAGAGGATTGAGAATTAGACTAAACCCCCCAAATTATCTAAAAGAAAATAATTTCATACAAAAATGGGAGAAAATATTAACAACTTGTTCATTAGAACTTATAAGGTTGATAATAATGAAAGAACAAGAACTTCTTGAAAATGTTAACAGTAATATCAAACTATTACAAGTTTAAACTAAAAAATATGAACCACAGACTGATTATAGGGAGAAACAAAGGAAACTAACAGAAGATATCAAAAAATGAACTAAACGATAAAAACCATAACAAATTTCAAAGAGATACTAAAGATTTTGAAAATGGCTCAACATACCAATTTAATAAGAGAAAGACCTACTCCAGTCCTAGGTGTCTGATAGAAAATAGTACTATTGACACAGAAATGTCAGGTAGTGATACACCTTGAACAGAAAGATCAAGAAATAGGCCTGTACCATCAACTTAATATAATGAGAAAAGTTTTTTATCTCAGGGTTCCAAGAGAAAAACAAATCACCTAATCACGAGAGACCTCAGAGACAGAAGAGTATGGGGATATCAACAACTTCAACAATAACACAGTTAAAAGAGAACAAATCACTAGCTAAGATACAAGACCAAGCTAGTCAAAAATTAGAAGTGTTAAACCTCTCTGATAATCCATTAAGTACTGATCAATAAAATGTTTTAAGTAAAGGATTATCCTTCTCTCCAACAACAAGATTTGATCTATTTGATCAAAAAAAGGATTTAAACCTTTTTGCAAGGAAATTTTCAATAGTCAAGTATCAAAACAAAGAACAAGATAAAAGGTTAGAAATATCAAAATTAACTGAAGTAGAGAAGGCTGGATTAAAACGTTACTTATTGGACACTAAGACAAATCACAGAAGGATAAAAATACCGTCTAAATCTACCTCTCCTTTTTCAGTATCTCCATCAATAGAAATATTCGTTGACCTTGTGACAAAAGAACTATTGGAGTTAGGCCAGAAAACTAAAAATGGACCACCAAGTATTAATAATATTCTCAATTACCAAAAACAAAAACCTTTGAAACTATTACAAAATAACCATGAAATAACTATAAAACCCTCAGATAAAGGGGGCAATGTGGTAGTATTAAATACAACTGACTACATAAAAACCATGCAAAAATTGTTGGACGATACAAGTTGTCATAAGTAATTAAAAACTGACCTTACAACTGATTGCAAAAAACAACTACAAAAACTAGTTGATGAAGCTGTAGAACGTGAGGTTATTACAAACTCTGAAGCTAAATGTTTGGTGAACAATAAACCTACACTACACTATACCAAAAGTTCATAAAAATTCTGAGAGACTGCCTGGCAGGCCAATAGTGTTAGGAATAGATAGCATCACACAGAACCCCGGTATATTTATTGATGAAATCTTAAAATAATTTGTAACTACTATGCCTTCTAACATACGTGATACAAAAGACACGTTAAGACATTTAGAAGGAATTAACATTCTCAAAAATTGTCTTTTAGTGACAATGGACGTAGAATCATTATACACTAGCATAATTCATCAAGAAGGATCGAAAGCAGTAAAAATGTATCTAGATACAAAAAGTAGATGACTTACTGAATTCAATGAATTCATAATTAAATTATTGTCATTTGTCCTAGAAAACAATTATTTTGTATTTAACGGACAAATATATAAGCAAGTTAGGGGCACAGCAATGGGGATGCCGTGTGCTCCTAACTATACTAATTTATATCTCGGGAACTGGGAGAAAGAAGTAGTCTTCTCAGAAGAAAATACATTTTTTACTGCAAAGATAGATTTATATTTGAGCTATATCGACGATATTTTGATGGTATGCTCAGGAACGGAGCAAGATCTCCAACAATTCATTTCAAAGCTCAATACTAATGACAAAAATGTTAAACTTACAGTTAATTTTCTGGATCTAGAAATACATGTTGATGATAATATGGAATTGAAAACAAAAACATATAGGAAAAAAACAGCAAATAATTATCTGCTTCATTGGAGGAGCCAACACCCCAATACAACAAAACGAGCAATTCTGGTATGGCAATACCTTAGACTAAGGAGAAATTGTAGCTAAAAAGTTACAGGCGAGATTCTTACAAAGTTGTTACTCTAAAAAGTCCTCAAAAAGGCATATCAGAAAGCATTAAGACAAGAAAGGTCTGAACTACTAAAAGATGAGATCAAAGTAGAAAGTGAACAACCAATACGCTATATTACAAATTTCTCAAATGAAGCTTCCAAAATATCCTCAATATTAGAAAAATACTGGCATATTTTACATACTGACAAGGACCTTGTTGAAGTCATTACTGCAAAAAGCAGTGTAACATACAGAAGAGCAAAAAATCTGAAAGACATGTTGGTCCATAGTCACTATGAAAAAACAACAACAAGGCTTTAGTGGTAAATGTAAAGCCTGTAACCAAGTGCTGACGACAACATTTTTTAAAGATACCTCTGAAACTAAAACTTATACAATACAACATAGAATAAATTGCTAAACTGAGGGGGTGATTTACCAAATTGTTGGTCTTTGTAATTAAAAAATTGTAATAGAATAAATTGGAAAAACTATCAGACAGATCAGACGCAGAGTGTTAGAACACATCAATGATGTATTAAATAATGCTGACACATCAGTAGCCAAACATGTTAGAAATGAGCATAGCAATAATATAAAAAGGTTTAAGTTTTATTGGGATAGACCATTTTACCCCGTCTATACGTGGAGGCAACATCTTTTGGTTAGATACAAAAAGTCCAAATGGACTTAATGAAGAATTTACCTTCACGCCATTTATAAAATAACTCATAAAAACATATAAAGTACAAAATTAAAAAAATTATTAACAAAATCATAAAAGAATACTAGAATAATAAGACTAGCTTATCTACAATTAATACCTATATAAATATAGGATTCACTCAAAACTTTTAAAATTATGTTATTATGAACATTCTAATATCTCCAAATCATAAAAGAAATACAAGAAAAACAATGAAATCTAGATTTATTAAAAATTGCATATATTTCAAGAACTGATATCAAAAATAAAGGTATTGAATATTATAAGATTTACATCCCAGCAACTACAGCATTAGTTTATTCCATATATCATCATAAAAAGATAAAACAATCACAAGTAGTATTTAAAAATAAAATACTTATTTATAAGTCCAGTAAAGGACTTATAGTGATCAAAAACAACATTGAAGAAAGCTATGTCATCTCTAACGATAACAAATACATTGTAATATACTAATAAAGTTATTTGGTACAATTCAATACAGGCACTCAAGAGGTTAAAATTAATTAGCGCAAACACTATAAAGTCTCCACTGAGACAGAGTAAGACAGCCCCTGATGACGTGAGACTTAGGATCTCACCGAAACGTACGTCGGAGCGTCTTGACGTCACTTCTGGGTGTCAGACGCTGTGCCAGATTATACAACAGCAAGCAAAAAACGCTAGCTCTAATAGCCTCAAATAAATATAAGATTATAGGTACAAACATCAAGGAACTATACTAATAAGGAGATCTCTATACATAGACAGTGCAGGCACGCAGCTCACTAATGCACAGCAGCACTAACACTAATATTAAGCCTTTGCAAGAGCGCAGCTAAGTGATATGCAGCTGCATTTAAACAACACAAGGGTCACAAGGTAAAGTGAGAGACACAGAATTAAGAACCATATATTTTACTAACAATATACAGGAGAACTGAGTGGGATAACCCACACACAATTATAACAATTAAGCAACGATGTACAAACTCACACAGCTAAATTATAAGTATAATCTTATAATTTTTATTAAGAGTAATAGTGGCAAAGTCCCTTTAATAATAAGCAAAAAGTTGGGTCATAAAATAATAATAATAGTTCACCAGTGCAGAATAATAACTATTAAAAAGGGTGTTTTAAATGGTTTTGAAGTCCAGGGAACTTTATAGAGCAAGAAGGCATGAAACATAGAGGCTTCTGCTTAACATTTGGCAGGGAATCTCCCTTGTAATTAAGAAAGATTTTGCCAGTTTGATGAAAATAACCTTCCGAAACATTCATAGTGGTTTTCAATAACATTCTGAGAGCTGCTTATTCTTTCCTCTTGGAAGGCGGATTTCAATGACATTTATCTCTGCAATACACAGTGTCTGCATTACAGCTGCCAATATGCAGCCGTTCTTGAATTTCAAAGCATCCCAGATTCCTGTCCTGCAGGAGCACTGGAAGACAAGCAGATCAGAAGCTTCTGTTTAATTTACTGCCACTCCTGCTTATCAGGAAGACCATTTTCTTGTGATATATATAGGACATTAAATTACAGAACCTTTCTGCAGTGGCAAAGTACATTATATTTGAACAGGATAAGCATAAAGTAATTTGTTTGGCGTCATCAACATAACCTCTAAAGGAATGTGATTCTTCTTCATGCCTTTACAAAATGTAGGTGTACTGTATATATATGTACTGTATATATATATATATATATATATATATATATATATATATATATATATATAAACAAAAACAAATACATATGTGTGGGCATACATTTATTTGTTTATGTTTGGTATGTATTATGTATTTCTCACTGTACCTTAGAAGACAATTGACACAGAGACCAAGATATTAAAACATAACTCTTAGGGCATATGGAAACATATTTCAATGTAGGACTCTGCATTTTCATGCAGCCTGCTGTCCTCTGAAAATGGGCTGCACTTGACCTTGGCCTTGGCCTTGTGCACCTACTTAGAAACACACCCTCGCCTGGTGTTTCTATGTGCCAATTAGGATCTGCATTTCATTGAAACGCTTGGGCTGTCCTTTTTCTTGTAATCAGTTTGATGTGTTACAGGAGATTTTGCGGTAATAAAGATGAGGAAACATGTACCTAGGAGGATCAGCAGTACCGTGCTTAACAAGATGCTAAACATGCTGTACATTTGAGGGTCTGCTGTTTCTTCTGTGAATCAGGGTTTTGTGCAGACTTCTGGTTGGAGTCAAACTAATATTCTACTTGAAATTTCTCCTTACTTATTTCACAAGTGATCTAGAACTTGAGATCCTGCACCCATTGGCAAATTAGCACTCTTTGTTCTCAAATATGCTTCTTTTCACTTTGTTTTAAATGTGTTTATTCACTTCCTCAAAAAAAGATATATGTATTAGTGTGGCATAATGGCAATCCAGTATTGTGCATTTTGAAATGAATTTTAAGTGGTGTTTATGTGGAAGACAATGACACCATTAAGGAATGTATTGTTATTATTATTGTTTATTTGCAACGAGCCAACATATTCTGTAGCGCTATACGTAAGTTCATTTCCAGGCAAAGACAAATTTAATATTAACATATTGCAAATAATGGAGCCACTGTTTTTGAGCTTATAATTCGGTGTCCATAGTGCTTTCCCCAAAGCGCCATTCAAGATTGCAAACTCATAGACTTACAATCGAAAGGTTTTGTGTATGGTGCAGGAGGGGGAGAGAAATGCTGTGCATGTTCGGAAGGAAGGTTATAGGTTTCTTTAAACAGATGTGTTTTTAGTGAGGTGTTGAAGGTTTTGAGGCAGGAGGATAGTCTGGTGGAGTGAGGTAAGGAGTTACAGAGGAGAGAGGAGGTGACAAGAGGAGAGGAGATGACAAGAGTGGTAGAAAGAAGAAGGCCGTTAGCAGAATGAAGAGGGCAGATGGGGGAGTATTTGGAGATGAGAGCAGAGATGTAAGGGGGTGTGCTGTTATTGAGGGCTTTGTAAGTTATGGTCATGATTTAAAATGTTATTCTTGAGGCTAAGGGAAGCCAGTGGAGTGATTGACAGAGAGGTGCTGCAGACACTGAGCATTGTGTACGGTAGATGAGTCTAGCAGAGGCATTCATTATGGATTGAAGTGGGGAAAGCTTGGTTTTGGGCAGGCCAGCAAGAAGCGAGTTGCAGTAGTCAAGATGAGAAATTATTAGAGTGTGTATTAGAATCTTAGTTGTGTCTTGTGTAAGCTAGTGACGTATTTTGGAAATGTTTTTTTAGATGGAGTAGGCAAGATTTTGTTAGTGACTGTATGTGAGGGATGAAAGAGAGGACAGGGTCCAGTAGAACCCCAAGGCAACGGGCTTGGGAGGTGGGCGTGTTGATGCCATATTTGACACTGAGAGAGATGTGAGGAATTGACGATGTAGTAGAGTGTGGGAAGATAAGACAAACTAATAAGGGGAATGGAGGGGCTAAGTTATGAAGAAAGACTAACCAAATTAAACTTATTTTCTCTAGAAAAAAGGCGTCAAAGAGGAGATATGATTACCTTATATAAATACATCCAGGGTCAGTATAAAGATTTGTCGGGGGAGCTTTTTGTGCCAAGAGGTTTTCAACTGACAAGAGGACATCCCTTGAGGTTAGAAGTAAAAAGATTCCACCTCAAAGAAAGAAAAGGGTTCTTCACAGTAAGGGTGGTTAATCTGTGGAATTCTCTACCAGAGGAGGTGGTGACAGCGGATTCGATAGATAACTTTAAAAGGGGACTAGATTTATTTCTAATTAAAAAGGGTATTTAGGGTTATCATGGATAATTAGAGAGACAGTAATGATCCAAATTTAACATTTCCCCTTTAGACAATTGGCTAAGTCTCGCTTTTTTTTTTTTTTTTCTATTTGCCTTCCTCTGGACTAATTAATAATAAAAAATAAAAAAAATAAAAAATTAAATAATTGATTAATAATTAATTAACAACTAATGAATTAATAGTTAATCCGCATATTGCAGATCAAAGGAGATCTTAAAAGGTTGAACTTGATGGACTGAAAGTCTTTTTTCAACCTTAAATACTATGTAACTATGTAACTATGTAAGATTAGGAGTTCGGTCTTAGACATGTTGAGTCTGAGATGGTGGGCTGACATCCAAGAAGATGTACTAGAGAGGCAGTTGTAGGCATGTGTTAGAAGAGAGGGGGATAGATCTGGTGCTGACAGGTAGATTTGAGTGTCATCTGCATAGAGATGATACTGAAACCCAAAAGAGTTTATTGGGGTACCAAGTGAGGATGAATAAATGGAGTAGAGGAGGGGGCCTAGGACTGAACCTTGGGGTACGCCAACAGACAGAGCGTGAGTAGAAGAAGAGGTGCCAGGGAAGGAGACACTAAATATTCGATCTTATAGTTATTATGAGAAACACAAGAGAACAGTGTCTCGATTGCCGAGAGAGGAGAGGATATAGAGTAGGAGCCCATGGTCAATGGTGTCAAAGGCAGCAGAGAGATCCAGAAGAAGTAGAATAGAAAAGTGACCTTTTGACTTGTCGGTGAGAAGGTCATTAGTGAATTTTATGAGAGTTGTCTCAGTGGAATATTGAGGCCGGAAGACAGATTTGAAGGTGTTAAGAGGGGAGTTTGAGTAAATAAAGCTGATAAGGTGGTTGTAGATGAGCCGCCCCAGTAGTTTGGAAGCCAGGGGAAGTAGGGAGATAAAGCAGTAGTTAGATGCAAAATCAGATGAGGGTTTCTTAAGAATGGGTGAAAGTATGGCATGTTTTAGCGAGGATGGAATCATGCCAGTATTTAGGCAAAGGTTGAAGAGATGTGTGAGAGCTGGGATTAGTGTGGTAGAGAGGGGAGGGATGAGCTGTGATGTGGTGGTAAGACAAGAGGATAATAGTAGGGTGGAGACTTTGTCCTCTGTTGCACGGTCAAAGCAGTTCATAATGGTTGTGGGATTGGGGAAGGGTGAAGGCTGAGTGTTGTTGGTTAGTAGAGGGGATGAAGTATGTGAGCCATGATGAGAGGAGAGTTAGTTGTGGATGTTTTACATTTTTTGCATAAAATGGTTTGCAAAGTCTTCAATCGTGAGACAGGCAGCGACGGGATGAGATATCCACCAAGGGTATCCACTTTTAGAATCGGTCAAAGCTTCCATAGCATTCTTTATTAATATCACTCATAGACTGTAAATGAGGTCACAGGTTTTGAATAGAATCAATGGAACTTAACTATCAGACAATACATCAAAAGTGATACCAGTGACAATCACGTGATCCCAATTGACCCTTGTTTGGTGAAGTAATTGACTTCAAAGTTCTATTTTTACAGAAGTAACAAGTCCTGTGATATCTCCATTCAGCTCTATGTGTTGTCAGCGACCATGCGTTCTCCCCTGGCTGGTGCCTGAAATGACAGCCCATGCTGGGATGCAAGCGCAGCCCAAAGTCAGAGATTGCAAGCCCATCTGGCAAGCTCTTTAAGTGGTACAAACTAAATGTAACGGCTAATTAGATCTTCCTCACCCTTTACTGAATAACCAGGGCTCTTAAGAGCCTGCTGGCCCTTCCCTGAACGTCTGAAGCCTTCCCAAACCCACTTAACCTGGTATCCCATAAGTCTGACCCTATTCCCAGAGGATTCAGGAAATATGCTTTATTAGACACATCTAACCACTTCCATGGGTTAAGATTCTAACTACTCACCTCTGTCTGGGCTGTGTTTACCTCTTCCTACACTTACCGAACCCTACTCATCCACTTATATTCATACACCATTCATAAAATAGGTTATATGTAGGGCTATCCTGGATCTATTGTAAAGCTGGACATAGGTTGCGTATCATCTGAAACTTTAAGAAAAGGTGAGAAGTGGGCCAAGTCTGTGCCAGACGTTCATTTTTTTCATTAACATATAGGGAAGGACCTTAATAAAATGTGTTTTAATAACTATATTATGAATAAAGAGCAGTTGTACATGAGTGAATCCCCCTCTTCACCATCAAACCAAAATCACTGATTGCAAGTGAAAGATGTTCTCTTTTTTCTAATTTAATGAGATTTTCTGATGACAATTTGCATCGCTCCAGCACAAAATATCCTTCCAGAATAACTCATCAGTAAGCTTTAATTGCTATTTTGTCTCATTTTAGTACAAGGTAGCTCTGTCTTTCAGCAAGTTCTCCCATTTGAAAACTTCAAAGCAGTATGAATATTTAAACCTTTGCTAACCAGTAAGTAGATTGTGTTCTGTATCTTCCTCCTGCAGAGATCAGATCCTTCTCTTATTGCGAATTCACCTAACAACTGTTACAAACACTTTTCTCTTCCTTCCATGGGTCTGACAAGTGTAAGAGTTTAACTATAGCATTAGAGCGCTGTAGGATATAGGATTTGCAAAATAAAAGAACACTCACCACTTACCACTGGCACTAATGTCTGTGGGCAAGCCCTCCCAGAATACATCTGTTAACATAGTTGCTTTAGACAATCCGCTTCAGAGATTGCTACAAACATGCACCTCAGGACATCTCCTGATTGGTTGATTGCAGCTGATGTCATTAGAAGGCATTTTTGTATGCTGTTTACATGCAGGGAAATGCCCTCTGGCAGTTAGAGAGAAATGAATAATTCAATGATTATATTAGTCACAAAATTTCTGTAATGGTGCCTACTGAAGATCTCCAGCTGTGGTGCTGGATTATACATTCTTATAATACTGGATGTCTACTCCCTAGGGACATATAGAATATAATTGGGAATAATAGGATTAACCAGTTCAGTGTGCATGCTGTAAATCAGTGGCTTCTGTTTAGGGAATTATTTATTAAATAATTTAGTGACACGATCTAAAGATTACTAGGTAAATATTAGGGTCCCTCTACGAACAAAAAGTAAAAAATTGTATTTTTGT
Organism: Discoglossus pictus; assembly: GCA_027410445.1. Taxonomy (NCBI): domain Eukaryota; kingdom Metazoa; phylum Chordata; class Amphibia; order Anura; family Alytidae; genus Discoglossus; species Discoglossus pictus. The sequence continues at coordinate 212,845,336 of CM050164.1, read as the reverse complement.
TGCTAAATGGGCAAGTAGATAATGATTCGGCTTTGTACCTTTATTTAGTTCATTAGGCATTTTTTTTGGTAATTTTCTAAGTGTTTACAAGCATTGTGTCATTGGAAAGAGTCCCAATCATTTCTAAGCCTTCTTGAAATGTTGGGATATATGCAAGCAGATTTAAACAGGGATAATAGTATTTAGATGGAGTATATACACAAATAGCATATTTTCTATTACACCTACTTATCAAATGGGTATTCATTTTATCTCTGTTTGATAAATAGGATTTTATAGGAAACATAGGGAAATATGTACCTCCAAGTTTCTAACCCCACATCCCTCAGTTTAATAAAGCTACCACTCTCTACACTAGTGAACCTGAAAAACAGAATTCATTGCAATCTGAATTGGGCATTCATCGTCCGTTGCATCCAAGAGACCATACTTATAAGGTTTGTGAGTTTCCACCTATCCTTTTTCAATTGTTTTCAAATGAGTATAGTAATATTTATTTTGTATAAGGTATAATGATTTCTCTCTCCTTCTGCACCCTCTCTCATTAACTTTTTCTGTTTGTAAATCTCATGCAAGAGTTTGTTTTCACCATATATATTTTTTAATATTAGAACATCAGAATTCCCATATTATTAGTTATTACAATATGTTATTATTATTGAAGGCCTTATCTTGATAATTTGCAAGTTAAAAAAGTTACAAAGTAACAAAAAATAGAAATACCCTCTTTAATTATTATTAAATTATTAGCTATTATATGTATTTGTGTAGCACATGGAATGATAATCACAGTGTTTGGTGCTAGAGTTGTTTACTATTGTTCCTTTTGTTATTTCTTTATTTTTTTAAAATGCATATCCGATTTCAAGCTCTGCTTTTTCAAAAGTATTGAATGGAATCATATCTACTCCCCATGTGACAAAACCGGTTAAAAGACCACTGTAGTTTAGGACCAGTTTTTAAAGCATGTAACAAACAACATTAGCAGCTATGTAAACTACACTTATTTTAAAATAATCTTTTTAAAATGTTAGCAGACTCCTTATACTTAAGCAAGCTAATAAAATTAAAGTACTACTGCAGTTTTTTTATTACATTTGCTATTTTCAAGAACTAGACTTAATGTTTTTAGAATGTAAAAAAATCAATACAATTTATTATGTTTTATATACAATTACACTGCCAGATAACCTACCAGGTTTGTTTTAGCAGATCAACTTCTTGAGGTGGGAGGAGACTTTGAATGCCAGGTAGTGCCTGTCTGCATGATGAGAATGTGGCAGTTATGTCTGCCATTTTTTTTTCTCAGTAGGACTGAAAATAGGTATATTAGTTTACAAAGACACACCCACCTGAGAAAGTAACAAGCAGCAGCATGAAGGAAACAACAGAAGCCACACAGTAAATAATGCCTATAAAAGGTTGCAAAGATTGTGTACAATTGTATATATTTTTTTATTTCTTAAAACGTATGCCCATAATCAATTTTAATTAAATCACATTAGTCCTTTTCTCTTCTGTTTATGGCTTACAAAGCTGCTGATATTGTTAGTGTGTTACATACTTCACAATGTTTTGTGGTCTTTTAAAAACAACATAAAAAAGAAAACATGGCGGCACCACCACAATCTAATTACACTAAGTTAATACATTAATAACTGCATTTATTTTTTCCCATTTTTGTTAAAACTCTTCAATATCAAGCTCTTCAAAAGGGCATAGTGTAAATATAGCATTGCAGTGGTCCCGTAAATAGCCAAACCACATAACATTTTTGAAATTATGTGTGTGCTTGTGAGATAACTTTTTTAAATATTGTTTGATTTCTATTTTTGAAGCAGAAATGTACTCTCTGTCATCTGGTTAACTGATTTCCCATAAACGTGTAAAATCAATCAAAACACAGTGATAAGTATTAACTGAACACAATAAATATGTTTCATATTATGGGTCATGGACCACTAGCACTGAAAGCGACAGTTGAATGCAACTACTCAGATAAAGTTAGTTGAAATGACTATTTACCTTTTGCTGCAGTACACCATATTTTCCTGCTATTAAACTGCAGTTATATTCATCTTTTAAAAGGCTTATCAAGAATGTTTTGTTGTATCCTTTCAAAATAACCTAATTTTTTTGACAAAGTCCCTCAATAGCTTTTTTTAATTCTAAATAGGAGATTATAGGAGATTAAAGGGCCATTTGCCTCACTGTAGCTGCTCTTCATGGTGTGAGAGCACAAGATTGCACGTTAAAATTACCTATTTTTTTAATTACACTAATAACAGCTGAACAATCTAAGGTCTTAGGTCTGTCTACAAACACACTGATAGTTCCACGACATATGACATATCCTGACACTGTATGGTGAAGGCACCATAAAGACAAAGATTTATACATTTTTCTCTGCACTCAGTATTGCAACAGCATGCAGTTAACCCAAAAGTAACCTTTATTAGGTTTTTTCAACATTCATTTCTCTGCATAGATGGATTTGTTAAGGGTTAACTATGTTTTTCTTTTTGCTCACTACACGCAGCTGTAGCTGTGAGTCTGTCTGGGAGCACTGCCAGTGACTCATGTAAACAGAAATGTAATTAGTAATTTCTCAGTGAAAAATGCACGTATTTCAAAAATGCAAAAAGTATTTAAACATGCTTTTAGTAGATCTTTACAGTGATGTGCACCAAATTATACTGAATGAAGTGGCCCTTTAATAACTATGACCATGTATTTAAATATACTGTTTTGAAAAAATACACCTAAAAGTATAAAAAATATTTTTGAATAAATTAAAACGGCCTTAAATATTATTTTACCTTTTATATGCAATTATGTTTTGGATTCTGTTAATCAATGTCCTGATATAGGAAAATACTTTGACCCCTATTTAATTGTCCAAATCGCAATTACATGAGCCCGTAATGGAGCCCATAAATGTTACTGATATTCAATTTTAGCTACTCGCATTCCGATTGCGAGTTACAGGCTCAAAAGCACTGCAGTTGTCAAAAACGTAACTCCGTCCTATCTCCTCCTTTGATGTTTCAAGCACGTAAATGTTACCAGTGCTAAAGAGGCAAAATCCATATTCAATTACAACAATTCAACAAGCCAGCAATTGCCTTAAAACCTGTAAATGGCAAATGTATCAAAAAATGATACGAGTAGTAGATAGTAGTAGTAGACTCATAAGTGGGTTAAACATCTGTTTGTAACACTGCAAAAGCAAATACCGTATATACTTGAGTATAAGAAAAAAATTTCAGTCCTTTTTTTCAGGCTAAAAAGGGCCCCCTTGGCTTATACTCGAGTCACTCTCCCCCCCCGTGTCTCTCTAACCCCCCCCCTGTCTCTCTACCCCCCCCCCCGTGTATCTCTACCCCCCGTGTCTCTCTAACCCCCCGTGTCTCTTTCCCTCCCCCTCCTATTCCTCAACCCCCCTCCTCATTATAAACCCCCCTCCTCATTCTCCCTCCTCAACCCCCCTCCTCAACCTAAACCCCCCTCCTCATTCTAACCCTCCCCTAAATACCTCCCCCTCTCCCCTCAATTACCTGCTTCTGCTCCGGCCTCCTCTCCTTCTTGACCCGGTGCAAATTATGAGGATGGGGGGTTGAGGAGGGAGGATGAGGAGGGAGGATGAGGAGGGAGGTTGAGGAGGGGGTTGAGGATGAGGAGGGAGGTTAAGGAGGGGGGTTGAGGAGGGGGTTGAGGATGAGGAGGGAGGTTGAGGAGTGGGGTTGAGGATAGGGGGGTTGAGGATAGGGGGGTTGAGGAGGGGGTTGAGGATGGGGGGGTTGAGGAGGGAGGATGAGGATGGGGGGGTTGAGGAGGGAGGTTGAGGATGAGGAGGGAGGTTGAGGAGGGGGGTTGAGGAGGGGGTTGAGGAGGGAGGATGAGGATGGGGGGATTGAGGAGGGGGTTTAGGGGGGGGTTGAGGAGGGAGGATGAGGAGGGAGGTTGAGGAGGGGGTTGAGGATGAGGAGGGGGTTGAGGATGAGGAGGGAGGTTGAGGATGAGGAGGGGGTTGAGGATGAGGAGGGGGTTGAGGATGAGGTGGGAGGTTGAGGATGAGGAGGGAGGTTGAGGAGGGGATTGAGGAGGGGGGTTGAGGAGGGAGGATAAGGATGGGGGGGTTGAGGAGGGAGGATGAGGATGAGGAGGGAGGTTGAGGAGGGAGGTTGAGGTTGAGGAGGGAGTTGAGGATGAGGAGGGGGTTGAGGATGAGGAGGAGGGGTTGAGGAGGGGGGGTTGAGGTTGAGGAGGGGGGTTGAGGAGGGGAGTTGAGGAAGGGGTTGAGGATGGGGGGGTTGAAGAGGGGGTTGAGGATGGAGGGTTGAGGAGGGAGGATGATGAGGGAGGTTGAGGATGGGGTTGAGGATGAGGAGGGGGTTGAAGATGAGGGGTTGAGGAGTGGGGTTATGGTTGAGGAGGGGGGTTGAGGATGGGGGGATGAGGAGGGGGTTGAGGATGGAGGGTTGAGGAGGGAGGATGATGAGGGAGGTTGAGGATGCGGTTGAGGATAAGGAGGCGGTTGAAGATGAGGGGTTGAGGAGGGGGGTTATGGTTGAGGATGGGGGGGTTGAGGAGGGAGGTTGAGGAGGGGGGTTGAGGAGGGAGGTTGAGGAGGGGGGTTGAGGATGGGGGGGTTGAGAAGGGAGGATGAGGTTGAGGAGGGGGTTGAGGATGAGGAGGGGTTTGAGGATGAGGAGGAAGGTTGAGGATGAGGAGGGGGGTTGAGGAGGGGGGGGGGTTGAGGATGGGGGGTTGAGGAGGGAGGTTGAGGATGAAGAGGGAGGATGAGGAGTGGGGTTGAGAATGAGGAGGGGGGTTGATGAGGGTGATAATGGAGGGGGGAAGAGACACACAGAAGGGAGAGGTTGGAAGAGACACAGAAGGGAGAGAGGAGAAGAGACACGGGAGAGAGAGGGGGACACAAGAGGGGGACACAGAGGGCACAAGAGGGACACAGAGGGCAGCACATTTCCCACCCTCGGCTTATACTCAAGTCACTCATTTTACCCAGTATTTTGTGGTAAAATAGGTTATACTCTGGTCAGCTTATACTCGAGAATATATGGTAAACACACAATACTGTACTTACCAATACTGGGAAAGCAATGTAAAGCATTATAATTAGTTGCACAACAGTCTCAAGCTCTCAAATCTGCAATACTTTTTTTAATGTGTTATTTCCATGTTATAAGAATCAAGGGGTTATCATGGAACCCGCATGGACTAGAACAGATGATATATTGATTTTTATTAATTTCTACATTTGTGGATCGCGAGTCAGATCACAAATTGTACTTCTAAACACTAATTCTAATCCCCCCCCCCCCAAATACCTCCCCCTCTCCCCTCACATACCTGTTTCTGCTCCGGCCTCCTCTCCTTCTTGACCCGGTGCAAATTTTGAGGATGGGGGGTTGAGGAGGGAGGATGAGGAGGGAGGTTGAGGATGAGGAGGGAGGTTGAGGAGGGGGTTTAGGATGAGGAGGGAGGTTGAGGAGGGGGGTTGAGAAGGGGGTTGAGGATGAGGAGGGAGGTTGAGGAGGAGGGTTGAGGATAGGGGGGTTGAGGATAGGGGGTTGAGGAGGGGGTTGAGGATGGGGGGGTTGAGGAGGGAGGATGAGGATGGGGGGGTTGAGGAGGGAGGTTGATGAGGAGGGAGGTTGAGGAGGGGGGTTGAGGAGGGGGTTGAGGATGGGGGATTGAGGAGGGAGGATGAGGATGGGGGGATTGAGGAGGGGGGTTGAGGAGGGAGGATGAGGAGGGAGGTTGAGGATGATGAGGGAGGTTGAGGATGGGGTTGAGGATGAGGAGGGGGTTGAGGATGAGGAGGGAGGTTGAGAATGAGGAAGGAGGTTGAGGAGGGGGTTGAGGATGAGGAGGGGGTTGAGGATGAGGTGGGAGGTTGAGGATGAGGAGGGAGGTTGAGGATGAGGAGGGAGGTTGAGGAGGGGGGTTGAGGAGGGGGTTGAGGATGGGGGGTTGAGGAGGGAGGATGAGGATGGGGAGATTGAAGAGGGGGGTTGAGGAGGGGGTTGAGGAGGGGGGGTTGAGGAGGGGGGTTGAGGAGGGAGGATGAGGAGGGAGGTTGAGGATGAGGAGGGAGGTTGAGGAGGGAGGTTGAGGTTGAGGAGGGGGTTGAGGATGAGGAGGGGGTTGAGGATGAGGAGGAGGGGTTGGGGAGGGGGGGTTGAGGTTGAGGAGGGGGGTTGAGGAGGAGGTTGAGGAGTGGGGTTGAGGAGGGGGTTGAGGATGGGGGGTTGAGGAGGGAGGATGAGGAGGGAGGTTGAGGATGAGGAGGGAGGTTGAGGAGGGAGGTTGAGGTTGAGGAGGGGGTTGAGGATGAGGAGGGGGTTGAGGATGAGGAGGAGGGGTTGAGGAGAGGGGTTATGGTTGAGGATGGGGGGTTGAGGATGGGGGTTGAGGAGGGGTTTGAGGAGGGAGGATGAGGATGGGGGTTGAGGAGGGAGGTTGAGGAGGGGGATTGAGGAGGGGGTTGAGGATGGGGGGGTTGAGAAGGGAGGATGAGGTTGAGAAGGGGGTTGAGGATGAGGAGGGGTTGAGGATGAGAAGGAAGGTTGAGGATGAGGAGGGGGGGTGAGTAGGGGGTTGAGGATGGGGGGGTTGAGGATGGGGGGTTGAGGATGGGGGGGTTGAGGATGAGGGAGTTGAGGAGGGAGGTTGAGGATGAGGAGGGAGGAGGAGGAGTGGGGTTGAGGAGGGAGGTTGAGAATGAGGTGGGGGATTGATGAGGGTGATAAGGGAGGGGGGAAGAGACACAGGGAAGGGAGAGTTTGGAAGAGACACAGGGAAGGTAGAGAGGAGAAGAGACACGGGAGAGAGAGGGGGACACAAGAGGGGGACACAGAGGGCACAAGAGGGACACAGTGGGCAGCACATTTCCCACCCTCGGCTTATAATCGAGTCACTCATTTTACCCAGTATTTTGTGGTAAAATAGGTGCCTCGGCTTATACTCTGGTCAGCTTATACCCGAGTATATACAGTAAACACACAATACTGTACTTACCACTACTGGGAAAGCAATGTAAAGCATTATAATTAATTGCTCAACAGTCTCAAGCTCTCAAATCTGCAATACTTTTTTTAATGTTTTATTTCCATGTTATAAGAATCAAGGGGTTATCATGGAACCCGCATGGACTAGAACAGATGATATATGGATTTTTTTTTTTCTACATTTGTGGATCGAGAGACAGATCACAAATTGTACTTCTAAACACTAATTGATTGTAGGTTAAACTTCATGTTTTACTGACGTCATGATGACGGTCTCATTTACTAGTGGCTTTGTCTTAATTGTAACTTACAGGCTTGCTTAATTTAACATGGTCAAGCCCTGAAATGTTAGTTATGGGTTCATGGTTTGTGTGTGGAGGCTGTGAGCCTTTAAGTGCTTGCTTGAGTCAATTGAATACATCTATATATGTAACAAATTTGTAACCAGCAGCCAAAATGTCTGGTTACATGTAATTACGAACTTGGAATTAAATAGGGGCCAGTGTTTCAACTGAAGATTTCTATCTACACAATGTAACTGTGGCATCTACCGATGCCAGAGTTTTAAGTAGTGATAATGGAACTTTCAGGACACACCAACAAGAGAAAATAGCAGATGAAATTAGCTGACAAAACAAAATTGGATGCCTTCAGTAAATAATAATTTAATATATAAAAATGTAAAGACTGTGGTTATTTATTTTTTGCTTTCTAAAAACATTAATAGAAAAAATAGAAAATCTTTAACCACAGTTGTGTTTTAAGAAGCAAAACTATACCTATGCTGTAGATAAACACGTCAACAGGCCAATGCAATGCTCCAACAAACTACAGTATGATCTACAATTGCAATAACTTTTTCTTATCAGAACTTTGGTCCAGATATCTCCTGAAAATAATCTTGCAAGTGACCTTTCCACGTAAGGAGCCAAGTAACTATTACATTCCACCCAGTAAATCCTTTATGAGTAAAGTGATGTCTATGTATGAGGTGTTTCCTGCTGTTATGGGAGATTTTACTTAACGTGCCATTATATGGCTCCTGTAACTGAACATCCTACTTGTTCTTTTAAGGCTCCTTAACCCCACTGCCCACCTCCTCACTGCTAAGCATTACTTGTGAAATCTCACATCATTGCAAAATATCTGCAATTGGTTACTCATGACATATATAGTATTATTTGCACCGATTGTAGATGAACATTATCTTATTGTTACAGTAACAGTATAAAGCACTGCACTGAACATTCAGATCTTTCTAGATTTTCATCCTCCTGATTTTTGTAATATGACCATATTCAGATTCATTATTTCAGAGCTGTGCCATATTATTTCAATATTTTCCTAATGACACTATATGTGTGTATTTGATTTGGACTACATAACACAGGATTAACACAGCAGATGAAGATACGATTTATGCACATTAATGTTTATTTTTTTTATTTATATTCATCTAATTATTGTTATTGTGGTGTAATGACCATATGTTAATCTAGTAAATGGAATGCATTACCATTATACAGTGTTACCTTTAAGTCCACATATGATTACATTTGTATAAATCCTCTTGTTCTCCTGATAAGCATTTGCACTACACCAATGATATTAATGCATGGTCTGCTACTGTGTTGTGTAGATATAATAAATTCATATTCTTATTATTCCTTAATCCATGTTTCGATGTGTTTCTTATGTTTACTTATTTGGCATACATTACATTTAGTTAACGATCTGTTATAAGGATCCATGGCATAGTTTAGTTTACCCATCCTGTTTTAAGGTATAGTGGATGTTTATTAATCATATCTCAAGAAATCATCTGCATTAAGAGATTAAGAAATTTTGTATAACAACATAATTATATGTACACATCACATATAAATGATGGTAAAGTATGTCTGGACACCTCTATGTTTCCACTCATTTGATTACTGTAATCTTATGTTTCCATGCCAATAATGTTATGATAATTAGAAAATAATGTTATGACCAAGTGACTACACTTTTCATGTTAATTATGATGTTAACATCAATCTAATTTCACATTGTTTAACATGTTAGTACAAAACACATCTAAAATATGCATTAAGTGTAACTTTATAATCAAATAATTAGCTTTTAAAAAAACAACATGTTAATATGATCAGTACAGGCAATATCAATGACACAGGTGTGGTTCTTAAGATGTTGCATGAATAAGTGCGACCAAAGATTGTTCATGCAGTATTTCATACGTTGTTAGCACAAATTTATACATTATGCATTAACTCCAGTGATATTTATATGTGGAGGTAATACTACTGTATCATAATATAACACTGTTCTGTATCACTATTCGGCTGAAGTTGGTTTAAGCAAATCACATGTTATCCATCATCAGATATGAATACACAAACACTAGTTTGAATTCAACAAATGTATTATGTGTGTACATATTCTCACATGCGCAACAAGTGTACACAAGATTCTTATTGATGGAGGTAAGATTCCTGGGGCTCCAATGGCCTCTCCACTGCCTCCCTTAACTTTTATTGGCCTTCCTCAAAAGCTACATCCACATGAAAGTGATCCTCTTTATCAGCATTTGGCCCTATATCCTCATGTCTCTGTGTCTTTAAAACACTGTTGCCTTCCTGCTACTCTTACATAATCCTGTGCATGGCCTATGCTATATAGTAATTTGCATGTTGATGTTCACCTCCAGCATGAATTACAGGTCCACATGTACCTATAATCAGTGCCAACCACTCTTTTCTTTAAGGCCACAGGGGTATTGTGTACAAGACAACTTTCCCATGTATATGACATACATGATCGCTTGCAGTGCTCTGGATTGATGCTGTTGATGACTATCGTGGCTAGAGCTTTAATAGGCAATGCATTACAGCACTGTGCTGTAGGTCATGTGACACTCTTCTAATTTGTATTAACCTCTTGCCTACTGGAGTCTGTGTTACCATTGAAGTTAATGTATGTTATGTTAATGTGTAGTATTGACAATAGTTGATGTTCACAGATGTGTGCAAACTCACACATCAATTTTGTGTTTATAATGCAACATATGTGCCTATGAGAATAGTTACTATATTTATTTTGAACTTAAATTAGTTTTCTTGATTTTTTAATACAGTACTGTTTCTTTAACTGCATTGGAAAGCTCTTAGCAAGGCTTTTTGAGCCCTTATGGCTGGTATTCAGAAACACATACGTTTTTATAGAAAAATCATCTACAGTATGGTCTCATGTACATGTAAGTTATTAGTGACTTGGAAAGGCTTTAAGCGGCACCAGCTACGTATGCCCAAAGAGCGGCGCCAGCAAGGAACAGGGGGGGGGGGGGGGGGTGGCGGGGGGAGGCTCAGAGAGGGGGAAAGGGGGAAAGAGACAGAGGGGCAAAGAGGGAAAGAGACACAGGGGAGGGAGGAGAGGGGAAAGGGGGAAAGAGAAAGTGGGAAGGGGGAAAGAGAAACATTGAGTATTGCAATGTAATTTGATACCTTTTGTATTGGACAAACGTCTTATTTATAATGACGAGCTTTCGAGAGGCTCAACCTCTCTTTATCAAGTCTCAAACAATACTACATGAGATAGAACTCTCAGTTTGAATAAAAACAGCAGATGCAGAGTGGAAACAGCATCTGACATCATCAGGTAAATACATATATTGGGAATAAACACAACATAGCAAAGGAAACATATTTACACATATTATATACACATATACATCAATATGTACTTGACAAAGCAGAGCACTGTAGTCAACAGTTATATCTTTCCTTTGATATCTTTCCTGGACAAACACCTCACTAAGAGTGCTAAGTCTGTTATGGTATAAGAGGGAAAAATGATAATGTGTTAGAAAACCCAAGTCTATTTTAAGTCCTGTGTTTTTAGTGTTGAAGAATAGGATCATCTTTTTTTTCAAATGCTTTTCTCTCTTGGATGCTTTTAAATTTTCCTCTGAGTATTTTGACTTTTAAGTTTTGGATGGAGTGATCATTCTGGCTAAAATTGTGTCCTACTGGGCTACAATAACTGTCTTCATTATGTTTTCTTATTGATTGCCTGTGTAAATTCATCCTTAAATGCATTTTTTGTCCGGTTTCTCCAGTGTAACAGCCTGTGTCACGTAAAGTACATTGTATTATATAAACTACATTAGACGATGTACATGAATATGATCCTTTGATGTAATAGGTTTTGTTGTTATGTGTGGCTGTATCATCATTACAAATGTGTTGGCATAATTTACAGGCATGTTTGTTACAAGGTTTAGTTCCATTTTTTCTATTCAGTTGTTCATTGACCAATTTTCTGCTGACAAGTTTTTGTTTCAGGTTTGGTGGTTGTTTAAATGCAAGGATGGGAGGTTTTGTGAATATATATTTTAATTCAGTATCTTCAATTAGTAATGGTTGTAAATGGTTATTTTCCGAATTTTCTCTAAAATTGTTTGTTGAGAAAGTCAGTGGTGTCTTGTATATAGCTACTGCTGATACTAACTAATGGTTTAAGGATGTTTTCAACATGAAAACTTAAAAAATATGTAATGTGTCAGTGTCGTTATTTTAAAATGGTCAATGATACCTGCACATTTTTAATATCTAATAGTTTAAAGAAGCACTGCATGAAAGATTGTGTGTTTCATGTGAGTACTAAAAAAACCTTAGAAAAGAAAATGAAGTAAAAAAACATTTTGGGCGGAATGTGCTTAATTATCACAAATGTAAGCACTTTTCATGTTAAATCTGCATATCAGTCATCAACATAATAAGCCAATGCAGAAATATAATCAATGTGCAGCAAATAGTGACCCTTACGCTGAGTAAAGTAAATAAACAAACCTATGGATATGATGGATAAGATGGATATGTGCAGTTCAGTAATGTTTTAATTTCCAATTATCATAGCAACCTGCTATTGATCTCCAAGCAGTGCCACCAATAATGTATTATCTTTCAAACCATAGAATACAGTGCATATTGTTTATTACTGATATGTGAACTCACTATTATGCATTGGCAAAACACTCTAAACTAGAGCATATTATCTTTATAAATCCTGACACTTTATGAACACCTCATCCCCTTCCTACCTACCCATGATCACCATGCCACCACTAATCAAACTAAGCAATGCACGGGATCATTGAGTTTTGTATGTAATGAGCTCCCTCAACCCTGAAGAGGACATGGGCTGCAAACAAGCATCACATCAGCAGTCCTGAAGCAGGATATGGGAGCAGATCTGCTTCGGGAGCTCTCATACCCAAACATAGATGATGAACCCATTGACCAGAGTAAGCCTGCCATCAGCTGATTCTCTCTGTATACTGGTAAGCATTCAATTTTGACCCTTTAAAATCCCTGATTATTTCACACATATTGAATGATAGTACACATCCATACAACAGAATAGTATGTTTTGCAGCTATGATTTTCTTTAATAATCACACAGTCCTACTTGATCCTATTTAAAAATAACCACAACAAGTCTTCAAATGTATAGTTATACTGAACCAATATATTTGCAGAACCTGCACGTAGACTTTCCACATACTCGGAATCTTGCTACTTACATACTAGACCAGAAATTGTAGATGACTCTGGCTGAACATAACCCTGGACTGAATATCCCACAATTTATCTCCGGAATCATCACTCAGTACTCTAACCCTAACAGCATATGTAACAATACTTTATTGTTCAGCTGAACTTTATTTTAGAAACTGCAATGAAGTTTCACATTTTTACCACATCCAACATTTTAAAGCCAATGCTCAATATATTTATATTCGACTGTTTGCAGTACTCGCTTTTTTACACAACCCATACTTATTTAATTTTCTGAGATATAGCACCCATTACTGTAGTTGAAACATTATCAATGATAATGTACCTCTGTTTGAAATACAATTATACTGAATCACACTACCCTATGCTGTATATATGTGTCACCCTTTACTTTCCTATACCCAACAATTACCCTAAAAGATATCTAGTTTTCACCTCACTAGGGCTTGCTTCACCATATGTGGGCAGGTCCTTGCAGCATTTCTGGCAACCCACTCCGGTATCTTTGCCAAGATAACCTTATGGATAAACACAACCAGAGACATAACAAGATGACACCTGATGAGGAACGCCCCTCCCCCCGCAGGTCAGAAGGTTCCTAACACATTATTGGGTAAGAGCAGAGGGCAAGTACATACGAGTAGCACCAGATCTAATGAAGAGATTGGGATAAAGACAAGAGAACACCCTGCTGCAGATGTGGCCGGAGGCTAAAGGAAAGTCTGTTGTGGGTACCTGAAACATTACATCTATGAACCAAGGCAACTGAACAAATATGAGATGACAAAATTAAACATGGATATCCTGAAATTAGTAAACTCAAATGGACTAAAATGGGACATTTCATATCACACAACCACTTTATTATTATAATTTTTTTTTTAATGAGCCAACATATTCTGTAGCGCTGTACATAAGATAAGTTCCAGGCAAAAGTAAATACAAAATCAACACATAGCAAAGCAAGGAAGTCCCTGTCTTTGGGCCTCAAATCCATTGTCCATAGTGCTTTACTCAAAGCACCCTGCAGGATTGGAACTCGCAGACTAACAACCTAAGGATGGGGAAAACTAACAGGGTTCAATATTTTATGGGTTATAATAAGCATGTAAGGACATTCAAAAATGCTGGCCAGGATTTAAAAACATTTTTTTAGCTATAATGCTATGCCTAAATAGAGCTACATTTCTTTCTGTCAGAACAGACGTGACATGTGCAAAATCTCAGTCTTGTGTTTTCTCCCCAGGTGGACATTGGAGGGTGCCCATGTCATTGACAAAATCAGTGCATGATATACTACCTGGTTAAATAACTTTATCATAGGGATCCTGTCTTTTATGATAATAATGAGTCTCATGTTTTGTATGCTATGTTTTTGTTTTCCCTCACTGGTTAAATGCTGTCATAATGTGACACCTACTCCTCAAGGTCCATCCCGAACTCAGATGATGGCCATAGTGCAAGATGTTGAGAAAACCTCAGTATTTCTAGCTTTCCAAGAAGGGAAAGTGACGAGATGGAGTAAATTATAAATTGAAGTGTCAAAGCCTTAAAATAAATACAACAACAGTGAAAGAATTATTAGTTTCTTCTCCAGTATACAATCTATTACAGAATAATTTAAACAGAGTTGTAATCATTATAGATATAGTATATGGTATTATTATTATTATTATTTGTATTATTATCTTTTAATTGTACCGCGCCAACCTATTCCTTAGCACTGTACAGGGGAGAAGAACAAGAAAATATACAATATGTAATATTGACAACAGCAGAAAATGGAGGGCCCTGTTTTGAGCTTCAAGTCTTGTAAACAGTGCTTTTCTCCCAAAGCACCCCACAAGATCAGAAACTTGCCACTTAGAATCTAAAGCATTGAAATATTGAGAAGGAGCCTGGCTTAGTGTGATGTGTAAGTTTGTATGATGACTGTCTGAGCCATTGCTTTCATTGTTTTGTCATTTTTTTTTTTTCCAATCTTTTCTAGCCCTGTTCTCCTTTTATCCTGTCCCTTAGCTTCTAACACTTATGCACCTTGTTGTGTCAACTTGCTAGGTTATACAATGTACTAACATCTGACAGGAATAGTAACTAGGGACAGAAGACTATGAGCCTCATTCAATTGAGGCTTTCGGGAGATCTGGGCTCAGAATGGAGCCCGCAAGTTATTTTGCTATTCAATTGGCCTCATTTTGTGGGCTCCGAACGAGTTACGGGCTCCGGGCTGCGATTCATTGCGATCCATTGCAATTTTTTAAATCACAAGTTAATGCCCCTCCAAGCCTTTGATCTTTCACGGCCACAAGAGTTGCAAATTCTAAAATCGCAAATCGTAATTCAATTGCTCCGATTCCCCCTCGCTAACCACTCCGTCAAGCAAATCGGCCAAAACAAATACTTAATTTCATGTTTAATTTCCGTGTTATATCGATCCTGGCAATCAATGTGTTAATACATATAATGGAACTCGCATATAATAGAATATCCTATTTACAGCTTTATCAATATTGCATTAAATCTGGAATGTGGGTCCAATCGTAACTCGTAATTCAAGCCTGTAGGACTTCAATGAAAAATGGAGGTGGGATTTCAAAGTCCTATGGGCTTGAACCATGAGTCACAATCAGACCCACATTCCATTGGCTGTTTCTAATGGGAGTTACGGCCTTGCGTCATTGATCATGTTCAAGCTCGCAAATGCTACTTTTCATAGCATGGTTTGTAATGTGCGCTATCGGGCCAATTGAGAACACCATAAGTTGCGGCCACTGCAAGCTCACAGCAGGCCCACAGACATACGGCCTACTCAGATCGAGTTGCGGACTTGTAATTGAATTGGGCTCATTATCTTGCATAAACTCTGGGTGGTTAATAATATCAATGCATAATTATATTTTAAGAGGTGTTTGTGTAATGGTTAGTGATAATATCTATGTTCCAGCTGCAGGAGTTGATTTAATCCCAGTTGAGGTGGAGCTGGATTGATGATGTCATTGAATCAAAGTGAATTCGAGGAAGCTCAGGAGGGCAGTGGCTGAAAGATGTGCCTTGCTTGCTGTGGCCCATTTTGGGTACAGAGAGTTGAACATGACTGAATGACTAAACACAAAATAAAAACAGACATTTCAATGTAAATATTAGTTACAGAAAATGTCCTAAACATAGTCTTGATCTTTGTGTACAATCCGAATTCAGTCCAAGTAGGTCTCCTCTTCAATATTTGTACAACGACTATCTTAAGAAATGTTCTTCCCTGTATCTGACTGTACCTGGATATGTTTCTGCTGGTATTCTCTCTAAAAAATATATATTAAAACAAATAATGTATGCTATACTTTCCACATTTACTGCAATTTGTGAAGCGTAAAGCAGCAGTATAAATACTGTGCTATATACATAAAAAATTCATACCAAACTCAATTTTCAACTTACATAACAGGAAATGAAATACTGTAAGTGTAAGCACATCACCATTGTGAATTGATAAAAATATATAAAGAAAATATTCATGAAAAGGACTATATATCATGCTAAAGAGTGTAGAAATATAATGCAAATAATTCAATATCACACTGGAATTCAATGTGGCTGAAAATACTATAGTGTAATAAATGTTTAGATTTGTTTTTAGAAAACTGGTAAGTGGGGACAACATAACAAATGTACAATACATACAGCCCTATTAAATTTGAAGCCCGTAGCAGCATTGAGTAAAATTCGAGTGCGTTACAGAACTATTAAATTAGCACATGTCACAAGTTACAGGCTTGAGACGCAAACTCGTAAACCATTTTTCGAACGTTGGATGCACTGCCATGAACATGATCAATTAGTCAAACCCATAGTTACAGGTTTAAATGGAGCCAATGGCAACAGTGATTGTCATCATTACGTCACTGAACAATGGAGGTTGTATTTCAAAGCCTCACAGGCTTCAATTATGAGTTTGGATCGGACCCACATTCCAGAAATAATGCAATATCGATAAATCCGTAAATATTAACACATTGATTGCCGGGATCAATATAACACGTAAATTAAAGTGAAAATAAAGTATTTTATATTGCAGAATGAGAATGTTGTGCTATTAATTCTAATACTTAACATCACGTTCCCTTTTATTAGAAGTACAGTAGTGTGTGTATATTTGCATTTACAGTGCTACTGATAGTACTTTAACCCACAAGAGGGTCCTCTCTTGTACCTGTTGGCCTTTTGGCTCCATTTGTGGGTTACAGGCTTGAACACCAGTGAATTTATTGCAATTTAATAGCGTGATTGGAAATGTAACAGTTACTGGCTTGACAGATGAAAGTATTTGCGGATGCGCAGTTCAAATTTCCAAGTCCCGTAGACTTTTCTCGTCCTTACCCTGCGTAAGTATTTGGCAGGTTCCTTTACGGGGCCAATTTAATAGCTGTAAGTCATGCAGGCTACGGTTTTCAATGTTGAGGGGATTTAATAGGGCTATTAGTCACCTATGTCAATATATAGTCTATACAGTACTTCAGATTATTAGTGGAAAAAGTGAGAATACCTGTTGGTAAACATTTTAAAAAATTCAATAATTCTCTCAAACCCCACTCTTTTTACCACCTTCCTCCTTAACAAGATCATCCATAACTTTATAGTAGGTTACTCAGCCTGGTTTTACAAACCTCTCCCTTATTATTAATCCATCCAGCATTCCCCTTACCTCATGCTTCAATCCTCTATCACCTGTTAGATTGAAAGCTCTCCCCAGAGCAGGGCCCTCATCTCCTCATGTAACACTGTGTATGTTTCGTCTTATCTGCTCTCTAATGTACGTACATGTCGATCCATTGTTTATTGTACTCCTAGCTCTACAGAATCTGAATGGAACTCTAAATATAAGACATAATAATATAATGTCACTATATTCATAAAAAATATGCACCTTTTTCAGTCATAGAGTCAGACAATAAAAGTACAGAAAACGTCATCATTTATTATTAATAATTATTTGTACAGATGAAATCACTAAAATTAAATTTTTACCTAACTGTATAGGGAAGGTATTCCGGTTTCTGAAAAAAAAAAAAGTAAAACTGCTAACAAGACTCTAAGTAATATTTCCAAAAATGTACACAGTCACTATTATCTGCAGAATTTATCATGAGATAAAGAGCCACGTTTTTTTTTCTTAAGTTACACCACTTGTAGACTCATAAATTAGAAGCATACCAATTTAAATCACTAGTTTTTACATGTTTGTGAAAAAATAAATTACGTTAGAATGACCAGTTTTATTAAATATTAAGTTACACTCATCTCGCAAATTACTTATGCTTCCATTTCAGAAGAAAAATGTATGTGTATTGAAGCACAGTAAATGCTTTGAAAAGCCTTGCAGAGACTTGTCAAAAGCAGTTAAAGAGACAGTCAGTACTAAAAAATCATGATAAAGCATGTAAGTGCATTAGAAATGAATACCTAACATTCCCATAAGCACATATGTTGAATATAAAATATAATATATTACCAATATGTTTGAGTCAGTATACATCTGGAACATCAACTATAGGCAATAATACAGCTCCACATAACATATATCAACTACAGAGGTAACATAGACCCCACTACACAAGAGGTTAATAGAAATCAGGAAACCCACATGGCCTACAACAGATGCTCTAATGCATTGATAATTAAAAGGCTAGACACACCCCAAACAATGGTTATCAACAGTATTGATCCTGACCACATCACAGTAATGAGAGTGATCATGTATGTCACATACATGGGAAGGTATATCATCTACACAATAATGTTGGTGGTAAACACTAGGGTGTGAGCAATGTCACGATCAGTCTTAGGCCTAAATGAGAGGAGTGGATTATTGTGGCTAAATTGCGGACGCTAATCCATACTGGAGCTGAACACAGCAGGTATATCACTATATAAAACAGGCCATGCACTGGATTGTCATAGGATGGGCATTTGCAAGATGTAACATCTATTGCAAAAGTTCACATCTCTTTAGTGAACACTCTGAAGTGTAGAATAATAGAATTATACAGGAATTAAAGAGTAGTGGAACACACTGAAACATAATATCACCTGAGTCAATAACAATTAAGGCAAGCATATCTTCCTTTATTTATTCGATTACATTTTGTTTACACCGTGCTGCAATGTTTTCTCACACCATCTTCTTCATTATAACCTCCTGCCTCTTTCTCAGACTCTCCTATACTGTCTCTACACGTAACGTCTTCAGTAATATAACAATCTCGCCTTCCCTGCTTTCCTCTCCTCTTCTCTGCTCCCATGAGCCTCTCTCCTTTCTTCAGTCACTATCTCATCCCTCCCCTAAAGCTCAAAAGCAGAAATGCTTCTGTAAGTCCTTCTCCCATCTGCTTTTACTCTCTCTCCTTCTTCTGATGACTTGTGGCGACCTATCCCCTAACCCAGGGCTCTCACTTATCTCTTCCTGCTGTCAGCCACAGGAGTCCCCAGGGCAGCAAATATCCAAAACACTCATAATTCAAAACCCATCACTTGTCACAAGCCATCTACTTTGCCCTTCTCCTGTGCCCTCTGGAATGCAAGGTCTGTTTGCAATAAACTTACCTTCATTCATGACCTTTTAATTTCCAACTCCCTCAATTTACTGGCTATCACGGAAACCTGGCTCACTCCATCTGACTATGTCTTACCTGCTGCACTCTCATATGGTGGCCTACACTTCAGCCATACTCCTGGACCTTGGAACAAGCAAGGTGGAGGTGCGGGCAAACTACTATCATCCCGCTGCACTTTTTACTGCATATGCCCCATTCCCTACCTCCAATTCTCATCTTTTAAAATTCACACACTATTCGCATCTTCTCTCCCATCACTCTGTGAATAGCTGTGATCTATCGCCCGCCTGGATCACCCTCTCAATTTCTGGATCACTTTGCCACCTGGCTCCCTCACTTTCTCTCCTCCAATATACTTTCACTCATTCTTGGCGATCTGATACAGCTTCTGCCTCCAACTATCGCTCTATCTCTCTACTTCCACTTGGTTTCAAAAGTGCTTGAGAACATTGCCTACAATCGCCTCACTCAATTTATTTCCTCAAATTCCCTTTCTTGACCCCTTCCAATCTAGCTTCCGGGCCCGACACGCTACAGAAACAGCCCTCACAAAAGTCATGAATAACTTATTAACCGCCAAATCAAAGGGTAACTTTTCTATTCTAATTCTCCTGGAACTCTCTGCTGCCTTAGATACAGTTGACCACCCACTTCTAATCCAAACTATCCGCTCCTTTGGCATCCATGACACAGCTTTCTCATGGTTCACATCCTACTTAGAAGATCATACATTTAGTGTCTCCTTCTCTGGGACCTCTTCTTTACCTCTCCCTCTGTCTGTTGGCGTACACCAAGGTTCAGTCCTAGGCACCCACCTCTTCTCCATCTATACATCCTCGCTTGGTACCCTAATCAAATCCTTTGGATTTCAGTATCATCTCTATGCAGATGACACTCAAATCTACCTCTCTGCACCAGATCTAACCCCCTCTCTTTTAGCTCAAGTTGCCAACTACCTCTCTAGTATATCCTCCTGGATGCCTGCTCATCAACTCAAACTCAACATGTCTAAGACTTAACTCCTTATCTTTCGACCCTCTACTACAGCTTCCACTCCTCAAATATCTCTCACTGTTGTTAATGCCATCATCACTCCCACCTCCCAGGCCCGTTGTCTTGGGGCTCTACTGGACCCTTCCCTCTCTTTTATTCCTCACATACAATCAGTAACAAAATCCTGTCAGTTTCACCTAATATTTGTCACTATCATACAGAAGACACAGCCAGCTTAAATTCTAATACACTCGCTCATCATATCTCGCCTCATCTGTCTCCACTCCAATCCATAATGAACGCCTAGAATCATCTTCCATACTAAATGCTCAGTGTCTGCTGCTCCTCTCTGTCAATCACTCCACTGGCTTCCAATATCCTCCAGAATCAAATTAAAATCATGACCCTAACATATAAAGCCCCCAGCAACAGTGCACCACCTTATATCTCTGCTCTTGTTTCAAAATATTCTCCCAAACGCCCCCTTCATTCTGCTAATGATCTTCTTCTTTCCTCTTCTCTTATCGTGTTCTCTCACTCCCGCCTTGAAGTCTTTTTGCGTGCTGCCCCTACTATCTGGATCGTTTTGCTTCGCTCCACTAGACTATCTTCCTGCTTCAAAACCTTTACAAAATCACTAAAAACACACCTGTTTAAAAAAGCTTACCACCTTCATCCTTAATATGCACAATTGCACACTCCACAGCTTAATAACACTTACACCCACAATCTACAGTACAAAACACCTCCACTTGATTGGACACATTGCTTTCACTGCCATCTTGCATCTATCGCCCTCTTGTGTCACACCTAAACCCTTTAGATTGTTGGTTTGTGAGTTTTCAATCATGTGTCGGTACTTTGGAAACAAGCACTATGTATATTTGATTTTAAGCGCAAAAACAGGGCCCTCCATTCTTTGTAAGGTGTTAATTTTGTTTTTGCCAAGTACTTAACCCCTGTATAGCGCGATAGAATTTGTTGGCTCATTACAAATAAAGATAATACTAATATTAGGGTGCATGTAATGAACAAGGTGTTATAGGCACAGGAACATAGGGATATAGGGACAAATAATGATAAAGGGTATTGCATAACATCTACTAGAGCCACAGTAATGAGTATTAGAGGAATATAAATATCAGCATTCATCACTTCAGATAATAGATGTAACCAGTAACAACAGATGTATTAAGTCCTGGATTATGTCATTCACACCTACAGTGTGATCAGAAAAAATTAAGAAAAAAATATCAGTGAATGGTCATAATCTAAACAAAATGGAGGAGATAAATCTAGCAATATCTCTATATGTACAGTACAGTATTTTATACTGTTATTATAACAATAAACCAACCTACCTAATGTTAATCTACAAGCAGTGCAAACCTTGCAGTATGAGGAATCAGTTGCCATGACCAATGCCAATGATGTAAGGCCTCACAAGGAATGCTTAGCTATGACCACATTCAGTGTGCCAAGAGTATTATCACCATCTTTATATGATATTGTTTAGCCACACTAGTATAATTTTGTATAAGTTTATAGGTGTTATCAGATGATAACTCAGTGTTATGATATCATGATGTTTAAGCATTTACCCAATAATATTGATAGAAGGCAAAGGTCATCAGCCTTAATATCTGTTCATTAGATGAGACAAAAGTATCTGGTCTTATATTGTTAAGAAGATGACATGCTTAACTAATGCATGTATAACTGTTGGGTGTGAATAACATCATATTCTAGGACTATGCAAGTCAACAGTCATTTGTGGATTGGTAAAATAAACCTAACATCAATAATGGGAATTAAAACAAGATATATGTGTTTATTTATGGTGTGTGAGATCATTCTGTTGGGGGGATGTCAGTGATGAAATAGCTATATGAAAGCCAATATGTATATAGATTACTTATATTATTTGGTAGCACTGCTGCAGATGAACACATGCCTCAATAGATGTGAAATTTACATAAAATAAAAAAAACAGATTATTAATTTTTTTAAATAATACTACTAAAGGAACTACACCATCTCTTCTCAATGGCATTCCTCAGTGACCATCAATTGGTGAAATGTTAAACATAACCATACTTGTTCACAAAGAAGAGGGTTATGGATCGTTTAATGGTTGATAGGGGTCGGGGGGACAGGGGGTTAAAAAAAAGTCAGTGCCCTTACTGGCTACATAAAAAATCATCCTCATCCTCATATCTCGGGCTCTCGTGGGTTCCATGTTGCTCCTCTTCTTCGTACAATGGATACTGTTCAGCAGGAGCATAATCCAGTTCCTCCTCCACATTTTACATGTACCTGTGCCGCTGACCCCGCCTCAGGCTCTATTGATGAGCTAGACCTTCTGGGTGCTGAAATGAGAGAACAATAGTATATGACTTAATAACATTGTATGATCATTTGATTCCTATATGTGACATCACCATTTTTTGGATATTTGGTTATGTGGATATATGTTTAATTTACTTGCCATTGTGTGGAGTTATTATTTGCCACAAATGATCATTGATGTATTGGTGTATCATGATCTTGGTTAGAGCTAACTCATATCAATACAATTAATCTTGCTGTGGTCTGCCCTCTGAAGCTCATGAAGACACATAGTCTGCTGATCTCTGCTGCTGCGACATGGTCCCTGATAGGCTTGTACACTACACTGCACATCCACCCCTACAGAGTCTGTATCTGCATGGTGCCCACCAGGCCTGGAAGTCCTACTATGACAGCTGGGATGATCCAGTCTCTCAGCATTCTCTCCCTCTCACTGAACTGCACTATCACTGGGGGTCCACTAACCAAAGCTACTGCTGCTCTGGCCTCCTCATAAACCTTCCTTTTTACCTTGGCCCAACTGTTGTCTTATCAGTGTTTGATGGACCTCACATCCCTGTTTGCATAACCAAAGGCTGTAACATCTTCTGTCACCTCACTCTAAAACTGGACCCTCTGGCAAGGCCTCATGTCCCTACCCCCATGTAGGATGTTGACATGGGCATGTATCACTTGAGAAGGACCATCATCTCCTCACAGAATAGTTAGGGGCATTGTGCTTGTCCTCCTAATTGCTGCTGGGAATCCTGGCCCTGAGGATGGTCCCTCCCCACCACTACCCTCTTGGGATGAGGCCCCTCCACCTCTGTCTCTGTGCCCCTGCAGGTGGGGCATATGCCTCCCTCCCATAACATCACCTATGGACCTCCCTCTACACGAGCTCCCACTGCTGCCACTCCTGGCCCTATCTCTCCCTCCTCTTCTCCATCTCTCCCAATGGCTCCACCCCCCCCTTTTCTGCCTCCCTCCTCACTACTCCCTCTCTCCCCCCTCTCCACTCCTCTTCAACTCTCCACTCCGCTCCCAATGACACGATCTCTCCTCTCTCCTATGCTCCCTCCTCAGCCCTCCCTCCATACTCCAACAAAGACAAGAAAATATTCCTAAGGAAAATCAATAAATGTCTTTCTCTCTTTTTTTAGGAAACGAGAGCAGGAAATTAGTTTATTAACTTATTTTTTAAACGTTCAAATCAATATATATAGTATATATATATATATATATATATATACAGAGAGTGCAGAATTATTAGGCAAGTTGTATTTTTGAGGATTTATTATTGAACAACAACCATGTTCTCAATGAACCCAAAAAACTCATTAATATCAAAGCTGAATATTTTTGGAAGTAGTTTTTAGTTTGTTTTTAGTTTTAGCTATTTTAGGGGGATATCTGTGTGTGCAGGTGGCTATTACTGTGCATAATTATTAGGCAACTTAACAAAAAACAAATATATACCCATTTCAATTATTTATTTTTACCAGTGAAACCAATATAACATCTCAACATTCACAAATATACATTTCTGACATTCAAAAACAAAACAAAAACAAATCAGTTACCAATATAGCCACCTTTCTTTGCAAGGACACTCAAAAGCCTGCCATCCATGGATTCTGTCAGTGTTTTGATCTGTTCACCATCAACATTGCGTGCAGCAGCAACCACAGCCTCCCAGACACTGTTCAGAGAGGTGTACTGTTTTCCCTCCTTGTAAATATCACATTTGATGATGGACCACAGGTTCTCAATGGGGTTCAGATCAGGTGAACAAGGAGGCCATGTCATTAGATTTTCTTCTTTTATACCCTTTCTTGCCAGCCACGCTGTGGAGTACTTGGACGCGTGTGATGGAGCATTGTCCTGCATGAAAATCATGTTTTTCTTGAAGGATGCAGACTTCTTCCTGTACCACTGCTTGAAGAAGGTGTCTTCCAGGAACTGGCAGTAGGACTGGGAGTTTAGCTTGACTCCATCCTCACCCCAAAAAGGCCCCACAAGCTCATCTTTGATGATACCAGCCCAAACCAGTACTCCACCGCCACCTTGCTGGCGTCTGAGTCGGACTGGAGCTCTCTGCCCTTTACCAATCCAGCCACGGGCTCATCCATCTGGCCCATCAAGACTCACTCTCATTTCATCAGTCCATAAAACCTTAGAAAAATCAGTCTTGAGATATTTCTTGGCCCAGTCTTGACGTTTCAGCTTGTGTGTCTTGTTCAGTGGTGGTCGTCTTTCAGCCTTTCTTACCTTGGCCATGTCTCTGAGTATTGCACACCTTGTGCTTTTGGGCACTCCAGTGATGTTGCAGCTCTGAAATATGGCCAAACTGGTGGCAAGTGGCATCGTGGCAGCTGCACGCTTGACTTTTCTCAGTTCATGGGCAGTTATTTTGCGCCTTGGTTTTTCCACACGCTTCTTGCGACCCTGTTGACTATTTTGAATGAAACGCTTGATTGTTCGATGATCACGCTTCAGAAGCTTTGCAATTTTAAGAGTGCTGCATCCCTCTGCAAGATATCTCACTATTTTTGACTTTTCTGAGCCTGTCAAGTCCTTCTTTTGACCCATTTTGCCAAAGGAAAGGAAGTTGCCTAATAATTATGCACACCTGATATAGGGTGTTGATGTCATTAGACCACACCCCTTCTCATTACAGAGATGCACATCACCTAAAATGCTTAATTGGTAGTAGGCTTTCGAGCCTATACAGCTTGGAGTAAGACAACATGCATAAAGAGGATGATGTGGTCAAAATACTAATTTGCCTAATAATTCTGCACGCCCAGTATATATATATATATATATATATATATATATATAGAGAGAGAGAGAGAGAATATATATATATATATATATATATATATAGAGAGAGAGAGAGAGGAGAGATACAATCTCTCTCTCTCTATAATATATATATTATAGCTCTATAATATTTAATGTAAGGGTGTAGGGTGGGCAATGTTTAAATATGTATCTAAGTGTAGGTCTATAACTCTATCTGTATGTAGTCTATGTAATATATGTGTGTGAATTTAATTAAATGTACAGTAAATGTAACTAAAAATAGGAATTAACAAAACCTCCAGACTACTCTCACTCTCAGCCCCTTACCAAATATCCTTAGCACTAGAACGAACTCCTAAACTTGCATGTTAACTTGGAATAGCTACAATACAGTCATGGTTTGGGCAGGAATCATGCAGTCAATTTACGTGACGTTTGCATTTTCTATTGGTTCCGTGAGATTTGCATTTTCTTTTGGTCCTAGGGCTGTGTCACAGCAATAATTCAGTAAAGTGTGTGGATTGGGTAATTTACCAATCTGTCATGTGAAGCTGTCACCTGTATGGGGTTCCGAGTTGCGAGTAAAATATGTAATACTTGGATAGCATGGATTTGTATAGATATGTAATGTGAGAAAATAAAGCCCCTGCAGTAGCGAGTAGCCTGTTTTATGAATCTATGTGTGTGGATTTGCATAGAGCTCTTAGATTGTTACTTGGTTCAAAAGGTGTCAATGTAAGTTGAAAAATACTTAACTTCAGTTGTTAACTTATATATGACATAGTCGTATACAGAATATATATATATCTGAAAGAAAGCTTACCAATCAGATATTTGATTGTTTTTTCTGATGTTACTGGGGACCCCCCGCATAGAGGGGGGCTAATTTTAGGTACCGGGGGGTAGTTGGAGTACCCCCCATGGCAGGGCTTATGTGTGGGACTGCTGCGGAGGTCCCGTTCAGGACCCCCGCAGCAGTTGATGAGGTGTGGGAGCCTGCGAGTTCATCTCGCAGGCTGTCACCCCTCATGTACATTTTCTCTGTGTTGATACGGAAGGCCCTGCTGCGTAGCTCACACGTTGCTCGCAGCCGGGCTAATTTAATAACGTTGTAACTTTTATAAATTTGCAGTACATAGGGTTTAAGTAGAAGTAGAGGCTGGAATTTAATAAGGCTGTTAATATTTACAGTTTGGTGTTAATAAATGAATAGAAAGTTGTGGAAAGGGGAAGTGATGCGATAGAAAGATCAATTGGACTGTGTGCTGTAGAAGAGGTACATACTCTATTACTCTACTGTAGGAAACAGGAAGGTGTTGCCTGTGTAGCCTCTAATGGCCTCATATTCCTCACCACGGATAAGTGTTGAAGACGGAATTCAAGTGTTTACTAATACTGAGTGTAGATTGTTTTGTTTGTATTTGTGTTTGCAAAAAAAGTGTATCACGAATTAGCATATTGAAGCAGCTAATTAGCAATCAGGAGATGATTGGCAGAATTTGCGGAAGCTCACACTACCAAATCAGAGCTTGCCAGAAAGAAGCTTTATTTTCAGTAAACTTCTTTTATAATTTGCTGTACTTGTAATCATGCAAAAAATAATTATAATCCTTTTTCAAATGAGGGGACCCATGACTTTCCAGCTATTAAGTGGTTACTATGGAAATGTTAACACCCTAATAGCATTAGCAGTATTTGGTCATTGAGGGCTCTTGGAAGATCCCATATTGTTCCCTCCCAATTATAAAATAGCATGAGACCCTTATCTGAAAGAGGACAGTAGTATCAGTAGTATGTTTTGAATCTATAGAGTCTATAGAAATTTTTTGAACTGTGCGTAGACATATGAACAGCATAGAAGTGTTGTACAAAACATTTACTTTTTTTAAATCTTTTTTTTAGTGGGAGTAGAGTTTTTATAAACATTAATGTTTTGAAAGGGATGCATGAAAGGGAAAGGTATTTTTTCTTTGTTGCAAAGTCTAATGTTTTTTTTTTTTTGTTGCATCAGAATGAAGGGTTTCATGTACCAATGTCTCATGTTGCGAGCAAGCAAACAGTTACACGCTGTGTGTCTGAGATGTGTGTCAACTGTGGGCATGGCCTTAGGTCACAGCTGTGAAACCTGTCATCCTAAAAGTGAGAGAACAGGAAGAAAAGGAGTCTCCAGAAGGTAAGAATCCATTACTGGAGGCTTCTTAGAAGTAAGTGGTGTAATTTGTATATGACGGTTACATTAAGGAGGATATAATTAATTTAGGAAAATAAAAAATGCATATTCCAAAAAAAAAAACAACTGCCTAAAATGTGCATTTCAAATTAACTCTCTCTCTCTCCATTTCAACTCAAAGTGTCCCTTTAACTTAGTACAGAGAGAGAACAACATTTGCAGCAAAGGATGGAGAGATGCAAACAAGAACTGATTTTTATTAAATTCGTCTCACAATAACATGCCTGCTCAATCGGTTATATAAACCTTATTGCTAGACAGAACAGTAACTTTAGGAGAAGCAGAGCATTATGAATCCTTTATATGGAAGCAATGAAGTGAAAAAGCTGGCAGATAGTTTATTTAATCTGTCAAAAAATTGAGAATATTTATTTTCAGAAAATGTCAGAAAGTTCATTTATAACATTTTAAAGTTCCAAAATAACTTTGTTTTACAAATAAAGGAATGACAAACATTCTTGGCAAAGTATTCAGAAATTTAGATAAAGTGATCAGATATTGTATTTGTTGCATTATATGTGCATATACTAGTGAAGTTTGCATTATTAACTTTTAGAATGATCTCTTTTAAAAAAGAGAAGAAAATAAAGAAAACAGTCAGTTCACAACAATATAGTACATCTAATTTAATATAGCTCTGTTTGCTGGCAAAAATTAGTAGGCTCTTTGCAATTCCACTGTTGTTGTTATGATGTATCGTTCAGTCATGCCCAACTCTCCGTGACCCTATGGCCCACACCAGGCACTATTGTTATGTCTCTGGTAGCACCTATCCATAAGTTTTTCTTAGCAAAGATACTGGAGTGGGTTGCCAGTTCCTTCTCCAGTGGACCGTGATTTCTCTGACCTTTCTGCTTTGAACTGCCCATCTTCCATGAACCCTACATGATATAGCTCACGGCTTCATTAAGTTACACAAGCCCCTTCACCACGACATGGTAGCGACCCAGAAGGGGCACTTACATTACCAGGAAAATATTTAGTAGGAGTTATGTTTATCAGCATTTGTTAGAACTGTCTATATGTCTAATATGTCTTGCTCCAATGATTAATGTTGTCTTCTGGATCTGGACTGTAGTTTCTACCCAAATAAGCCAAAGCTAATAAGGAGTGGAGGACCACCATGACATATTAATTGCCACTGACAAGTTTACTTCATTCTGTGATCCTGCCATTCTGTCCTGATATTTTGCTGTGTTTCAATAATTTACTGAACAAATTAAATAATATTAAAATTGCATTATAAATGTATTTTTATCCAAACTCTTTAAAGAAAAGGAGGATTATGCCACCTTTATGAAATCACATCTCTTTTTGATTCATCCCCCTAGCAGAAAAGTTGCTAAGATAAGATGAGAAGAGATATTTTTCTGCATAGGAAATAATATAAAGTAAATTATGAGAAAACATGAGATGCACTTAGCAAACCCCCCTCCCCCCCATGATTTCATACTTCAATAAGTACACATTAACCCCTTGTTGCAGGGGTCCATAGGGACCCCCGCAGCCCCCCCCACATTAACCCCTTGCAGCGGGGGTCCCCGATCGTGACCCCTCTGCATTTAAAACTTTTAAATTCCCCCCATCTATTAGCAATCCCGGCCGTGGCACCTAAAATGAATCCCCCTCAATGCTGGGGGTCCCCATCGGGACCCCCGAAGTGTCCACACATTAACCCCTTGCTGCAGGGGTCCATAGGGAGCCCACACACATTAGCCCCTTGCAATGGGGGCCGCTGATTGGCACTGATCGTGACCCCGCTGCATTTAAAAAATTTAATTTCCCGCCTTGCGGGTCCTTAGAGGGTCTATTTAACCTCTTCAGTCCCAAAATATATTAACCCCAGGCAACTAAAATTAACGCCATAACTCATAGGGGTCAATACAGACCCCCATAAGCCCTTAATTAACCCTGTCACTCATGGGGGTCAATACAGACCCCCATAAGGCTTAATTAAGCCTATAACTCAAGGGGGTCAATACAGACCCCCATAAGCCCTTAATTAACCCTGTCACTCATGGGGGTCAATACAGACCCCCATAAGCCCTTAATTAACCCTGTCACTCATGGGGGTCAATACAGACTCCCATAAGCCTTTAATTAATCCTGTCACTCATGGGGGTCAATACAGACCCCCATAAGCCTTATTTAACCCTGTCACTCATTGGGGTCAATACAGACCCCCATAAGACCTTAATTAACCCTGTCACTCATGGGGGTCAATACAGACCCCCATAAGCCTTAATTAACCCTATAACTCATGGGGGTCAATAAAGACCCCCATAAGCCTTAATTAACCCTGTCACTCATGGGGGTCAATACAGACCCCCAACAGCCTTAACTGACCCTATAACTCATGGGGGTCAATACAGACTCCCATAAGCCCTTAATTAACCCTGTCACTCATGGGGGTCAATACAGACCCCCATAAGACCTTAATTAACCCTGTCACACATGGGGTCAATACAGACCCCCATAAGCGTTAATTTACCCTATAACTCATGGGGTCAATACAGACAACCATAAGCCTTAATTAACCCTATAACTCATGGGGGTCAATACAGACCCCCAACAGCCTTAACTGACCCTATAACTCATGGGGGTCAATACAGACTCCCATAAGCCCTTAATTAACCCTGTCACTCATGGGGGTCAATACAGACCCCCATAAGACCTTAATTAACCCTGTCACTCATGGGAGTCAATACAGACCCCCATAAGCGTTAATTTACCCTATAACTCATGGGGTCAATACAGACAACCATAAGCCTTAATTAACCCTATAATTCAGGGGGGTCAATACAGACCCCCATAAGCACTTAATTAACCTTGTCACTCATGGGGGTCAATACAGACCCCCATAAGCCTCTATTTACCCCTTCAGTCCCAAAAGGGTATATAATGACCCTTATGGGGCAGTTACAACCCTAACCTTAACCACATAAGTGCCATGACGGTCCTCATGGACCCTCATGACACTAACTACAAACACTACACTGCACTATACCCCCAAATAAACCATTACATCTAAACTACCCCCCCTCTACACTAATCTATTAACACCTACACTACCTACCTACACAACCTACCTACCCCCTAATAAACCCCACCACCACTCTAATTACAAAAAATAAAAAATCTACATTACAGATAATAAAAAACCTAAGTCACAAAAAATAAAAAATAAACATTACAGAAAATTAAAAAAATACATTACAACCCCCCCACTACATAACATTTTTTTACACACCTGAAAAGAAAAGACATACACAATACAATACATACAATACAATACAATACAAATAAAATACAATACAATACCCCCTATCTATCTAACATACAATCAATCCTAATATACAATAAATCCTAACTATCTAAAATACGTACCCCAATCTATCTAATATGCAATAAATCCTAATTTTTTTTAGAGCGCGGATGGTTCCAGGGCCCAGCTGGGGCAAAAGAGGAGGAGGCCGGGGACTTAGCGGGCAGGTAAGTACAATGTATATTATGTTTGTTTTATTTTGTTTTATGTTTATATGTTTATTGTATTAATGTAATGTTTTTTTTTTTAACAGGGGCCACGCCGGAGAAGAAAAGAAGGACGGGGACATGCTTGAAAGGTGAGTAGAATATGTAGAATGTTTATAATGTTTATTTATTGTATGTAAATGTGTTGTACTAATTTGTTTTTTTTCCCTAGGTTGGTGATATCTGAAGGGACATCTGCACAGGTAAGTGGTCTTAATTATTTTATTTTAGGTTAGAATTAGGGTTTGTGTATGTAGATAGCATTTATTGTATGTTATATAGGGGTATGTATTTTAGATAGTTAGGATTTATTGTATATCATATAGTATATATTGTATGTTAGATAGGGGTATGTATTTTAGATAGTTAGGATTTATTGTATATTAGATAGATTGGGGTATGTATTTTAGATAGTTAGGATTCATTGTATATCATATAGTATATATTGTATGTTAGATAGGGGTATATATTTTAGATAGTTGGGATTTATTGTATACTAGAATATTGCCCGTCAAAAAATGACGGCAATGAAATTGTAAGTGAGCTAAGGGTGTTTGGTGTATATAATGTGGCTATTTGGTGGGCTTTTTCGGAATATCCGTAGGTGTTTGGTGGTGTTTTGCGTGTGTATGGCAGTGTTTTGCGTGTTTAGGGACCTTCAGCCTCGTTTTCGTTAGCAACAATTTGTATGCTCACAACTATATATGTGATTAGATAGATTGGTGTATGTATTTTAGATAGATAGGATTTATTGTATATTAGATAGATCGGGGTATGTATTTTAGATAGATAGGATTTATTGTAAATTAGGATTGATTGTATGTTAGATAGATAGGGGGTATTGTATTTCATTTGTATTGTATTGTATTGTATGTATTGTATTGTATTGTATGTATTGTGTATGTCTTTCCTTTTCAGGTGTGTAATGTATTTTTTTTATTTTCTTTAATGTTCCTTTTTTGATTTTTTGTGACTTAGGTTTTTTTATTTCTGTAAGGTAGATTTTTCATTTTTTGTGACTTAGGTTTTTTTATTTTCTGTAAGGTCGATTTTTTCATTTTTTGTGACTTAGGTTTTTTTATTTTCTGTAATTAGAGTGGTGGGGGGGTTTAGAGTGGGGGGTTATTAGGGGGTAGGTAGAGTAGATAGGTAGTCTAGGTGTTATCAGATTAGTGTAGGGGGGGTTAGTTTAGATTTAATGGTTTATTGGGGGTATAGTGCAGTGTAGCGTTTGTAGTTAGTGTCATGAGGGTCCTTGAGGACCGTCATGGCACTTCTGTGGTTAATGTTATGGTTGTAACTGCCCCATAAGGGTCATAATATACCCTTATGGGACTGATGGGGTTAAATAGAGGCTTATGAGGTTCTGTATGGACCCCCATGAGTGATAGGGTTAATTTTAGTTGCCTGGGGTAAATATTTTTTTGCGCGATTCCTTTCAGGACCTTTACGGTCCTTTAAGGACCTGCGAGGCGGGAAATTTAAAATGCAGCAGGGTCACGATCGGTGGTTTAGGATCCATTCCTAGCACTTTTTTTTTCCCGTAGCGATTCTTCCGAGGTGCGAGATTCACGTCATAGATTTATAGCTGCGTGTTACTCCGTAGTTCCCTCAGAGCTCATTCTCTGCCATTTTTCGGAGTCATCTCGCAAAGTAGGCTGCGAGGGAAGTATATGGGAATCGGTCCTCGCAAACAGCAAAAAACTGCCTTTTGGGAGGACCAAGGGAACTACGAGGGCTAATTTAAGGCCCTAAATCCCTCCCTCCACTTTTGCTATTTGAAACATGTTGTGCAATCCTTTAGAGTAATTGGGGCAATATATGAGACTTTTCCAGTGAAACTAAATTTCAGAACCACTGTGGTCATATTTTTAAACGTTGTTATGTTGTAGAACTACACATAAAAATAAAAATATGCAAATTTTAAGAAGCTGAAAAAATCTTCTAACTTATTATTATTTATACTAGCGACTTGCCCGTCAAAAAATGACGGTCAATAAAAGAAAGTGTTGAAATGCTGTTTGCCACACAATGTGAGTGTACTGTGTACCTCAACTATATAGACCCCTCTAACACAGTAATGATCGCATGTAATAACACTATAAGTGCCATGAGGGGCATCCAGGACCCTCATGACCCAAAGTGTAAGCACTACACCATTTTAACCCGGTCTCTTATGGCGGTCTATCCAGACCCTCATAAGCCTCTATTTAACCCCATCAGTCCCATAAGGGTATATTATGACCATTATGGGCCTGTTACAACCCCACATTAACCACATAAGTGCCATGACGGTCCTCAAGGACCATCATGACACTAAGTATAAACACTACACTGCACTATACCAACTAAACACCCTCTACACTAACCTATTAACACCTACACTAAATAAAAAATCTACATTATATAAAATAAAAAAAACTAAATCACAAAAAATAAAAAATCTACATTACAGAAAATAAAAAAAACCTAAGTTACCAAAAAAAAAGGAACATTACAGAAAATAAAAAAATACATTACATCCTCCTCCCCCACTACAGAAAAAAAAATACACACCTGAAAAGGAAATACATATAATACATACAATAAAATACAATACACCCCTAAATAATATACAATACATCCTATCTATCTAATATACATCACCCAATCTATCTAATATACAATACATCCTATGTATGTAAAATACATCCCCCAATCTATGTAATATACAATAAATACTATCTATGTAATATACATCCCACAATCTAATATACAATATATCCTATCTATCTAAAATCCATCGCCCTATCTAACATACAATAAATGCTATATCTATATAGAAACCCTAATTCTAAGCTAAAATAAATCAATTAAGACCACTTTCCTTTGCAGATGTCCCCTTAGATCAGCAACCTAGGGTAAAAAAGATTTAAAAAAATTAGTACAACACGTTTACATAAAATAAATAAACATAGTACATATTATAAATATTCTACTCACCTTTCCAGCATGTCCCCGTCCTTCTTCTTTTCTTCTTCTCCATAACATTAGTACACATACCAAAACATAAAACAAAGTAAAATAAATATAATATACATTGTACTTACCTGCCCACGATGTCCCCGGCCTCCTCGTCTTCTGCCCCGGATGGGCCCTGGAACAATCCGCGCTGTAAAGGAAAAAATATATAGAAAAAAATAACAGAGATCCGCACTCGCGGATGTCCCCGAAGCTAATGAGCCTCCTACAGAGTTTTATCGAAGAAAATTGGCAATGGCGGCTTCTGATTGGCTGAAAACGCTGTCTATCAAATTCAGCCAATCAGAAGACACCAATGTGTGAGCCAATGAGAAAGGGATACACCCCAAAATCCCACTCTGATTGGATAACGCACCTGTCAATCTTTATTTGAAACAATTAGAAGGCTTTATTGCCATCAACCAATCACAATGGGATAAACACCCACGGAGTGATTGGCTGAAGACATCTGTGCCTCCTCATTGGCTGTAATACTGATTGACATTGACAACAGCCAATGAGAAGGTGCAAATGCCTTCAGCCAATCAGTACGTGGGGGTGTATCCCATTGTGATTGGCAATTGTCAGTGCAACCAATCATAATGTGCAGCTGCCTCCAGCCAATCACCCTGTGGGGGGGTATTCCATTGTGATTGGCTGAAGGCATCTGTGCCTTGTGATTGGTTAAAATGAAGATTGACAGGTGCATTATCCAATCAGAGGGGGGTTTTAGGGTGTATCCCTTTCTGATTGGCTCATACATTGACGCCTTCTGATTGGATGAATTTGATAGACAATGTTTTCAACCAATCAGAAGGCGCCATTGCCTAATTTCTTCCAGAAAAGGCTCCTGGAGGCTCACTAGCGTCGCGGAGGTCCGTGAGTGCGGATCTCCGTTATTTTTTTATTTATTTTTTTAGAGCACGGTTCCAGGGCGGGGCAGAAGAGGAGGAGGCCGGAGTCATTGCGGGGAGGTAACTACAATGTAGATTATGTTTAATTTTTTAAATTTTGTTTTATGTTTGTGTATGTGTACTAATATTATGTTTTTTTTAACAGAGGCCACGCCGCGGAAGAAGAAAAGAAGGACGGGGACATGCTGACAAGGTGAGTAGAATATTTTGAATGTTTATAATGTTTATTTATTTTCTGTAAATGTGTTGCACTAATTTTTTTTATTTTTTTTCCCTAGGTTGCTGATCTGAAGGGACATCTGCAAAGGTAAGTGGTCTTAATTATTTTATTTTAGCTTAGAAATAGAATTTTTTATACAGAGATAGCATTGATTGTATGTTAGATATAGCAATGTATTTTATATAGATAGCATGTATTGTATATTAGATTTTGGTATTTATTTAGATAGATTGGGGATGTATATTAGATAGATAGGATGTATTTTAGATAGATAGTATTTATTGTATATAAGTTAGATTGGGTGATGTATATTAGATAGATAGGATGTATTGTATATTAGATAGGGGTGTATTGCATTGTATTGTATTGTATTGTATTGTATTTAATTGTATTGTATTGTATTATATTGTATGTATTGTATTTTTTGTATTACCGTATATACTCGAGTATAAGCCGACCCGAGTATAAGCCGAGGCACCCATTTTACCACAAAATACTGGGTAAAATGAGTGACTCGAGTATAAGCCGAGGGTGGGAAATGTGCTGCCCCCTGTGTCCCTCTTGTGCCCTCTGTGACCCCCTCTCTCTCCGTGTCTCTTCTACCCTCTCCCTTCCCTGTGTCTCTTCTCCCCTCTCCCTTCCCTGTGTCTCTTCCAACCTCTCCCTTCCCTGTGTCTCTTCCCCCCTCCCTTATCACCCTCCTCAACCCCACTCCTAATCCTCCCTCCTCATCCTCAACCTCCCTCCTCATCCTCAACCTCCCTCCTCATCCTCCCTCCTCAACCTCCCTCCTCATCCTCCCTCCTCATCCTCCCTCCTCAACCTCCCTCCTCATCCTCAACCTCCCTGCTCATCCTCAACCCCCTCGTCAACCTCCCTCCTCAACCCCCCATCCTCAATCCCCCTCCTCAACCCCCCCATCCTCAACCCCCTCCTCAGCCTCAACCCTCCTCAACCTCAACCCCCTCCTCAGCCTCAACCCTCCTCAACCTCAACCCCCTCCTTAGCCTCAACCCTCCTCAACCTCAACCCCCCCTCCTCAACCTCCCTCCTCAACGCCCCCATCTTCAAACCCCCATCCTCATCCTCTCTCCTCAACCCCACTCCTCAACCCCTCCTCCTCAACCTCAACTTCCCTCCTCATCCTCAATCCCCTCCTCAACCTCCCGCCTTATCCTCAACCCCCTCCTCAACCTTCCTCCTCAACCCCCTCAACACCATGCCCCCATCCTCAACCTCCCTTCTCAACCTCAACCGCCTTCCTCAACGTCAACCCCAACCCACCTCCTCAACCTCAACCCCCCTCAACCTCCCTCAACCTCCTTCAACCTCCCTCAACTTCAACCCCCCTCCTCCACCTAAACCCACCTCAACCCCCCTCATCCACCTAAACCCCCCTAAATACCTCCCCCCTCTTCCCTCACTTACCTGCTTGTGCTCCGGCCTCCGCTCCTTGACCCAGCGCTGGCGCACATGTGACGTCACATGTGCGCCGCATCGATAGCATATACAGGGTTTGAGGGGGGTTTATGCTGAGGAGGGGGGTTTAGGTTGAGGAGGGGGGAGGGAAAGAGACACGGGGGGATTAGAGACACACGGGGGGATTAGAGACACACGGGGGGGAGAGAGTGACTCGAGTATAAGCCGAAGGGGCCCTTTTTTGCCTTAAAAAAAGGGCTGAAGGGGGGGGGTTGTAATTAGTGATGTCGCGAACATCAAATTTTCGGTTCGCGAACCGCGGACGCAAATTTCATCAAATGTTCGCGAACGGGCGAACATCGGCGAACCGCCATAGACTTCAATGGGCAGGCGAATTTCAAAACCCACAGGGACTTTTTACGTTACAATAGTGATGGGAAAGTTGTTTCAAGGGGACTAACACCTGGACTATGGCATGCCGGAGGGGGATCCATGGCAAAACTCCCACGGAAAATTACATAGTTAATGCAGAGTCTGGTTTTAATCCATAAAGGGCATAAATCACCTAACATTCCCAAATTTCATTCCTAAATTGTTTGGAATAACATGCTTTAAAACATCAGGTATGATGTTGTATCGATCAGGTAGTGTAAGGGTTACACCCGCTTCACAGTAACAAACCAATCTCCCCGTTTAATGCACCGCAAACAAACGCAAACAGTCCCTTTGCACAACCGCAATCTCCCCATTTGCACAAGGTTGGATACCAAGCTAGCCATGTCTCGTTCTTTGTCCTCACTGATGTCATTGAAGGTCTCTTCCTCTACCCAGCCACCAAGGGTCCCCTGAAAGGTGACAACAAGCCCCCTGGGACGCCTGCTGTGTTTGGTCTTCCACCTCCTCAAAGCCACCTTCCTCCTCTCTCTGCGTTGCCTCTGTCTGCGTTATTATAAGGTGTGTACTGTTAAGTAGTACTATTCCTATCGGTTTAATCCCCGTTACGTCCACTATTAGGGGACGTGTATATGGCATGGATTTTTGGAACAGGGAGATGGAAAAAGATGCTTGGTCGGTCCTCCAATTTCAAATTTGGGGCACTGCGCGTGCAATCTAAGGTGCCACCAGATAGGAGTGGTGTGTTCAGTTGTACTATTTATTCCTATCAGTTTAATACCTGTTACGTCACCTATCAGGGGACGTGTATATGGCATGGATTTTTGGAACAGGGAGATGGAAAAAGATGCTTGGTCGGTCCTCCCACTTCAAATTTGGGGCACTGCACGAGCAATCTAAGGTGCCACCAGATAGTGTGGTGTGTTCAGTTGTACTATTTATTCCAATCAGTTTAACACCTGTTCCGTCACCTATCTTTCCTCCCAATAGCACATTCTATATGTCATCAACCGGCCTGTGTGTATTTAGAGAACCACACTTTAAGGCCAATAACCTGGGACAAGGTGGCTTGGCTATCAGAATTGCCTCAGAGCCTTAAAAACTCGCCAAACCCCCTAATCAGACACTCACTATCATAATGGAAATGGGCCAAGAAACACATGGGTTTGTTCCCTGGATCCACCCAAATGACCCCAATTCTTGACCACCCTCAGGCCCGAAACACATGAGCACAACATCATAACACTGATGGAGGTCAAGGAAACTAGATAGACTGGGAGACTGGTTAGTAAAGGGCCAGATGCTCACCTATGAGGAACTGAGGGACAAACATGAGCTACCACTGTCAGAACATTACAATTACTGTAGGCTGAGGCATTTCACACACTCCCTGACCCACAAACAGGGGACACCGGTCTTAAATTGGTTCTCCAAAATTTGTAAAGATAAACCTCTATCAAGGGGGATCATTGGGTCGCTTTACAAATATAAAACATTTGTTATTGGTTGAAGCGACACTGGGGGAAGGACCGGAGTGGGGGAGCACTGGAGACCCTTCATCAGCAACCGGCGGCAAAATTATCCCGGGAAAGGAGAAGTTGCTTACTGAAGCCTGCCCTAGGGTAACCCAAGGGTGATTGCCCAGGTTAGATATTGTAAATAATAAGCTAATACTGCTGGATGGATGATAGCTAATAGGACTTTGGTGTTTCCTGCAGATATACTCTTTACTATTGTCTGTTTTACCATGTTTTAGGTATCTCTTAAATTGCAATCACAGTAAAAAATAAGAAAAATTATTAACCTAAAAAGTAAAAATAAGAAGGAATAGCCAGCTAACTTTCACAAAATGTCTTTATTGTAAATATGTATTTTTGCACAACTGTTATGCAAGACTGTTCAAAAATGCTTTATTTTTCATTACGTGCTGTACGCCTTCTGACAATAAATGAATTTAAATGCAAAAATTAGGTATTGTTACAGCGACCATAAAAATTGATGTTAGTTTGCCAGGCAGAAAGTGCCCTAAAACATTGCGTCTTGAACCCTAGTTGGTGGCGGATAAGTCACGCAAGTCATCCGGCATTCAGGGATAAAATACAGCAGCGTGTGGACCATTATTAGCTCAAGGCAGCTCATCTATCAGGCCTTTTTTAATCGAATGTATCGCCCACTGTCAGTCCCTTCGGGATCCATCCCTCATTCATCTTAATAAAGGTGAGGTAATCTAGACTTTTTTGACCTAGGCGACTTCTCTTATCAGTGACAAAACCTCCTGCTGCACTGAAGGTACTTTCTGACAGGACACTTTAAGCGGGGCAGGACAGAAGTTCTATGGCAAATTGGGATAGCTCAGGCCACAGGGCAAGCGTGCACACCCAGTAGTCAAGGGGTTCATCTCTCCTCATAGTGTCGATATCTGTAGTTATGGCGAGGTAGTCTGTTACCTGACGGTCGAGTCGTTCTCTGAGGGTGGACCCCGAAGGGCTGTGGCGATGCATAGGACTTACAAATCTCTGCATGTCCTCCATCAAAAACACGTCTGTAAAGCGTCCTCTCCTTGCCGGCGTGGTCGTGGGAGGAGGAGGATTATGTTCACCTCTTCCGCTGTTAGATTGCCGTTGTGCTGTGACATCACCCTTAAACGCTGTGTGAAGCATACTTTTTAATTTATTTTGCAAGTGCTGCATCCTTTCCGACTTGTGGTAATTCGGTAACATTTCAGGCACTTTCTGCTTATACCGGGGGTCTAGTAGCGTGTATACGAGGGTCCCTCAACAGGCACGACAGCATGAAAGACCCCATTTGCACAAGGTTGGATGCCGAGCTAGTCATGTCCCGTTCCTCGTCCTCAGTGATCTCACTGAAGGTATGTTCTTCCCCCCAGCCACGTACAACACCACGGGTACCAGATAGGTGACAACGAGCACCCTGGGATGCCTGTTGTGGTTGGTCTTCCTCCTCCTCCTCAAAGCCACATTCCTCCTCTGACTCCTCTTCCTCACAATCCTCTTCCAGCGTTGCCGCAGGTCCAGCAAGCGATGCTGATAAGGCTGTTTCTGATGGTGACCACAGTTCTTCCTCTTCACACTCATCTACGGCCTGATCCAGCACTCTTCGCAGGGCACACTCCAGGAAGAAAACAAATGGTATGATGTCGCTGATGGTGCCCTCGGTGCGACTGACCAGGTTTGTCACCTCCTCAAAAGGACGCATAAGCCTACAGGCATTGCGCATGAGCGTCCAGTAACTTGGCAAAAAAATCCCCAGCTCCGCAGAGGCTGTCCTAGCACCCCGGTCATACAAATGCTCGTTAACGGCCTTTTTTTGTTGGAGCAGGCGGTCGAACATTAGGAGTGTTGAATTCCAACGTGTCGGGCTGTCTAAAATCAAGCGCCTCGCTGCCATGTTGACTCTCTGCTTTCAGGGAAATCAACCCCAAGAAGCGTGACACTGCCGTATCCGGGATGTGGAATAGTACCTGTGGAGCTGGGGGGGGGGGATGGGGTGCCGTTGATGTGGAGCAAGACATAGCAGCAGCAGAAGAGGACTCAGCCGAGGAGGTTATGGAAGAAGATGGAGTAGGGGGAGTAGAGGAGGTGGCAGCAGGCCTGCCTGCAAGTCGTGGCGGTGTCACCAACTCCTCTGCAGAGCCATGTATTCCATGCTTGGCAGCCGTCACCAGGTTTACCCAATGCGCAGTGTAGGTGATATACCTGCCCTGACCATGCTTTGCAGACCAGGTATCAGTGGTCAGATGGACCCTTGCCCCAACACTGTGTGCCAGAGATGCCATTACTTCCTTTTGCACAATCAAGTACAGGTTGGGGATTGCCTTTTGTGCAAAGAAATTTCGGCCGGGTACCTTCCACTGCGGTGTCCCAATAGCTACAAATTTTTTGAACGCCTCAGACTCCACCAGCTTGTATGGTAAAAGCTGGCGGGCTAAGAGTTCAGACAAGCCAGCTGACAGTTGCCAGGCAAGGGGGTGACTTTGTGACATTGGCTTCTTACGCTCAAACATGTCCTTGACAGACACCTGACTGTGGGCAGATGAGCAGGGACTGCTCAGGGCGAGACACGGAGTGGCGGATGGTTGAGAGGGGGCAAGCAGGGCAGCAGTGGTTGACGTGGCTGAAGATGCTGGACCAGGAGGAGGATGGAGGCTTTGACTTTGTGTGCTGCTTGTACTAATGTGTTTATCTCATAGGCGTTTGTGATGTGACATCATGTGCCTTCGCAAAGAAGTTGTACCTAGGTGGGTGTTGGACTTCCCACGACTCTGTTTCTTTTCGCACAGGTTGCAAATGGCATCGCTGTTGTCACAGGCAGACACACGAAAACATTTCCACACTGCTGAGCTCTGCAATGACGGCATTCTGGTGGTGGCAACAGCATGCATTGACTGGCGTGCTGTCTGGCTGACCCCGGGTGCCAATGCATGCTGTCTGACTGTGCCACTAGCTGCTTTCGACGACCTCCCCCTGCTTTTAACTCGTCTCCTCCTCCTCTCTGTCTCCCCATTTGAACTTTCTTCCTGTTTTTCTTCTCTTATAGCGGGCACCCACGTGACATCCATGGACGCATCGTCATCATCAACCGCTTCACTTGTATCTGACAACTCAACAAAGGAAGCAGCACCGGGTACAACATCATCATCATCATCCGACCGTACGTCCATGTGTGTAATGCTGCCTGACTGGGACATATCCCTGTTATCTACATCCTCTGGCACTAATGTTTGTGCATCACTCATTTCTTTCAGCGGATGTGTAAATAACTCTTCTGACGGATCAAGTGAAGTGGCTGTGGTGCTAGTGTTGGTGGTGGCGGCAGGCGGGCGAGTGGTAAGTGGAGAGGTGCCCGAAGCTAAGCTGGAGGAGGATGGTGCATCTAGGTTCCGAGCGGAAGCTGTAGAAGATTGGGTGTCCTGTGTTAGCCAGTCAACCATGTCCTCAGAACTTTTCAAGTTCAGGGTACGTTGCCTCTGAAAACTGTGCATTATTCTAGGGCCAAAAGGAATAACAACACCACGACCACGACGGCCCCTGTGGGGTGGCCTGCCTCTGCCTGTCATTTTTTTTCTCGATTAGTGGTACTATACGTGCAAGCTACTGTGACACCAGATATGAGTATCACTGTGAACTGGCAAAAGTTGGCAGAGTAGGCGCTGTAGGCCACACACACATGCCTGTAGCCAGGCAACTGATATTCAATTGATTACAGTCATAAAAGGGGTCTTTTATGTCAGTGTACACTAGGTTGCACCAAATATGACGTATCACTGTGCACTGGCAAAAGTTGGCAGAGTAGATGCAATAGGCTTCACACACGCCTGTAGGCAGGCAACTGATATTCAATCGATTACAGTCAAAAAAGGGTTCTTTTATGTCACTGTACACTAGAATACACCAGACATGAGTTTCACTGTGCACTGGCAAAAGTTGGCAGAGTAGGCGCTGTAGGCCTCACACACACGCCTGTAGGCAGGCAACTGATATTCAATCGATTACAGTCAAAAAAGATTTTTTTTATGTCACTGTACACTAGGTTGCACCAGATATGAGTGTCACTGTGCACTGGCAAAAGTTGGCAGAGTAGGCGCTGTAGGCCTCACACACACACCTGTAGGCAGGCAACTGATATTCAATCGATTACAGTCAAAAAAGGGTTCTTTTATGTCACTGTACACTACGGTTGCACCAGATATGAGTGTCACTGTGCACTGGCAAAAGTTGGCAGAGTAGATGCAATAGGCTTCACACACGCCTGTAGGCAGGCAACTGATATTCAATCGATTACAGTCAAAAAAGGGTTCTTTTATGTCACTGTACACTAGGATACACCAGATATGAGTTTCACTGTGCACTGGCAAAAGTTGGCAGAGTAGGCGCTGTAGGCCTCACACACACGCCTGTAGGCAGGCAACTGATATTCAATCGATTACAGTCAAAAAAGGTTTTTTTTATGTCACTGTACACTAGGTTGCACCAGATATGAGTGTCACTGTGCACTGGCAAAAGTTGGCAGAGTAGGAGCTGTAGGCCTCACACACACGCCTGTAGGCAGGCAACTGATATTCAATCGGTTACAGTCAAAAAAGTGTTGTTTTAGGAGATGCATAGGATTCATGGCCCGCCCAAAGGATCGTGGTTGTCAATAGTATGTAAAAACACAAACTTAATTGGAGGAACCTTAGGTTCACTGTACACTATGTTTAATGCCCCAAAGGCTTCGTGGAAGCCTGCTTACACACTGAAATGGGAGATAGACATGCAACAAAACTGGGAGGGGGACAAATGGGCGGAATCCTTTCTGAGCCTATCTAAGGGCTCATATAACTATAGCTTGCTTGAAACCTCATTGAAAATCTTACATCGGGCATATATGACTCCTGTCAGGCTAAATAAGATATCTCCAACAACTTCAGATAGGTGCTTTAGAGGATGCCAGGGTAGGGGAGACTTTATACATACGTGGTGGAAATGTCCTAGAGTGGCTAAGATTTGGAATGAAACTACCAAATTAGCTTCACGAATTCTTAAATCTCCCCTAGAACCATCAATCTCGATTTGCCTGTTGGGAATTCATCACCAGGGGATAAGTAGTAAGGGGAACAAATTGGCCCAAATGATTTTTTTAGCTGCCAAAAATATAATTGCTAGGAGATGGAAAAGCAGTAATATCCAATTTCAGGAAGTCATAAACAAAATAAATTATCTTTGCATTAACGAGAGAATGACTCACACTTTGTTGGACACTCACCACATTTACCTAGACATTTGGGGACCCTGGATTCAGTCTCCAGATAGCACATTGTAAGGTCTGGACAGGAAAGAACATTACATTTTGGCTAACAGCGGTGGCTTGTCTGGTGTGTGGAGTGTGGAGCGGACTGGAACGGGTAGAGCCGGGAAGCGGAGAGGCAACTCATCTAGACGACAAAAGGTACTGAGGGTGGCATGGGAGATCTTGGGAATGGATGCGGTGAGGAATACTTAGGAGTGGAACTTTAATTGCGTATCTACTTAAAACCATCACCAAAAAAGGAGGAAAAAAAATGTGAGATATCTGGCTAAATGATTGTTTATTGATATGAATATTATATTTTAATAACAATGGGCACGGTTATTTCAATAATTTCAGTTAACAGATGTTTTGTAATGTAATTGTTTTTTTATGTAACATAAAAGCTGTTGAATAAAAATCTTTGAAACAAAAAAAAAAAAGTGTTGTTTTATGTCACTGTACACTACGGTTGCACCAGATATGACGTATCACTGTGCACTGGCAAAAGTTGGCAGAGTAGATGCAATAGGTTTCACACACACGCCGGTAGGCAGGCAATTATTTTTCAATCTGTTACAGTCAAAAAAGTGTTGTTTTATTTCACTGAGCACAATATAAGCTGTTAGGTGTTAGCCTGTCACACACACACGCTGGCAGGCAGGCATATGCAATTAGATTACACAGAAAAAAATAATTCAATAAAATAAATGATGTTCTAGCCCTAAAAAGGGCTTTTTGGGTTGCTGTCCTTGCAGCAGATATCAGATGAGTCCTTCAGGTCTGTAGTGGAAGCTAAATACACAGCCTGGCTATCTATTTCCCTATTAAATCAGCAGCAGCTGCAATATCTGTCCTCTCAACGAATGTAGCTTCAGAATGATTCTAAAATGGATGCTGTCCTTCAGATGGAAGGCTCTGGAAGGGAGTGTATGCTGCTGATT
Organism: Discoglossus pictus; assembly: GCA_027410445.1. Classification (NCBI taxonomy): domain Eukaryota; kingdom Metazoa; phylum Chordata; class Amphibia; order Anura; family Alytidae; genus Discoglossus; species Discoglossus pictus. The sequence continues at coordinate 212,800,552 of CM050164.1, read as the reverse complement.
GGCTGGAATGTGTCTGCTGACTGTGAGGTGCAGGGTCAAAGTTTCCTCAATGATAAAGAATAGGGGGCGGACTGAAAAGCGCATGTGTTCGCCGTCTGCTGCGAACGCGAACATGCCAAAATCACCGCGAATAGTCCACGGGCGAACTGTTCGGGACATCACTAGTTGTAATGCATTTTTTTTATTTTCTGTAATGTTCCTTTTTTATTTTTTGTGACTTAGGTTTTTTTATTTTCTGTAATGTAGATTTTTTATTTTTGGTGACTTTAGATGTTTTTTGTTTTCTGTAATTAGAGTGGTGGGGGGGTTATTAGATGGTAAGTAGGTAATGTAGGCAGGTAGTGTAGGTGTTAATAGGTTAGTGTACAGGGTGTTTAGTTGATATTTAATGTTTTATTGAGGGGGTATAGTGTAGTGTAATTTTATACTTGGTGTCATGATGGTCCTTGAGGACCATCATGGCACATATGTGGTTAATGTTGGGTTGTAACAGACCCATAATGGTCATAATATACCCTTATGGGACTGATGGGGTTAAATAGAGGCTTATGAGGGTCTCTATTGACCCCCATGAGTGACAGGGTTAATTATATGTATTATGGGGGTCTGTATTGACCCCCATGAGTGACAGGGTCAATTAGGGGTTTATGGGGGTCTATATTGACCTCCATGAATGACAGGGTTAATTAAGTGCTTATGGGGGGCTATATTGACCCTCATGAGTGACAGGGCTAATTAAGGGTTTACGGGTGCCTGTATTGACCCCATGAGTGCCAGGGTTATTTATGGGCTTATGGTGGTCTGTATTGACCCCCTTGAGTGACAGGGTTAATTATAGGTTTATGGGGGTCTGTTTTGACCCTCATGAGTGACAGTGTTAATTAGGTGTTTATGGGGGTCTGTATTGACCCCCATGAGTGAGGGGGTTAATTAAGTGCTTATGGGGCTCTATATTGACCCCCATGAGTGACAGAGTTAATTAAGGGCTTATGGGGGTCTATATTGAGTTCCATAAGTGACAGGGTTAATTAAGTGCTTATGGGGGTCTGTATTGACCCTCATGAGTGACGGGGCTAATTAAGGGTTTACGGGGGTCTGTATTGACCCCATGAGTGCCAGAGTTATTTATGGGCTTATGGGGGTCTTTATTGACCCCCATTAGTGACAGGGTTAATTATGTGTTTATGGGGGTCTGTATTGACCCTCGTGAGTGACAGGGTTATTTATGGGCTTATGGGGTCCTTTATTGACCCCATGAATGACAGGGTTAATTATGGGTTTATGGGGGTCTGTATTGACCCCCATGAGTGACAGGGTTAATTATATGTATTATGGGTGTCTGTATTGACCCCAATGAGTGAGAGGGTTAATTAGGGGTTTATGGGTGTCTGTATTGACCCCCATGAGTGACAGGGTTAATTATATGTTTACGGGGGTCTGTATTGACCCCCATGAGTGACAGGGTAATTAGGGATTTATGGGGGTCTGTATTGACCCCCATGAGTGACAGGGTTAATTAAGGGCTTATGGGGGTCTATATTGACTTCCATGAGTGACAGGGTTAATTAAGTGCTTATGGGGGCTGTTTTGACCCCCATGAGTGACAGGGTTAATTAAGGGCTTGTGGGGGGCTGTATTGACCCTCATGAGTGACAGGGCTAAATAAGGGTTTACGGGGGTCTGTATTGACCCCCATTAGTGACAGGGTTATTTATGGGCTTATGGGGGTCTTTATTGACCCACATGAGTGACAGGGTTAATTATGGGTTTATGGGGGTCTGTATTGACCCCCATGAGTGACAGGGTTAATTATGGGTTTATGGGGGTCTATATTGACCTCCATGAGTGACAGGGTTAATTAAGTGCTTATGGGGGGCTGTATTGACCCTCATGAGTGACAGGGCTAAATAAGGGTTTACGGGGGTCTGTATTGACCCCCATTAGTGACAGGGTTATTTATGGGCTTATGGGGGTCTTTATTGACCCACATGAGTGACAGGGTTAATTATGGGTTTATGGGGGTCTGTATTGACCCCCATGAGTGACAGGGTTAATTATGGGTTTATGGGGGTCTGTATTGACCCCCATGAGTGACAGGGTTAATTATATGTATTATGGGTGTCTGTATTGACCCCAATGAGTGAGAGGGTTAATTAGGGGTTTATGGGTGTCTGTATTGACCCCCATGAGTGACAGGGTTAATTATGGGTTTATGGGGGTCTGTATTGACCCCCATGAGTGACAGTGTTAATTATATGTATTATGGGGGTCTGTATTGACCCGCATGAGTGAGAGGGTTAATTAGGGGTTTATGGGTGTCTGTATTGACCCCCATGAGTGACAGGGTTAATTATAGGTTTATGGGGGTCTGTAATGACCCTCTTGAGTGACGGGGTTAATTAAGTGCTTATAGGGGTCTGTATTGACCCCCATGAGTGACAAGGTTAATTAAGGGCTTATGATGGTCTGAATTGACCCCTATGAGTGACAGGGTTTTTTAGGGGTTGGTGGGGCTCTGTATCGAGCCTCATGCGTGATAGGGTATTTTTTTTATTTTTATTACGGGTACTTTAAGGACCCGTAAGGGAAGAATTTTGAATTTTTATTTCAGCTCGGTTAATGTGAGGTTAATGCGGGTTTCCGAGATTATCTTGGATCCCGTTGAGTTAATGAGGGTTTCCGAGCTTATCTCGGATCCCTTCTTGGGTAAGTTGTACGTGGCTGGGTGGTCCGTGTCGTAGAGCCTCGTTTTTGTTTTTTTTGGCAGCCATTTTTTCTCTCGCTTAGGGGATTTTCGTGTGTCTAAACGCGGGAATTTGGACCTAAATTGTGGTGTAACTTCACTTGCAGAGGACCTGGGTATGGGTGCCCACCCCCCTTGCTGTGGGTAAGCTTTTTATGTATTTTTTGTAGGTATAGATTGTGTTTTTACTGTTTTCAGGTGCGCGCGGTTCTGCCGTTAAGGTAGTATTTTTGCTAGGCTCGCCGACAATTGCCTAAGTGCTCATTGTCTAAGTGCTACGGGTTTAACGGCTCGCCTCACTACGCGAGTCTTGCCGGCAATTAGTACCTTTGGCGCTCATTGCCTAAGTGCTACGGGTTTAATGGCGGCGATGAGTGCCTGCGCCGCTCATCGATAAGCTCGCAAAGCGTGACGACGATTCGGAGTTTGACAACTATTATATGTGATACAATATCCTGCTGTGGAATCTACTATTTTGGCTTCAGAAGATTCATTTAGTGAGGTCAGAGGAAACTTTAAGCACATATAAATTGTCTGTTTGACAATAGGAAAGTGACAGCTACATATGCCAGTGCTCTAAAGAGAAGTTAATTAATTTGACTCACCCACAGAAGAAAGTAACAAACAGCAGCAAGGAATACAGCAAAATGGATCCCTGCAATAAAGAATAATTGCATATAAAAGATGTAAAATGTACATCATTTTTTTTTATTTATTTATTTTACAGTTTGTTAACACTTTATCCATGATCATGTTTAATTATATAAAAAAGCAGAAATCTGAACAGGCCTAGGATAGCATAAAAGTCAAATGTGCTCATGCAGTGCAATGACACTATGCCACATGGTAACAGCAACTATCATACAGAACCTCACAATACAATATAGAGGTGTGTGTAAAAGTGGAATTTGTGGTACCTCTTGGATGTATGGGTTAGGGTTGCACTGCTGGCATGTGTGGGTTTATGATAATTGTTGTTGCATGTATGGCATGTGTAGTTATAATGTGATGTGGTTGTTACCAGGGGAACTCAGAATGTAAGGTCAGTGGTCCTAGGGTGTTTGGAACCCAGGGGAAAGGGGATCTGAGTTCTGGGGTACAAGAACACAACTCTTTTCCTAAAACCTTTCCCAAAACCATGCCCAAATACTTTGGTACTTGGACGGTCGCCACCAATTAATATTTCCTAAAATAACATGGGAGTTGTTTAGCTGTTGCCATGTATAGGATTTATGATATCCAGGTAACCTTGGGACTTTCTGGGACGGAGCAAACTAATATGGGCCCTAGATGGGCACAGATTAAAGTGGCACAACTGATACATTTGCTTCAAAGAGATTGCCCTACCATCTGGGTACATGGACTGGTTTTGCCCTGCTGGTATGAGTTGGTTAATCCTGCCTGTGGCATGATTGTAACATAGATTATGACAATCCCCATATCATGTTTGGTTTCAAAATTACAGGATTCCCCTGAGGAATTTAATAAAGCGTGTCACCTGAATCCTTGGGGAATAGAGTCACAGTTATTGGGTAACAGGTTGAGGGGTTTGGGAAGGCTTCAAAGGTTCAGACTTATAGGAGTCCAGGAAATTTGGTTCGGTTGGGAAGGGGAAATCTTATTAATCAGTGTTGTTTCCTTGTGACATATGGTCATTGCTACTTTGGGAGCTTGTAACATAGACTTGCCATCTCTGACCACAGGTGGGCGTTCATCTCAATGGAGGGCAAGGTACAAAGAGTCACAGTTATTGGGTAACAGTTTGAGGGGTTTGGGAAGGCTTCAGAGGTTCAGACTTATAGGAGTCCAGGAAATTTGGTTCGGTTGCGAAGGGGAAATCTTATTAATCAGTGTTGCTTCCTATTGACATATGGTCATTGCTACTTTGGGAGCTTGTCACATAGACTTGCCATCTCTGACCACAGGTGGGCTTTCATCTCAATGGAGGGCAAGGTACAAAGCCACAAAAGCACTAGACACACTGTCTACCTCCATGGTTAGCCAGCTAGCCCTCTGACATACAGAACAAATTCTACATCTGCCAAAAAGAAGAGTTATAGCCGGTAACTCTGCTGCTCACTGGGGATTCCTGTGTTCCTATGATCATCCAGATGGTCCAATACTGGTCTGGTTCCATCTCTACTAGCAAGGATAACAGCAACCACCATCACGTATGTGGATCAGACCCAGGTTCTGGGTGAACCGAATTGAAGTAATGATTGTAACACTCAGTGATGTTTGATCCCTGCGAGGCAGATGATGACTAGCAACAATATACTGTAATAGAGTATAAGGGGAAAGAGTTTAGGCTGAAATAGAGTGATAGTTGAAACCTTGAATACTAAGTAGAAAAGAAAGCAAAAAGTGAGACAAGAGCAGGAACAGCGGGTTAGAGAGTGCACATAAAATCTGCTAATATTGTCATGCAATTTGATATGACATCAATATTACACTGTATAGATTAATATAGTTTCTTAAAATATTACAATGTATAGATTATTTGAGTTTGAGGATCAATTTAAAGACTAAAAAGAAGAGTTATAGCCGGTAACTCTGCTGCTCACTGGGGATTCCTGTGTTCCTATGATCATCCAGATGGTCCAATACTGGTCTGGTTCCATCTCTACTAGCAAGGATAACAGCAACCACCATCACGTATGTGGATCAGACCCAGGTTCTGGGTGAACCGAATTGAAGTAATGATTGTAACACTCAGTGATGTTTGATCCCTGCGAGGCAGATGATGACTAGCAACAATATACTGTAATAGAGTATAAGGGGAAAGAGTTTAGGCTGAAATAGAGTGAGAGTTGAAACCTAGAATACTAAGTAGAAAAGAAAGCAAAAAGTGAGACAAGAGCAGGAACAGCGGGTTAGAGAGTGCACATAAAATCTGCTAATATCTGTATTGACCCCCATGAGTGACAGGGTTAATTAGGGATTTATGGGGGTCTGTATTGACCCCCATGAGTGACAGGGTTAATTAAGTGCTTATGGGGGCTGTTTTGACCCCCATGAGTGACAGGGTTAATTAAGGGCTTGTGGGGGTCTATATTGACCTCCATGAGTGACAGGGTTAATTAAGTGCTTATGGGGGATGTATTGACCCTCATGAGTGACAGGGCTAAATAAGGGTTTACGGGGGTCTGTATTGACCCCCATTAGTGACAGGGTTATTTATGGGCTTATGGGGGTCTTTATTGACCCACATGAGTGACAGGGTTAATTATGGGTTTATGGGGGTCTGTATTGACCCCCATGAGTGACAGGGTTAATTATGGGTTTATGGGGGTCTATATTGACCTCCATGAGTGACAGGGTTAATTAAGTGCTTATGGGGGGCTGTATTGACCCTCATGAGTGACAGGGCTAACTAAGGGTTTACGGGGGTCTGTATTGACCCCCATTAGTGACAGGGTTATTTATGGGCTTATGGGGGTCTTTATTGACCCACATGAGTGACAGGGTTAATTATGGGTTTATGGGGGTCTGTATTGACCCCCATGAGTGACAGGGTTAATTATGGGTTTATGGGGGTCTGTATTGACCCCCATGAGTGACAGTGTTAATTATATGTATTATGGGGGTCTGTATTGACCCGCATGAGTGAGAGGGTTAATTAGGGGTTTATGGGTGTCTGTATTGACCCCCATGAGTGACAGGGTTAATTATAGGTTTATGGGGGTCTGTAATGACCCTCTTGAGTGACGGGGTTAATTAAGTGCTTATAGGGGTCTGTATTGACCCCCATGAGTGACAAGGTTAATTAAGGGCTTATGATGGTCTGAATTGACCCCTATGAGTGACAGGGTTTTTTAGGGGTTGGTGGGGCTCTGTATCGAGCCTCATGCGTGATAGGGTATTTTTTTTATTTTTATTACGGGTACTTTAAGGACCCGTAAGGGAAGAATTTTGAATTTTTATTTCAGCTCGGTTAATGTGAGGTTAATGCGGGTTTCCGAGATTATCTTGGATCCCGTGGGGTTAATGAGGGTTTCCGAGCTTATCTCGGATCCCTTCTTGGGTAAGTTGTACGTGGCTGGGTGGTCCGTGTCGTAGAGCCTCGTTTTTATTTTTTTTGGCAGCCATTTTTTCTCTCGCTTAGGGGATTTTCGTGTGTCTAAACGCGGGAATTTGGACCTAAATTGTGGTGTAACTTCACTTGCAGAGGACCTGGGTATGGGTGCCCACCCCCCTTGCTGTGGGTAAGCTTTTTATGTATTTTTTGTAGGTATAGATTGTGTTTTTACTGTTTTCAGGTGCGCGCGGTTCTGCCGTTAAGGTAGTATTTTTGCTAGGCTCGCCGACAATTGCCTAAGTGCTCATTGTCTAAGTGCTACGGGTTTAACGGCTCGCCTCACTACGCGAGTCTTGCCGGCATTTAGTACCTTTGGCGCTCATTGCCTAAGTGCTACGGGTTTAATGGCGGCGATGAGTGCCTGCGCCGCTCATCGATAAGCTCGCAAAGCGTGACGACGATTCAGAGTTTGACAACTATTATATGTGATACAATATCCTGCTGTGGAATCTACTATTTTGGCTTCAGAAGATTCATTTAGTGAGGTCAGAGGAAACTTTAAGCACATATAAATTGTCTGTTTGACAATAGGAAAGTGACAGCTACATATGCCAGTGCTCTAAAGAGAAGTTAATTAATTTGACTCACCCACAGAAGAAAGTAACAAACAGCAGCAAGGAATACAGCAAAATGGATCCCTGCAATAAAGAATAATTGCATATAAAAGATGTAAAATGTACATCATTTTTTTTAATTTATTTATTTTACAGTTTGTTAACACTTTATCCATGATCATGTTTAATTATATAAAAAAGCAGAAATCTGAACAGGCCTAGGATAGCATAAAAGTCAAATGTGCTCATGCAGTGCAATGACACTATGCCACATGGTAACAGCAACTATCATACAGAACCTCACAATACAATATAGAGGTGTGTGTAAAAGTGGAATTTGTGGTACCTCTTGGATGTATGGGTTAGGGTTGCACTGCTGGCATGTGTGGGTTTATAATAATTGTTGTTGCATGTATGGCATGTGTAGTTATAATGTGATGTGGTTGTTACCAGGGGAACTCAGAATGTAAGGTCAGTGGTCCTAGGGTGTTTGGAACCCAGGGGAAAGGGGATCTGAGTTCTGGGGTACAAGAACACAACTCTTTTCCTAAAACCTTTCCCAAAACCATGCCCAAATACTTTGGTACTTGGACGGTCGCCACCAATTAATATTTCCTAAAATAACATGGGAGTTGTTTAGCTGTTGCCATGTATAGGATTTATGATATCCAGGTAACCTTGGGACTTTCTGGGACGGAGCAAACTAATATGGGCCCTAGATGGGCACAGATTAAAGTGGCACAACTGATACATTTGCTTCAAAGAGATTGCCCTACCATCTGGGTACATGGACTGGTTTTGCCCTGATTGTAACATAGATTATGACAATCCCCATATCATGTTTGGTTTCAAAATTACAGGATTCCCCTGAGGAATTTAATAAAGCGTGTCACCTGAATCCTTGGGGAATAGAGTCACAGTTATTGGGTAACAGGTTGAGGGGTTTGGGAAGGCTTCAAAGGTTCAGACTTATAGGAGTCCAGGAAATTTGGTTCGGTTGGGAAGGGGAAATCTTATTAATCAGTGTTGTTTCCTTGTGACATATGGTCATTGCTACTTTGGGAGCTTGTAACATAGACTTGCCATCTCTGACCACAGGTGGGCGTTCATCTCAATGGAGGGCAAGGTACAAAGAGTCACAGTTATTGGGTAACAGTTTGAGGGGTTTGGGAAGGCTTCAGAGGTTCAGACTTATAGGAGTCCAGGAAATTTGGTTCGGTTGCGAAGGGGAAATCTTATTAATCAGTGTTGCTTCCTATTGACATATGGTCATTGCTACTTTGGGAGCTTGTCACATAGACTTGCCATCTCTGACCACAGGTGGGCTTTCATCTCAATGGAGGGCAAGGTACAAAGCCACAAAAGCACTAGACACACTGTCTACCTCCATGGTTAGCCAGCTAGCCCTCTGACATACAGAACAAATTCTACATCTGCCAAAAAGAAGAGTTATAGCCGGTAACTCTGCTGCTCACTGGGGATTCCTGTGTTCCTATGATCATCCAGATGGTCCAATACTGGTCTGGTTCCATCTCTACTAGCAAGGATAACAGCAACCACCATCACGTATGTGGATCAGACCCAGGTTCTGGGTGAACCGAATTGAAGTAATGATTGTAACACTCAGTGATGTTTGATCCCTGCGAGGCAGATGATGACTAGCAACAATATACTGTAATAGAGTATAAGGGGAAAGAGTTTAGGCTGAAATAGAGTGATAGTTGAAACCTTGAATACTAAGTAGAAAAGAAAGCAAAAAGTGAGACAAGAGCAGGAACAGCGGGTTAGAGAGTGCACATAAAATCTGCTAATATTGTCATGCAATTTGATATGACATCAATATTACACTGTATAGATTAATATAGTTTCTTAAAATATTACAATGTATAGATTATTTGAGTTTGAGGATCAATTTATAGACTAAAAAGAAGAGTTATAGCCGGTAACTCTGCTGCTCACTGGGGATTCCTGTGTTCCTATGATCATCCAGATGGTCCAATACTGGTCTGGTTCCATCTCTACTAGCAAGGATAACAGCAACCACCATCACGTATGTGGATCAGACCCAGGTTCTGGGTGAACCGAATTGAAGTAATGATTGTAACACTCAGTGATGTTTGATCCCTGCGAGGCAGATGATGACTAGCAACAATATACTGTAATAGAGTATAAGGGGAAAGAGTTTAGGCTGAAATAGAGTGAGAGTTGAAACCTAGAATACTAAGTAGAAAAGAAAGCAAAAAGTGAGACAAGAGCAGGAACAGCGGGTTAGAGAGTGCACATAAAATCTGCTAATATGCAATTTGATATGACATCAATATTACACTGTATAGATTAATATAGTTTCTTAAAATATTACAATGTATAGATTATTTGAGTTTGAGGATCAATTTATAGACTATTAGACAATTTATAGAAGTATACGCTGTGTGCAAAAATAGCATTTATTCGGGAAATAGTAAAGATCAAGGGTAAACAATTATAAGTATTTGCACTTGTAAGTTTTGATATTTAGCTAGATCACAATATACAATCTACCCAATGTCTATTACAATCTCTTTTGGATGATTGGATAACAATTAATCTTAACACACTTTATATTTGGTTAGATCAATACAGAAATCAATAAGCAGTATATATAAACTTATCAAATGTGGATTAACAATTTATTTTACTACAATCTAAGTGCCTCATTCAATTAACGGACGTAAAATGGCCACAATGCTGGGATTCCTTGCAGCCATCTTACGGCCCTGTGTAGCGCTACTGCTACCCTGCTATTCAAATGGACGGATATCCCCCTTACGGCCGATGCAAATCATGCAATCGTCCGCAAGCGTTTCCCGTGTGCACGTAAATCGTGTTTTAAGGCTGCAAATTCGGAAAACTGTTAATGCAAATATAAATTCAAGATAGCACTGTAAAGCTCTGTAAATGCTAGGCATCATAATGGGGGACATGAGGATCAATAGCAAAACCCTCTCAAGGTTGCACATCGCCCAAATCCAATATTTAATTTCCGGTTTATTTTCCGTCCCAAGTCCCGCAGGCTTGTCCTTGTTAAAACCCATATGGGTTGGGAGATTGAAGGTCGCAAACTCAAAGCATTGTAGAAGCCAATATATTTTCAATACAGCACTGCAAAGCACTGTAAATGATGGGGAACATAATGGGGGGCATGAGTATTAATAGCAAAACATTCTCAAGCTTGCACATAGACAAATTATAATCTTTGATTCACGTAGCATTTGAATAACGACCTTAGCCTTCTTGCGGCCGAAACTCTTGCGGACATGTAAGATCAAAAGCTTTCCTGCTGCGTGTGTGGCCGCAAGGGATAGAAGGGCGCCGGCCGCAAGCCTGCTGGAGGCCTTGACCGCAAGGGAATAGAATACGCAAGTAGCCTGCGGCCGGTCCTTGCGGCCACGCATCTCCTGCGGCCGTTAATTGAATGAGGCCCTAAATGTGGTTAGTTCAATATTGGAGTATAGAAACAGTGTATATAATCTTAAATAGTTTAGTTAACAGTCTGTCTAAGAACAGTCTATTATTATGTTAGTGCAATACAGAAATGATACACAGAGTGTATAAACAATCAGCTGTCTATTCGATACAGTATATATGATATTAATATTTAGCGGTATAACCTGTTACTCTATGAAAGCAGTAAATAGCAAAATATGATATAACAAGTTATATGGCAGTAGGAACATAGAAATATATATTGAAGCAATATATTGTGTCAAAGGTGCTAATATTGTATCTGAGATTGCAAGCTAATTAACCTTTGTACTCAGGTATTGGCAAGCTATTGTTTGATTATTGATCTTACATCCAAATTAATTACATTTAATTTAATTTATCAAATTGATCAATTCAATCACTAATGATGTAAAACAATTTTGTTGATTGTGTGATACAAGACTTTATATGTTGAGTATTGCTAAGTATGCTGTGCCGTATTGGTGTTTTAATAATTGGTTTTGTATCAGAGTTAAATGGTTACATCAGACTGTTATAGGGAATATGGGCACAGATATATGGAAGATATTGATTAACACCTACAGTCCGAAATTAATGTGCTAATCAGTCTTTGTTCTGTAACCACTCCCAAAAGGGTAACAGAAAGATGGTGGTATATTGGATTAATTTACCTCCATTACAAATAAGAAAGTTAAACAAGTTTATACATTAGCATGTAGAAATTTCAGGATAACACCTGTCTCATTTTAAGATACCTTCTCAAGATAGTTTGAAATAATCCCTTTTTGTGTGATTGGTTTGGTAGAAAGAGTTGTAGAGATAGGATAGAATTGAGATACAGATATATATTGCAATATATCTTAGAGAAGATATGAAGGGGGCATAGGTTTATGCCAAATAATGACAAATATGTTCACGGACAGGACTGTCAGGACAGACAGAAAAAAAAACAGAAAGAACGGCAAAGACAAGCAGGCCCAGTCAGAAAATAGTACAGAAGAAAGACCACGATCCTCCTCTCTGCCTATTAAATAAACCATTTCTTCCTCATCGTCACAAGGTTGCTTCCACCAATTACAATAGGTTAATCCATGTTTGCAGGTATAGTATAATTAGAATGTATATGCATAATTTGTTGTGTATATGTGTCTCTGCCCTCCGGAGAGTGTTCTGGTTAAATTTTTTTAAATTAATTATTATTATGTGTGACCTCTGTCCCAGATTGTGCCTGCCAATTATTTTGGGCAAAAAGACTACACCATTGTACTTAATCTTAATACCTGCCCTGACAATGTTATTTAGTACAGCATGGTATTGAAGTGAGATGCGTGTGTCTCAGAACACACTATCTTGAGATTCGTAAAGTTTTATCTTGTAGGTCTTTCTCACCAATGTGAAAATATCTAAGACTTTGCCTGGCTAAGCCTTGGTTTGATAAAACATATTTACCAACTTAGAGGTTCATTTCATTTTAACAGGAAAATGTTTTAACTTTTCATATGTTAAAAAGATATACTATAAGTGTACGTGTATGTTTACAATGGTAACAGCAATACCAATGGACAACCATATAATGTAAACAATATATAGATATAACCTCTTTCTTTACCCAACAAAACCAACAACATTATAGTCCTCTCATATACTTTTAATTGTTACAATCGTTTTTTTGACATACCTTAAAATCCATTTATTTAGTATGTTTCAGAAACCAAGGTCATTTCTTGTGATGCCACTGTCAGTCCACTGTCATTTTAATTTTTTTTGAGGAGGTACATGTGCATAAAATGGTTATGTCTGATATAGGACTGATTAAACAACACATTCTATTTCCTTTCTTCCAATATGGAGGTGAACTCCCATAACCTGTTCTGACTCCAAGAAGCACTGTTATTTCTTTGCTCAAGGGATACATAATAAAGGAAACCCATTAGGTAATGAGTCTGCAAACTCATAGCTGCCTTGAGTTATTTATTCAATTAATAAAGCTTTTTACTTGATGAGTGGAAAGGTTGTAGGTCACCAGTCGCAAAGTCTATTACACAAATATTTCAGCTTGTGTCGAAGTCTCATTTTAAATCACTTCATTAGCCTGTCATTATTAATTGAAGTGTTTCCAAAAATACTCACTGCCTTCTGCATTCTACCTGAGTATAATCACTTTGCTATTGACTGTCAGAGCTCATATCCATGTGGACTTACATAAATATACATAATATATTAGCAGATAATCCTGTTCTTAGCTATTCATAAGAACTTACTGCTAAAGTTAGAGAAGGATGAGTGCAAATACTGGGGACAGATTTTTGGGGAAAACATGAAGTCATGGCAGGAGACTGTATAAATATATACACGTCCCCATTTTTTGTTGATTTTAGTTTATAAAGCTGTCGAGATTTTTAGCTCTGTTGTTCATATATTTCATCTTGATATGATAAAACATTTTATTTTGCTAATAACTATTATTTATTTAGTAGTAGTAACAATAGTAATATTAATATTTATAATAATAATACATTTGTGATCTATGTACACTGCAGAATAATTGGGAATACTATTAATAAATGTATTGATAGATAACAGAAACACAGATGAATAGACAGACAGAGAGGGAGGGAAAGATATAGATAGATAAATAGATAGATAGATAGAAAGCTCTCACTAGAGTACCGATGTTTATGTACAAATGTCCTGTCCTGTCTGTATAGCGCTATGGAATATGTTGGTGCTGTACAAATAAAGGATAATAATCACATATAATAGTTGTCAAACTGCGAGTCGTCGTCATGCCTTGCGAGGGACGCAGTGCTGGCAGCAAATGCAGGCCTCACAAAGTGAGGGCCGCATTTGCAGAGGTGGAGGCTCTAACGTTGGCTACAATGAGCCTGAAGGCTCATTGCAGGCCGCAAATGCGTCCCCCTCGCAAAGCGAGGGGCCGCATTTGCGGAGGTGGAGGCTCTACAGCGTTTCACTCGCAGTAAAAAAGCAACCCAGAAAAGCAGGACGTTGAAAACAAAAACCACGCCGCAGGACTTAGAACAAAATGAGGAAATACAGAATTAGAAAAAAAAATTATGACCCCCGGGACTTAGAAAAATAAAAAATTACGAGGTTCCAAAAATTCAAAGTTAATCGTCCAGGGCCTACCATGATGGAACATCCCCTCACCACTCGCTGCTGTGACAGACAACAAATACAATAAAACATCATTAATACATCCTGAAATACAAAGACTAGCAAAACAACTGTAGATAGATAGATTTAACCCAAAATTGTCTATACTTTATTATCCATTTATGTTGTTTTGTTTTTATGTTTTTTGTTTTTTAATTTACAATCCATGAACACATATTTTCCACATTTAAATTACATGAACACATATATTCCAAATATTTGGGATGGGTGGGATCTAATTACTTGACTAGCTGGGGACATATTGCCCAAATGGAGCCAATGCCTATAAGTGGCTCCGCCCCCCAGCTAGCCACCCCATTCTTTCACATAGTCTTGGACCTGCCAGGTCACGTGGCCCTCCTACAAACCCCAGGAGGCCTGGGGAGGTATATAGCCCAGTGGGTATGTCCGTATAACAATTTGATCACAACTCACTACTTGAATAAATGATTTGACTCAAAACCCTTCTTGAGACCCCCTGAATAAATGAATAGACACAAGACACTTCTTGGGGCAACAAACTAGCCACAGTGTTTATTGGTAAACATAAATTCACATAATAATGTAACCAATAGTTAAGTAAACATAAACAAGTGAGGGGAGTAGCTTGACCCGAGACCGTACACTCTACGCCCTGAACCCTCATCCAGGGCCTACCGTGATGGATTATCCATACCCCACATAACACTGTCCCGGCGACTCCCCTCACCACCACCCATGGAGAAGGCAGCATAATACCTTTGCGGCATTCGACTCCCCCAAAAAGCGTCATGGCCAGCCGCCATCCACCCTAGGCCCTGACCTAAAATCTCCACCTAAAACCAGCTAAATTCATGAATGATGAAGCCTGAGTCCCTGAGCCTGAGGCTACCATTGCTCCAGCAAATTTCTGCTGGGCAAGGCTAAACTCACCCTTTTTACTCCTCCTACGAGCCCTACTTGGCCCTTCCCCAATCGGTCCTGTAAGCTAGCCCATGTGGCAGCTGTTACCAAGCGTGATCCTTTTCTACCCTCGATAAAACCCACTTCTACTCCTGTGTATTACCAGGGATGTTACAACCTCCTGGACCACTTCCAAGGTAGGCGAGAACGAGTGCCCCTCGCCACCTGCTCATCCCACTGATGACATTGCCCATCTCCATAACAAACTGATCATACTTCCATCTGACCTGAGCCACACACCCCAGCTGTGACCTTGGATCGGCAGCTGAGGCGACGCGCCTGCTTGGTCCGATGACCGAATATCCCATGATCCCCCATCACAGACTACAACCTTCCCTTCTCCAAGCCGCGGGGCTAAAACCGCCCATCGGGCTGTAACAGTGTCTGCTCAAGCACAAAGCCAGTGGGTACCAAGCTCCAGCACGGAATAGACCCAGCTCTGAGTGCACATCACCAAGCTGCAGAATTGTCCTCTTAGGGAACAACCTTTTTCCCATAAGGAACAGCACAAACCAAATCACGTGTTGAGGTCCAAGAGCTGTATCACCACAAAAGGAGAGCAATCAGTGTACCTCAGACACTGTAACTTCCTCCCTTTTCCACCTGGTTCCCCTCGGACCACCGCGGCCACATGGTCACCTGATCACCTTAGGATCCCACAACCAACCACCTGAGGTCAACAATGCCTTGTCCGTTTATGCGAACCTCTCAGCATACAACCCGAAAGGAGAGATGGCTGTACAGAACCGCAAGGCTTCACACTTTCCACAGACCTCCTTCCACACAGTGGTATCTCTGACCCTTGGGAAAGGCTACCACTTGCCTTCCATACCTCCTGTGACACCTTGCTCCCCTTGCATTACTGATACATCCTACGTCAGGTCCTTCAGCCCGGCCAGTTTTGAAAGGCCGCGGCTCCTACCTGACTTCCCACCTTCGGGGAACACCCCCCCTTGCCTTAACCACGAAACCTCAACCTTACCCGTTCCACTCGCGTACCAACGTGCGCGCTCTGGGTGCACCAAACCGTCCTTCCTATAAGGCCATCAATTTTTCATGCACAACTAACAAGGACCAGTCAGCCACCTGTCCGGAAACCTGGTACCTGTATCTTTTAAACCACAACTCCGTTGCCGGTACTGCGCCTGAGCGCAACTAACCTTGACGCCCTGGTCTTCGAACCTCCATTACGTAAACCACCGGAACGTGGAGAAAAATTCACTTCCCTTTTTTCTTCCCAAGGGATAACAGACCAACCCAGGAACCCCCCCCCCCCCCCCAAAAAAAAGGGTACCCACAATCTGACCCTCACCAGCAGGGTCCAGGTGAAAAACCACCGCCACGAATGCCGAAGCGCAACCTGTGTTTGACGTCTATCCCCTACTAAAACATGAAATTAGTAATAAGTAGCACTGTCTACCCCTGAATGGGCAACAGATCTCCACCACCATCTATCGTGGCCCCGGTCGCACCTGTATTTACACCCAAAGACTTGGAATTATATATGCCGCCCTGCCTGGGCTACTGGCTTTCTGCCACCACTCGTAACTCTTGGCTATACAAGCCTGTAACTGTTTTCCTTAAAACACCGTAACTCATCCCCTTCTAACCCTGAAGCCGTTCCGGGTCCCCCACTGACTACTAGTGCTTAATTTTTATGGGACTGATATGCAGTTCATGAAGGGACAATATGCCCACGCAAGCCTCCCTTTTCTAAACGTAGCCCATCTTAAACCTGGCTTCCTTTTTGCATATGCCTGCTGTATCACCCAGCTTTTTTGCAAAGCCAAAGTTGGATTATCCCCCAGCTGAGAAACCTATCCACATACAGCTGTTTCAATGTTTACTAACAGCGCGGCACAAGACTGGGTTACGGGCTACAACACGGCATAAAACTACACTAACTCTACATGGCCAGGGAGGGGGCCCACAGTCACCACGGGTCACATGATGCCGCTACGTCTAAAAAGGCTCGTTGAACCTTATTCCTTGTAATCTATAATTCAATCAACAGCAGCTAACAATGGCAAATTAGAAGCCCGCCGTCGTACCGGACATGCAATGTCGCTTACGGCTACCCTACTGTGACTAGGGAATAGTACTAACCCTTGCATGGGGATCATGGGCTACTGCCGAAGATAAATAACCTAAACTGCATGTCGCCCAATGGTACCTGCAATGCAATGCAATGGGACCTTTTTTCCTCTTACATTGACAGGCAGACTCCCGATACCAGGCTTGAAAGGATATATGTATCCCTGACCAAGTTTCCATAGCGTAATACCGTCACCTAACAGTACGTGCCCTATAAACCTGATACCCTGAGAATACATGGCAAATATACTATAGAGGAGACAATACCTATATGGTGGCCTGGGATTCTTAGGAGGTCCCCTGTACAAGTACTGACCAGCTAAAGCGAGAGTTATAATCCTAATGACACTACATAATACTCTATATATATATATATATATATATATATATATACCGTATTTTTCGCCGTATAAGACGCACTTTTTCTTCCCCAAAACTGGGGGAGGAAAGTTGGTGCGTCTTATACGGCGAATATACCTTTTCAAACTGCCTCTGTCCTCTTGATCTCACCCCAGCGCTTCCTACCAGCATCGCGTCGGCCGGTGCGTCCTAGTGACGTCACACACGCAACGCTGCAGTACACGAGGAGTGCTGGTAGGAAGCGCTGGGGTGAGATCAAGATGGCAGAGATCAGAAGAAAGGTGAGGATCAGGGGGGTCAGGGAGGATCAGGACGGTCAGGGAGGATCAGGAGGGTCAGGGAGGATCAGGAGGGTCAGGGAGGGTCAAGGGCTCCCAAATGCTGTCAAATGCTGCAGTATATGGATATGTATGTGTGTATGTGTGTGTGTGTATGTATGTATGTGTGTGTGTGTGTATGTGTGCATATATGTGTGTGTATATATGTATGTATGTGTATGTATATTTATGTGTGCATGTATATGTATGTATGTGTATCTATCTATATATATATATATATATATATTTATACATATATATATATATACATATATATATATATATATATATATATATATATATATATATATTTTGTGTGTAATGTAGGTGTGTATCTGTGTGTAAAGTGTATTTGTGTTTGATTCAGATTTTTTTTTTCTTGTTTTCCTCCTCTAAAAACTAGGTGCGTCTTATCTGCCGGTGCGTCTTATAGGGCGAAAAATACGGTATATATATATATATACTAGCGACTTGACCTTCAAAAATGATGGGGCAATACAATTGTAAGGCAGGTAATGCTGTTTTGGTGGTCTGAGATCCTTCGGCGCTCATTGCGAGCCTCGCGCTGAGCGCCTTTGGTGCTCATCGCGTGGCTCAGAATGAGCGCCCTTGGCGCTGTTTGCGAGCCTCTTGGTTGGTGTATTTTTTGTTATCAGAGGAGCTTTTACTGTGATTGTAAGGTCCACGCTGATTTCCTTTTTGAGCTTATTGCAAGGATGTCCCCTGGTTTAGTTTGTGTGCTATGAGCACCGTTGGCGCTCCTTGTGAGGCATGCGGTAAAGGGCTTTGGTGTTTATTGCAATAGTGTTTTTTTTTAATGTAATGTAGGTTTTTCTGATAATTAATTAATACATTAATAAATGAATATACTTTACCTATTTGTAATTAATATATGCAGCAAGTATTGTGCTGAATACTTTGCACTGTTGTGGAGCTGAGGTGTAAGTGTCAGCAATGTGTGCAGTGTGTAGTGTAAATAGGCTGTGTGCGCGAGGGGAAGCCGTTAGTGTAGCTGGGTACTTCCGCACTCAGTAAGTTAGTGTTGTAAAATGGAGGCGAATGTATATGTGGTACGCGGATGTGGATGATTTAGCGTCCTTATTAATAGTGTATTTTGTACCTCATAGGGCTTTTTGAAAAAGTTGTATGTGCTTGGTGGTGTTGTGCGGCTTTTGGGGTCTTATAGCCTCGTTTTCGTTTTTTTGCGGTGGCCATTTTTTCTTTTGCTTAGGGGATTTTCGAGTGTCTAAACTTGGTAATTTGGACTTAAATTGAGGTGTAACCTCACTTCCAGACGTCCTGAGTGCCCCCCTTGCTAAGGGTAAGGTTTTTATTTAATTTTTGTGTGTATTTAGTGTTTTTTTGTTTTCCGATGTTAGCGGTTCGGGCGTTAAGGTTGTATTTTTGCTAGTTCGTAATGTATTTTTTTCTAAGTCCTTCAGCTCGTATTTTTTAGCATAAGTCTGTAGTTTTAATCCCGTGGCTCGTATTTTTTATGTAAGTCCGTAGTTAGTCATTGCGTGTTAGATGCTTTTTTTTTCAAAGTCCCGCCTCTGTGACTGTTTGTAACCACTTGTGAGGCGTCGTAGAGCCTCCACCTCCGCAAATTGCAGCCGCTCATTGCAGCCGATGTGGAAGCCTCCACCTAAAGTGTAATGAATGTTTGAAGTGTGCATTCTAAATTGGCTGCGTGCATGAGGGAAAGCCGTTGGTTTATTGTGTAAAGCGGCATTGTATAGTTGTAAAGTTATTAACGTGGTACGTGTCTCGTGAGCATTTTCCAGCTTTTGTAATAGTGTATCTTGTAGGTCGTTGTGTGATGTGTAAAGTACTACGCGTTTTGCAGTGTTTTGCGCAGTCCGGAGTCGTGTAGCCTCGTTTTCATGTTTTTCGGCGGTTATTTTTTCCCTCACCTTGCAAAGCGTGACGACGTCTCTCAGTTTGACAACTATTATATGTGATATATATATATATATATATATATATATATATGCAATTATAGCGACATGATGGCCGAATACATATGCTCGTATTCATAACCAGTGAAAGGGTTATGAACTCTCCATGCAGGATGACTTGAAAACAATAACATAAACAGGCCATGGAACAATCAAGGTAATACCCTAACTTACTGATACCATACCAGGCCTATCAAATACTATGTAAGATGCTCTACAGCAATGTTTTACATTTAGATTAGGGAAAGATATACTAAGTCATTGCATGGACACCATAGGCTATAGGCTTAAGATAACGCTAATGAGGGACCCCAGCCCAAGATACTAATACTGTTCCACTCTTGCCCTTTACCATACAGAGGGGTCTCTCAGTGTACTAAGCACTGCAGACCCTCTCTGCAGCACCTAGACCGCTATCATTACCAGGATCCAAGGGAGGGAGAGGAGACCTCTGGAGTGCAGGCCTGGAACCTAAGTCTGCTAACCTACTCCCCTCACTACTTTATTTACTCCTGAACTACTCTGTGGCCCTAAAGGCCAAGCACCTAGCAAAGGGGAAGGGTAACATCAGCAGTGGATCATGGTGTTTAGTCATTTTTTGTGACGGGGGGGATGTTGGCAGTCCCCACCTGAAACCCCCCTCTTGCAGCTCGTTGTGCCTTCCCCGCAGGCCGCAAGTGCCTCAATGCACTGTAACGCCAATCATTGGGGAGAATTCCTTATCTCAATGATCCCCGGGACACCTAGTGCGATCCCAATCGAGCCGGCTGACCTGGGGACTGTTGAGGGTTATTGCCTCTATTGTGATGCTTCAGGCAGGGCCCCCCAGCAGTGCCATACCCGCGACCCCGTGTCCCTGGGCAGCTCCAATCCCTTCACCTACCAACCTTCTCGTGCCAGCCAGTGGTCACACAGGGTAGGCAGGGGTGGGGGGCCCAGTCCCTTACCGGCACCCACACGACGACCTGGATGCAGGCCAAAACCCCTGGACAGACCAAAATGCGCAATGTGGGAGGAGGGGGAGGGGAACAATGCCTCATCTGCCCCGCCGGGAGTCACCTGCGAGCTGCAGCCCAATGCTGCTACCAAGCCAACCACTGTTCCAGCCGGTCTCCGGGAAGCGCTGCTCGGGCCCCCGCTCTCCACCCCTCTTGCGCCACCGCGCCGCTGGTCTCCACCCCCAGGAACAGCTGGGCAGGGATGCAGCCCACGAACCCCAGGCTTCCAGGAACGGCTCCTTGCGAGCGGAAAGGGATAGCAGAGAAAAGGAGAGGAGAAGAAAGACTCCAAGGGGAGAGAAAGCGTCATTCTGTACTTAACCATGGAACAGAGCTAACCCTCATCTAATTACTTGGCGTGGAGGCCTAGGGAGATATACAGCCCGTCAATATGGCAGCATTTTGTTTCAATGCACTGGAGGGCAGTTCTAGTTTTCATTTCTCAACACTAACATTGTAATAATATCAAGAAACCAGGTTCTTGGAATTCATTTGAAGTGTCACAGAAAATCAGTGAGAAATATAGCTTTGTGTTAAATAAAATGCGACTCACATCAGCAAAAATTGTAACGTGAAAAGTAGAGGGAACTAGATTAGATTTGCTTTAACTTGGAAATACAAAATACTGACTTGTTACCATAGATGAAATATGGTTTGTAAAGGATAAGACACAAATGCAATGCCATTTGTGTTACAAAATAAATATTTTATCGCTATTGCTTGAAATGTAGAATCTCCCTTGGTCTCTGTTAAAAGCTAATAGCTCTGGGATCATCCCCAGCTACTAGCTTTCTGGCTAATTAAACTGACTATGCTACTGAGTATATGAGCATGTGTTATCCAAAACTGACTGAGCGCAAATATGTAAAAGGTGCAATGCTAATGTGATATTGTCCCATCCAAGATTGTGTGTTTAATCCTGAAGTACTACACAAAGATGGTGATTCTGGATAGTTTAGTGGAGGTTTCAATTTATTGTATTATTTGTATACAAATTGATAATTATCTTTGAGTTATATGTTATAGGGCAATTGAAGTTATTTTTTTCTTTGTCGCATCTGATAGAGGGCACTTGATAATGTCAAACAGTATTGTTACTTTTTGGAAATAAAAGCTCCTGGATCAGAATATATTGCTTTCAATGTATATCTGTCTTTTGGGGGTTTGTCTTTGTTAATCAATGTGCTTACATTTTGCTGTATGAGCCATAAGTGACAGCCAATTAGATCTAGAGTTGTGCATACTCTTCTCACAAAGAGGTATTTCCTTTGGCATTCTCTGTTAGTTTACAACTGTTGTAATGTTTAAAACATGCTCTTATAAATACATCATAAAGTAATTGCATTCCATACCAAGAGGAGACCTTTCCTATGTTATTCAAAGAAGTGTATACCAGCATAGGTATTGGAAAAGTCTTACAACATTACTATTATTATTTACCCTTTATTAACGCGCCAACATATTCCAGAGCGATATACAGTGGCTAATTACAAGGCAAAAACAATATTAACACACTGCAAATAATGGAGGTTCCTGTTGTTGAGCTTAAAATCATACATAGTGCTTCCTAAGCATCTTACAAGATTGGATACTGGCAAACTTCCTGTCAGCATAGTGAATTTAGCCCTATTATAGTTGTATAGATATATTTCTGTTGTTATGTATATGTTTTGTTATATGGTTCTGTAATGCCCCTCCATTGTGCATTTACTTGTTTTTATAATTTTAACTTAGAGTCCATCAATTCATCCTGCTGTAACTGAGCACCGGGTTTGTGATTCCTGTTATTGGAGGCCCGTCAATGAATAAAACGTAATGTATTTAGATATGTTAAATCATTTTTGTCTTGTTTTATTGAGGCTGTTGTTTAGCAGATTGTGACCACTTAACCTGTAGAATTGAGGCACAGATGTTGCATCCAACAGAAGTCCACATTGACTGATATTGAATCTGCACTCATTTAAAAGTGTAACTTATGTGGAGCCTCTGAAAAAATATATAATGTAATTGAAAATAAGATTCACATGTGGCTTTATCTATTTTTCTGGAAAATATCAGATTTTAATACGGTTCCAGTCTTCTTCCATCTTAAAAGAACACTACGGTACTTAAGTTTATTTAATAATTGATAGCAATACAATCAGTATTTGAATAAAAAAAATCAGAGTGACAATATAAAATGTACATTTGAATTTTAATATTTCAAGGTCTATCAGGTGTACAGAGGGTGGGAAAAGATCTGCCCAGGAGGTTGCTCAGATTGGATTAGTTTTCTTTTTCAGTCTCCTACCCTGTACCGGTCACTAAATGTCAACACAGAATGGCCAGACAGAAATCCCACCGCTGAACAAAGTTGAGGAGAGTGTGCAGTTGATTGGACTAGTAATGGGATAATAGGAGTTGGTTATTATAAGGTTAATGGTTTTTGTTTCTTTGGGGAGGAGTTGGGTATATATTCTCTTCCCTTCCTGGTGAGCTGTCTCTTGGATCCTGGTAAGGCACAGTTAACTGATCAGGCAGCTCAGGTCATTTAAACAGTTAGTGGTCATGGCTTCCCCTATAGCAGATAGCCTCATTGTGCTGCCCTGGTGAGAGGCCAGCTTGCATGGGCCTAGGTGGCTGCAGGCATTACTCCCTTCAATTACCTCTGGGCCAACCAGTCCTGGTAGGGCCAGTATTTCCCTAGGGGATAGGCCCCAGGGGGTGGCTCAACCCCTACTCGTCCCATTAGGTCCACTGGGCCTCCCAGGAGATTCCAGGAGTTTCTGGGGCAGTCCACTAGGCCCCCAAGGGCCAGCAGGCCCCCAGTTAGGCCCTAATTCCCTCCCGCTAGGGGCTCCCCCCCCGGTGGCCGTGATAATGCCAGAGCTAGTTCCCCTCTCTATGTATCACCCCCAGCTAGTGTTCTCCATCCCCTCCCTTCTCCTACCCCATTCTGGGTTTAGGCCTATGTCTCCTGCTCCTTCATCTTCCCTTTCCTGGGTTCCGGGGACTCCTCCAGCACCATCCAGGAGCAGGCTTCCGCGGCCTGCTGCTCATATAGCGACGGCATCCAGCAAAAGCAGAGATAGGCCCAGGCGCACCGGTGGTCTGGCGCAGACTACACGCCGGGATTTCAAACCCGCCAATGACGTCATCGGACGTTATGGACGTCACAGGTCTCGCAATGCAGGTGGTTGTCAGGGTTCTTTACTCATGGGGGTAAGAGGAGTGTTGGGGCTCGTAGGGTGGTCCCCAAGATGGAGGCCGTGGGTGGTGGGTGACAGGTGTGCTCTGCTGGGTAGGATAAATAGGGGTGCTCCGGTTAGCAGTGTGGGTAGGCCTGGGTTGAGGTCTTCCCTTAGCCAGTTGGGGGGGTGATCCTGGTTATAACAGGAGGGGTGTTTATGGTAGGGGTGGGCAAAGGGGTAGTGGTGGAGGGTCTCTTTTAGGTAAGAAGTCTGCTAATTTTAGTGGGGGCTTGGGGGATGTGAGTGTTCTGATAGGGGTGCTTGTGGGGGATGGGGGTGTTTCTGGGGGAGGGTATTTCTGGGGGTAGGTTGGGGAGGAGCGGGTTGGGCTTGGGATCTTGGCAAGCAACTGCCTCTGCACAGAGGGTGCGGGTTGGCCAGAGGGGGCTTAGCCATGGGATAGAAAAGGGGGATAATGGCAGTAGAGCAGAACAGATGTCATCATTATCCCTTTCTGACACTGAGGAGGGGTCGTCAGATTGCTTGGAAAGCGAAGTACCTCCAGTGTGGGAGAATTTCATTGCTAGGGATTTATCTGTGGACTCTATTTTAGAATACAGTATGGCTGACATGCAGCCGCATGTACCTGCAAGACTGCAGAGGAGGAAGAGACCGCCGCCAGATCATCTTTGCCCACTCGGTGCAGGGTTCCCATCAGACGGACAGCATCCCCCTCGCAGAGATAGAGTAAGATCAGGCGTCCCAATTCACTCACAAGCACGAGGGTGTGCCCAAGAGATCAGTTGGATGGGGGTGCTGGCCATCACACAGCAGGGACGGAAGAGGCGACCGGCGGGGTTAGCACAAGAAGGCAGCTGGGGCTTCGCACAGAGGAGCCTTTCCCACAGCTTCCCTTTCCATAGTTGGTGGTTTCCCCGCTGGGCATAGTGCCAAAGGAGGTTTGGAAATTTAGATTAATACACCATCTTCCACATCCGAAAGGGGGATCATTCAATGACGGCATGAATATGAAGTTGGTAATTGTAAATTACGCTTCTTTTGATTAAGCTATCAGCCTGGTAAAGTGGGTAGGGGAGCTTGGTTAGCTAAGTTTGATTTGGAATCGGCGTTCAGGCTGTTGCCAGTCCATCCGGATTCGCAATATCTGTTGGGCTGCTGCTTTAACCGGGCGATTCTACGCCGATATGTGCTAACCATGGGTTGTTCAATATTTTGCTCTTACTTTGAAACTTTTAGTACCTTTGTGCATTGGGTAGTAGATCAGTGGTCAGGTCGTAAATTGATTATTCAATACCTGGATGACTTTTTGATAGTGGGTACATCATTTGCAGAAGCTAGGTACATGATGGATTGTAGGAGTTTAGTATACCATTAGCAACAGAGAAGTCAGAGGGTCCCGCTACAACCATGAAGTTTATGGGTATTGAGAGACTCAGTGGGTTTTAAAAGTTTGCTACCTTTGGATAAGGTGAGAGACTTAACGAGGTGTATTGAGGAATTATTGATGGGTAAGAAAGCGTCACTTAGGGTATTCCAATCCTTGTTGGGTAAGATTAACTTCTCCTGTAGGGTGATCCCCATGGGTCGGGTTTTTAGCAGGAGATTGTCATTAGCAACAGCAGGCATTAAGAAACCACACCACCTGATTAGGATTAATAGGGCTATGAGAGAGGACTTGGAGGTCTGGAAAATGTTCTTAGCTGGGTTCAATGGCAAGTATTTCTTCATGGCAGACAGGGCAACCAGTGAGGAATTGGAATTGTTCACTGATGCGGCAGGGGGTAAGGGTTTCGGGGCATACTTCGGTGGGCATCAGTGTCATCAGTTGTGGCCACGACAATGGGTGCAGGTTGGGCCGCATAAGAATGTGACTTTCCTGGAGCTTTTCCCTATAGTAGTGGTGATACATCTGTGGGGCGATCAGTTGATGGATCAGCATGTCGTGTTCCACAGCAACAATATGGGTGCAGTTTCAGGCACTTGGTTTTGGAGTGTCTCAATAAGAATATGGTATGTAGGGTGGTTCATATACCTGGCTATAAGAACTTGATTGCTGACTCATTGTCGCAGGGGCATTGGGATCGCTTTAAGTCTTTGGCGCCAGGTGCGAGCGTGGCAGCTACTCCTTTTCCTATCTGGGAGATGTGATTGGTGCGCTGAGCCATCTTAGATGGGTGTCTTGCTGGAGGTCTATTTCCCTTCCCCTTCTGCTCACCCCCCCCCCCCCCTTATTTCAGTTTGCTATGGGGATATTGATGTAGGAAGATACAGTGAGTGCTAATCATGGGACATAAATTTAAAAAAATGGGTCAGTATTGGTATGGAATTCATATGGTATGATTGTTAAAGAGGATTTTGTTGTATTTCTGTATGTTGTCACATTTGTCTAAAAAAAACAACAAACATTTATATATATACTAGCGAATTGCCCGTCAAAAAATGACGGCAATGTTATTGTAAGTGAGGTAATGTTGTTTTGTGTGTAATAGTAAACATGTAATCAATTAATAAATGAATATACTTTACCTATTTTGAAGCATTGTGTTGAAGAGCTGTGAACCTTGTTTGATGTTGGTGCAGCATTAGTGTTGTGGAGCTGCTCTATAAGCGTGGTGAATGTGTGCAGTGTAATACTGTGCGTGCGCGAGGCTAAACCGTTAGCGTAGTGGTGTACTTCCGCATTTGCGTAAAATGGCGGTTTCTATATGTTGTCCGTCTTAGCGGATTTTCCGTTGGTGCCTCGTAGTGGTTTTCGATTTCCGTGTGGTGTTTTGCGAGTGTGTTGTGGTGTTTTACGTGTGGAGAGTGCTGTAGCCTCGTTTTCTTTTTGTTCGTCGGCCATTTTTTTTCTCGCTTAGCGATTTTCTTGTGTGTAAAGTGTTTTATTTGTATTTAAATGAAGGTGTAACTTGTTTTTTGGAGGTGCTGGATGGTTCCTCTTGCTGTAGGTAAGCTTTTTATGTGTGTGTTGTGTGTATTTATTGTGTTGTAAATGTTTGTATGTCGGCTTGTTGCGTCCGATGTTTGCGAGGTCGTAATGTGTCGTAACGTGTCTCGTATGGTGTTTGCGTGTGTAGCCTCGTTTTCGTTTTGTTCGGCGGCCATTGTTTCTCTCGCTTAGCAAATATTTTCGTGTGTAAACTCTTTTATTTTGAGTGAAATGAAGGTGTAAGTTGCATTTTTGAGGTCCTGGATGCTACCTCTTGCTGTAGGTAAGTTTTGTATGTATGTGGTGTGTGTATGTAATTTTGTAATGTTCGCGAGTAGCGTCCGAGTGTTGCGAGGCCGTAATGTGTGTGAACGTGTGTCGTATGTTGTTTGCGAGTGTCGTAATGTGTGTGTCGTGCTCTTTGAGTTGCGACTTGAACTTTGCGAGGTCCTCAGGTGCTGGCATGGAGCGCCTGGGCTCCATGCCAGCAACTGAGACCCTCGCCCAGTGCCCTCGCTTTGTGAGCATACGGGCTGTTGCCTGCGCTTGCGGGCTCGCACAGCGAGCCGCGGCCCTCGCATAGCGAGGCTGCGGGCAAGGGCCTCAGTTGCTGGGATGGAGCGCCCGTTGCTCCATGCTGAGACCCTGCAACCACCTCCTCCCCACAATACCCCGCCGCTGGAGAGAGGGAGCAGAACTCCATGCCCTTGCCCGCAGCGTACGGCCCGTTGCTCACGCTGAGGCCCTGCAGTCACCTCCTCCCCACAATACCCCACCGCTGGAGAGAGGGAGCAGAACTCCATGCCCCATTACACCCATCACACTACTTACATTCATTGGAGCATTTCAAAGCCTGGGGGGACATGGCATCATGGGCTGGAGGCCATAAACGTCGCAACGCAAATAACACAGCACACACATTACGACACTCGCAAACAACATACCACACACGTTCACACACATTACGGAATCGCAACAGTCGGACGCAACTCACGAACATTACAAAATTAAAAACACAATAAATACACACAGCACATACATAAAAAACTTACCTACAGCAACAGGGAGCATCCAGGACCTCAAAAAGGCAACTTACACCTTCGTTTCAATAAAAATAAAAGAGTTTAAACAATAAAAAATTTGATATGCGAGAGAAAAAATGGCCGCCGAACAAAACGAAAACGAGGCTACACACGCAAACACCATACAAGACACGTTACCAGACATTACGACCTCGCAAGCATTAGCTACCTTACGATTTGATTGCCGGCATTTTTTGAAGGGCAATTCGCTAGTAGTAAATAAAAAGTACATCTGTGTCCACATTTAAAAAACCTGCTTCCAGCTCAGAGATCTGAGAAAAACAGTTATTACACTGCATTCTGGGAAGCTAAGCTGGGACACACAAATATGCCCACAAATGCCTTGCTCTTCATTCCGTAGCCATTATCAAACATGGCTTCCTTTAAGCTTATGCATGCTGTATTACACAGCTTTAATGCAAAGCCAAGGTTGGAATAAACACAGGCTGAGTATCCAATCCATGTACAGCTGTTTCAAGCCTACTGGCTATCATCAGCATGGAGCGGGATGTCAGCCTGTGTTGTGGAAATTATGAGTAGGTAGTTCACCACAACAATCATGTATAATATGGTGGGCAAAAGAGCGATAGAAGCCCTCTACCGCGCAGTAGTACAGTAAATAAAAAGTACATCTGTGTTCACATTTGAACGTCTAAAGCAAGTTAAAAAACCTGCTTCCAGCTCAGCATTCCGAGAAAAACTGTGATTACACTGCATTCTGGGAATTGTATGTGTATATATATATGTATGTATGTATATATATATATATATATATATATATATATATATATATATATATGTATGTGTGTATATGTGTGTATAGACATTCAAATGTGAACACAGATGTACTTTTTATTTACTGTACTACTGTACAGTGGAGGGCTTCTATCGCTCTTTTGCCCACCATATCACATATATAGTTGTGAGCGTACGAGTTGTTGCTAAAGCTGCGGGCTCGAGGGCACAGTGCCAGGTTCTCAGTTGCTGGCATGGAGCGCCGCAGGCGCGCCTTGCCAGCAACTGAGGACCCTCGCGAAGCGAGGGCCTCAGTTGCTGGCTTGGAGCGCCGCAGGCGCTCCATGCCAGCACCTGAGGACCTCGCAAAGCGAGGTCTTCAGTTGCAGCAACTGCGACCCTTGCAAAAAAAAGTTTACGTCGCAACACATTACGACACTCGCAAACAACATACGACACACGTTGACACACATTACGACACTCGCAAACAACATACGACCCACGTTCACACACATTACGGCCTCGCAACACTCGGACGCAACTCGCGAACATTACAAAATTACAAACACAATACATACACACAGCACATACATAAAAACCTTACCTACACAAACAGGAAGCACCCAGGACCTCAAAAATGCAACTTACAACTTAATTGCACTCAAAATAAAAGAGTTTAGACAATAAATAGTTTGTTAAGCGACACAAAAAATGGCCGACGAATAAAACGAAAACGAGGCTATACACGCAAACACCATACGAGACACGTTACCACACATTACGACTTCGCAAACATCGGACGCAACACGCCGACATACAAACATTTAAAACTTAACAAAGACACACAACAAACACATAAAAAGCTTACCTACAGCAAGAGGAACCAGCCAGCACCTCAAAAAAAACAAGTTACACCTACATTTAAATCAAATTTAAACACTTTAGACACTAATACCATCGCTAAGCGAGAGAAAAAATGGCCGACGAACAAAACGAAAACGAGGCTTCAGACGTAACTACACTACACTTACTCGCAATAATGAAACACATACTATGCGGAACGTATCACAATCAGATTAAACACCATTTTGAACAGTAATACGCAGAAAATGGCGGATGGAACGCAAATTGTAAGTTGGAACGCAAATAGCGCATGCGTATTGCGTTCTAACGGTCTCACTTTCCAGAACTTTCTACAAGTTTATAAATACTGCCTATTTCAAACAAAAAAATACATTTCTCCTCAGGTGATCAACGGAGTGACTTCTGAGATAACTGCTGCTTTTACTTGAGAAGACAATTCTTTACTAATTTACTACTTTGCATTGTGCAAATTACAACTGAGAGGTAAGCTATAATATATTACATTTTATTATCAGAACAGGTCAAACAAATAAAAAAATAAACTAGGATTTATGTAGTCATCATGTATGGCACATTTATGTGTATAGGCTCACAAAAAAAAAAAGGTTCATTTAACAAAACAACAAAAAAACATAATTTAATATTAAACAGAGGTTTATGTATAGTGACGACACGCACATATATGTCTATAATGTATAGTGACATGTGACACGCACATATATGTATAGAATGTATAGTGACATCTGACACGCACATATATGTCTATAATGTATAGTGACATCTGACACGCACATTTCTGTGTATTGCCCCTGCATAGTGACATGTGACACGGACATATATGTGTATAATGTATAGTGACATGTGACACGCATATTTCTGTGTATTGCCCCTTCATAATGACATGTGACACGGACATATATGTGTATAATGTATAGTGACATCTCACACGCACATTTCTGTGTATTGCCCCTTCATAGTGACATGTGACACGCACGTATATGTGTATAATGTATAGTGACATCTCACACGCACATTTCTGTGTATTGCCCCTTCATAGTGACATGTGACACGCACGTATATGTGTATAATGTATAGTGACATGTGACACGCACATTTCTGTGTATTGCCCCTTCATAGTGACATGTGACACCGACATATATGTGTATAATGTATAGTGACATGTGACACATTTATGTGTATTGCCAATGCAACAAAATTAGCTTACAACAATGCTACATGAAAAATTATAAATATACAAATAACTATTTCACTTTCTTTTTCAAACAGACACTACAAGAAGACCGGCGGATTAACATTGGCAGGAGGGGACCGTCTGTCATTCAAAACTTCTATCAAGGTAAAGTATTAAGTATAAACAAGAAATAACCATGAGCCTTATTCAATTGTGACTTCCTCAATTGAATAGGGCTCTATATAAGCACATAACATATTTTTTATACAGAACTTTTTAGTTACTGAATTTCTAACCACAATCAAGGTTTTCAATAACTAAAAAATTGGCTCAATAAATATGTTATGTGATTATATAGAGCCCTCTTCAATTGGCAAAATTGCAATTCAATGAGGACCTATATATCTTTAATGGCCAAGGGCCTCACTCAAATGTGATTTGCCCATTTCAATAGGGCTCTATATAAGCACAGAGCATATTTTTTAAAGGAAATTTTTCTTTTGTGAACACGTTGCTTTTGGATACAAGTTCACTAAATACAAAATTCCGTAAAAAAATATGCTCTGTGCTGATATTGAGCTCTATTCCATTGGACAAAACACAATTGAATGAGGAGCTCACAATATAACAAATGCAGTAACCAAAGGCCCTCATTCAATTGCTATTTTGGAAAATTAAATATGGCTATAAATAAGAACTTTTAGGCCCTTATTCTATTTTAACAAATATATGTGATGTGCTTATTTACAAGCCTATTCAAATTTCTACATTGCAATTCAATTACGGCCTTAGAGTACTATTACATTGTAAAAAATGCAATTCAATGAGGGACAAACTATGCAACATATGGTACACACAAAGGCCCTCATTCAATTGCAATTTGCCCAATTGAATAGGGCTCTAAATAACAACATAACAATTTCTTTAAAATAAGTTTTTAATTACTAAAAAGATATCAAAAATAACGTTTTTCAATGACTAAAAACTTATTGGAAAAAATATGCTATGTGCTTATTTAGGGCACGATTCAATTAGCCAAATCGCAATTAAATGACACACAAACTGCTACACACAAAACATAATTTATTATTCAATGTTTAACAACCTATAAGCCTTACAAAGAAGCAAAAATAAGAATAACAAAAGTGTTGTGCACCTAATAGCATTGTACAAAAAATCACACAAACTCATAGCAAACTATATTACCATTCTTCTTTAATGTTTAACAACCTATATCCTGTACAATCAAGAAGAAATAAGTTTTGCACAAGTGCTGCGCACCAAACAGGATTGTCAAAAACTAACACAAACACATAGCAAACTACATTAATTATATTATTTCATGTTTCACGAACTATAACCATCCCAATAAAGGTTAAATAACTATACCACAAGTGGTGTGCACAAAACAGGATTCTACAAAAAATAACATAAAACACATCTTATTTAATATATCACAACCCACAAGCCTTACTAAGAACCTTCAATAAGAATAACAAAAGTTGTCGGATTGTACAGAAAGTAAAAAAAAACAAAGATAGAAAAAAATAACCATAACTCATACAATACAGTCAAATTAATAAATTTTTAAATTATTTAAAAGACATTTCACTCAAACAACATTTTCTATTTTATATTACAACAGATACTGCGTGAAGACAATCGGACGAGGACTTTATCCACAGGACCGGACCATCGGACGAGGACTCGGACCAGACCAGCAGACGAGGAATTTCAACACAGGACCAGACCAGCAGACGAGGAATTTCAACACAGGACCAGACCAGCAGACGAGGAATTTCAACACAGGACCAGACCATCGGACGAGGACTTTCACCAACGGACCACAACATCGGACGAGGGATATCGCCACAGGACCACAATATCGGACGAGGGCTATCGCCACAGGACCACACCATCGGACGAGGACTTCCAACAGAGGACAACACCATTGGACAACGATTTTGAACCGAGGACCAACAAACATTCGGATTTAAATCACACTTCAACCAAGGTAAAGTATAATAAGTACTAAAGTATAAAACTAAAGAAACTGCTTTCAGTTGCATCCGTGTCAACAGAAAAATAACATAATTAATTTACTATCTCCCTTATTTTATTTAAATTGCTACTATGCAATACATAGCTCAATAACCACATCACTTTTTTTTTAGCAAAGAAGTTTTGCAGTGGTAAATATCTATCCACAAACAACGTTTTTCATAAATAAAACCATTTTTTTTTAAAAATATGTTACATGCTTATTTACAGCAGTATTCCATTGGCCAAATTCTTAGCCAGTGAGGACAGGAATTATAAATTTAACTAAATATAAATGATACATTCATGATTTGCCTTTTATCTCACCAATTGTGCACAAGAATCTTTAACAGGAATTACAAATTTAAATATACACAATTACATTTATTTTTTTTCCTTTACAGATTAATATGGCTGATAACGAGACCAAAGAAGAGAAGAAAAGACGTCAAACTAGAGAAAGACAAGAGAGATGGGCCGCCCAGCAGACACCGGAGGAGAAAGAAATTCGAAGAGAAAAAGAACGCAAAAGACTTGCAAATAAAAGAATATCAGCTGCAAAAATGAAAGATACAACCAAAAAAAATAAAAAAATCATAAAGCATTTACAAACTGTTCCTAAAACATCAGATGACATTTTACAACATACCAGTCAAGACAGACCAAAAAAAGCAACTACAAAAAAAAAGCATTTACAAACTCTTACTAAAAACTTACAGGACATTTCAACCAAACAAGTCCAACATATACCAAGAAAATCTACGAAAAAAACTAAACATTTAGAACCTGTTGTTAAAACATTTCATGACTTTTCATCTGATGAATATGAAAGTCAACATCCAATATGCTTTGCAAATTGTCCTTTACTGAAGTCTTTAGCAGTAGAGGTTCATAGTTATGGGGACCTGACTACTCAATGTCAATTTTGTGAGGCTTATTATTTTAAACAGGAGAGACCCCGAGATGGACAATTTATTAGTTGTTGTCAAAAAGGAAAGTTCAAACTTCCACAAAGGAAACTATTTCCAACCTATTTACTAAATATTATGACTGAACCTACTTTTCCAAATTACAACAATTTTAAGACAAACATAAGATCCTACAATAGTGCCATATCATTTGCATCTATGGGGGCAACATTGGCTGCTAATGTACCAGGACATGGTCCTTACTGTTTTAAAGTCCAAGGACAAATTTATCATCGGACTTCACATTTACATCCAGAGGAAGGAGAGCAAAGAAAATTCGCTCAACTATATGTCCTAGATACAATGGAAGCTGTTGACCAACGTATGCAGATGGAAGAAAATAAAAAATGCTTACCCAGTGTTTTTATAGAGCTAAATAACATTATGGACAACAATCCCTACAGTAAAGCTTACAAAAAATTGGCAGAAGTAGAAAATGAACAACTACTTCATGCACAAAGACATCAATTACCCATGCCAAAGGTTAATATGGTGCTTAAAAGAGACAGACATACTGATAAACGTCGTTATAACTTGCCAACATCAAATGAGGTTGCAATGGTCTTTCAGAATGATGAAGGAGAACCACCATTTCAAAGAGACATTAGAGTATATCCCAGAAATGAGGACCAACCATTTATTAATATTAATATCTTAAGTCCAAATTTAGATCC
The DNA here is from genome assembly GCA_027410445.1 of Discoglossus pictus. Lineage (NCBI taxonomy): Eukaryota > Metazoa > Chordata > Amphibia > Anura > Alytidae > Discoglossus > Discoglossus pictus. The sequence goes on along the minus strand of CM050164.1, from coordinate 212,766,176 downwards.
AATGACATATCCCATCTTTTTCCCACACGGAGAAGCAGGTTGGCAACCAAAATTAACCCTTCCCAGTTACCCAAATGCTAAAGCCAGAATCCGAAATAATGTTTCTATGCTTGAATTTAAAGTTGCTCAAATTGCCATTAGAGATGAATTTAATCCAATTTTATGTGGTGGGAAACTAACACAACAATGGATTATTGATTCATATTTGCAAGTTGAGGCAAATAATTTAAACTTTATAAAATATCAACAAGATAAACTACGTGTAGAACAATATTGTGGACTCATGGACTATGTTGCTGACGTGGCTACAAGCAGAGACATGACAGCTGGCAAAGCCATCATTTTACCATCTTCCTTTCAAGGATCTCCTCGAAATATGAGAGAAAGATACAATGATGCTATGGCTATTGTGACAAAATTTGGAAAACCAGATTTATTTGTGACATTTACATGTAATCCACAATGGCCAGAAATTAATCAAAATCTACTTCTTGGACAAAGTGCTTCAGATCGACCAGATTTAGTAGCCAGAGTTTTTAAGATAAAATTAAATGAATTAATACGTGACTTCACTATAAATCAGTTATTTGGCAAATGTCTTGCTTATGTATATACCATTGAATTTCAAAAAAGAGGCCTTCCACATGCACATCTTCTCATAATACTTCAAGAGAAAGATAAATTAGATACTTCGGACAAAGTGGATGCAGTCATAGTTGCTGAACTACCGGATCCAGAACTATATGGTAGACTATATGAGATTGTTACTCATCGCATGATTCATGGACCCTGTGGAGACCTTAATCCACAATCACCATGTATGGAAAATAATCAATGTTCAAAAGATTTTCCAAAAGATTATAGAGACAAAACATATGCAAATTGTGATGGATATCCACTTTATAAAAGAAGAGAAGGAGATAGTGCCATTATTCGGGGGAAAAAAGTGGACAATAGATATGTAGTACCCTACAATCCACATTTACTCATGAAGTACAACGCCCACATCAACGTAGAAGCCTGCACTTCCATCAAATCCATTAAATATGTCTACAAATATATTTACAAAGGTTACGATGCAGCTACTGTAGTCGTCAAAAGTGCAGACAACCCTGAAAGTAGTGAGTTAGTACATGATGAACTTGCATCTCATGTAGATGCTCGCTATGTCAGTGCGCCAGAAGCTATGTGGCGGCTTTTAAAATTTGAAATGCATGATAGATCACATGCAGTATATAGGTTAGCAGTACATTTGCCACAACGACATTTAGTCTATTTCCATGCTGGAAATGAAATGAATGCATTGGCCCAAAGTGAAGATCGTCACACTACACTAACTGCATGGTTTGCATTAAATTCCACTGATGCTCAAGCAACACAATACTTATATATTGAAATTCCATATCACTATGTTTTTGTGAATGGATTATGGAGAACAAGAAAAACCAGAGGCAATAAAATAATTCCACGAATTTACACAGTCAGTCCAAGAGATGTTGAACGATTTTGCTTACGGATATTACTTTTAAATGTTCCAGGAGCACAAAGTTTTGAACAATTAAGAACTGTTAATGACATTGTATATGAATCCTTCCATTTAGCTGCAAGAAATAGAAACTTACTCGCTGATGATACAGAGTGGGAAAGATGTTTAGAAGAAGCAGCACAATGTCAAATGCCACGACAGTTGAGAGAACAATTTGCTTTTATTTGTATCTTCTCAAATGCTCCAAATGCATTAGCTTTGTGGGAGACTTTTAAAAGTAATATGGCTGAAGACTTTATCCGACGATACAATGAACCCATTGCACACTTAAAAGCCTTAATGGAAATTCAAGAAGTCTTTTTAACTCATGGATTAAGTTGTGCAAGTTTTAATTTGCCTGATCCAGGTCTAATAGATGACATTAACTTTGAAGACTATGACATTCAACTACAAGCAGAAAGAACAGAAGAAAGACTTGCAACTTTAAATACACTACAATTGCAAGCATTTCATGCCATTAAAAATGCTATAGATGATGACATGGTGACAGAGCGTTATTTCTATCTTGATGGACCTGGCGGATCAGGGAAAACATATTTGTACAATTTATTAATGAGTTCAGTACGAGCACAAGGACAAATAGCAATGGCGTTTGCCACTACTGGAATTGCTGCACTTTTATTAAAAGGGGGAAGAACTGTTCATAGTGGATTTAAACTGCCAGTGCCTATTTTGGAAAATTCAGTGTCAGATATTCGCATGACATCCTTACAAGCAAAGAAATTGAAGAAATGTAAATTAATTATAATAGATGAGGCCACAATGATGTCATGCTATGCCCTCCAATGTATTGACCGTTTGCTTCGTGAAGTCATGGATAATATTTTTCCATTTGGTAGAAAGGTAATTTTGTTGGGTGGCGATTTTAGACAAACATTACCTGTCGTTGTACATGGAAATCGAACAGACATTATTGAAACATGTATAAAGTCAAGTACAGTATGGAAACATTTTACCCATCTTCAACTGCAACAAAATATGAGATCAGAAGGCCAAACTGATTTCAATGATTGGCTTATTAAAATTGGAGAAGGAAGAACAGAAAAAATACTACATTTACCTGACGACACTGTAGAGATCCCACCTCATATGATTTGTCAACAAGATATTATATCGGCTATATTTGAAGGGAGCATAAATAACGAAGAATATTCTGAGCTTGCCAACCAAGTTATACTGACGTGTAAAAATAAAGATGCATTAATACTCAATAATGAAATCTTAAAAAAAATTAATGCACCACAAAGAAATTATCACAGTGCTGATTCTGTACTTGCTGATGACAATGAAAGTCAGGCAAACTTTTCAACTGAATTCATTAACTCTTTAACTCCTTCTGGAATGCCACCACATATTTTGCAGCTAAAAAAAGGTGCAATTATCATGTTACTGCGAAATATGAACCCCAAAAAAGGCCTATGCAATGGCACAAGATTAATTGTTCAACAATTAAAGGACCATTTTATAGATGCTGAAATTTTAACTGGGACCCATAAAGGAGAGAGAGTTTTCATACCAAGAATAGATTTAGCACCAAGTGAAAGTAGTCTCCCTTTTATACTTCAAAGAAGACAATTTCCCATTATTATGGCATTTGCCATGACCATTAATAAATCACAAGGTCAAACTTTCAAATCTGTGGGTATTTACTTGGAAGAACCAGTTTTTGCACATGGTCAATTGTACGTTGCGTTGTCACGGTGCAAAAATCCACAGGCTATTAAAGTTTACATTGAAAACAATGAAAGTCAAGGTGATTTATTAGAAGATGGACGTATTTTTACTAAAAACATTGTCTACTATGAAGTACTATAACTTTGCAGGATACAAATTAAAGATGCCAACATTTTTTAAAAGCATTCCAAAATACATAACAATTGGTTGTTTAATTAATCAATGAAAGTACTGTTTATGAATGATTCGCCTCACAAAATACTTGCCTTGCATTGTTAGTAAAAATTATGTTAAAATGTTAAGTCACTATGTTAATGTTTCTAATTTTACAAGTTTAAAAAATATATTTTCAAGTTATTTCATTCAACAGATTACAAAGTGGATGTTAAGAGGTCAAGCACCTTTTAAGTCACAATGTAAATATTGTCTGTTATCTTAAGATTACTACCTACATTAATGTTTATCGCCAGTTTATGTGCTCAGTAATAAATTACTTTAATTATGTACCTTTTAAGAAGAGTTTTACTGTATGCCTTCCTCTACATTCAATGTATATTCAAGTTAACAATTATTGTGATAGAAATTGAATTTTAATACTGATTAATTTAAATCTCAATTGTTTTTACAATCAAATGTTAATAATTTTAATAAAAAATTAGGTTACAAAATGTATTCACTATGTTCCTGTTTATAATGTTCAAAATTATACCAATGTTTTGTCAACTTCTAAACTTACATAAAAAATAAAGTTCAAGTTTCAAAATATATACTTTGAAGGTTAGTGCTTACATATATTTTAAACTTCATGTTAAAATTCGCAACGTTTCAAGAAGGCTTTTTACTTTTTGCTTTCCTATTCATTCAATGTATATTAAAGTTAACAATTCTTCAGATACAAATTACATTTTAAAAAACCATTACATCAACATTTTACTAAAATACACGTTCATATTAAAATACTTACAAGTGTCAAAAATATATGTTAATAACTAAACAACTTGACAAACATATACATCACATTGCCGTCATTTTTTGACGGGCAAGTCGCTAGTTATAAATAATTGTTGTGGTGAACTACCTACTCATAATTTCCACAACACAGGCTGAGATCCCGCTCCATGCTGATGATAGCCAGTAAGCTTGAAACAGCTGTACATGGATTGGATACTCAGCCTGTGTTTATTCCAACCTTGGCTTTGCATTAAAGCTGTGTAATACAGCATGCATACGCTTAAAGGAAGCCATGTTTGATGATGGCTACGGAATGAAGAGCGAGGCATTTGTGGCCATATTTGAGTGTCCCAGCTCAACTTCCCAGAATGCAGTGTAATAACTGTTTTTCTCGGAACTCTGAGCTTATGCATGCTGTATTACACAGCTTTAATGTAAAGCCAAGGTTGGAATAAACACAGGCTGAGTATCCAATCCATGTACAGCTGTTTCAAGCTTACTGGCTATCATCAGCATGGAGCGGGATCTCAGCCTGTGTTGTGGAAATTATGAGTAGGTAGTTCACCACAACAATTATTTATAATATGGTGGGCAAAAGAGCGATAGAAGCCCTCCACCGTACAGTAGTACAGTAAATAAAAAGTACATGTGTGTTCACATTTGAATGTCTAAAGCAAGTTAAAAAACCTGCTTCCAGTTTAGAGTTCCGAGAAAAACAGTTATTACACTGCATTCTGGGAAGTTGAGCTGGGACACTCAAATATGGCCACAAATGCCTCGCTCTTCATTTCGTAGCCATCATCAAACATGGCTTCCTTTAAGCTTAAGCATGCTGTATTACACAGCTTTAATGCAAAGCCAAGGTTGGAATAAACACAGGCTGAGTATCATACATACCCTCTATCTAAAATACATACATGCCCCCTATCTAAAATACATATATACCCCCTATCAAAAATACATACATCCCCCCCTATCTAATATACATCCCCTCTATCTAACATTCAGTTCTATCTACATACACAAACCCTAAATCTAAACTAAAATAGAATAATTAAGACCACTTACCTTTGCACTCGCGGAGCTCCCCGACGCTAGTGAGGCCACTAGAGCCTTTTCCGCAAGAAAATTGCCAATGGCTCAAAACGCTGTCAATCAAATTTCAGCCAATCAGAAGGTGCCATAGTGTGGGTCAATAAGAATGGGATACACCCCCATATCCCATTCTGATTGGCTAATGCACTTGTCCATTTTTAAACCAATCACAATGGGATACACCCCCATGGGATGATTGGCTAAAGGCACCTGCACCTTCTGATTGGCTGCAGTCTAATTGACAGTGACAACAGCCAATCAGAAGGTGCTATTCCCTTCAAGACATCTGCACCTTTTGATTGGCTGTTGTCACTGTCAATCAGACTACAGACAATCAGAAGGCACAGATGCCTTCAGCTAATCACCCCATGGAGGTGTATCCCATTGTGATTGGCTAAATGGAATAACGGCTTCTGTTTGGCTGTTGTCACTGCAGCCAATCAGAAGGGGCAGATGCCTCCAGGCAATCACCCCATGGGGGTGTATCCCATTGTGATTGGCTGAAGGCAATAGATCCTTCTGATTGGTTTAAAAAAGATTGACAGGTGCATTAGCCAATAATAATGGGATATGGGGGTGTATCCCTTTCTGATTGGCTCACACCATGGCGCCTTCTGATTGGCTAAAATTTGATTGGCAGCGTTTTTGGCCAATCAGAAGGCGCCATTGCCAATTTTCTTTTGGAAAAGGCTCTAGGGGCCTCATTAGCGTCGGGGAGCTCCGCAACTACGGAGCTACGTTTTTTGTTTTTTGGGGGGTTACAGCGCAGATTCTGCCAGGGCCCACCCATGGCAGAAGAGGAGGAGCACGGGAACATCGCACCAAGGTAAGTTGAATGTATATTATGTTTATTATATTTTATTTTCTGTGTGTATATGTTGTTCTTATGTCATGTTTATTTTTAACAGGGGCTGCACCGGAGAAGAAAATAAGAAGGACGGGGACATGCTGAAAAGGTGAGTTGAATATTTAGAATGTTTATTTTTACTATGTACTGTTTTGTATTATTTATTTATTTTTCCCTAGGGGGCGATCTGAAGGAACATCTACAAAGGTATGTGGTCTTAATTATTCTATTTTAGGTTAGATTTAGGGTTTGTGTATCTAGATAGGATTTAATGTATGTTACATAGAGGGTATGTATTTTAGATAGGGGGATATGTATGTATTTCAGATAGGGGGTATGTATTTTAGATAGGGGGTATGTATGTATTTTAGATAGGGGGTATTGTATTTTAGATAGAGTGTATTGTATTTAAATAGAGGGTATTGGATTGTATTTGGATTGGATTGGAATGTCATGTATATATTTTGTATGTATTTCCTTTTCAGGTGTGTAATTTTTTTTAATTTTCTGTAGTGGGGGATGTAATGTAGCTTTTTTTATTTTCTGTAATGTAGCTTTTTTATTTTCTGTGACTAAGGTTTTATTTTTTTGTGAGTTAGGATTTATTATTTTCTGTAATTAGTGGGGTGGGGGTTTAATAGGGGGTAGGTAGGTAGTGTATCTGTTAATAGGCTGGGGTACAGGGGGGTTAGTTTAGATTTAATGGTTTATTCGGGGGTAGTGCAGTGTAGTGTATGTACTTAGTGTCATGAGGGTCCTGGAGGACCCTCATGGCACTTATGGGGTTAATGTTAGGCTTCTAACTGTCCCATGGTGGTCTTTATATACCCTTTGGGACTGATGGGGTTAAATAGAGGCTTACGAGGGTCTGTATAGATCCCCATAAGAGATAGGGTTAAATATGCCTACAGAGGGTTAGATAGGCCAACTTAGGGTTCAATAGGCCCACTTAGGGTTACATAGGTACTGTTAGGTTTAAATGCATACTGTTAGGATTACATAGGCCCAGGGTTGGGTTAATGGGATATAGTTAAAGTAAATAGTGTAGTGCTTACACTTTGTGTCATGAGGGTCCTGGATGACCCTCATGGCACTTATAGTGTTATTACATGGGTTAATTAGTGTCCTATAGGGGTCTATATAGTTGAGGCACCCAGTACACTCACATTGTGTGACAAACAGCATGTCAACACTTTTTTATTGCCCCGTCATTTTTGACGGTCAAGTCGCTAGTATATATATATATATATACAGTATATATATATATATATATATATATATATATATATATATATATATATATATATATAAATATATATATAATATATGAACTCTAAAACTGCTCATTTAAGAGGCTTGAGACTATGGCCTCCATTTTGTCACATGTTCATTTCTTTGGAATCCACTGATTCCACAGTCCAAGACCATTCAACAATTGTTAATGGTCTTGGTAGACAACCAAGAATACTGTAAATAAATATTGTTGAGGGTCTTTGTATACCTTATGATTTCTCTCCCTGTTGATTAAATGCTATAATGCTCATGCTAAAGCTATAAACTACTGCATTTGTGAACTTCTAAACAATAAAACCTGTGTTTAAAAACTTGTTTATGTGATTTTATTAATGTTATTTACTTTTGTTTTTTAATGAGTGAAGCTCATAATTCACTAGTGGTCCATGGACCATAATTGGGGAACCTCTGCTCTAGGTGAAAATCACAGATCATAACATGATCACAACCCATCAGCGACAGAGAAAACACAGTGATTAAATATTCACTATATGAATATGATAATACATGGAACCCCCGCTTAACGCTATGACACCAATGAGCGCTTATTCTCCATAGCTCTCTTTTCAGTTCTAAATCCCCACTCTGTGCTAAACCTTGTGGTAGCAGGGATTTTGTGCACCAAATCTCATTTGGTCATTTAAATCCCTATTTAGCTCTATTTCACATAGCGCTCCTGCATTCAGGAACACATGTGGAGCACTAAACGGTATTCCTGTAGACATCTATTTCTTAAAATACATTTTCATAATAAGACTGCAATACAAATGGCAGTGTATAAACCAAGGCTTCTACATTTTCTGTTTTAAATTTAAATAATATAATGGAAGAAAATGTGGAGGGAAAAATATAACTGTAATATAGGATTATATAAGATTAATACGTACTAGATTTTTCTACAAAATCATAGAGAGTAGGAAACTTTTAGGATATGTAGATTAATATTATGGACAAACATAAATGATTAAGTACAGGTACTTTACTCATAGTGAGCAGCAGAGGACAACACATATTTTCCATTTTGCTTCAATTTGTTACAGTGTCTTGAAGTCTGAATACATAGCCTTGAAGTCTGCATAAATACCACATGAAATAGTATAGTGATTATTTAGAGCAAACTTTTCTAGAAGGTAAATTTATACAATATAATCTATTTAGGGGAATATGTAAACAGAACACTGGTCACTCAAAATTATTTTTGCTTGTTAATTTTGGAACATTTAATGATATTTAATATTTTACAACATTTACAAAATGTTTGGAAGCATGAAAAGAAGCTAGGCGGTGTCTATAATATAAATCTGGAAATATAATACGTATAGAAAAATCACAAATGTGCTATATATCATATTCTTTTGATTTCTGAGATAAAGTTTTAATGTATTTTTTGATAATGGTAAGTGTAGTGCAATTTTACTGTAAACCAAATAAATGCAAAATGTAAAAACCTAAAGATACAACATGGGTCACGTAGGGGGTACACCATATCTTACTTCCATGAAATGACATGTCAGTTTACAGTTAGCAAAAGGAGTAGATCATAAATCAATGCTGAGCAGACCTATTAATAAAATAAATGAGATAGCAAATCAGCCAATGCTTGAGTGAAGGTTGAGTTGCGCTTTTGTAATGGATGTGCGACCATGGTGTGTCTCCTCATCAGTGTTTGCAGAAATGTGTCAACGAGCAAGGAGAGCAGGTAGTAGATGAAAGGTCTAACTTTAACATGTGTGACTTCTAGGTCCCCTTGTGGAGTACCATGGGAATGTCTGAGCATAGACACATGGAGCCTCATGCAATTGAGCAATTGTAAGTTACAGAAGCCCGTAATGGAGGCTGTAAGTTATTTTACTATTCAATTGTTGTTTTTTGCGAGCCGCAAACAGCTTACATGTTACAGGCTTGAAATGCTTGCGGTTGTTAAAACCGTAAATTACAGCCCATCAAAGCCTTTGATCTTTCACCTCCGCTAGAGATAAGCTCTCTAAAAACACAAATTGCAATTTAATTGCTACAATTCCGCAAGCCTGCAAATGTTTTCACATCCGTAAACTGCAAATGTAGAAGAAAAACCTACGAGTACTAGAGAGGACCTGCAAAGGGGTTAAAGACATGTCTGTAGCACTGTAAATGCAAAAAAAAAGTCAATACTGCAGTGTAAATGACAGGGAAAGCTATGAAAGGCATTATTATTTACTGCAGAACAGTCTCAAGCTTGCAAATCAAACATTTTTTATTTTATGTTTCATTTCGGGGTTAGATCGATCTCGGGAATCAATGAGTTAATACATATCAGGCCACCCTCTAGAACAGTATTGGCATTCACTTTTATTATTTTTTCTTTTTACGGTTTTGCAAGTCTGATCGCATATCAGACCCCTAAACGCTAATTGATTGATATGTAACCTCCATCTTAGACTGACGTAATGACTGTCTCATTTTCTATTGGCTGTTTCTAAATGGTTAGTTACGGCTTTGCTTAATTGATCATGTTCCGGCCCTAAAATGCTACGCACGAGTGCATGGTTTACGGTTTGGGCTTTCGGACCATAACTTGCGTGCTTGTTCAATTGAATAGCACCGGAATTGTATCAGAATGTGGGCCCGAAGCACGCCCACAGACAGCTGGCCTGTATGTTGTGAGATGCAGCCTTCTAATTGAATGAGACTCATGGTCTGATAAACATGGAGCCTCATTCAATTAGGAGGCTGCAAGTTCCGGGATATAGGCCGTATGTCTGCGGGCCTCCTGCGGATGCGCAGGGAGCTCAAGTTCAATTTGGCAAGACCGCAAGTTAGGGGCCGATAGCAAAATTCGTAAAGCATGCCATCGTATGTAGCATTTGCGAGCTTAAACATGATCAATTAAGCAAGACCGTAACTCCCGATGCTGAAACAGCCAATAGAAGAGGAGCCAGTCATCATGAAGGCCATACAACATGGAGTTGACATGTCAATCAACTAGAGATTCTGCGTCCGATATGCGGCGATCAGCCCCTTAAACCCGCAATGTTAAATATAATAAAAATGAATAAAGCCAATTTTATAGTCCATGTGGGTGGCCTGATATGTATTAACTAATTGATTCCAAAGATCTATCTAACCTCGAATTGAAAGATAAAATTAAATGATTTTTGATTGCCGCTTTGCAGCCTTCAGACTGTTGTGCAATTAATTCTAATGCCTTTCATCACTTTCCCCGCATTATAAAGTACAGTATTGATTTTTTTTTGGCATTTTAAGTGCTCCAGATTTGTCTTTAAGCCCTTTGCGAGTGCTCCTTGGAAACCGTAACTTGTGGACCGACTGTTGCCATTTGCGCCCTTGGCAGGGTGGTTATTGTTCTCTCTCTCTCAGGAGAGGGGACATCTTCAGCTGTGACCTAAAGACAAGCCCACAGAGAGGGGCATCACACTACCATTGTCTTACACAGATAGCAATATATTGTGTATCTTCATCTTCATAATTACTTTAATGAGGATAAATTAATTAGTTAAACTAGATGAAACTTTTATATAAAACAAAAATATTTGCCTGAAAGGGGGGGGGGGGGGGGCAGATATATTGAAATGTTTGTTTAGTATAAAGACATAGAAACCTGAATAGAAAACACTAGTAAAAGATATGGAAGTTGTATAAATATGGAGAGAAGGTGGATGGGATAAAATCCTGGATGGAAGGAATGGAAGTGGAAAAATATAATCTGGGATTAACAACATTGAAAGGGGGAGTGAAGACTAATGTAAGTATGGAAAACTTATTTGAGGGAGGTAAATATTGCAGAGAAAATATAAAAACTCTGCAGAAGGATACTGAATGGTGAAGCTGGGAGAGAATGATAACGATGGGGGAAATAAAAAAGTGGAAGCTTTCACAGAATAATAGGTATGCAGGAAATATATGGGAAGGGAAATTAGAAGGGAAAATGATGATGCTTATGCCACACCCTTGGCAATACCCAACAAGTGTCCCTATTTGGTATTTTAAAATGCTGTGAGTTATGCAATGGCTTTTTACAATCAAACTCTGTATCCCAGTGGAATGATTTAGAAAGTTGCATCATGACTATATTATCTACAGATCACAAAGAAAGTTGATAAAATACAAAACATTATTGTTTTTGTGAGCTAAACAAATTATGCTGCAGTGAATGTTGCCATCTTAGTTTCCACTGATCTTCTTCCTGAAGTCGGAGGAGACTTGGGATGTACAGGAAGCTTTTTATTGTACAATTGCCACATCTTCCTGAGATAGAATCTGCAATAAGCAACCCAGAATAGAAACTGGAAGCCTACAGTAAAGAATAAATATATGAAAAAGTGAAAAATTTAAATGTTGTGTTTATTTTTTTACCTTGTAAAAACATTTTGCCCATTATTAAGTTTTATTATTGAAAGAACCAAATACAAAATAAGTGACCACAACTAAGCTTTTAATGTTTTTTATAAGATGCATAACATATTCTCTTTTGGAGTGGTAGGGCATGCCCCTCTTTAAATTGGAACAAAAAGTCCCTGAACAAGTAGCATAGCACTTTATCTTGCCATACAAGGCACGTCCACCCACTATCTAAAACTCTGTTGCCATTTATTCTACCAATTACCCACACCCATTTTTTACATTTTTGTTATATATACAACACAACAGTTTAAATGTTGCCTGTTTTACACAGATGGGGCCATCTAAACTATTCCAATGGCACAGTCCGTGATTTATAGTAGTAAGGCTGTGTTCAGTAAAGTCAGAAATTGTCCCTAATAAGCTATATTATCATGAATTTGATCTCTCCAAGTTGAAAAAGTGGTTCCAAGATGTTGTAGGAAATGGTGATCTATTTCCCTGTCAATGCCGCATGTTAATAACTATGGCACATTTTTACCATGAGCATGTTAGCGGATATAATATTTTAAATGAAAGGTCTAGAAAAAGTCCAACAATCTCCAAGACCAAAACCCTTTCCTATGTCTGATAACCTTCACTCCCTTCTCAACCCTAATACCTTCTCCTACCTATCTATAGAGTCAGTTCTTAAGAAAAAAAGGAAACAGAAAAAAGGCACTTGGTTTTGAAAGCTCTTTATGTTTTCATACCAGTGATTTAACAGTTTCTATTGGAACATAACCTTCCAGTCTTGTTTCATGCTAAATTATTATGTTTACCCAGACTGATGGTCCTATGTAAGCATTTGCTCTACCCATCAATACCTGTATATACTTCAATGTAACAGATACTCTGCCTTAACATTTGGGTCTCCATTTATTTTGTCCATGATCAATTCTAGTTTACCCAAAAGCATTTTGTACATAGGGTACTTCAGTTTCTCTTTAACATAATCCTAGCTGACTTGGTTTGCCAAACCATACTGCATAGCCCTACACGGTGACTGAGTCTGGGTTAAGCTCAAAAAAAAAAATCCACTTTAATAATTGACATCTGTGTGCAGTTTTCAGTAAGGAGTGTGGTTTGTAGTGGGCTCCCATCTTGAGCACTGTCCTAGTGGGGGTGAATTATAACAATATTGCACTAAGATAGCATGGTATCTGCATGAACAGTGAAATTAATGGTTGACTATTAGATAACTATATTCTGCCCTCTTCACTGCATATATTCTAAGAGCACTTTCAGTGAATATGATCTCTGTATTAACAAAGGTATATGTTAATACAGGTGTTAAAAAAATTCTATCAACAACTAAATGTTTCTTTTTGAAGAACTGGAGTAAGGGGATTCAAAAGAATCGCACATTTCCTTTATGCAAGATGATCTACTTTATTCTATCCCTGACTATAACCTACAATTGATGGCTGTGTGATAATTGGGCCACTTTCCCCACTAAATGTCCCGTCAATCCTGCGCAGATATTGTTCAACATCCAAGGGAGAGAAGAGATGTATCGATTCCAATTTCTTTTCATTCATGTAAAGAAAAGATAGAAAAAAAATAGATAAAGCTCAGAGGGGATGTTGGGAAGACACAGCAAAATGAAAGGCTATCATAGCTCCGTCATTGTACAGATAGTACAAGCTTTTGTGTTCAATGCTCAGTAAATTGCCTGTTTGCTGCACACGATAGTACAGGCTCAGACAATTGATAAAACTGTTGCTTGACTTTTTTCCCATGCATTACTGCGTGAGGGTAATTTTTTTCCCTTTCACTTGGGGATTAACACATCAAGTGCCAGACCTGATCGGTTAAAAGTGGCGGCACAGAGCTATTTTTTTGCTGTAAAATAATTACAAAATGCACAAATTGCACAAATCAACTCTAGAATACTAATAGAGAAGTTTATTATCATTTTGTTGTTAGATCTGATATCTACAGTCATGTATTTCCTTTTTTTTTATTATTGTATTCAAAGTAGAAAAATCCAACTCAGACACAAACTTTTTTTACATATAAATACAGAGATTATAAACACTTTAATTCACATAAACAGAAGAAAAAAAAAAAAAAAAATGAGTTGCAGCTGGGGATCGAAGGAGAGGGGGTGTGAGATTTTTTTTAAGTCATGGGGACCAAGTAAACGGTTGGCATTAGCCACTCGATTTTTATCCCATATTCGCCATTTTAGTTCTAAATTGTTTGACATTATAATTTCTGTTAAATCTCCTTTTATTTATAATAATTGATTTTACTTCCGCCCAAGTCGGCACTATATTCCGTTTCCATTTACGTACAATCAGCCACTTGGCCACCATGACAATCTGTAGTATTAAAGCCATGTTGTCCAGGTCTAGATCTGCAGGGAAAATATGTAGCAGAGCCATCTTAATAATTAATGTAATTTGGGAGTTGAAAATCTTTGTTATATGTGCAAAGCAGTTTGTCCAAAATGTCTGAATTTTGTAACAGTTCTACTAGATGTGTAGATATGAACCAACTGTCGTGTATTCTCCTTATTTTATTTATAAATTTGGCTCTGTTTAATATATAAGTCTATACATACAGTATATGTGATTTGGGTCATGTTGTTTGTTTCAAATTACCAAAATAATTCCTATAATCTGTGCCAATCTAGAAATGCTATACATCTAGCTTTTCCAAGTTAATGATTTCTAATAATTTAAAACTACAAGACAGAAGTACTACTTTTCCCCCTTCTTCTCCCACCATAGTTCCTGAGTCATCACTTTCTGTTGATATTTAAGCATTACCCCAACATTTCCAGTCTGATATCTTGGTGTCTTACTAGACTAGCTCTATGCTGCACCAAAATGTCTCTGAAACTGCATCTGTTCTGAGAAGCATAATATATACATCTTTAAACAAAAGTTATAACAGCACTTGCAAAACACTATAGCACCACTATAGAACTGTTAATAATATGTTTTTCTTTAAAAGCCAATTAAAATAATGTCACTGTCTATTACATGGAATGAAAACTTTCCATAGGTATCCGGTGAGGATACACTGGTAATAACATAGCAAATGCAGAGAAAGCTAAATTAGAGTGTAATAATGTTTAGTACTCCAATTCAAATATTAGAAATATGAATAGTGGTAAAAAAAGCTCACTCACAAACAAGCCAAATGCATACAAGCAAGGGTGTAGGAACTGGGGAGGGATGGGGGCAACCCCCCCCCCCCCAGATTAAATGAATAGGGGACACAAAAAATAGCAAAATTCAATCTAATCATTCATTACCAGGGCTAAGGAGCAGTATGTTTTCCAATGAAAACTTTGACCCATAATTTATATTATGTGTTTATATATATATATATATATATATATATATATATATATAAAAACACATAATATAAATTATATATATATATATATTTTTATAGGGTGGGAAGGGGCATTGAGAATACAAACAAAGACATTTTTTTTAAAAAAAAAAACAGTTTTTGAGGGGCACTTCAGCCATGGGGGCAGCCCAGAGCAGGCCCCGGGTGCAGCAGCGGTAGATCCGCCCCTGTTTCCTGTCCTGAGATTAGAGTTGAATTATCCCACACAGATTTTTTTGGCTCCAATGCCCATGCATACAAGGCTATATATGAGCACTGGGTGATGAGGGACAACGTTTCACACATGTAGTCAAAACTACCTGTTTACAAGTAAGAAACTCCTCACTAGCAAGTTTTTTTCTAACCAGTTATCTGGTGCTTTCAACCAACTATTGCATCAAAATGAACTACAAATAATTCTGGATACCTGCTAGAGTCTTGTTGGTGCTACTTATGCACATCATCATATATTCATATATTATTTACCATTATCTTTATGAAATATGGAGCTGATTTACAATATACTGTATCATCGAAAATATAACATAATTAGCAGCATTATCTTAAACAACCAACCAAATAAAGCTTATCTACAGTACAAAAAGGATCAGTTTGGTCTTGATACATTGTTCTGCCTTCTGTTATCAGTATATTTGTCAAAAACAAATATCCATATACTGTAGCAAGGCAGTGGTCATCTTGGAGATGTGTTTGAGGTCATTATCATGTTGGAATACAGCACTGCGGCCCAGTCTCCGAAGGTAGAGGATCACGGTACATGTTGGCATTCATGGTTCCCTCTTAATGGCATTCATGGTTCCCTCAGTGAGGAGTTGCTCCCCAGTGCCGGCAGCACTCATTCGAGCCCAGACCATGACACTCCCACCACCATATGTGACTGTAGGCAAGACACACTTGTCTTTGTACTCCTCACCAGGTTTCCGCTACACACGTGTGACACCATCTGAACCAAATAAGTTTATCTTGGTCTCATCGAACCACAGGACATGGTTCCAGTAATCCATGTCCTTAGTCTGCTTGTTTTCAGCAAACTGTTTGCAGGCTTTCTTGTGCATCATCTTTAGAAGAGGCTTCTTTCTGGGGTGACAGCCATGCAGACCAATTTGATGCAGTGTGCGGCGTATGTTCTGAGCATTGACAGGCTGACCCCCCACCCCATCAACCTCTGCAGTAGAGATGTCGCGGACAGTTTGCCTGCGGACTATTTGCGGCGATTTTGGCTTGTACGCGCTCACATCGGACGGCAAACACATGCGCTTTTGGGTTCACCCCCTATTCTTTATCATTGAGGAAACTTTGACCCTGCACCTCACAGTCAGCAGACACATTCCAGCCAATCAGCAGCATACACTCCCTTCCAGAGCCTTCCATCTGAAGGACAGCATACATTTTAGAATCATTCTGAAACTACATTCGTTGTCAGAGGACAGATAGTGTAGCTGCTGGAGATTTAATTGGGAAATAGATAGCCAGGCTGTGTATTTAGCTTCCACTACAGACCTGAAGGACTCGTCTGATATCTGCTGCAAGGACAGCAACCCAAAAAGCCCTTTTTAGGGCTAGAAAATCATTTATTTTATTTTATAATTTTTTTCTGTGTAATCTAATTGTATATGCCTGCTCTGCCAGCGTGTGTGTGTAACAGGCTAACACCTAACAGCTTATATTGTGCTTATTTTCAATACTCATACCTGGGGGTGTACCATACATTGAAAACAACCATTTTTTCCTTTAATCTAATTTCAGTTGCCTGCCTGTGTCAGGCTCACAGCTTATATTGTGCTCAGTGAAATAAAACAACACTTTTTTGACTGTAATAGATTGAATAGCAATTGCCTGCCTACAGGCGTGTATGTAAAGCCTATTGCATCTACTCTGCCAACTTTTGCCAGTGCACAGTGACACTCATATCTGGTGCAACCTAGTGTACAGTGAAATAAAATAACCCTTTTTTTACTGTAATCGATTGAATATCTGTTGCCTGCCTACAGGCGTGTGTGTGAGGCCTAGAGCGCCTTCTCTGCCAACTTTTGCCAGTGCACAGTGATGCGTCATATCTGGTGCAAACGTAGTGTACAGTGACATAAAACAACACTTTTTTGACTGTAATCGATTGAATATCAGTTGCCTGCCTACAGGCGTGTGTGTGAGGCCTACAGCGCCTACTCTGCCAACCTTTGCCAGTGCACAGTGACACTCATATCTGGTGCAACCTAGTGTACAGTGAAATAAAATAACCCTTTTTTTACTGTAATCGATTGAATATCAGTTGCCGGTCTACAGGCGTGTGTGTGAGGCCTACAGCGCCTACTCTGCCAACTTTTGCCAGTGCACAGTGACACTCATATCTGGTGCAACCTAGTGTACAGAGAAATAAAAAAAAACTTTTTTTACTGTAATCGATTGAATATCAGTTGCCTGCCTAAAGGCGTGTGTGTGAGGCCTACAGCGCCTACTCTGCCAACTTTTGCCAGTGCACAGTGACACTCATATCTGGTGCAACCTAGTGTATAGTGAAATAAAAGAACCCTTTTTTTACTGTAATCGATTAAATATCAGTTGCCTGCCTACAGGCGTTAGTGGTTTGCCTACTCTGCTAACTTTTGCCAGTGCACAGTGATACTTTTTTGACTGTAATCGATTGAATATCAGTTGCCTGCCTACAGGCGTGTGTGTGAGGCCTACAGCGCCTACTCTGCCAATTTTTGCCAGTGCACAGTGATACGTCATTTCTGGTGCAACCGTAGTGTACAGTGACATAAAACAACACTTTTTTTACTGTAATCGATTGAATATCAGTTGCCTGCCTACAGGCGTGTGTGTGAGGCCTACAGTGCCTACTCTGCCAACTTTTGCCAGTGCACAGTGACACTCATATCTGGTGCAACCTAGTGTACAGTGAAATAAAAGAACCCTTTTTTTTACTGTAATTGATTGAATATCAGTTGCCTGCCTACAGGCGTGTGTGTGAGGCCTACATCGCCTACTCTGCCAACTTTTGCAAGTGCACAGTGACACTCATATCTTGTGCAACCTAGTGTACAGTGAAATAATAGAACCCTTTTTTTACTGTAATCGACTGAATATCAGTTGCCTGCTGTAACGGATCTCCTGGCACCCCGACTGGGTACCTCCGTTGATGGACGCGTCCTAGCTTGCGCCGAGGACTACAAGCACCGCACCGGACACCACAACCACCATAGACTCCACAACCGCCGTAGCTTAACTGGAGCCGCGCCGTCTTCCTTCTCCCCTGTATGAATCTCCAGCATCCAGGATCGTGTGGGGAAGACCTCTCCTCCAAGGAGAGTACATCAGGAACAAGGGTTCAGTAGTTACAGCTCAAGGGAGTATGCATAGCATAGCAATCCCCAGTGTGATATAGCAATTCCCTCCAAGAACGAGACGAGGCTACGTTTTGAAGGGTCAAGTAGAACTCTCTTGCTGGCACACCCAGCCTGGTTTTTATTACAGTCAGGTATAAACAGAACACACCCAGGGGGGAGGTATAGAACAATCAATAACACAGTAGTAACGCCCACAGTTTACCTCCCCTTTGTTTGGGAGATAATTGAGCTTATTACTGTATCTACTCAATTATCTCCCAGCTAAAACCTACACATTTTTATACATTTTTATAACTTTATGATTTTACATAGTACATAAAGAAATCTTACATTTTTATGAACAACATAAATTGTGGAACAACATATTAAAAAATGGCATGAATCAGACCAGGGGTTCAAAAGTTAGTAAAAGTATCTTTTACACATAACACACAGACATTTCACATATCCCCCATAGTTGGCCACACAATACACATATAGGGACAATAGGTGGGTCACACCTCCCTGAGGCTACCTGGCAACTTTGATACAATCAGACATGGATTAGATCATCCTTCTTTGTTCTTATGTCTGAGAATGAAAACACTTTATACAATAGACTTCCTTATCTTATGAGGAGTCTCTGTAACAGGAATATCTCCCATGCCAAGGTCTGCAATAGTCTGGGCCAATATTCTGCAGAGCATAAACCAACATATATACAGTATAATAGCCGGCATACACAGTCTGATCCCAACGGATCGGCCTGGGGATGTCCGGACAAAAGTATTTGTTGGTCAATTCTCTAGTTTGACAACCCATCAGCATTACTGCAATTCACCTTTACTCACATTTCACATATCCCCAGATAGCTGGGATCTGAGCGCTCAAAACTACCGAATAGTGCTCAGATCCTATTCACACAGTTCAATTGCCATGTAGCTAAAGTCTTTCCCATAGTCTTTCATTATATGAATGGGCTCCATGGCATAGCTATCTGTGGTATCATGGTTCACACAGGGCTAGTACCGAATGACCCCCCTGTATGTAAAGGGCCAGAATGAGTGACATACACTCTGGTATGGCCGAATACTGTGTTTAAAGGGCAATCTGTCCCAGGGCCATAGTCGCAGGGCAGGAGGCTGGCAAACAGTCCTCTCCAAGACAAAGTGGCGAAGGGCACTTCGTCACACATCTCCCCTTTGGTGGGAAGTCTAACCAGGCACCTGTACTTCTGCCGGTCAGTGCCTCCGTTAGACGATCCACCAACCCACAATAAACCTGTGCTAGAGCAGCCCCCCACAACAACAAAGTGCAAGAGCAGCCCACCCACAACAAACCGTTACTGCACCTGGATATTTCGCTGTGGTGATGGGGCAACACGCTGAGGGGACTTGAGGGGCAGAGGCCAGCGGCACTCTGCCCTGATGCCAGCTCTTCTGCTGGTATAACCTGCAGGACATCCTGCTCTGTACAAGGGACAAAGGGAGGGCAGAGGCCGACTGCACTCTGCCCCACTGTCAGCTCTCCTTTGCTGGGGTACTTGGGACATATTCCGGCTCAGTAGCCAGGGAAATGTGGGGGTCAGTGGGGGTTAACATTTCCTCTGTTAACCCTGGGGCCACATTAGAAGTTAGCTGGGGAGGGGAATTTGTACTTACCCCCTCCTCCGGTTGTCCCAGTGAGGATAGTTGGGGATCTGGACAGGCTGTGGGCGCAGAGACCACGGTCCCATCTGCGCCGTCTGGGAGATTGGTGTCTCCCCTTGTCAGGGTAAACTGTCGCTGGGGCGGAGGGACGACACCTTCTGCCCCCTGGGGTTCACACTGCCGCTGGGGGGGAAGATGACACCTTCTGCCCCCTGGGGTTCACACTGCCGCTGGGGGGGAAGGACGACACCTTCTGCCCCCTGTGGTTAACACTGCCGCTGGGGGGGAAGGACGACACCTTCTGCCCCCTGGGGTTCCCACTGCCGCTGGGGGGGAAGGACAACACCTTCTGCCACCTGGGGTTCACACTGCCGCTGGGGGGGGAGGACGACACCTTCTGCCCCCTGGGGTTCACACTGCCGCTGGGGGGGAAGGACGACACCTTCTGCCCCCTGGGGTTCACACTGCCGCTGGGGGGGAAGGACGACACCTTCTGCCCCCTGGGGTTCACACTGCCGCTGGGGGGGGAGGACGACACCTTCTGCCCCCTGGGGTTCACACTGCCGCTGGGGGAGAAGGACGACACCTTCTGCCCCCTGGGGTTCACACTGCCGCTGGGGGGGAAGGACGACACCTTCTGCCCTGGGGGGGAAGGACGACACCTTCTGCCCCCTGTGGTTAACACTGCCGCTGGGGGGGAAGGACGACACCTTCTGCCCCCTGGGGTTCCCACTGCCGCTGGGGGGGAAGGACAACACCTTCTGCCACCTGGGGTTCACACTGCCGCTGGGGGGGGAGGACGACACCTTCTGCCCCCTGGGGTTCACACTGCCGCTGGGGGAGAAGGACGACACCTTCTGCCCCCTGGGGTTCACACTGCCGCTGGGGGGGAAGGACGACACCTTCTGCCCCCTGGGGTTCACACTGCCGCTGGGGGGGGGGGACGACACCTTCTGCCCCCTGGGGTTCACACTGCCGCTGGGGGAGAAGGACGACACCTTCTGCCCCCTGGGGTTCACACTGCCGCTGGGGGGGAAGGACGACACCTTCTGCCCCCTGGGGTTCACACTGCCGCTGGGGGGGAAGGACAACACCTTCTGCCCCCTGGGGTTCACACTGCCGCTGGGGGGGGAAGGACGACACCTTCTGCCCCCTGGGGTTCACACTGCCGCTGGGGGGGAAGGACGACACCTTCTGCCCCCTGGGGTTCACACTGCCGCTGGGGGGGAAGGACGACACCTTCTGCCCCCTGGGGTTCACACTGCCGCTGGGGGGGAAGGACGACACCTTCTGCCCCCTGGGGTTCACACTGCCGCTGGGGGGAAAGGATGACACCTTCTGCCCCCTGGGGTTCACACTGCCGCTGGGGGGAAGGACGACACCTTCTGCTCCCTGGGATACACACTGTCGCTCGGGAGGAAGGACGGCACCTTCTGCTCACTGTAGGGCCGGTAGAGAGAGCTCGGTCCCATCTCTACCTGCCATCTGGAGGTCATCCCAGGACCAGTCAATGAGGTCTGGTTCTGCTTGTCGAGTAGGTTGGGGCTGCACGAAGCTGAGCAGGTGTTGGTAGTCCTGCTCCAGCTCCCACTCTCTCGTTACCAGGTGGGTCATGTCTTTGCTCACCTCGCCTTCGTCACCCCAGACATACATGCCCATCCGGTAGTCGTAGATGTCCCAAAACCTAGACCCCTCCATGCTGCCAAGATCAATGTCATCCTCCAAGGCATCCCATAATAAACCGGGGCCATCATAATCATTCCCCTCCGGTAAGTCGTGTTCAGACGTCCAGGGGGTAAGTTGAACGGTATGCCACCAGAGGGCCTGGTATGCGTTGTCTAGCCAGATCTCTCGCCATACCAGGGTCTCTAGTCTTGTCACCCACTCATCCAGGGGCTGCTCTCCCAATAGATACATCCGCATCGCCACACGCTCATCACTGGGGAGACTCTCACCTCGCCGCCATTGGGCATCTTCCAGGGCATCATACCAGAGTTCCTTTCTGTCTGCATCCCTGTAGTCCGCGGCCGCCTCCTCCTCCTCATCATGGAACGCTGTCCGAAAACTAGCCAGTTCCATCCTGCTGTAGCCAGGGGCGCTGTACAGATACAAGCGTTGCCCTCAATTTGTAACTACAAACGTTACCAGTGTCTCCGGGCTGCTTTTCCTCTCACTAGGAAGCCATCCCACCACTGCCAGCCAATGTAACGGATCACCTGGCACCCTGACTGGGTACCTCCGTTGATGGACACGTCCTAGCTTGCGCCGAGGACTACCAGCACCGCACCGGACACCACAACCACCACAGACTCCACAACCGCCGTAACTTAACTGGAGCCGCGCCGTCTTCCTACTCCCCTGTATGAATCTCCAGCATCCAGGATCGTGTGGGGAAGACCTCTCCTCCAAGGAGAGTACATCAGGAACAAGGGTTCAGTAGTTACAGCTCAAGGGAGTATGCAAAGCATAGCAATCCCCAGTGTGATATAGCAATTCCCTCCAAGAACGAGACGAGGCTACGTTTTGAAGGGTCAAGTAGAACTCTCTTGCTGGCACACCCAGCCTGTTTTTTATTACAGTCAGGTACAAACAGAACACACCCAGGGGGGAGGTATAGAACAATCAATAACACAGTAGTAACGCCCACAGTTTACCTCCCCTTTGTTTGGGAGATAATTGAGTTTATTACTGTATCTACTCAATTATCTCCCAGCTAAAACCTACACATTTGCATACATTTTTATAACTTTATGATTTTACATAGTACATACATAAATCTTAAATTTTTATGAACAACATAAATAGTGGAACAACATATTAAAAAATGGCATGAATAAGACCAGGGGTTCCAAAGTTAGTAAAAGTATCTTTTACACATAACACACAGACATTTCACATATCCCCCATAGTTGGCCACACAATACACATATAGGGACAATAGGTGGGTAACACCTCGGGAGGCTACCTGGCAACTTTGATACAATCAGACATGGATTAGATCATCCTTCTTTGTTCTTATGTCTGAGAATGAAAACACTTTATACAATAGACTTCCTTATCTTATGATGAGTCTCTGTAACAGGAATATCTCCCATGCCAAGGTCTGCAATAGTATGGGCCAATATTCTGCAGAGCATAAACCAACATACATACAGTATAATAGTACGATCATATTTTAACCATAATAATAACCATTAAACAGGATAAAACAGTGATGGGTTCCGTTACACCTGCCTACAGGCGTGTGTGTGAGGCCTACAGCGCCTACTCTGCCAACTTTTGCCAGTGCACAGTGACACTCATATCTGGTGCAACATAGTGTACAGTGAAATAAAAGAACATTTTTTTTACTGTAATCGATTGAATATCAGTTGCCTGCCTACAGGCATGTGTGTGAGGCCTACAGCGCCTACTCTGCCAACTTTTGCCAGTGCACAGTGACACTCATATCTGGTGCAACCTAGTGTACAGTGAAATAAAAGAACCCTTTTTTTACTGTAATCGATTGAATATCAGTTGCCTGCCTACAGGCGTGTGTGTGAGGCCTACAGCGCCTACTCTGCCAACTTTTGCCAGTGCACAGTGATACGTCATATCTGGTGCAACCGTAGTGCACAGTGAAATAAAAGAACCCTTTTTTTACTGTAATCGATGAAATATCAGTTGCCTGCCTACAGGCGTGTGTGAAGCCTACAGCGCCTACTCTGCCAACTTTTGCCAGTGCACAGTGATACTTCATATATGGTGCAATCGTAGTGTACAGTGACATAAAACAACACTTTTTTGACTGTAATCGATTGAATATCAGTTGCCTGCCTACAGGCATGTGTGTGAGGCCTACAGCGCCTACTCTGCCAACTTTTGCCAGTGCACAGTAACACTCATATCTGGTGCAACCTAGTGTACAGTGAAATAAAAGAACCCTTTTTTTACTGTAATCGATTGAATATCAGTTGCCTGCCTACAGGCGTGTGTGTGAGGCCTACAGCGCCTACTCTGACAACTTTTGCCAGTGCACAGTGACACTCATATCTGGTGCAACCTAGTGTACAGTGAAATAAAAGAACCCTTTTTTGACTGTAATCGATTGAATGTCAATTGCCTGCCTACAGGCGTGTCTGTGAGGCCTACAGCGCCTACTCTGCCAACTTTTGCCAGTGCACAGTGACACTCATATCTGGTGCAACCTAGTGTACAGCGAAATAAAAGAACCCTTTTTTTACTGTAATCGATTGAATATCAGTTGCCTGTCTACAGGCATGTGTGTGAGGCCTACAGCGCCTACTCTGCCAACTTTTGCCAGTGCACAGTGATACTTCATATATGGTGCAACAGTAGTGTACAGTGACATAAAACAACACTTTTTTGACTGTAATCAATTGAATATCAGTTGCCTGCCTACAGGCATGTGTGTGAGGCCTACAGCGCCTACTCTGCCAACTTTTGCCAGTGCACAGTGACACTCATATCTGGTGCAACCTAGTGTACAGTGAAATAAAAGAACCCTTTTTTTACTGTAATCGATTGAAGATCAGTTGCCTGCTTACAGGCGTGTGTGTGAGGCCTTCAGCGCCTACTCTGCCAACTTTTGCCAGTGCACAGTGATACGTCATATCTGGTGCAACCGTAGATGACAGTGACATAAAACAATTTTTTTTTGACTGTAATCAATTGAATATCAATTGCCTGCCTATAGGCGTGTCTGTGAGGCCTACAGCGCCTACTCTGCCAACTTTTGCCAGTGCACAGTGACACTCATATCTGGTGCAACCTAGTGTAAAGCGAAATAAAAGAATCCTTTTTTTACTGTAATCGATTGAATATCAGTTGCCTGTCTACAGGCATGTGTGTGAAGCCTACAGCGCCTACTCTGCCAACTTTTGCCAGTGCACAGTGATACTTCATATATGGTGCAACCGTAGTGTACAGTGACATAAAACAACACTTTTTTTACTGTAATCGATTGAATATCAGTTGCCTGCCTACAGGCATTTGTGTGAGGCCTACAGCGCCTACTCTGCCAACTTTTGCCAGTGCACAGTGACACTCATATCTGGTGCAACCTAGTGTACAGTGAAATAAAAGAACCCTTTTTTTACTGTAATCGATTGAATATCAGTTGCCTGTCTACAGGCATGTGTGTGAGGCCTACAGCGCCTACTCTGCCAACTTTTGCCAGTGCACAGTGACACTCATTTCTGGTGCAACCTAGTGTACAGTGAAATAAAAGAACCCTTTTTTTACTGTAATCGATTGAATATCAGTTGCCTGTCTACAGGCATGTGTGTGAGATCTACAGCGCCTACTCTGCCAACTTTTGCCAGTGCACAGTGACACTCATATCTGGTGCAACCTAGTGTACAGTGAAATAAAAGAACCCTTTTTTTACTGTAATCGATTGAATATCAGCTGCCTGTCTACAGGCGTGTGTGTGAGGCCTACAGCGCCTACTCTGCCAACATTTGCCAGTGCACAGTGACACTCATATCTGGTGCAACCTAGTGTACAGTGAAATAAAAGAACCCTTTTTTTACTGTAATCGATTGAATATCAGTTGCCTGCCTAAAGGCGTGTGTGTGACGCCTACAGCGCCTACTCTGCCAACATTTGCCAGTGCACAGTGACACTCATATCTGGTGCAACCTAGTGTACAGTGAAATAAAAGAACCCTTTTTTTACTGTAATCGATTGAATATCAGTTGCCTGCCTAAAGGCGTGTGTGTGACGCCTACAGCGCCTACTCTGCCAACTTTTGCCAGTGCACAGTGACACTCATATCTGGTGCAACCTAGTGTACAGTGAAATAAAAGAACCCTTTCTTACTGTAATCGATTGAATATCAGTTCCCTGCCTTCAGGCGTGTGTGTGAGGCCTACAGCACCTATTCTGCCAACTTTTGCCAGTGCACAGTCACACTCATATCTGTTGTCACAGTAGCTTGCACGCATAGTACCACTAATCGTAAAAAAAATGACAGGCAGAGGCAGGCCACCCCGCATGGGCCGTCGTGGTCATGGTGCTGTGATTCCCTTTGGCCCTAGAATAATGTCCAGTTTTCAGAGGCAATGTACCCTGAACTTGGCTAACACAGGACACCCAATCTTCTACAGCTTCCGCTCGGAACCTAGACACACCATCCTCCTCCAGCTTAGCTTTGGGCACCTCTCCAGTTACCACTCGCCCGCCTGCCGCCACCACCAACACTAGCACCACATGCGCTTCACTTGATCCGTCAGAAGAGTTATTTACACATCCATTGGAAGAAATGGGTAATGCGCAAACATTAGTGCCAGAGGATGTAGATAACAGGGATATGTCCCAGTGAGGCAGCATTACACACATGGACGTACGGTCTGATGATGATGATGTTGTACCCGGTGCTGCTTCCTTTGTTGAGTTGTCAGATACAAGTGAAGCGGTTGATGATGACGATGCGTCTGTGGATGTCACGTGGGTGCCGCTATAAGAGAAGAAGAACAGGAGGAAAGTTCAGATGGGGAGACAGAGAGAAGGAGGAGACGAGTTGGAAGCAGGGGGAGGTCGTTGCAAGTAGCTAGTGGCACAGTCAGACAGCATGCATCGGCACCCGGGGTCAGCCAGACAGCACACCAGTCAACACATGCTGTTGCCACCATCAGAATGCCGTCATTGCAGAGCTCAGCAGTGTGGCAATTTTTTGGTGTGTCTGCCTGTGACAACAGAGATGCCATTTGCAACCTGTGCGAAAAGAAACTGAGTCCAACACCCACCTAGGTACAACTTCTTTGCGAAGGCACATGATGTCACATCACAAACGCCTATGGGATCAACACATGAGTACAAGCAGCACACAAAGTCAAAGCCGCCATCCTCCTCCTAGTCCAGCATCTTCAGCCACGTCAACCACTGCTGCCCTGCTTGCCCCCTCTCAACCATCCGCCACTCCGTGTCTCACCCTGAGCAGTCCCTGCTCATCTGCCCACAGTCAGGTGTCTGTCAAGGACATGTTTGAGTGTAAGAAGCCAATGTCACAAAGTCACCCCCTTGCCCGGCAACTGACAGCTGGCTTGTCTGAACTCTTAGCCCGCCAGTTTTTACCATACAAGCTGGTGGAGTCTGAGGCGTTCAAAAAATGTGTAGCTATTGGGACACCGCAGTGGAAGGTACCCGGTCAAATTTCTTTGCACAAAAGGCAATCCCCAACCTGTACTCGATTGTGCAAAAGGAAGTAATGGCATCTCTGGCACACAGTGTTGGGGCAAGGGTCCAACTGACCACTGATACTTGGTCTGCAAAGCATGGTCAGGGCAGGTATATCACCTACACTGCACATTGGGTAAACCTGGTGACGGCTGCCAAGCATGGAATACGTGGCTCTGCAGAGGAGTTGGTGACACCGCCACAACTTGCAGGCAGGTCTGCTGCCACCTCCTCTACTCCTACTACTCCATCCTCTTCCATAACCTCCTCGGCTGAATCCTCTTCTGCTGCTGCTATGTCTTGCTCCACATCAACGGCACCCCCCCAGCTCCACAGGTACTATTCCACATCCCGGATACGACAGTGTCACGCCGTCTTGGGGTTGACTTCCCTGAAAGCAGAGAGTCACACCGGACCAGCACTCCTGTCCGCACTGAACGCACAGGTGGATCAGTGGCTGACTCCGCACCAACTTGAGATCGGCAAAGTGGTTTGTGACAACGGAAGAAATTTGTTGGCGGCATTGAATTTGGGCAAGTTGACACATGTGCCGTGCATGGCACATGTGTGTAATCTGATTGTACAACGCTTTGTGCATAAGCACCCAGGCTTACAGGACGTCCTGAAGCAGGCCAGGAAGGTGTGTGGCCATTTCAGGCGTTCCTACACGGCCATGGCGCACTTTACAGATATCAAGCGGCAAAACAACATGCCAGCGAGGCGCTTGATTTTAGACAGCCTGACACGTTGGAATTCAACACTCCTAATGTTCGACCGCCTGCTCCAACAAGAAAAGGCTGTTAACGAGTATTTGTATGACCAGGGTGCTAGGACAGCCTCTGCGGAGCTGGGGATTTTTTTGCCAAGTTACTGGACGATCATGGGCAATGCCTGTAGGCTTATGCGTCCTTTTGAGTAGGTGACAAACCTGGTCAGTCGCACCAAGGGCACCATCAGCGACATCATACCATTTGTTTTCTTCCCGTAGCGTGCCCTGCGAAGAGCGCTGGATCAGGTCATAAATGATCGTGAAGAGGAAGAGTTGTGGTCACCAACACCACCAGAAACAGCCTTATCAGCATTGCTTGCTGGACCTGCGGCAACGCTGGAAGAGGATTGTAAGGAAGAGGAGTCAGAGGAGGAATGTGGCTTTGAGGAGGAGGAGGAAGACCAACCACAACAGACATCCCAGGGTTGCTCGTTGTCACCTATCTGGTACCCATGGTGTTGGACGTGGCTGGGGGGAAGAACATACCTTCAGTGAGATCACTGAGGACGAGGAACGGGACATGACTAGCTCGGCATCCAACCTTGTGCAAATGGGGTCTTTCATGCTGTCGTGCCTGTTGAGGGACCCTCGTATAAAAAGGATGAAGGAGAACGACCTGTAATGGGTGTCCACGCTACTAGACCCGCGGTATAAGCAGAAAGTGCTTGAAATGTTACCGAATTACCACAAGTCGGGAAGGATGCAGCACTTCCAAAATAAATTAAAAAGTATGCTTTACACAGCGTTTAAGGGTGATGTCACAGCACAACGGCAATCTAACAGCGGAAGAGGTGAAAATAATCATTTTCCTCCCACGACCACGCCGGCAAGGAGAGGACGATTTACAGACGTGTTGTTGATGGAGGACATGCAGAGCTTTTTAAGTCCTATGCTTCACCACAGCCCTTCGGGGTCCACCCTCAGAGAACGACTCGACCATCAGGTAACAGACTACCTTGCCTTAACTGCTGATATCGACACTATGAGGAGCGAAGAACCCCTTGACTACTGGGTGTGCACGCTTGCCCTGTGGCCTGAGCTATCCCAATTTGCCATAGAACTTCTGTCCTGCCCCGTTTCAAGTGTCCTGTCAGAAAGGACCTTCAGTGCAGCAGGAGGTTTTGTCACTGAGAAGAGAAGTCGCCTAGGTCAAAAAAGTCTAGATTACCTCACCTTTATTAAGATGAATGAGGGATGGATCCCGAAGGGACTGACAGTGGGCGATACATTAGATATAAAAAGGCCTGATAGATGAACTGCCTTGAGCTAATAATGGTCCACACGCTGTTGCATTTTATCCCTGAATGCCGGATGACTTCCATGTCTTATCCTCCACCAACTAGGGTTCAAGACGCAATGTTTAAGGGCACTTTCTGCCTGGCAAACTAACATCATTTTTTCTGGTCGCTGCAACAATATCTAATTTTTGCATTTAAATTATTTTATTGTCAGAAGGCGTACAGCACGTAATGAAAAATAAAGCATTTTTGAACAGTCTTGCATAACAGTTGTGCAAAAATACATATTTACAATAAAGACATTTTGTGAAAGTTAGCTGGCTATTCCTTCTTATTTTTACTTTTTAGGTTAATAATTTTTCTTATTTTTTACTGTGATTGCAATTTAAGAGATACCTAAAACATGGTAAAACAGACAATAGTAAAGAGTATATCTGCAGGAAACACTAAAGTCCTATTAGCTATCATCCCTCCAGCAGTATTAGCTTATTATTTACAATATCTAACCTGGGCAATCACCCTTGGGTTACCCTAGGGCAGGCTTCAGTAAGCGACCTCTTCTTTCCTGGGATAATTTTGCCGCTGGTTGCTGATGAAGGGTCTCCAGGGCTCCCCCACTCCGGTCCTTCCCCCAGTGTCGCTTCAACCAGTAACAAATGTTTTATATTTGTAAAGCGACCAAATGATCCCCCTTGATAGAGGTTTATCTTTACAAACTTTGGAGAACCAATTTAAGATCGGTGTCCCCTGTTTCTGGGTCAGGGAGTGTGTGAAATGCCTCAGCCCACAGTAATTGTAATGTTCTGACAGTGGTAGCTCATGTTTGTCCCTCAGTTCCTCATAGGTGAGCATCTGGCCCTTTACTAACCAGTCTCCCAGTCTATCTAGTTTCCTTGACCTCCACCAGTGTTGTGATGTTGTGCTCATGTGTTTCGGGGCTTGAGGGTGGTCAAGAATTGGGGTCATTTGGGTGGATCCAGGGAACAAACCTGTGTGTTTCTTGGCCCATTTCCAGTATGATAGTGGGTGTCTGATTAGGGGGTTTGGCGAGTTTTTAAAGCTCTGAGGCAATTCTGATAGCCAAGCCACCTTGTCCCTGGTTAAGGTCCTTAAAGTGTGGTTCTCTAAATACACCCAGGCCGGTTGATGCCCTATAGAATGTGCTATTGGGAGGAAAGATAACTGAGCTGCCTTGTGGTAATATTTTAAGTTTGGACACGATAGTCTACCCTCTGACTTATGAAGGTACATAATTTTCTTTGTGATGCGTGAGGGAGAGTGGTTCCAGATAAACTGAAATATTTTCCTTTGAATATTTTCGAATTCTTTTTATTTAATCATGATCGGGAGTGTTTGAAATATGTAGAGCAACATAGGAAGGACATTCATTTTTATCGTATTTATTCTCCCTAGCCATGATAACCTATACTTTGTCCATTTATTTTGGTCATTAACTATTGTTTAATAAAGTTTGGAGTAGTTGGCTTTGTACAAGTCCTCTAGCTTAGGGGTTAGTCAGATTCTCAGGTAGTTTATGTGGTTTTTATCCCACTTAATATTAAACTTCTCTCGGAGACCCTGCTTCTCTACTGCTGTTAAGTCAATCGCTAGTGCTTCTGTCTTCTCTATGTTCAGTTTAAGGCTAGAAAACTGACCAAACTCCTCCATAGTTCGAATCAACTCTGGGACCGATTGGGTAGGGTTTGAGAGCATACACAGCAGGTCGTCTGCAAATAGACAAGTTTTTAAATGGTGATGGCCTATTTTTATGCCTGTGATCCCAGCGTTGGCCCTAATTGTCTGAGCCAGGGGCTCTATTGCTATTGCGAATAGAAGGGGAGAAAGGGGGCACCCCTGTCTTGTTCCTTTTTCTATTTTAATTAAGGATCTCTCATCTCCCGGAATCTGTAACCTTGCCCTGGATGATTTGTATAATGAGTGTATGAGATTTATAAAATGGCCTTTAATACCAAATTTTTCAAGCGTGGCGTATAGGTAAGTCCACTCCAGGGAATCAAACTCCTTTTCAATGTGGTACAGTAGGTAGACTTTTCTAATGTTGTCTCCTGCTTGCCTGTGGGAGACAAAGCCTACTTGGTCATTATGTATTAACTTAGGCAAGAAGGATAACATTCTATCCGCTATTATTTTTTACAGGATCTTTGTATCACAGTTTAGTAATGATATTGGCCTGTAGTTTTTTGGTTCTAGGGCTTCTCGACCCTCCTTAGGGAATAGAGCGATATCTGCCCTGTTCAGCTCTGCTGGTGTTTGCTTGCCTTCTAGAACTCTGTTAGAGTGACCAAGTGCGCGCCTAATATGTCTATAATTTTTTTATAATATAAATTGATGTACCCGTCTAGGCCTGGTGACTTACCAGGTTTGAGGTTCTGGACTGCTTTTCTCACTTCCTCTAGGGTCACTTTGGCATTTAAAGTCTCTAAGTCATTTTCTTCTATTAAGGGGAGATCACAGGAATTAAGAAATCCCCTCATTTTGTGTAGATCTATGTGTTTTGTTGCCGTATAAAGGGTATTGTAAAATTTGGGTTCGTTGTTTTTTCTACCTTCGAGGTCTTAATTTGAAGTATCCTATTTTGTGTTGTTTTGGTTTGTAGTTTCCTGGCTAGTAACGGGACAGGTTTATTGGCTTTATTGAATCCGATAGGAATAAATAGTACAACTGAACACACCACTCCTATCTGGTGGCACCTTAGATTGCATGCGCAGTGCCCCTAATTTGAAATGGGAGTACCGACCAAGCATCTTTTTCCATCTCCCGCTTCCGAAAATCCATGCCATATACACGTCCCATGATAGGTGACGTAACAGGTATCAAACTGATAGGAATAAATAGTACAACTGAACACACCACTCCTATCTGGTGGCACCTTAGATTGCACGCGCAGTGCCCCAAATTTGAAGTGGGAGTACCGCCCAAGCCTCTTTTTACATCTCCTGCTTCCAAAAATCCATGCCATATACACGTCCCCTGATAGGTGACGTAACAGGTATCAAACTGATAGGAATAAATAGTACAACTAAACACACCACTCCTATCTGGTGGCACCTTAGATTGAAGCGCAGTGCCCCAAATTTGAAGTGGGAGGACCGACCAAGCATCTTTTTCCCTCTCCCGCTTCCAAAAATCCATGCCATATACACGTCCCTTGATAGGTGACGTAACAGGTATCAAACTGATAGGAATAAATAGTACAACTTGATACACCACTCCTATCTGGTGGCACATTACATTGCACGTGCAGTGCCTCAAATTCGAAGTAGGAGGTCCAACTAAGCATCTTTTTCCATCTCCCTGTTCCAAAAATCAATGCCAAATACACGTCTTCTAATAGTGGACGTAACAGGCATTAAACCGATAGGAATAGTACTACTTAACAGTACACACCTTATAATAATGCAGACAGAGGCAACGCAGAGAGAGGAGTCTGAAGAAGAGGAGTCAGAGGAGGAAGGTGGCTTTGAGGAGGTGGAAGACCAAACACAGCAGGCTTCCCAGGGGGCTTGTTGTCACCTTTCGGTGACCCTTGGTAGCCTTGGAGGAAGAGACCTTCAATGACATCAGTGAGGACAAGGAACGGGACATGGCTAACTTGGTATCCAACCTTGTGCAAATGGGGAGTTTGCGGTTGTGCAAAGGTTGTGTTTGCGGTTGTTTGCGGTGCATTAAACGGGGAGATTGGTCTGTTAACTGTGAAGTGGGTGTAACCCTTACACTACCTGATCGATACAACATCATACCTGATGTTTTAAAGCATGTTATTCCAAACAATTTAGGAATGTTAGGTGATTTATGCCCTTTATGGCTTAAAACCAGACTCTGCATCAACTATGTAATTTTCCGTGGGAGTTTTGCCATGGATCCCCCTCCGGCATGCCACAGTCCAGGTGTTAGTCCCCTTGAAACAACTTTCCCATCACTATTGTGGCCAGAAAGAGTCCCTGTGGGTTTTGAAATTCGCCTGCCCATTGAAGTCTATGGCGGTTTGCCGGGTTCGCCCGTTCGCAAACATTTGATGGAAGTTCGCGTCCGCGGTTCGCAAACCGAAAATTTGATGTTCGCGACATCACTACTCTGCAGCAATGCTGGCAGCACTCCTACGTCTATTTCCCAAAGACAACCGCTGGATATGACGCTGAGCATGTGCACTCAACTTCTTTGGTCGACCATAGCGTGGCCTGTTCTAAGTGTCGTGAAGCCTGTATTCTACACTGACAAGGACAAAACATACCACAGAATATCACTACTAATACAGTAACACTGCCTATTATTATTTTCATGTATTTAAGCAACTGATCTCAAATAAATAATTAAAAAAATATTTGTATGTAAATTGGATTTTTGCTATTTTAGATAACACTATAATGTGCCGAAGGTTCCGAAATATTTCTGAGGTGTTTTG
Organism: Discoglossus pictus; assembly: GCA_027410445.1. NCBI lineage: Eukaryota > Metazoa > Chordata > Amphibia > Anura > Alytidae > Discoglossus > Discoglossus pictus. Next base: position 212,732,437 of record CM050164.1, on the reverse strand, counting down.
CACTTTTATTGGAAGAATATTTTGCCAGGCATTTCGTTTGTAGGTAGTGTGGATGAATATTGGCAGAATTTGGTTTTAGGCATAGTTTGTTACACCATATTGGTTTATCAATGTAAGTACTGACATTTACCTGTTATAGTTTTCCTTTGGGGGAAATCATGCTTAATGATACACTTCAAACTAGGTATTCATTGTACCACACATTTTTTTAACCCTAATTAATGGATTTAAATATTGCAATATTGTTAAACATACTTCTTACCCTAATAAGTCACAGAACTCTCTATAATTTCATACCGCAAGATTGATTTGACAGAGGGTTGTTCTGAAAGTACAGCAAAGCTGCATTTCCATTGTTATTCTTAACATTTGTAGCATTTTTTCTATGCAGAAAATATTCCTTTTTTCCAGCAAAAAACCTCCTGTCATTATTACCTTTCAAAATACCAATCTTTTGAAGGGAAGCCCTGACTAAGTCCATCTTTCTCTGGCTCCCCCCGTTGCTAAAACAAATGTAAGGCTATAGTGTTACTCCTACAGAATATATTTGTGTATGGAACACTGTGCACATATTAAGTGTTTATATCTCTAAAATTTAGCTTACAGAATGGTGGAAATACAACATAATAGTGCAGAATGTACAGTATATGACTATGATCTTTTTTTTCTCTTTAAAATGTTGTAAGTTAAACAAATATTTGATCTCCACGTCCCTTTAATTCTAAATAGCACACTAAACTAAGGAATGGACAAGTATTTATGCATGGCCAAAAAATATATACATTTTCTAGTTTCCAGAACACTCAGTTTCATGGCCCTTTAATTTCAGCATTGCCTTTTACTTTTTGATTAGGCCTAGTTACAAGTATACTGTTGTTTTTTCCATATCTATCCACCATCCATGCATAAATATAAGATTCAGACAAGAATTCCTTACAAAATTAATTTATAGGCTTTAGCCCCTGAACACAGTTGCGTCCCTTAAGCTCTTTGCAAACACTCCTGCTTTGAAGCTTTTTACATTAATATTCCATTGGATTTGTTTTCCTGCTTCCTTGCTGAAAACATTATAAAGTATACATAAAAGCTGCCTGTTTCATGTTACATTTTCTGGCTGAGAGAGACTGCTATTCTCAGGTCTTGTACTAAAGGGAGCCAGCTCAGCTCTTTCCGTTCTGTGGTTATGTGGAGAAATGTTGCCTTATTGGGAAGGCAAATTCATATTGACAAAGCATAGGGATTATGCCTCTGACTTTATAGCCTGGATTTTTATTGTTTGTGGAAGCAATAAAACAGCAATCGCAGCTGAGCATTTATTTGTTTTATCTATTTTTTACATTATTGAACCAATAAATCAGAGATTATCTTCAGTTATTTCGAGTCAGATATTTCGAGTTTTGGAAGCCAATCTTTACAGGAAAATAAAAATGGCCTCCAAATCTTGCAGTTTCAACATTAAAATTAATTTAAAAGACCACTAAAGTGTCACACTTATAATATGGTATTTTAAAGAGCTTGATAATGATAATGTGGATAATACTTTTACAAAATTTCAAATAAATAAATGCAGAATTTAATTTGTGAGTACTGTATTAAATTTTGTTTTAATGGCAGCAGTCATTTCGTCTGTGTTCCTTACAATATAAAAAAGCTGGGGAGAGTGGGAGGAATTGTGAATTCAGATAAATGCTCTGTTCAGTACTGTTGAAGCACAAGTTACTTTATATAGCCTCTTGACAATGGAACTCAATAAAATATTAAGCCCAAGAAGGATAACCCTTCCCCTAAAGTCAGACAGACTAGGAATCCAAGATACAACCCCCCATGATGCAAAAAGAGTCAGCTAAATGTAGTTGACTCTAACATATTTTTTTCCCTAAAATATATTTATTCTTATGGACTACATAGTCGTAATGTTGTTAGATTGTTATACTCTTCACAAACATGTGAAGTTTTTCCCAAACTCCTTTATAGTGCTTCATATGTGACCCCCCAGTCTTAAAATGGCCAGTCAATGTGACTAAATATGTTGTTATACTGTGCAAAAAATTGTAAAAATACTTGTAGTGTAGTATTAATGAGGAGTAGAAGTTAAGAAAATGAGTGGATTGTTTTGTGGCTTAAGAGTGTTATATCACATATAATGGTTGTCAAACTGAGATCCGTCATCACGCTTGCGACAAATCGTAGTTTGACAACTACGATTGCCGCAACGGTGCGTGCATGCGCATTGCGCAACGTAAGACGCTCGTGCGCATTGCGCAACGGTCCGCCCATGCGCATTGCACAGCATCAGTTGCACATGCACATTGTGGTGGGGCGCGTGCGGCCGTCCGTGCGCGCGTGCGCATTGCAGAGCAACAAGACAGGAGGAGAGAGAGAGGAGGAGGAGGGGAGACACACTGGGATAGAGGGGGAAGACACAGAGGAGTCCAGGGAGACACAGAAGAGGGGGGAGACACAAGGAGGGCAAAAGACACAGGGGAGGGAGAGGTGGGGGCAAGAGATACAGGGGAAGGAGAGGGGGAAAGAGACACAGGAGAGGGGGAAAAGAGACAGGGAAAGACACAGGGGAGGGAGAGGGGGTAAAAACACAGGAGGGGAGGAGACACAAGGGAGGGAGAGAACGGCATGCGCATACGCGGCCGCCCATGCGCGCATGCGCATTGCACCGCGACAAGACAGGAGGAGAGAGAGGGGAGGAGGAGGGGAGACACACAGGGAAGGAGGGGAAGACACAGAGGAGAGGGGGGAGACACAGAGGAGATGGGAGACACAGAGGAAGGGGGGAGACACAGGGGAATTAGAGGAGGGGCGAAAAGGGACATAGAAGGGGGAGACATAGGGGAGTGAGAGACACAAAGGAGTGAGATGAGGGGGAAGAGACACAGGGGAGTGAGATGAGGGGGAGAGACACAGGGGAGTGAGAGGAGGTGGGAGAGACACAGGAGAGTGAGAGGAGGGGGGAGAGACACAGGGGAGTGAGAGGATGGGATAGAGACACTGGAGGAGGGGGAGACACACAGGGGAGGGAGAGGAGTGGGGAGAGACACAGGGGAGGGAGAGGAGGGGGAAGAGACACACAGGAGGGAAATGGGGGGGAAGAGACACGAGGGAGGGAAGAGACACTGGGGAAAAGAGACACAGCGGAGGGAGAGGGGGGAAAGAGACACAGGGGAGGGATTGGGGGAAAGAGACACAGGGGAGGGATGGGGGAAAGAGACACAGGGGAGGGAGGGGGGAAGAGACACAGGGGAGGGAGAGGTGGGGGCAAGAGACACAGGGGAGGGAGAGGGGGCAAAGAGACACAGGAGAGGTGGGAAAGACACAGGGGAGGCAGAGGTGGTAAAAACACAGGGGGGGAGGAGACACAAGTGAGGGAGAGGAGGGGGGAAAGGAGAAACAAGGGAGAGAGATGCGAGGGAAATGAGACACAAGGGAGGAAGGAGACAAAGGGAGAGACTAGCAATGAACGCCGATGGCGCTCATTGCGAGGCCGGTAAAGTACAGAGGGAGAGGCTCCCATTGTGTGGCAACAAATTGTGTTGCTAATTGTAGTTATTGTATGGAAGGTGGAATTGTGCTGTTCAATAAAAATATCTTCTCCCATCCTCTCCCATTACATATAACAGACTTAGATTCTGATTCAATTGAGCAATCGTAAGTTACCAGAGCCCGTAAGTGAGGCTGCAAGTTAATTTGCTATTCAATTCGCATATTTTTACGGGCTCCAAAAGCATTACGTGTTACAGGCTTAAAAACTTTGCGATGGTTAAACCCGAAACTTACAGCCTTGATCTTTCCCCTCCGCAAGAGTTACAATCACTAAAATCACAAATCACTTTTCAATTGTTCTAATTCCCCAAGCCCGCAAATGTTTTCACACCCGTAAACGGCAAATGTAGGAGAAAATCCTACGAGTACTAGAGACGACCCACAAAGGGGTTTAACCCTTGTCCGGCAGCACTGCAAAAGGAAATATAAAATCACTACTGCACTGTAAATAACGGGGAAAACAATGAAAGACATTAGAATTAATTGCACAACAGTCTCAAATCGTCAATAAAATAAAAAGATATTTATGTGTCATTTCGGGGTTATATCGATCTCGGGAATAAATTAGTTAATACATATTAGGCCACCCATATTGAACAGTATTGGCATTCATGATTATAATTTCATATTTTGAGGGTTTGCATATCGTTCCCCCGAACCTAATTGATTTACATGTAACCTCCATGTTTTACTGATGTAATGGTGAGGGTCTCATTGTCTATTGGCTGTTTCGAAATGTGAGGTTACCGTCTTGCTTAATTGATCATATTTCTACCCTGAACTGCTACGGACGAGTACATGGCTTACAGAGTTTGTTTTCGGCCGGTAACTTGCGGACTCCTTCAATTCTAAAGCACCAGAATCTGAGGTGAACTGGAGCCCGCAGCACGCCTGCAGAGATACGGCCAGTATCCCGTGCGGTGCAGACTTGCAATTTAATCAGGCACAGAGTTCCTATTGGAAAACAGCACAAGGATGCAAATGGCCCCAGGTCGCATGTTGCCTTCCAATACAGTACAATGAGAGAGCTGTCCATAAATAGACTTACTGGCACTTATAAACAATAACATCGCAAAAGCGGCCTGGTGCAAGGTACATATACTAAGATGTTCATGGTTACAGTGGTTGGATGATAATAGTGACATATGATAAGCCCCATCTATCTATCTATCCAGTTAGCCACTATACATTGGGAAACATTTTGAACTATTATCTTTGGAATGGAACAAAGATAAAGTGCTTTTCCTATTGCTTTAATGAGGTGTAACTCCTGTCAGTTACCCAGGCAGGACCTCATGCTGAGCATCCCTCCCTGTTTTGTGTTATTTTATCTTTATATTGTCACAGCTGGGGGTGTGGGGTGATTGCTCACTGTAGAGTGGAGTCCTTATGGTGATGGTCCAAGATCATGGTTGGGTCTGAGGTCTCCTGGGTACGGGGTTCCTGGAGGCCTCTGGAGTGTTGGGCTCTGTTTGAAGGGATGAGCAATCACCTCTGTGGTTTCACTGTTTTGTACAATAAAAGCTGTGGCCTGTTTTAAACCCATATTGGTGTCTGTCGTATTATTATTATGGTTGGGGTTTTGACTTATTTATGTGTCCCTAGTCACTTATGCTTAGGTAAAGGTTTTACTTATTTTTTTGAACTTAAACAGTAGTGCAGTGGACCCCCCAGAGGGCCCAGTTATCCCCCTTGGAGCACCAGCCCCACCGTTCATCTTCTTAGGGGGGATGCAGGGATTTTTATTAGAGAGGTACAACAATAACTATTACACATTGTTTTTTTAATAAAGTGCCCCTGCAGTAAGCAATAGGAGTAGCAAATTTTGATTCAATGTAAAAAAATTAATCTGGAGTTCAGATGCCCTTTAAAGAAGACGTCTGGCCACCTTAAACCATGCCTTTTGTGTGCTGAGATTACCCAGGAAATGCCAGTTTAGCAATTGTTCAAGTTAGCTCAGTAACACTGTGCATTTCAAAATGATTTCTGCCAGAAACATAACAAGCTAATCTATTTAGGCTGAATTATTTAGCAATGTGATATATGCAAATCAATCCAGCCCTCGGCAGATCTTCAGGTCTGTGTGCATTAGGCAACAGATTTGATCTCCAAAAACTGTTTTACGAGAGGGGATGCCACCAGCACATTTTTTGTATTTTAATAAAAAATCATGTAATGTAATATAATTTAAAAAAATGCAGAAATCAGCTGCTTTCCTCTTGCAACTCAGACAGAAGAAAGCTGAACTCAATCTGTCACAGACATTTCTATGGTAGATAAAAACTACCCAGTCTGTCTTTCATGACCTGGACTGAAAGCTTTTGAAATGCAATGACATCTTCTCTGCTGGTAGGCTGTTCCAAGGAACTACTATCCTCGATTGGAAATCTATTTTATTTCATTGTGAATCTATTGTATTTGAAGCACTGCATTGGTATCAGAATGGGGTTCCCTGGTGGTCCAGTGGTTAGGATTCAGTGCTATCACCGCTGTGACCTTGGTTAGATTCCAGTCAGGGAACCAAGAGGTCACGCCACCCTGAAGCCATGCAGTGTTGGGCTTGGTCAGTATTTAAATGAAAGACCACCTAGGAATTCCAGGAGATGTATGCTGTGAAACACTGGAGAAGGAAATGGCAACCCACTTAGTATATCTTCCATGAATATAAAGTGGATCGGCATGGTGTGCTATGGTCCATGTAGTCACAGAAAGTCAGACACAACTGAACAAGGCAAAAAACAATACTAAATGATGAATACAAAATTAAAATCAGAACAATTACACTACGGAAAAAAAAAAATTGTTTGAAAAATGTTAACTTTCACTCTGGGAGAAAGAGGTGAATTGAATGTACACAACATATGATTAAAAAATGATGTAAAACCATGGATAATAAAAAATACTTTATCACCTGAAATGTATTTAAAAACTGCACTTTCTTACAGTAAATCTCTAGTGATTTTTTAAATTTTCAATAAGCCTTTCTGCTCTACTAACAAAGCTTGTGCTGAAATGTATTTATACAGTGTAATGATTATTAATAACTTGCAGGGAGTAATTAGAATATGGGCCATATTAAATTCCAAGCCCATAGCGGCATCGGCACCCACAAAGCCTGCAGGCTTGAAATTCTGACGAGGTACAGAGCTATTGCATTCAACCATGCCTCGACCTACTCGAAACAGTTATATACAGCCTTATTAAATTGCAATTCGGCAAATTGAAAAGGGCTCTATTTAAGCACATAGCATATTTTTTTTACAGAAGTTATTAGTTAGTGAAGACCTTGCTTTTAGATATAAGTTCACTAACTAAAAACTTCTGTAAAAAAAATATGCTATGTGCTTAAATAGAGCCCTATTTAATTGGCCGAATCACAATTTAATAAGGCTGATCATTTTTAAATATATGGGGGGGGGGGGGCATGGGCATTGAGAATGTAAACAAAGACATTTAAAAAAATAGTGTTTGAGGGGCACTGACTGCTATGCCCAACCCCCTACATCCATTCATAGGGGAAGAAGGCCAGATAAGACCCAAGCACTGCTGGATACTTTACAATGTCCTACATTATAATCAGTCCACCTCAAGCACAGACACTTTTTTCATGAATTCTTACTTTCAAAATGTTTATATCCCACACCAGGCAATTAAAATGTATATTACATTATGCAATGTAATCTGTGGCTGTGCACATACAATTCACAATATGCCTGACCTTTCCTCATTTTATTGCACAACATAAATGCTATTTTTTTTCTTCTCTATTTATAACTAAACATTTATGTACAGATTATTCCAGTTTGTATTTGTACACTGATGACTGTCCAGGTTGGACCACCGGTGCAGATAATGTACTGTAAGTATAAACAGAAAGAAGGAATGCAGCTTTGTTAGCTGAGTTTCTTCATATTTAATGTGGCATTTGTGTCAATTTCTGGGTGATTTGTACAAAGGTGTCAGAAATGATCATTCTGAATTTTGCAGCTGATGAATATTTTATCCACAGGTCAAAGTGGTTTTCAAAAAAACATGAACAGAAGATTTATTGAGAAACTGACACATTCTTTATAAATCAAAAAAAAAGTGGTTCTCTCTTACTCTGCAGATAAAATTTACTTTAAAACCTGACATTTTAGTGAGTTAAAGGATGTTATATGTGTATAGAAATGCATTTCTGAGGCAGGGTATCATATTTATACTTTTTATACTTTTTTGTTCTTTGAGACAGAAAGACAGACAGGTAGGAAGGTAGATAAATAGATGGGCCTCTCCTACATGCCCCTGATTAGTCTTCTATTATGGATATATACACTTTACATTCACCCAAGGATCTGGAAATTTAAAAAATCTGTGGGGAGCGGACATCTGATAAACAATAAGGTAGGTAGATACCTTATCTATGGTGCCTAGTAGCAGGAATGAGATCACAGTGCACATGAGCACGCTGAGATCTCTTCCTCTCCCTCCCCAGCAGTTACCAGTAGCTTCCCCTCACCTCCTGTCAAAATTTTGTATACCTGGGTCTCATGAAATCACACAAGATTACCTTGCGTGATCTTGTGAAACCAGGCTATCACAGTCATTCCTAGCAGCCAAAGGGCAGGAGGTGAGTTGGAGGTACTAGGAAGTGCTAAGGAGGGAGAGGAAGAGATCGCACTGCACCCAAGTGCGTTGTGATCTCATTTCTCCTTCTAGACACCAGGGATAAGGTACTTACCTTCCCTACAAAGGGGAGGTAGGTTCTAGTCTAAATATAAAATAAATGCTCTTCCCTCAAACCATATAATTTGGAGGGATGTATCCCCCCAGTTCCTAGCCCCCTGCATTCATCTGACCAGATATAATGCTATCAAATATTGTAACCCTAAATTACCACCCACTATGCATCAGAACCTTATCCACAAACACTTGTAATTTGAAAAAAAAAAATGTTTTGTATTCCTGTATAATGATTAATTGTTTCATTTTTAAAATTGTGTTTTGTGAATATTTGTACTGTTGTCTAATTTTGTAAAACACTTTGAATAAAAGTGAAATATAAATGTAAATAAATAAAATAAATAAAAAAGACAATTGTCTTTATGTTCAATGCACTTTTATTGTCATGCAATTATTTTGTACCTTGTCTCTGTAAAGTTCTATGCATATAGACAGAAAGACAGACAGATAGATAGATAGATAGATAGATAGATAGATAGATACGATAGATAGATAGATAGATAGATAGATAGATAGATAGATAGATAGATAGATAGATAGATAGATAGAAGAATAGATAGATAGATAGATAGATAGATAGATAGATAGATAGATAGATAGATAGATAGATAGAAGAATAGATAGATAGATAGATAGATAGATAGATAGATAGATAGATAGATAGATAGATAGATAGATAGATAGATAGATAGATAGATAGAAGGATAGATAGAAGAATAGATAGATAGATAGATAGATAGATAGATAGATAGATAGATAGATAGATAGATAGATAGATAGATAGATAAATAGATACGATAGATAGATAGATAGATAGATAGATAGATAGATAGATAGATAGATAGATAGATAGATAGAAGAATAGATAGATAGATAGATGGATAGATAGATAGATAGATAGATAGATAGATAGATAGATAGATAGATAGATAGATAGATAGATAGATAGATAGAAGAATAGATAGATAGATAGATAGATAGATAGATAGATAGATAGATAGAAGAATAGATAGAAGAATAGATAGATAGATAGATAGATAGATAGATAGATAGATAGATAGATAGATAGATAGATAGATAGATAGAAGAATAGATAGATAGATAGATAGATAGATAGATAGATAGATAGAAGAATAGATAGAAGAATAGATAGATAGATAGATAGATAGATAGATAGATAGATAGATAGATAGATAGATAGATAGATAGATAGATAGATAGATGTTCTTGTTTATCTTTTGGTTACATGTTCTTTATTACACTTACTCTACCATGCGAATATGAAAACGGTTTGTTTGTGTTATACTTGTTCACACCCTTGTCTTATTGCATTTGGTGGATAACTCCTGATTAACCTTCGTGGGTTCTTAGGAGGTAATAGGTTTTAATTATTGCTGAAGGGCGATCCAGCTGTTTTATAGATAAAACCAGAATTTTTTATGAAGTTTTTTATGGCACAAAAAAACAAAATAAACAAGCAAGGATAACCAGCATTTATAGTTCCTCTTGTTTGCATCTTACTATTTCTGCATATATCTTTTAGGAATCTTATCTTATGTTTCAATTGTTGATTCAGCTAATGCTATATTTCTATTATATTATGAAACAAAATGTTATTAACAAATTTACGAATGTCCTTAATAAAAATGATTTAATTAAAATTATGTTTAAAAAAAGAAACATCATTTAATCCGGTCAATATTTTTAGATCTCTTTCACTCATTTGCTTGTGTTTATCCAAAGGGATACGAACTGAACTTTTTTGATTTGTAGATTGGAATAATCTTTCATGAAATGATTCCGTAAAATGCAACCCTTTTTTAACTTTTATCACAACCATCCTTGCAAGTGAGTTATACAATTTATTTAGGGGAAATCTTATTTATGCTAGTTTATAACTCTTGCCTCTTATAGTTTCTTTGAGTAATCCAAGTGTTATATTATAATCATATCTCATCAGAAGAGATCTTTGCTAGGAAAAATACACTTAGTTTATCTAGCCAGTGGTCATACATGCCTAAAACCATCCATCCCTTGATTTTTTATTCTTCTTCTCTGAATTATAGTACTACATTGGCCAAGACTATCACAGCTTAAAAGGGGTTGAGAACGTCTGTAGTACCTTAGAATACAAGAGGTCGATAATGACTCATATGTGATAGTAATAATATAGAGTAATCACATATAATAGTTGTCAAACTGCGATTTGTCGATACGCTTGCAGCAATTCTCAGTTTGCGAGCTACGATTGCCAGCGGGGCGCGCATTGTGCGTCGTAAGCCGCAAATGCGCATTGCGGTGGGGAGGGTGCACAAGCTCCCACCCAATGCACGGCGAGGCGCGCGCAAGAGCGGCCGCCCGTGCGCTCGCACCAGAAGAGGGAAATGTGAGGAAGAGACACACAGGGAAAGGATTGGGGACACACAGGGAAGCAGGCGGGAGACACAAAGAAGGATGGGGAGTGAGAGGAGGAGGGGGAGAGAGACACAGGGGAGTGAGAGGAAGGGGAGAGAGACACAGGGGAGTGAGAGGAGGGGGAAGAGACACAGGGGAGTGAGAGGAGGAGGAAGAGACACAGGGGGAGAGACACAGGGATTGAGAGGGGGAAGAGACACAGAGGAGGGGGGAAGAGGCAGAGGGGAGAAGGGGGAGACACACGGGATGGAGAGGGGGGAAACGGAGACGAGGGGGAGAGACACAGGGAAGGGGGTGGACACACAGGTGAGGGAGAGGAGGGGGGTAGACACACAGGGTGAGAGGAGGGGGAGAGAGACAGAGGGGAGGGGAGGAGCGACAGAGGGGAGGGGGAATAGATACAGGGGAGGGAAATGGGGAGAAGAGACAGGGTGAAGAGACACTGGGGAGGGAGATGGGGAAAGAGACACTGGGAGGACATGGGAGGAAAGACACAGGGGAGGGGGGAGGAATACACAGGGAAGAGGGGAGGGAAGAGACATGGGGGAAAGAAACACAGGGGAGGGGGAGAGACACAGGGGAGGAGGGAGTGGGCAGAGATACGGGGGAGACACACGGGACGGGGAGGAGACATGGGGGAAAGAGACACAGGGGAGTGGGGGAAGACATGGGAGGGAGAGGGGGAAGATACATGGGGGATGGGGGGAGACACAGGATAAGGGGAAAAGAAACATTAGGAAAGAGACACAGGGGAGGGGGAAGAGATACAAGGGAGAGAGTGGGGGGAAGAGACACATGGGAGGGGGGAAGAGACACAGGGGTGGGAGAGGGCAGGAAGAGACACAGGGGAGGGAGAGGGCCATTAGAGACTCAAGGGAGGGAGAGGTGGAAGAGACACAAGGGAGGGAGAGGGGGAAAGAGACTCTGGGGGAACATGGGGGAAAGACACAGTGAAGGTAGAGGGGGTAAAAACACAGGGGGGAAAAGAGACACAAGGGAGGAAGAGGAGGGGGAAATAAGACACAGGGGAGTGAGAGGAGGGGGAAGAGACACAGGGAGAGAGATACAAGGGAGTGAGAGGAGGGGGAAGAGAAAAAGGGGAGTGAGAGGAGGAGGAAGAGACACGGGGAGAGAGACACAGGGATTGAGAGGGGGAAGAGACACAGAGGAGGGGGGAAGAGGCAGAGGGGAGAAGGGGGAGACACACGGGATGGAGAGGGGGGAAACGGAGAGGAGGGGGAGAGACACAGGGAAGGGGGTGGACACACAGGTGAGGGAGAGGAGGGGGGTAGACACACGGGGGAGAGGAGGGGAAGAGAGACAGAGGGGAGGAGCGACAGAGGGGAGGGGGAATAGATACAGGGGAGGGAAATGGGGTGAAGAGACACAGGGTGAAGAGACACAGGGGAGGGAGATGGGGAAAGAGACACTGGGAGGACATGGGAGGAAAGACACAGGGGAGGGGGGAGGAATACACAGGGAAGAGGGGAGGGAAGAGACATGGGGGAAAGAGACACAGGGGAGGGGGAGAGACACAGGGGAGGAGGGAGTGGGCAGAGATACAGGGGAGACACACGGGACGGGGGAGGAGACATGGGGGAAAGAGACACGGGAGAGTGGGTGAAGACATGGGAGGGAGGGGGTGAAGATACATGGGGGATGGGGGGAGACACAGGATAAGGGGAAAATAAACATTAGGAAAGAGACACAGGGGAGGGGGAAGAGATACAAGGGAGAGAGTGGGGGGAAGAGACACATGGGAGGGGGGAAGAGACACAGGGGTGGGAGAGGGCAGGAAGAGACACAGGGGAGGGAGAGGGCCGGAAGAGACTCAAGGGAGGGAGAGGTGGAAGAGACACAAGGGAGGGAGAGGGGGGAAAGAGACTCTGGGGGAACAAGGGGGAAAGACACAGGGGAGGGAGAGGGGGTAAAAACACAGGGGGGAAAGGAGACACAAGGGAGGAAGAGGAGGGGGAAATAAGACACAGGGGAGTGAGAGGAGGGGGAAGAGACACAGGGAGAGAGACACAAGGGAGTGAGAGGTGGGGGAAGAGAAAAAGGGGAGTGAGAGGAGGAGGAAGACACACGGGGAGAGAGACACAGGGATTGAGAGGGGGAAGAGACACAGAGGAGGGGGGAAGAGGCAGAGGGGAGAAGGGGGTAGACACACGGGATGGAGAGGGGGGAAACAGAGAGGAGGGGGAGAGACACAGGGAAGGGGGGTGGACACACAGGTGAGGGAGAGGAGGGGGGTAGACACACGGGAGAGAGGAGGGGGAGAGAGACAGAGGGGAGGGGAGGAGCGACAGAGGGGAGGGGGAATAGATACAGGGGAGGGAAATGGGGTGAAGAGACACAGGGTGAAGAGACACAGGGGAGGGAGATGGGGAAAGAGACACTGGGAGGACATGGGAGGAAAGACACAGGGGAGGGGGGAGAAATACACAGGGAAGAGGGGAGGGAAGAGACATGGGGGAAAGAGACACAGGGGAGGGGGAGAGACACAGGGGAGGAGGGAGTGGGCAGAGATACGGGGGAGACACACGGGACGGGGGAGGAGACATGGGGAAAGAGACACAGGGGAGTGGGGGAAGACATGGGAGGGAGAGGGGGAAGATACATGGGGGATGGGGGGAGACACAGGATAAGGGGAAAAGAAAAATTAGGAAAGAGACACAGGGGAGGGGGGAAGAGATACAAGGGAGAGAGTGGGGGGAAGAGACACATGGGAGGGGGGAAGAGACACAGGGTAGGGAGAGGGCAGGAAGAGACACAGGGGAGGGAGAGGGCCGGAAGAGACTCAAGGGAGGGAGAGGTGGAAGAGACACAGGGGAGGGAGAGGGGGGAAAGAGACTCTGGGGGGACATGGGGGAAAGACACAGGGGAGGGACAGGGGGTAAAAACACAGGGGGGAAAGGAGACACAAGGGAGGAAGAGGAGGGGGAAATAAGACATAAGGGAGTAAGTAGACAGAGGGAGAGACTCGCAATGAGCACCAAAGGCGCTCATTGCGAGGCATGTGATGAGCACCAAAGGCGCTCATCGCGAGGCCAGTAAAGTAGAGGGGGAGAGGCTCCCATTGTGTGGCAAAAAGCCTTACCAAGCTTCAAACTGTATTGCCGTCATTTTTGTCGGGCAAGTTGCTAGTACTGTAATATTAATAATAAAATTACCCCTGTACTGTAATAATAAGCTACAGCAATGATTGTGTTCTTTATTTTAATTCAGACAAAAATATAAACAAACCCATAGAAAAAAACCTTGGGAGCCCGATCCTAAGTAGGGGTCGCCTGTAAGTGTTGTTTCAGCCACCCCTAAAAAAGCAATCCAATCAAATATACAATGGGAATAATCCTCCAACATTTTAAGAAAATACCTTCTTTCTTTAATTATTACACTAGAAGTTAGCGCTAGTAACTGCAATTAATAAATAAAAGAAAAGAGTAAATATTTAACCAGTACTTAAATACAAATGGTTCCTCTTAACTAAAAATATAAATATCCTTATTAAGCAAATAAAATACACTAATCAAAATATGAAAATGAAGCTATGTAGTGTATAGGAGGGAAAGTTTAACTTGAGAACTTTATTAAGAAAAGCAATCTATAATGATTTCTGTAACTATTGACTGAACACAGGTTCAACATAATAACTGTAATAATTGTGTAATTTCAGTCATATAATTTGCACAGTAGAATTTGTATTTGAATAAAGCCCTTTATTGGGTCAGGATAATAGGTCAGTGACTGAAGTTTCTGCAACATCCTGCCTAACTCCTAAAAAAAGTGTTTTGGCTAGTAAATATTATTTTTTGCTAGGAGCTTTGCAAGAAAATAACTCCTTGAGGAGATTGATTAGCTCAGGCGAGCACAGCCATCAAAGCCTGGAACTATGCGCTGTGGTAACTTGTCTTCCTTGCATGGTAATTCAGGACCTCCTTAAACAGGTCTAGGTGGGAGGGCAGGGAGTCTTTGCTTCCCTCCCACAATTGCTAGAGGAAGTGATGCAACTAAGGGTATATCCAGGCAGGAAACTGCTGTTGCTTCCTGTTTCTTCCTGGATGGTGAGGGTGATGGTGGTGATGAATGGTGATGGCCTAACCGTGGGTGAGATCAAGCGTTTGGGGAAGGGGATTACTATATAGGTAGATAGATTTAAAAAGGGTTGTTGCTCCGTGGGTCTGGGCTGTGTGTTTGTGATACATTTATAGTATTGTGTTGTTGCCTTTTAATAAATACCTTTTAATGTAGACGAACCTTGTGTAATATATATATATATATTAATTTGGTGATACACCACATGCGCTACAATCTGCATCTGTTTGGACCTTAAGCCTAAGAAGGCTGAGAAAGCAAATTGTAGGTAAAGTTTAACTGGAGCTGCAAAGGAGAATCCCAGATGAGGTGTACTGGTGCTGTAAAGAGGGACACCAGAGAGGAATGTCTATACTGGTGTCTGAAGCTGGATAAAGACAAAAACAGAGATGCAGAAGCATAGAGCTGATGAGTAAGCAGCAGAGTGGAAACTTGGACTTAAAAGTGAAAGGTCAGTAATTGAAAATTATTTACCAGTACCAACGTATTGGGCTATTTTTTTTTATTTTGCTCCATCCAGGTTTAGCTGGACGAAAGCCTTGTTTGTGAGGGATCTAACAGCAAAGGTAATGCTTCAATGGAAGGTAATGCTTCAATGGAAGCTAGGTCTGTTTATTTATTTATTTTTTTTTGGTGTATATGCTTTGTGAAACTCATTTATCTTTAATAGTCTCATGTAAAAGTGTTCCTCCATCAAAAGTGACAAATAGTCTCTCACAATATATTTATATATATATATATATATATATATATATATATATATACAGTATATATATATATATATATATATATATATATATATATATATATATATATATATAGTTGTGAGCAGAAAATGTTGGTAACTCAATGTTAAGTTTAAGCAGCCTAACTGGCTATTGTTGTCGTAGGCGGCATCGTGATTGGTTGCTAGGTTCACAGCTTGCTCTGTGATTGGCTGTGCTGTTGCCTCAGCAGCAGGGGTGAGTTAGTGTAGTGTAACAGTATGGAGAGTTTGGAAGGTGCAGCCTCAGCGGTCCAGAGGCTCTGGTACATTAACCTGACCAAAACCAGGGAGGAGAATGGGGAGGCGAGTCAGGAATACTGGGAGCAGAGTGGAAAGGACGGCAAGCACCAAGCACGAGGGGTCACGTCAGGACGCCGCCGAGCATCGCCTCCCTGCTCACTGCCGCTGTGATCGATAACGTGCAGCTATGTTTTGACAGCCTGTCCTCGGCAGTGAAGCTCAAGCTGCTGCTGGGGATGTTACACCTCCCGCGCCGCACCGTGCATGATGTGAGACCAGCTCCCTCCCACAACCACCTCCCCTATGCGGGAGATCATGGTGTCCTGGGGTGCTGAGGTTAGAAGAGCTGCAGAGTGGCCCACTTATCCCCAACACACACATTCCCAGCACTCACCCTCATCCCCCACACGCACACATACTCATTTACTACACAAACACACATGTACACTCATCTATGTTATCTGGTACACTCATCACCAAAACACACGACTCATCCTCATCCCCAAGGCACACATGCAGAGTCATCTCCAACATACGTGCACACTCATTAACAACTCATATATGGACAATTATCCCTAAACACATACATTCCTCATAACATATGCATGCACACTCAATCCACAAAACATAGACACACTTATTAACACAACAGACATGGGGGGGGGAGACACAGGGAGGGAGAGGGGTGGAAAGAGACACAGGTGAGGGAGAGGGGAGAGACACAGGGGAGGTAGAGGAGAGGAGAGAGACACAGGGGAGGGAGGGGAGGGGGAGAGATGCAGGGGAGGGAGAGGAGGGGAGAGACACAGGGGAGGGAGAGGGGAGGAGAGACACAGGGGAGAGAGGGGGGGAGGAGAGAAACAGGGGAGATAGAGGGGGAAAAGGAGAAAAAAGGGGAGGGAGAGGCGGGGAGAGACACAGTAGAGGAAGAAGGGGGGAGAGGAGGAAGAGGAGGGGGAGAGACACAGGGGAGGGGGGAGAAACACAGGGGAGGGAGAGGGGGAAAGAGACACAGGAAAGGGAGGGGAAGAGACATGGGAGAGGGGGAAAGAGGGGGAGAGACAAGGGAGGGAGGGGGGGAAGAGACACAGGGGTGGGAGAGGGGGGGATAGACACAGGGAAGGGAGTAGAGAGGGAGAGAAGCTCGCATTGAGCACTTTCCATCAAGTAGAGGGGGGAAAGGTAGAGGGAGGGTAGGGACAGGGGGGGAAGAGACACAGGGAAGGGAGTAGAGGGGGGAGAAGCTTGCATTGAGCACCTCCCATCAAGTAGAGGGTGGTAGAGGCTCGCAATGAGCACCAAAGGCGCTCATATTAAGGTCCATGATGACCGCCAAAGGCGCTCATCGCAAGCCCAGTAAAGTAGAGCGGGGGAGAGGCTTGCAATGTGTTGCAAACAGCAATGCCAGGCTTCAAATGCTTTTGACTGGCAAGTCGCTAGTATATATATATATATATATATATATATATATATATATATATGTATATATATATATATATATATATATATATATATATATAGTATCTCACAAAAGTGAGTACACAGCCCTGTCTAAACCATTGGCAATAAAAGTGAGTACACCCCTAATTGGAAATGACCAAATTGGGCCCAAAGTGTCAATATTTTGTTGGACCACCATTATTTTCCAGCACTGTCTTAACCCTCATGGGTATGGAATTCACCAGAGCTTCACAGGTTGCCACTGGAGTCCACTTCCACTCCTCCATAATGACATCACGGAGCTGGTAGATGTTAAAGACCTTGCATTTCCCCACCTTCCGTTTGAGGATGCCCCACAGATGCTCCATAGGGTTTAGGTCTGGTGACATGCTTGGCCAGTCCATCACCTTTATCTTCAGCTTCTTTAACAAGGCAGTGGGGTCGTTATCATGTTGGAATACTGCCCTGCTGCCCAGTCTCCAAAGGGAGGGGATCATGCTCTGCTTCAATATGTCACAGTACATGTTGGCATTCATGGTTCCCTCAATGAACTGTAGCTCCCCAGTGCCGGTAGCACCCATGCAGGCCCAGACCATGGCACTCCCACCACCAAAAGTATACATCTATACGGAGGAAATGCAGTTGAAATAATCTCTAAATGACAGATAAATGGATAAGGCACAAAGAACACAAAAACACTGATATGAGGTTGAAACCCTCAGTTTGAATGTAAACAGCGATGCAGAGAGAGTGGAGGCAGCATCTGACATCATCAGGTAGATGCATATAGGGGGAATCAACACAACATATATACACATATAGACATATATATATATATATATATATATATATCACATATATAGTTGTGAGCGTACGAGTTGTTGCTAACGCTGCGGGCTCGCGAAGCGAGCCAGCGGCCCTCGCTACGCCAGGGCCTTGGCTCGCGAAGCGAGCCAAGGCCCTCGCAAAGCGAGGGCACTGGGCCAGGGTCTCAGTTGCTGGCATGGAGCGCCGCAGGCGCTCCATGCCAGCACCTGAGGACCTTGCAAAGTGAGGGCCGCAGATGCTGGCATGGAGCGCCGAAGGCGCTCCATGCCAGCAACTGCGACCCTCGCAGAATTCACGCCGCAAACCAAACTCCATGACAAACACATTACGACACTCGCAAACAACATACGACACACGTTAACACCACGACACACACATTACGACACTCGCAAATAGCATACGACACACGTTCACACACATTACGGCCTCGCAACACTCGGACGCTACTCGCGAACATTACAAAATTAAAAACACAATACATACACACAGCACATACATACAAAACTTACTTACAGCAAGAGGTAACATCCAGGACCTCAAAAATGCAACTCACACCTTCATTTCACTACAAATACAACAGTTTACACACGAAAATATTTGCTAAGCGAGAGAAACAATGGCCGCCGATCAAAACGAAAACGAGGCTACACACGCAAACACCATACGAGACACGTTACGACACATTACGACCTCGCAAACATCGGACGCAACACGCCGACATACAAACATGTAAAACACAATAAATACACACAACACACACATAAAAAGCTTACCTACAGCAAGAGGAACCATCCAGCACCTCCAAAAAACAAGTTACACCTTCATTTAAATACAAATAAAACACTTTACACACTAAGAAAATCGCTAGGCGAGAACAAAAATGGCCGACGGACAAAACGAAAACGAGGCTACAGCACTCTCCACAAGTAAAACACCACAACACACTCGCAAAACACCACACGAAACTCGAAAAACAGTACGAGGCACCAACGGAAAATCCGCTAACACGGACAACACAGAGAAAACGCCATTTTAAGCAAATGCGGAAGTACACCACTACGCTAACGGTTTAGACTCGCGCACGCACAGTATTACACTGCACACATTCACCACGCTTACACAGCAGCTCCACAACACTAATGCTGCACCAACATCATACAAGGTTCACGGATCTTAAACACAATGCTTCAAAATAGATTAAATGTATAAATTATATTAATTTATTAACTTATTACAGGTTTAATATTACACACAAAACAACCTTTGATCAGTTACAATAACATTGCCGTCATTTTTTGACGGGCAATTCGCTAGTATATATATAACCACTGAGACAGCTCTCACTAAAGTCACCAATGACCTGCTTACAGCCAAGTCAAAAGATCACTTTTCAATTCGTCTTCTTCCAGATCTCTCTGCTGCCTTTGACACTGTCGACCATCCACTTCTACTCCATATCCTCCTCTGCCTTGGTATTCGAGACATTGCTCTCTCGTGCTTCTCATCATACCTCCAAAATCGTTTATTCACTATCTCCCATTTGGACTCCTCTTCTTCTCCTCACCCTACTGTCTGTTGGTGTACCCCAAGGTTCAGTCCTAGGCCCCCTCCTCTTCTCCATCTACACTTCCTCACTTGGTACCCTCATAAACTCTTTTGGGCTTCATTATAATCTCTATGCGGATGACACCCAAATCTGCCTCTTTTCTAACACACGTCTCCAGCTGCCTCTCTAATCTTCCCTCCCTCTCTCGTCAACTCCTCACATCTCTCTCACTGTCAACAACAACATCATCACCCCCTTTTCCCAAGCCCGTTATCTTGGAGTTCTACTGGACCCCGCTCTGTCTTTCGTCCCTCACATACAATCACTAACTAAATTGTGTCTTCTCCATCTAAAAAACATCTCCAGAATTCGCCACTATCTTACACACGAGGGCCTTGGTTGCTGGCGGCGCTCCATGACAGCAACTGAGGCCCTCGCAAAATTAACGTTAATACGGAGCACTTTGGCAATGAGCGTAGCTAGGCGAGCCGTTAAACCGTAGCCAAAAAATACGGCCGCAACTCGCGAACATGAAAAAAAAATAAAAAAATTAAAATAATTACACACACCGCATACATAAAAAGCTTACGGACAGCAAGAGGGAGCATCCACGACCTCAAAAAAACAAGTTACACCTTCATTTACCTTCAAAATAAAAGAGTTTACACACTAAAAAATTGTCACAGCGAGAGAAAAAATGGCGGCCGAACAAAACGAAAACTAGGCTACAGCACTCTAACCACGAAAAACACTTACGGATAATCCGCTAAGACGCATACCACACATTACGACATCGCAAAAATCGGACGCAAGCCGCGGACAGGAAAAAAGCAAAAACACAATAAATACACACAACACATACATAAAAAGCTTACCTACAGCAAGAGGAAGCATCCAGCACTTCAAAAAAACAACTTACACCTTCAATTAACTAAAAATAAAAGAGTTTAGACGCTACAAAATTCTCTAAGCGAGAGAAAAAATGGCGGCCGAACAAAACGAAAACGAGGCTACAGCACTATAACCACGGAAAACACTTACGGATAATCCGAGAACACGCATACCACACATTACCCGCCATTTTACGCTAATGCGGAAGTACACAACTACGCTAACGGTTTCGGCTCGCGCACGCACACTATTGCACTGCACACGTTCATCACGCTCACACAGCACCTCCACACCACTAATGCTGCAGCAACATCAAACAAGGCTCACAGATCTTCAACACAATGCTTCAACATAGGTCAAGTATATTCATTTATTAATTATTATTATATAGTTCAGTAGTACACACGAAACAACATTAGCTACCTTACAATTCCATATGTATATTAATAACTAAACAACTTTCCAAACATACACATCTCATTGCCGTCATTTTTTGACTGGCAAGTCGCTAGTTAACTATAATAACTGGGGAGCTACAGTTCATTGAGAGAAGCATGAATGCCAACATGTACTGTGACATACTGAAGCAGAGCGTGATCCTCTCCCTTCAGAGACTGGGCCAGAAAGCTGTATTCCAACATGATAACTACCCCAAACAAACCTCCAAGACGACGACTGCCTTGCTAAAGAAGCTAAAGCTGAAGGTGATGGACTGGCCAAGCAAGTCTCCAGACCTAAACCCTATTGAGCATCTGTGGGTCATCCTCAAATGGAAGGTGGGGGAGCGCAAGGTCTCTAACAACCACCAGCTCCGTGATGTCATCATGGACGAGTGGAAGAGGACTCAAGTGGCAACCTGTGAAGCTCTGGTGAACTCCATGCCTATGAGGGATAAGGCAGTGCTGGAAAATAATGGTGGCCACACAAAATATTGTCACTTTGGGCCAAATTTGGACATCTCCTTTTAGGGGTGTACTCACTTTTGTTGCCAACGGTTTAGCCATTAACGGCTGTGTTTTGAGTTATTTTGAGGTGACAGCAAATTTACACTTTACTATACAGGCTGTACACTTACTACGTTACATTGTAGCACTGAAAAGATATAATAAAATATTAACACAAAATGTGAGGGGTGTACTCCCTTTTGTGAGATACTGTATATATATATATATATACATATATATATACCGTATATATATATATATATATATATATATATATATATATATATATGTGTGTGTATGATTGTGTT
Source organism: Discoglossus pictus (assembly GCA_027410445.1). Classification (NCBI taxonomy): domain Eukaryota; kingdom Metazoa; phylum Chordata; class Amphibia; order Anura; family Alytidae; genus Discoglossus; species Discoglossus pictus. Next base: position 212,710,687 of record CM050164.1, on the reverse strand, counting down.
TGGTTGCTTAAAGTGAATAGAAACAGTGAAAATATAGAAAATGTTGTTTGTAAATTAAAATCAGTAGTTATGTGTTGCAGGGCAGGCAGATCTCCTTGTTGTTTTTGTGCATGATTGCGTTGGCTGGGTGAGTGATTTAAAGATAAACCAATGAGATGAAAGAACAAGACACTGCCAAATATTATTACAGCCGGCTTGTGTAGGATGTCATATTTCCTGCAGCTTGACACCGCTAGTAATAGAATTGTCTCTTAGATGCCTGGAGAGAGCAGTTTAGAACAATCACAAGCGCTTCCTTATTGTCAACATTTCAAATGAGCGAGCGTTTAAACTCTTCAATTAAAGCTTAAAAGTTGTATCATGAGAGAAAGCTGCTGATTCATGTGGAAATCCTGAGAAATGTTGGATTGGAATATTAGGTCTAGTCTTCCAAGTTTTTTTTTCTTCCCTTCTTCTTCCTGTCTCAAATACACAAACATGTACTGATACACACAGCAGACTGACTCACATACACTCACATACACACACATACACGACAGACTAGCTCAGGTAAACACACATAAACAGATACACACACAGCAGACTGACTCAGATATACATAAATAGACAACAGACTGACTCAGGTAAACACATATACAAAGATACACACACAGTAGACTGACTCAGATATACTGTTACACACACCGCAGACTGACTCAGGTACACACACATATGCAACAGACTGACTCAGGTAAACGCATATACAAAGATACACACACAGCAGACTGACTCAGATATACTGATACACACACAGAAGAATGACTCAGGTACACAAACATACACGGATACACACACAGTAGACTGACTCACATACACACACATACACGACAGACTGGCTCAGGTAAACACACATAAACAGATACACACACAGCAGACTGACTCAGGTACACAAACATACACGGATACACACACAGCAGACTGACTCAGGTACATACACGGATACACACACAGCAGACTGACTCAGGTAGACACATACACTGATACACACACACATAAACTGATACACACACAGCAGACTGACTCAGATACACACAAACACACGACAGACTAACTCAGGTAAACATACATACAAAGATACACACACAGCAGACTGACTCAGGTACATACACACTCACGGATACACAAACAGCAGAATGACTCAGGTAGACACATACACTGATACACACACATGCACTGATACACACACAGCAGACTGACTCAGGTAGACACATACACTGATACACACACATGCACTGATACACACACATGCACTGATACACACACAGCAGACTGACTCAGGTAGACACATACACTGATACACACACATGCACTGATACACACACAGCAGACTGACTCAGGTAGATACATACACTGATACACACACAACAGACTGACTCAGATACACACACAGCAGACTGACTCAGGTAGATACATACACTGATGCACACACATGCACTGATACACACACAGCAGACTGACTCAGGTAGATACATACACTGATACACACACAACAGACTGACTCAGATACACACACAGCAGACTGACTCAGGTAGATACATACACTGATACACACACATGCACTGATACACACACAGCAGACTGACTCAGGTAGATACATACACTGATACACACACATGCACTGATACACACACAGCAGACTGACTCAGGTAGATACATACACTGATACACACACATGCACTGATACACACACAGCAGACTGACTCAGATACACACAAATACACGACAGACTGACTACTCAGGTAAACACACATACACAGATACATGGTAGCATGACTATCACACTCCTGAGGAATGCGTGCTGACACATGCACGCAGACACATGCACTCGCACACAAAGCATGCCCATCATTATCGTACCCATGCGCGCTGATGTCAGGCAGCACTACAGGGAGAATCCAGTGCCAGGGATATAAATGGTTGGTCAGAAAATAATAAAGCCAACATTGCTCATTAGCGCGATAGTCGAGGTGCCAGCTCACACATCAACTTGGGACAACTCTGCCATCTCACACAGTAATACCAGATTGGGACAGCTCGGATGGAGTGTGAGTGTGAGAGACCGGAGAGAGGTGTGTGACATATGGGATGGAGTGTGAGAGACACAGGAGGGAGGTGTGTGACATATGGGATGGAGTGTGAGTGTGAGAGACAGGAGAGAGGTGTGTGACATATGGGATGGAGTGTGAGAGACAGGAGAGGGGTGTGTGACATATGGGATGGAGTGTGAGAGACACAGGAGGAGGTGTGTGACATATGGGATGGAGTGTGAGTGTGTGTGAGAGAGCAGGGAGGTCTGTGACATATGGGATGGAGTGTGAGAGACACAGGAGGGAGGTGTGTGACAAATGGGATGGAGTGTGAGAGACACAGGAGGGAGGTGTGTGACATATGGAATGGAGTGTGAGAGACACAGGAGGGAGGTGTGTGGCATATGGGATGGAGTGTGAGAGACACAGGAGGGAGGTGTGTGACATATGGGATGGAGTGTGAGAGACAGGAGGGAGGTGTGTGACATATGGGATGGAGTGTGAGTGTGTGAGAGACAGGAGGGAGGTGTGTGACATATGGGATGGAGTGTGAGAGACACAGGAGGGAGGTGTGTGACATATGGGATGAAGTGTGAGAGACAAAGGAGGGAGGAGTGTGACATATGGGATGGAGTGTGAGAGACACAGGAGGGAGGTGTGGGACATATGGGATGGAGTGTGAGTGTGTGAGAGACAGGAGGGAGGTGTGTGACATATGGAATGGAGTGTGAGAGACACAGGAGGGAGGTGTGTGACATATGGGATGAAGTGTGAGAGACAAAGGAGGGAGGAGTGTGACATATGGGATGGAGTGTGAGAGATACAGGAGGGAGGTGTGTGACATATGGGATGGAGTGTGAGTGTGTGAGAGACAGGAGGGAGGTGTGTGACATATGGGATGGAGTGTGAGAGACACAGGAGGGAGGTGTGTGACATATGGGATGGAGTGTGAGAGACACAGGAGGGAGGTGTGTGACATATGGGATGGAGTGTGAGTGTGTGAGAGACAGGAGGGAGGTGTGTGACATATGGAATGGAGTGTGAGAGACACAGGAGGGAGGTGTGTGACATATGGGATGGAGTGTGAGAGACACAGGAGGGAGGTGTGTGACATATGGAATGGAGTGTGTGAGACTCTAGCATGCCCCGACATCAATGCGCACGGTGACTGTCACGGTTTTCTGTGTGCGTGCATGCGTCGGCGTGCATGCATCGTTGCGCATTGGTCAGGAGCGCGATAGTCGGGGTGCCCGGATACACACATGGCAGACTGACTCATATACACATATACACTGATACACACACAGCAGACTGATTCAGATACACAGATACACACAGAGCAGACTGATTCAGATACACAAAGATATACTGATACACACACAGCAGACTGACTCGTATACACAAACATATACTGATACACACACAGCAGACTGTCTCAGATATACAAACATATACAGATACACACACAGCAGACTGTCTCAGATATACAAACATATACTGATACACACACAGCAGACTGTCTCAGATATACAAACATATACTGATACACACACAGCAGGCTGACTCAGATACACACATATACTGATACACACACAGCAGACTGACTCAGGTACACACATACATCAATACACACTCATACACTGATACACACACAGCAGACTGTCTCAGATATACAAACATATACGGATACACACACAGCAGACTGTCTCAGATATACAAACATATACTGATACACACACAGCAGACTGTCTCAGATATACAAACATATCCTGATACACACAGCAGGCTGACTCAGATACACACATATACTGATACACACACAGCAGACTGACTCAGGTACACACATACATCAATACACACTCATACACTGATACACACACAGCAGACTGTCTCAGATATACAAACATATACTGATACACACACAGCAGACTGTCTCAGATATACAAACATATCCTGATACACACAGCAGGCTGACTCAGATACACACATATACTGATACACACACAGCAGACTGACTCAGGTACACACATACATCAATACACACTCATACACTGATACACACACAGCAGACTGTCTCAGATATACAAACATATACTGATACACACACAGCAGACTGTCTCAGATATACAAACATATACGGATACACACACAGCAGACTGTCTCAGATATACAAACATATACTGATACACACACAGCAGACTGTCTCAGATATACAAACATATACTGATACACACACAGCAGACTGTCTCAGATATACAAACATATACTGATACACACACAGCAGACTGTCTCAGATATACAAACATATATTGATACACACACAGCAGGCTGACTCAGATACACACATATACTGATACACACACAGCAGACTGACTCAGGTACACACATACATCAATACACACTCATACACTGATACACACACAGCAGACTGTCTCAGATATACAAACATATACGGATACACACACAGCAGACTGTCTCAGATATACAAACATATACTGATACATTCACAGCAGACTGTCTCAGATATACACACATATACTGATACACACACAGCAGACTGTCTCAGATATACAAACATATACTGATACACACACAGCAGACTGTCTCAGATATACAAACATATACTGATACACACACAGCAGACTGTCTCAGATATACAAACATATACTGATACACACACTGCAGACTGTCTCAGATATACAAACATATACTGATACACACACAGCAGACTATCTCAGATATACAAACATATACTGATACACACACAGCAGACTGTCTCAGATATACAAACATATACGGATACATTCACAGCAGACTGTCTCAGATATACAAACATATACTGATACACACACAGCAGACTGTCTCAGATATACAAACATATACTGATACACACACAGCAGACTGTCTCAGATATACAAACATATACGGATACCCACACAGCAGACTGTCTCAGATATACAAACATATACGGATACATTCACAGCAGACTGTCTCAGATATACAAACATATATTGATACACACACAGCAGGCTGACTCAGATACACACATATACTGATACATTCACAGCAGACTGACTCAGGTACACACATACATCAATACACACTCATACACTGATACACACACAGCAGACTGTCTCAGATATACAAACATATACTGATACACACACAGCAGACTGTCTCAGATATACAAACATATACTGATACACACACAGCAGACTGTCTCAGATATACAAACATATACTGATACACACATAGCACACTGACTCAGATACACACACACTGGTACACACACAGCAGATTGTCTCAGATATACAAACATATACTGATACACACACAGGAGACTGTCTCAGATATACAAACATTTACTGATACACACACAGCAGACTGTCTCAGATATACAAACATATACTGATACACACACAGCAGACTGTCTCAGATATACAAACATATACGGATACACACAGCAGACTGTCTCAGATATACAAACATACACTGATACACACACAGCAGACTGTCTCAGATATACAAACATATATGGATACATTCACAGCAGACTGTCTCAGATATACAAACATATACTGATACATTCACAGCAGACTGTCTCAGATATACAAACATATACTGATACACACACAGCAGGCTGACTCAGATACACACATATACTGATACACACACAGCAGACTGACTCAGGTACACACATACATCAATACACACTCATATACTGATACACACACAGCAGACTGTCTCAGATATACAAACATATACTGATACACTCACAGCAGACTGTCTCAGATATACACACATACACTGATACACACACAGCAGACTGTCTCAGATATACAAACATATACGGATACATTCACAGCAGACTATCTCAGATATACAAACATATACTGATACACACACAGCAGACTGTCTCAGATATACAAACATATACTGATACACACACAGCAGACTGTCTCAGATATACAAACATATACTGATACACACACAGCAGACTGACTCAGGTACACACATACATCAATACACACTCATATACTTATACACACACAGCAGACTGTCTCAGATATACAAACATATACTGGTACACACACAGCAGACTGTCTCAGATATACAAACATATACTGATACACACATAGCACACTGACTCAGATACACACACACTGGTACACACACAGCAGACTATCTCAGATATACAAACATACACGACAGACTGACTCAGGTAAACGCACATACAGTGATACACACACAGCAAACTGACTCAGATACACAAACATACACTGATGCATACACAGCAGACTGACTTGTATACACAAACATATACTGATACACACAACAGAATGACCCAGATACATACACATACACAACAGACTGACTCAGATATACAGAGAAACACACAGAGCAGACTGACTTAGATACTCACTCATAGGTGATCCAAGGCCACATGTACTCTTAGATATAGACCTATATACAGATAAACACAGAGCAGACTGACTCACGTACACATGCACAACCCTGGGAGAAGCTAGTGGAGCCTATTCCCTAACTAACAAACCATTCTAACCAACCACTTACTTCTATATTAACAATAACGACCATAGACACCAAGATTGGGTAAAACAGGCCACAGCTTGTATATTTATTAAACACATATAAACATAACATATAACCTTAAGAGGAGGTGCCGGGCCAGACGTGGTGACATCCGCCCTGAGCCCGCCCTCAGGGCCCTATTCCTTTCCTTGATCACACCATTGAAGAAAGGGGGGATGAAAGGACCCCCTACTTCACAACCTGGCCCAGGTGCCTCCCCAGCCGCCGCTGTGTCCAACAACAAAGAAAATCTACCACAATGTATAAAATATAAAGAATCGGTTTGCTTTTTTAATATTTTTTTTTTCACAGCATATATACACACAACTATACTACAGAACAAATAACAAAAGGGGTGGGTGGGAGGGATGTTACTCTGGCCAGCTGCAGAGTGAGCTAAAATGGTGCCCGCACACAGCACTAGCCCTAGCAACCGCCTCCTTGGCCCGGGCCTGTGACGCCCATCCTCCAATGAGGCGGCTCCCCTGGGTCAAGAGGCCCTCTGTGCGAGCCCCAGGGAGCCTGGTGCCACCTCCATGCCCACAAGACTTCAGTAGCCATTATTTTTAATTAAGCTTACTGATAAATGTATACAGAGCAATGTGATCTAGGCCTAACTCTCCCTGCCTATTCTCTTATACAAGCTGCAATGGGAATTAGTTCTATGTCTCTTTAGTTGTTTTTTTTTTTTAACCTCAACCAATCCAACCTTTTCTATTACGAATTGAAAGAGGATTTTTTAAACATACCCAGGTTTTTTTAAGGAACATATGTGGTCTGTAGCATTGAACTATTATTTTAATGTGAGATGGTGTGGCATTGTTTCTCCTCCTCTGTACTGCAACAACTACATGCGATTATCTCCATTCTTTTGAGTGTAAAACCGACTAGCAGATAACAAGATTTATGTGGATCAATCTTTACACTTTCACTGGCAAGGCTAAGGTGGATAAAAAATAACTGCTTTGTATCCCTTTTAAGCCCTTGTGTGTTATAGCTAATGTTACATACTCTGAAGCAGATGGTTTTAGTGCAGATTGATAATAAATGACCCCCTAAAGCCTGTTTTTGCCATTTATGCAAACTTGTCTCCATTTACCGTAACATAAGTGGGTGTCACACATCTAATAACCTCAGTGTTCACTAAATCAAACTATCATCCCCTACAAATGAGCTTATGGATAGATATTTCTGAATCAATATCAGCCAAGTCTAATGACTCGGAAACTTCTCAAACTCCTTCCCTCCCCCCTTGTCCAACTCTGATTATGGCCACAGTGGCTCGACCAAATTGATCAGCAAATTCAGCGTCTTTAGTGATGACAAAAAGCGCAGGGCAGGGGAAAACCAGACCAATCAGCGCCAGGCTGGGACGCAAAGCAATAATACATAATTGCAGGACTCGCCGAGCTGTGCTAGATAAAAGATCGTTCATAATTGTCAAGCAAATTGCGTCTTGTATCGAGCTTAAAAAAATGAATCATGAGAAGCATTTTCTTATTGATCACCTACAGTAAAAAGAAGTATTATCCTGCACACACAGAGAGGAAAAAGCTGTAATTATAGCCCTCTTCCCTTTGCTTTTGGAATAAAAAAAACCTTGCATTTAGTTTGAAGGCCAAATTCAATAAAATGCTTTTATATTTATTTATTTTAAATCCAACAACCTTTCAAAACAAAAGATTGGAGCAGATTTATTTACTAGCCAAGATATTTTAGCTCCTTGCTATTTAAACAATACCAAACATTGCTTAGGTTTTATACTATAGCTAGTGTTAGTACCAGCTGGTTACCAAAAAATATGTTTATCACCTATAATGAAGTTGTAGTTTGGAAAATAATAAAATGTCATATTTGTAAAAAAAAAAAAAAAAAAGCTTTAAAGGGACAGTAAATTCCAACATCTTAATTTTATATTTAAAAGTACAGTATGAGTGCCTGAAGCCTTGTGGGATGGTGGTGCCATTTTGTTCATTCAATCAGAATCTTCTCTGCTTGTATTATAGCCAGTCAGTATTTTGTTTAGTCAGCAGACTAATGTATAAAAAAGTTGATCTTCTCTGAAATTCTATACTGAATATAGCTTGTTTTACTGTCATCATAAGGGTGGGGCTACTGTCATATTTTTCAGAATGCAGCTGCCCATTTACTGCACAGCTTTGGTGCCAAATATGTTTTACATGGCCATTTAATCTTTTCAAAGGTTAAGTACAATCAGTACCATAAGGTCCAGAGTAATGCAGAGTAAGCAAGTGTCTAGGGGCATCTACCAGCATTGAAAAAAGTGTTAACTGGAAGTTTCTTTGCCTTACACAGCACTATCAAGAAATTGCTGAGTGTTGGGCCCTATTCTATTGCCCAATTTGTAGATGTATACACACTTAAAATCACTCTTAATGTTGCCATATATTCTATTAGCTATTCACAATCCGATTACGAGTTACCCTTCCACAATCACTACGGGCCAGCCATAAATGCAAATTTAGCTATAGAACTCTATTGGTTTTAGCTCAGCTTAAATATTACGAGCTCTAAATAATAAAAATTACACAATATCAATATTCTATTAGACCCGGAGTGCTAGATCGCAAATAAAAAGTATCACTTTTCTGTCAAAAATAATAATTAATACTAATTAATACCCGCAAGGGCTTGGGAAGGCATGGAAACATTAGAATTAATTGCACAACAGTCTCAAAACCACAAATATGCAATTAAAAAATATTATTTTCAAATGTTATTTCTAAGTAATATTGATCCCAGGACTCAAGGGGTTAATACATACGAAACCCACATGGACCAAAACAGATTTTGTCTAATGCATTTTATAGATTGCTAGATTGCTTGATTGCAAGCCCAATCTGCAAACATTACTTATTGGCACTAATTAATTTGTAGCCTCCGCTTGCAGATTAAGTCTAACTTCCATGTTCTACTGATGTCATGATGACGGTCTCATTTACTGTTGGCTGTGTCTAAGAAGTAAATAACGTGCTTGTTTAAATATTGTCAGATCATATAATCACAACCCCTGAAATCAGATATAAAAACACAGGCTTTATGTGTCTAGGCCTAAGGAGGTAAATTGCGGGCTTACTTAAATATTGTCAAATCATATGATCACGCCCCCTGAGATTCTACTTACTAAGGCATGGTATACTAGTTTAGGCTTAAGGAGGTAAATTGCGGGCTTGAGTCAGTAGAATACATTTAAACATTTAGAGAAAAAAACACCCAAAGCTAAAATTACAGGTTAGAGGCATTTGCGAGCTACTAATAGAATAAGGCCTTGTGTTGGGAGCAGGAATATGAAAGTTACTCTCTGATTGGCTAAATTGTGCTGCACATCAAGCCACTTCCTCTCTTATCTATCGAGCATTCTGTGAGATGCTGTCCTGTTTAATATCAGCTTCATGCAAAATAACTAAAAGCCTCACAAGTGAATAGATATAACTGTGAGGTCAGTCTTTTCTATGCAGATTTCCATATAAGATAGTGTCATCCAGGCTGTATATGAGGAGCTGATGAGAGCAGCATGTGCACTTGTGCTGGAGAACTGCAAAAGAAGAAAGCCATCAAATAACTCTGTAAGATGTTTAAAATATACCTCTTTACCTCTTCTGTGACCAGAAATAAGTATTTGTATTGCTCTGTTATATAATTCAGTTGAACAGCAGACTCTTCTAGACTAATAACTGAATGTGAAGAACCGGTCTGTAGGGCCATTAGTTACCCCCTAACAGAGCATGATCACTGGGGCTTGAATTTAGCCTGCACTGGGGCTATGGATGGAACCAGCCAGGAAATCTCTTTAATTTCCCATTGACTGTCAGCACTTTTCCCATTGGCTGATTTGTATGTTCTGAGGTTGTCAGCCCTGCCTGATTGGTTGAACACACACAGCTGCAACCAATTGGAAAGCTGCAACCGTGGTCCTGTTGTGATTGGATGCTGCAAGCAGGAAATTGTCAGCTCCCTTCACCGACACCGACTCACCAACATAGGTCTTTGTGATTATCTGCCCAGGTTTAGGCCGGAAAAGAAGCTTTTTGTATTTTTGTAAATTTTGTTGTCTAGTTTTTCTATTGATTTACCCCCTATAAATTTACATGAGCCCTGAATAAAGTGAGATTATATTCCCCTAACATTTACTGGCTGTAGAGTGGCATTTCCAGGTTAGAAGACCGTTTTTATTTAACAGGAAAGATATTCCAGGGGTCACCTTTGAGTCGTGGTATGCTATTTGGTGCTGATTATATCCTCTTCGGTGGATAATCTGGAGAAGCACCCCTGCGAATATTCTGCTAAATAATATGTCAGTCGGAGCACATCTTCTTTTACATTTAAAAAAAATATTGCAGGTCCCTGATTCATTAAATGGTATTCATCCACATTCAAAGTGTCATTTCAGGGAGTTGATAAACAACTGGTTATAAAATGATATACACAAAAGCACTAATCATTTCTATATACAAATTTCATGATATGCACATCATTTGCCTACAGCATTTGTTCTGGTCTAACTAGCACAAACTAATATAAGTTTATCTGTTGGGTATCATCGTCATCATTATTGTCTAATGATACCTCAGAGTTAATTTTGTCCCTGGGTACCATATCATCAAAGTTTTGTTAGTGTGTCCTTTGAGGCAAACATTTAGTAAGATAGAAGAACTTGCCTTAATTATAGACTGCCAAGATTTGTGTTTCAGGGTTGAACCTATTATTCATTTGCATTTTCCTAGATATAGGAGTTAGTTTTTAAATTGTAGCCTAACAAATCGTTATACATTAGCAAAGGCTTTGTTATGTTCAAAATAGAGAATCACGTAAGGTCCGAGTTTTCATAGTAGGTAAAAAAGGTATGTGCGGCAGCACAAATAGAGTATTTATTATTCTTGTTATTATTCTTGTTATTAGAACTTCAGTTTATGTCACAATGCTGTATAATGGGGTGGAACGCTCGAAAAACAAAATGATGCAAATTACCATTATTGCAGCAGACACACAAGATAATAAGGATCCCGGCTCAAACAGAGCATATATGATACAGTGAACTTTCCACCCTGGCAGATAAAGGAGCAGACGGCTGGTGATATTTTAGTTTAAGTCCAAGTATTTTTCTAATTTGTCTCCCCTCCCAAATCCCAAATGTCACTGCATGGTAAAATTGCAGTGCTTCACATTTTAAAATGGCAGAAATAAGAGCGTTGGGCAGAACCAAATGATCATGTTTGGAGAAGAACATGTTTTTAGGAGCTAACTAATGAAAGCGTTGGAGATATCAGGACATCTCCCTCCTGTCTTTTTTAAGTTTGCAGCTGACTGCCTGAAAAATCTTAACCACTTCACTGACAATGACCAGATATAGATATATTTGAAGAACGTGTAACCTTAATTTATAAGTAATTTATAAACTTGAGTTTCTTTTTAGTATCATTATTAGGCAGTACATGAGCATAGTTGTAGGTGTCAAACACCAAACGAAGACCTCACCCTGCAATGATACCTCTCCCATCGTCCTGTCCACTCCAATGCCTCCCCTTCCTCCATGTGCTTAATCCAGACCAGATGCAACTTTCTATTCAAAGAGTTTGCAATAAATATGTTTTTTTTCCTACATTACATAGGTGTTAACGTTAGTTTCGTACATACCGTGTTTCCCCGATGATAAGGCAGGGCCATCAAATAAGACAGCCCCCCCTTTTTAGAATTTTTTTTAAAATAAGGCATCCCCCCCCGTAAATAAGCCACCTACCGCAAATAAGCCACCCACCGATACCTGCGCTTACCCGAATTGGATGGTACGGTGGGTGACCCCGTGTGGTCCCTCCGTCTACCATATTTGCCTCCATGGCTGCGTGCCGCGCCTCGTCATGAAGTGAAGAGGAGGAAGTGACAGGACTGCAGCGCACGCACGTGACTCCGCGCAAGGAAACACAGGCAGATTCCCTCATCCCTCCTTAACGGAGACTGCAGGAGTTTGTTCAAGGCCAGAACATCCAAAAGTGAGACACGCAGACAGGTTTCTTTTGCTGTGAGCAATACCACTTACTGTATATAAAGCCTGTTTAAAATGCATACGGTATATAAACAATGGTTTCACCATATACAGGTAATAAAATTCTGTTTTTTTTCAACAATAACTGTGTACTGTAGTCTTCTTCATGGGTAAATAAGGCATCCCCCTGAAAATAAGCCCTAGAGCATATTTTGGCCTTCCAAAAAAAATAAGACAGTGTCTTACCATCGGGGAAACAGGGTAGTTCCCAAATGTGTAGTTTTCCCTAAACTACAATGGTCCATGACATGAACCCCACCTTGACAGTGAAAGCATTAATAATTACTGAATATTTCAACCATGCATTTTCCGATAAGGCAACTGGCTACGCTATTTTTTAAACAAAGCTCACAGAGATATGTCTTTACAGCAAGCCTGCACTAATTCAATCAAAATGCATTTCAGATATCATACAAAATCACTCAGCTAAGCTGCCTCTAGGGCAAGGGGTCTCCAACCGTTTCTCTAATGAGAGCTACTTCTGTTCAATGAAAATATTGAGAGCTACTAAATCAGATATACATTTTAAGATATAACAGATTGCAAGTAATTTTATTGAACTGCAAAATTAAATGAGACTGCAAGCTGCTAGGGTCATCAGCATTACATAAACCATAGTTCAAGTTTCAGTATATCACCACTGTATGTAATATGTATCTATGGGATGGAACCAGAGTAAGGTAATGGGTAGGAGCGGCAGGCAGCTATTAATCAACCCGCTACTCACTCTCAGTACTACTATTATTGTATTAAACATTATAAAGATTTTAGGGTCACTAGCCTGCCCATGTTTATACCTACCCAAATAGTTTAGTATTATTTAACTTCACTGCATTATTGAACTTGTTTACTGCTTCAGCCAGAATGCTGTTCCACATATCTACTACTTTCAGATTACCTCTGAATGTTCTGCCAGAATAATGACCTCTAGTTCTAGTATTTTTCTCAAAATTCCTCAATCCTCATCTTTATTCAAACTATCAATAACTAAAATATCAATCTAATATGGGCAGTGCTAAAAACTGAAAATAATGATGTGTTGATGCTATGAGATAGAAAAAGTATAATTTTATCCAGGTTCAGTTAAAGATCCAAGCTCCCACTGGGATTTCCAATTTAGCAGGGATATTAATGCACATTGTTCATTAGCAGACAGCTGAATATCTTTCAGTAGAGGGCAGTCACCACTTAGGAATCTGTTCTTAGCAAGTATCAGAGCAGAGCGTTGTTTTAGGATGAAGTGGAGAGCGATGCGATATTGTGTATATATATATATATATATATATATATATATATATATATATATATATACTGTATATGTATTACACTGTAAAGTCTTTCCTGGTCTGGTTCACTGAGAGGCAGCATTGCTCATAGAGTGAGGTAAACAGGTTAGAATATCAGTATTGAGAGGTCCACAGTACAAACAAAATTAATATATATGTTTGAAAAATGTGGCTAAGAGCATAATTAATAATTATACAATTTTTAAAATTTATAATAATTACAAATGGCGGCCGCTTTGCTACTGACTCAAAGAGCGCAAAATGGGCGGAAGTACCACCTCCCCGACGCAACTTGCCAATCCCGACACCTAGCAGGCTCCGCTGGGTCACGCAACGCTGCAATTTGTTATGCAAGCAGACTGCTTCAGGACCACTGAATGGGAAGACAATTGATGCAGTGGCAGAGCTACTACTGGTGTAGCAGGTGAAATGCACCAGGGCCCACAAAGGTGGACTCAACTTATTAGGGGAGAGTGGCAGATAACCATAAACCTATGGGTCATTTAAGTATCAACTTGAATATTTTTGGAAAGATAAAGAGAGCAACACAGAAGCATAGGCATGTATAAGGATATAGATATGCAGTAGACTGAGATAGAACGAGAGGTTATTTAATAGTTTAATACATTTAAATTATAAACAGTGTAGAAAGTGAGGGAGGAGGACAGGTACTGAGTGCTAGGTCACATTATGGTGAACACATCTACTTTTATAGCCACACCAGTGGGATCCAGCCTATAAATACATAAACATATGTAAGTATGGTTGGGTAGATCATCAGGTCTCAGCCTTTTTGCTGTAGGGTCTGGCTGGCTACCATTCAATGCTCATAGAGAGCAGCTTTGAGATGCAAAACATTTTAACAGGTAATATTGCATATTGTTGTTGTTTAGTCATGTCCGACTCTCCATGACCTTATAGGCCGCAGCACACTAGGCACATCTGTCTGCCACTGCCTATCTGGCCACCATCAAGCCCATGTTCATTGCTTCAATGATCTCATCTATCCATCTTCACTTCTGCCGTCCTCTTTTTCGTATGCCTTCAATGTTTCCCAGCATCAGTGCCTTCTCTAGGGAATCCTGTCTTTTCATGATATGGCCAAAATATTCGAGCTTCAACATCATGATAATAATTTCCAGTGAACAGTTTATCTTGATTTTCTTAAGTACTGATTTATTAGATCTGCTTGCAGTCCAAGGGAGTTCTTTATGGTCCAGTTCTCACTATGTTACTACTGGGAATACCATAGTTCTAACTTTGCGGACCTTTATTGCATGTACCATACACACGTTTCATCTAGTTTTGCACTTATTTAAATAGAGGGCTTTTTAACTACTGATACATTTCTTAGTATGACTGTATTGGATAATTGTAGTGGTGTGCTAAAAGTGTTAAGAGTCTCATCATCCCTCTTTGTATCTGGGTACTGATAGATAGATAGATAGATAGATAGATACAGAGATAGATAGATAAATAGATATATAGATAGATACAGAGATAGATAGATACAGAGATAGATACAGAGATAGATATAGATAGATAGATAGAAAGATACAGAGATAGATAGATAGATAGATAGATAGATAGATAGATAGATAGATAGATAGATAGATACAGAGATAGATAGATGGATAGGTAGATAGATAGATAGATAGATAGATAGATAGATAGATAGATAGATAGATACAGAGATAGATAGATGGATAGGTAGATAGATAGATAGATAGATAGATAGAGAGATAAATAGATAGATAGATAGATACGGAGATAGATAGATAGATAGATAGATACTTTTTTTGTACACTGAAATGTGAGAGTTGTTTTCTTTCCTGCTTGGTCTATTCCACTGCATTATTAATGCGAGTTGCACCCGTTGCTACCTTAATCAAATTGAATTAACTTTTAGCAGCAGGTGTAATAATGAGTTATAAATCTGTAGACATATAGATAAATGATAGGTGCTTCTGCTCACCTGTTCTTTCACAATCAGTCACTTAAGCTGGTCCCATGCAGTTTTCCATCTTAAAACTCTTCCTAGCAAGTAAAAGAAAATATGTAATCTTTATAGAGAGTGAAATAGCCAGACTTATTCAACATGTACTTTATGATTTTCAAAGTAGTAGTCATTTATCAATTTTATAACCCAGATATTGGGGAGAAACTGCAGATGTGGAAATTGGAGTGGAAACAATTTGGATAGAGCTATAGGAAATGAAAATGTAAAAAAAGGGACATAAATGTCTAAAAATCAAAGGAGCATGTGTGTCTGACAAGAAAGAGTGAAGACAAAATAGTCTGTCTTTTAAGTGCAACAGGATAAAAATGGTGTGTTTCACCAGCGAAAGTGCCAGACAGAAGAGATTGTCTGATAAAATAGTGCTAGACAGAAGACAAGAGCACTAGAATAGAGTGTATCTAACAAGAGTTCCAGACAAAGGAGCAGTGTCTGATAAGACAGTGCCAGGCAAGAGAGAATGTGTCTGACAAGAGAAAATGAAGGTTAAAAGAGAGTGTGTCTGACAAGAGACAGAGTGCTTGACAAGAGAGACAGTGCGTCTCACAAGAGAGAGTGTTTGATGAGAGAATGCCAGAGTATGTCTGAAAAGAGAGTGTGAGGCAAATAACAAGAGAGTATATATATATATATATATATATAGCAAATACACAAATAGAAACCTTCCCAGCACATCATCTACAAAATCTTAAACATAATTCCTTGTGCATCCTAAATTTTGGGGGCGGAAGACAGAAAAGAGCGAGAGAAACAAAAGATACTGTGTCTGACAAGATACACTGTGCCAGATGAAAGAGAGTGTCTGACAACATGGAGTGTGTCCAACATAGAGTGTACTTCAGTCACTGTGTGACTGACATACAGATAGAGTGTCTGAAAGGGACAGTGCCTAAGTGATTCATTATGTGCATTAAAAGGAACATATATGTGTCAGAGAGAGTACCTGACAGAGACAGTCTACCTGAAGACAGGGAATATGTGTGTGAGAGTGAGTGTCAGAAGCAGTGTCTGATAGAGTGTTCCTGTCTGGTGAGAATGCCTGACAGAAATAACGAAGCTGTTAAATAGAGAATGTCTGTTAAGAGAGGGTTCCTGACACAAAAAGGAGACAAGTATAGATCTGTCACGTCTGATGAAGAGAGGGTACTTTATAGAAATAGTGCATGATACAGAGGGTTTGATAGAAAAATTATTTTAAAAGAGAAAGCCTAACAGACCCTGGCAGTACATAAACAGACAATAGTAGACAAGATAGTTTACCAGACACAAGATGGTAGATGGGCATTGGAGACTGCCCACGCTTCTTGGCTTGCAGGAAGTTCCATTTTGTTGTAGGCTGGGTGGGGATGGAACAATATATAAAGATTATTGGCAACCCTTTTGCACATCACTAACCACACGTGTCAGGTTATCTACCAACGTTCCCCCCAAAAATTTTTGAAGAAGGTTTAGTTTTGTTACTTAATTAACTTTTGGAAGGAGTTGTTTGATGTACTAGATCACTAAGTATTTGCTCTTATATTATATTACTGTACTTGTCACATAAATGGAGCCAACAGCTCAGCTCTACAATGGTATGGCTGTATCATTGTAGTAGTCTCCTAACATTGGTTATGGAGTAGAGTGTACTGCCACTGGTTTCCTCCACCCCTCAGTTGGTTCAATATTTGTAATCTCTTCCTTGTTTTCTCAATAAATGTAGCAGCCAGTTTATATCCATACATATGGTTACAGCATGAGTTTAAATATTTATGGGCATGCATTAATTGGCCCATGCTTGGGTCATGTCTGGAAAGAGAGTGTGTATAACTGAGCTAGGGTGCCTGGTAGACACAGTGTCTGACAGAGAGAGACTACCTTTGAAAGTGAGAGTTTGCCTCACAAAGAATGGGTAGGACGTAGATGAGTGTACTTAACAAACTGTCTGATAGGATAGTGTGGATCTAACAGAGAATATCTGAAATTAGATTATTAACCTAACGAGAGTTCAATTTGCATACCCTTACATAACTCATGATGTAAAGAATAATAATTGACAGCATTTTGTTTAAATCCCATTTTTTAGTTAGGCCTACAGTGCCTAAGGGTAATTTGCAGCGCATAAGGGTAATTTAAGAGTTAAACAGTAGTGAGCTTCAGAAGAGCTGCCACTTGCTAAAAAAGACACAGTTAAAATATGTCTAAAATTGGCACTGCTCATATAACACACTCATTATAACTTCCTTTATTGCAAAAAGGAGGAAAAAAAATTAAACCATTAAAATAAGTAAAATGTGAGCTGATAAAGCTCTTTTTTTATCTCCCTTCCGGAGTTTGAACTATAAATTCAGGTTAATGGGAAAAGTCCCATACTAATTTTATGAAGATGTTCCACAGATTAGTAGCTTCTTCAGCAGAAGGCCAGAGGCTGACAACAGCAGGACAAGAAGAAATATGTACAGGGAGAGGGATAGAGAGATACAACCTATATTGTGTGTTTCCAGGAAAATGAAAGATTAATTCCTTGGACAGCCAGGGTAAAAACAAACAGTTTCACTGGGGAAATATATTTTGCACATGTGGAATGTGGGAAGCGAAGGTGCATGTACAGGCGGTTTGGTGACGCTCTCGTCACTAGAGACTAGATGTGAGATGCAGGTGGAGAATCAATGTGCTACATTCAGACATGACCTGTGTCATATGAGTAGATCAGGGGAATGAAAACATATCGCAACATGACACATGATAGATTTTAATTCAGTGCTAATACCTGCACAGTAAATCACACATCTCCCATAGGAAATTTCCCTGGCTGCACTACTTATATGAATGATCTCTGTACACTGGATGTGTGTGCAGATAGACACACATATATACCGGTAGATCTGTTCTGTTTGTCTTTACCTTCCTCTCTCTATAGCTCTGTCATTGTATGTAACCGTAGAGCCACACATATCATGCAAATACAAAAAAACACGTTGATCACATGAATATCCTTATAATAAATAGAAATTGAACTCTCCAATGACACCACATGCCCCCATTTTCTTTCATCTTTTTTCCTATACTGCTGAATAAAAATAGTAAATTGGCAGCATTCTGTAGATCCAATGCAAACATGCACAGGGATGGAGCTACCAGTGGCGCAGGTGGTGCAATGCACCAGGGCCCACCTCTGGGGAGGCCCAGAGCTGTGTATTTTTTTTAATTTAATTTATTTTCTGTAGAGCCTTTTTTACCAAAGCTCCAAGTGGTGGCAAAGTGGAGCAGTTCAGCATGCTGGGAATGTGTATCAGGGATGTGTGAGAGAAAGCAATGGCTGGATAACAGTAAAGTTCAAGGGGATAGGTTCTGAGAGAGGTTGGGTGCTGTGTGGAGGTGGATATTGAGAGGGACTGTGTGCTTTGTGAAGATGGCTGCTGAAAGATACTGGCTGCTATATAGAGATAGTATATGTATATATGTGTGCTTCGGCAGCCGGGAGGTAGGAGTAAGCGAGCAGCTATTGGAAAGGCTCTTGGGAAGGGGTCCAGTTATAGGAAGGGGTCTTGGGTGGGCATTATGGGTCAGGGTTTTGGGGAGGGGAAATTAGTGAGTTGGTACCATGGTGGCAGCACAAATATTTTTTTATACTCCCCATTTGGGGTGGGGCAATTGTTATTTTGCACCAGGGCCCTCCATCCTTTAGCTCTGCTACTGAACAAGCAGTTATCTAGGACGATAGTCCTTAACAGGTACTGGTCCATAAGGCCTTATTTCCGGTCCTCATTGATAAAGAGGGATGAGGACAACCTAACACTTCAAATATGTCATTACCATTAATCACTATTACAAATTGATTATCTGAGATTAAAATGTACTCTATTCAAACCAGTGCAAAACTGTACTTAGACATGTTCTTACACCATGTTAAACAATATTTGGGGTCTAAAACTCTGTCCCCATGAGCATTGGAAGGTAAATACCCTAATGTAGAAGATCATCATGGAAGCACCTTGACACAAGCAATCTGCAAAAATTAAGGTTTTCTCTAAAATAGCTCAGTGTTGCTAATGCTAATGTACCTTGCATAAACTACAGTGGCTTTTAAAAAAAAATAGCTTTACAAAGTGTATTTATTTGCCGGGCAAAAGTGACAGAAGAACTGGTTGTAGAAAGATACATGCATACATGGATGCCCCCTCTATCTCAGAGCCTTATTCACTGCATGTCACAAAATTAATTCAACTGAACACCAAATGAAATTCAACCAAATCTGTCATGTTACAAATATTTTGCTGTTCAATTAAAGTCGCTTTCCGCATGACTTTCGAGTTTTACGATCTGTGAAAACATGACAGTTTCCATTGCTCAGCTCTGCCAATCTATTGTTCTTTATCATGTAGAGGGGTTTTCTGTGCCTTGCATAGTCATTGATTTAAGGTACCCTGCAGACAGTATGTTCAATTGATTTCACAATAATACATTTGTAATATTACCTGTATTAATTGAATAATTAATTATTAATATTATTTCTGTCCAAACTTTAATTTTGAAGTAACATACAATATGTATTTTGGGGAATAATTACCGTAATTCAGATTACACTGTATAAAATGCATTTACATTTAGCTAATAATGAAAGTGGAATTTGCCAAAATAATAATGAATTATACATTTTCTCACACTCATCTAAATTATGAAGTTCTGTAACTAGTTATTTCTACAGGAGATGGCCGCCATTGTCATTAAGTTCAGTTAATATACAAGAAGTGCTTCCTACCAGTATGAGATGCTTAGGACATATTATGTTAAATTGGTTGTAATAGTCCTATTGAATTGCAAAGTAAGGGCAATTAAAAAAAATGTCACAAAAAAATCACACACAAAAAAACAGTATGGCTTCATTGTGGAGACACATGGATTACTTTGTTATTATCAAGAAAGGATCACTAGAAATTAAAATGGTACATTCCACAGCAGCATCATTGTATATACACAAATTACATGTGAGGTTTGTATTTTATAACACAGTTCTTCCAATTTGGATAGTTTAAATTTATGAGCACATTGGTACTTTAATGTTTTCATATAATAAGGAATTTAGAACATTTTATGAAAAGAATTGTACAGAACAAGAGTAAAATTGATTGTAAAAATGAGTGTAGGAGATTCAGAAGGAAATTATAATAATTTAAGGAAATTCTAAACTGAATCGCATATGCATAATGCAGTCAGGGGAGTAAATAACCATAGGAGATAGGCGAATGGGCACACTTAATGAAATGGTATCTTATTATCTTATTAGTGTGATTTTATGTGTCTGTATACACATTGATATTCGATAGCTGTGATGTGTATAAATAGCAACCCCTGTTTCAACCCATCAGTGCCACAGCCCTATCCTCTCTCAGTGCTGATGTGAAATAGGCTGAACTGGGATATCTCTCAGGGCACCCTCCTCAGAGCTGACAGTTTAATTGAAAAGTTTCACGCTGTGGTGGCCAAAACGTCATTTCCAGAAACGATCAGGCCTGCCCTGTGGAAGAGTGAAAACAATACATTTAATTGGTTGTTTCTGTTAACCAGTTCACTGCCTGATTCACTTATAACCACTCACTAATGCCCCCAGTCAACCTAATTCAACATGTATAGGATCAGCATTGAGTGCATGTTGGTGCTCAACATGAGAAAATGAGGGGTGAGGAGTAGAGAGCAGCGAAGATGAAGAAAAATGTTAAGGAATATAGAGAGAGGACCTGTATATGAAAAGTACTGATAAAAAGGGTATGGGTGTGGAGAATAAGCAACAGAAATAGAGAGAACATAATAATGGAAAAGAGGGATAGAGAGCAAAGAAATGAGAAAGAACAGAAATGTAAAAAAGATCAGGGGATAAAGAAAGAAAAGAAGAATACAGAGAAAACTAGGAAATGGAGAGTTAATAGAAATATCATGTGGGTGGAATGAAGGAAAAGTTAGAGAGGGTACAGGGGATGGAGAGAAAGATTAGGGGGGAATAGAACGGGTAGAGCGAGAGAGAGCTGGGAACGGGAAATAGAAAGAGAAAGCAGATGAGAGAAAGAGCAGCGGATTGAGAGAGCAGGACATGTAGGGTATGTAGAGAGAGAGTTGGGTGAGAAAGGACAGAGAAACAGTATGATATTGAGGGTAGAGAGAGAGCGCAGGTTAGAGAGAACAGTGAGATAGAAAGAATGAGCAGAGTAGAGAGAGAGAGATATGAGCAATGACGAGAAAGAACACAAGTGTGAAGAAAGAGCAGGGGAGTGCAGGGAAGGAACAGAGAGTTAGAGAGGCCATGCCATAGAATAAGAATAGGAAAGCAAGGAGAATAAAGGAAGTGTAGAGACAGCAGGAACGTAGATAAAGAACACAAACCAAAAGAGAGAGAGAAAAAACAAAGGTCAAGAGAGTGCAGGGGGGTGGTTAGAAAGAGCAGTATCACTGAGAGAAAGCAGTGGAGTAGAGAAAGAACAGAGAGGTAAAGAGAGGGAGGAAGCATAACTGGAGAAAAAGAACTGTGGGATAGAGAGAGAGAGAGCAGATGGATGGAGAAAACGGACAGAAGGATAGAGAGTGCAGAGAATAAAGAGGGCCAGAAAATGGAGAGAAAGTACAGAGATAGAGAGAACAGGGTGATGCATATAAAAACAGTGTTAAATAGACAAAAGGGCAGTGGAGAGATATAACAGGGAATAAGGGAAAAGAAAGGATTGAGGACTAGACTGCACCAGCAACCAAAAATAAGAGAGAGCAACCAAAAATAAGAACAGGAATGGAACATATGGTGGAGGAGAGCAAAGATCAGGGAATGAGAGGTTAGGAAAATGGTGAACAAATCAGGAAAACACAGGAAAAGTGGAGTGGAGAGAACTGAGAGACTTCAGGTAAGGACTAGGAGGCACATTTACTCTGGATTCAACTAAAATGCTTAGGTTTAAGTAAAGTAATCCTCAGTATAGCCCTATGTATTTCCCAGACAATACTGAATACCTCTACTGTATTCCTACCACATCAGCTGGATGGCCATTACACTCATCTACTACCCTTTCTGTACATTCTGCACATGTATTCATTCAAAATATTCTGCAGATGGAGGAGAAGGAAAGCACTGGAAGAAAGCAGTAAGGAGTATTAGAGAGGTGAAGTAGAGAGAGGGGAGTATTAGGATAGAGTGGATAATAAGTAATAGAGAGAGAAGGGAGTGAAAACAATTCACTTTAAATGATAGAGAAGCAAGACATCAGGGAGAAATTAACTGGGGAATAAAAGGGAGGGAGATGGATAAGTGTATTTAATAGTGAAATCGAGGACAGTAAGTAGAGGTGGAACAATTATGGGGGGAGGGGAAGAAAGTAGAAAATGAGCTGGGGGAGAGAGGGGAAGAGAGAAATGTAGTTAAAGTGAGGACACAGTGACAAATAGTCTATTTGGAGAGAAGGTTGGGGATAGTAAAGTAATGATGTTAACACATGGTGAAGAGATAGAGAATGCATGAAAAAGAGGGTCAGTAAGGAGAGAAGACTCAGCAGTGACAATCTGTCAGAAGGAGAGAATAAGGAAAAGGAAAAATACATAAAGAGAGGAGTAGAGTGAAAGTGGGAAGAGAGGGAGACAGAGGGAGGGAGAAAGAGAGAGAGACATAGGAGCTGTTCTAATGTTCATGGTTCTGAATTTGAATAGGTTGTACATTTAATTGTTTTTTGTTCCTCAGACTTCACTTACAACTTACTATTTCCCCAAAATCATGGTAATCAGGCAGTGAACTATAATATTATTTTATACACTTCAGAATAACCCTTCTTGGGGGATATGGGGAAAAAAAAATGTGCAGTATTTACATAATGTACATTCCCACCAGAATTAATTGCCAGTTACCTTTCAGGGCTTAAATATAGATCCAAATCCGTGGTCTGGGTTAAGGGAGTTTTGTTTTTTTAAAGTATCAGAGCACTAAGCAGTATATATTTATAATATATGTAACTGTGTTTTCAATTTACTGTTTCAAATGCCTCGCAGACTGTTTATTATTTCTACCCCCATCTATTTCTCTGTTTTTGTAGGTATGCTTTTTCTGTAAATCCCTAGAGATTGCTCTTTTGTAAGTAATTTGCCTGCCAGCTGTAGCAAAATAGAAAAAGTGGGAAAAGTAGAAAAACGTTCACACACACACATCCAAGAAGTACATGTATATTTAATTTTCGGAAAAACAAAGAAATGCATAAACAATCATTTCTAAGTGCTGTTGAGATTGCGGTTGTTTATTTTGAGAAATAATTAAGTGTATTTTTTTGTTAAGTCTGTAGTAACTTCAGTTCTGGCATCTAAAGTATACTGTTCCAGAGTAAGTTGCCAAGTCCGGAATTGGACCCATATAGCGTTATTCTATTAGCTACTTGCAAATGCCTTGAACTCTTACATTTGGCTTTGGGTGTATTTTTTTATAAATGTTTATATGCATTCTATTGACTAAAGAATTCATTAGTGCCGATAAGTAATATTTTCCAAATATGTAGCAATATTAAGAGTGATTTTAAGTGTGTATAAATGTACGAACTGGGCAATTGAATCTGGCCCTTAGTCAGCGTTCCCTTTTGCCAACACCGCATCCACTAAACCCTGGTTCCTCTAGTACCCTGAAGCCCCGTCTCCCACTTACACATGCATGTGTCACAGAGCCAACAACACACAGTGCTCATGCCAAGCAAACTCTGGCAGGATCCCCACACAAAATAAGTAGCTTCATAGCTGAAGGGGAGGGGGTGCCCAAGCCACCTCGTGCAAATTCAGTACTGACACCCATGTAGTAAATGTCCGAGCTACCGTTTGCAATCCAGCATCACCCTCTTGTTTATCTCCATTTGCAGCCCAGCCCTCCACCCCCAAAGACTACACACACAAGTGGATTGAATAGCATTCGCCCACTGAACAAATCACAGTCATGAGATGTTAGCTGCTTTGCATGTGGAGCAGGCAGGCTGCCTGAGTGTGTCTGCCTTTGTCAGTCCAAATCTCTCACTTCTGTCGGATCTCTGAGGCCACATAACGGGATATATATTATATATTTTTTTTCTTCTTCATCTGCAGGATGGCTGCTGCTGCATCTGTTTTTGCTTCTCCCCAAGCCCCAGGGAGCTCCTGATCTCCTCTGTTTGGGAATCCACTCCACAGCTTTGTTAAGGACCAGTTGATAGCATCAATGAGGACTGCATCTAGGCATCCAGTCTCCAGCAGGTGAATGGGACTGGGAGAAGCACAGACCAGTGGAAGCGAGAAGCTTTTTCGTGGTTAGTAGTAACACCTCACCTTTTGATTTCAGCTGTTCAGGCTTGGGGAAAAGGTGCTAACATGTGCAGTACAAACCCATTCAACTGTGACTGTCTTAGGCTATCGTTGGAATCTTAAACAAAGCCAAGGAAGTCCCAGGGAACCCCATATTAACTTAACTTAGAGGGGATTTTGTTTCTAACAATGACACATTACTGGCTCTCTTTCCGGAGTATGGTTTTAGAATACTGGGCAGTATTGCTCTGCTATATCTTCTGGCTTCAGAACTGTCAAGGAATGCCACACGTTATCCGCATAGGTAAGTCCCATATGCCATTACTGGACCTTGCTGTTGTGCTTTGACCACCCTTCCCTGGCAGATAGGTCAGCAATGCATTGTTTTCTAATGTGTTGCTGATCAATTTGGCATTCATTTGGTTAATTGTATGCGTGTATCATCAGGGGAAGATCTTTAAATCCCAAATTAATATGTATGACCTATCTTTGCAGAAGGACACTCCAGGTGGTCCCAATGTCCAGCCAGAAAATGTAGCTTAGGACTGTCATACCTCAGCTCCACTTCACTGCAGAGTTTATTTTAGCTCCCCAGGGATGGGAGATATATACTGTAAGACTAGGACTGTCCCTATATATTAGAAAGCAGATGATCACAGTTATTTAAACTGTTTACACATTCTATTGTTTAAAATCGCATCAAGGCTTTCAGGGAAGTTTGTTCTTTTTAAAAGAGACACTTTTAATGAATACATATCGTAAAGGAAGGACATTTATTGAAGGCTAATTAATCACATAGACTGCCTCCAGCCTGGGCACTGTTACAAATGAGAGCATTTCAGGTCCTGTCAGCTCCTGTTTTATCTGTAGGTGTAGAGCTGTTTAAATTCTGAGCAAAGCTGCACACATCCTCCTCTTGTCTTCGGAGCTGTCTCAGGCAGGCAGCAGTTTGTTCTGCTCTCTGTGCCGGATTCTGTTCAAGGAGAACTGATACAGTCTCTAATACAATATGGCATAGCATATCAGTAACCTAAGGCTATTTATGTACCAATAAACAAGGCAAGGAAAATAAGTATCTAACCTATCATTGAGTTGGTATATGAGCTGTACCTTGTCTCTACTTTTTGACCTTGGGTGATCATTAGTGATCTTACTCCCAGAGGACAAACTTGGCTTAGAACTGACATATAGTATTATAGAGTTCCAAAACCAGGACATGTGAATTTAGGAGAGGGAGGGGGGAGATGGGAGAGCGTAACCCCTTTAGTGACTCTTTAGCACCAGCTTCTTTAATTAACCACTTTGTGTCCCACAAGGTCTGCAACACGTTGCACTACTGGTTGTCCAAGGTGCAAAGAGGCTTATCAATCACTTTGTCATGTATATGTTGTTTGATTATGACAAACTAAAATATTTTATGAAATACAGATTGGATTGTACCATATTTAAAGCTGTTTTGTTTCTTGACAATTTTATTTTTAATTCCGTTTACATGGTTAGAGTGCAGGAAAATGTGTCTTTATTTATTTTTCTATGTATTAAGTCAAAAATACTGTTTTTATTTAAGATTTTTGACACAAAGGTCAAATGAAGAAGAATAAAGTAAATGCAAGTCCATAAGTGCACTCCTTTCTTTCAAGTAAAATAAATTAAACAAATTTAAAAAAATGTATACTATATAAATATATTAATAATAAAAAAATATAAAAAAAAAAAAATATATATATATATAAATAAATAAATATATATATAAATATATATATATATATATATATATATATATATATATATACACATACACATATCTATAGGTTTTACTAACTGCTTATGAAATAATCTAATGTTTGCGCATTATATTTTTCCTTCTGCATGAATATCTTATGTAAACCTTGTCTTCCAGCAGCAATTTAAAGTAGCTCTGTCAAACACTTAATGACTGTCACATCTGATCTGAAAACCCAAGCAAAGAAATTCTATTTGCAGTTAAATCATCCTCCAGTGGATCTTCTCCTTACAAAATAGATTTTATTGTAGACAAAGCATTGTCACATGCATTTTATAACTTACGCAGCAGCAGTAGTTTAACCAGAAATCTGTTTGCCAGATACAGAGAGCTTCCAACAAATGCAGGTGCGGGGAAAAGATATACAGTCTTCTGTTGTATACAGTTTAAATGAAATACATTTCTAAATATACCTCTCCAAGATACTGCATCGCTTGCTACAGTAGTTATTAGCAAGTAATTAAAAAAAATGTATATTATTTTTTAGCAAGGTATTTAGAAATATTTATTTTAGAATACAAATTATGTACATATACAACAAAAAGCTACTTATTAAACATATGCTATCTATCTATCTATATATCTATCTATCTATCTATTTATTTATATATATATATATATATATATATATATATATATATATTTATTTATTTATATATATATATATATATATTTATTTATATATATATATATATATATACATATATATATATATATATATATATATATATATATATATATATATATATATATATATATATATATATATATATATATATATATATATATGGGATAAATAATGTTCTGTATATCAGAGCTACATTAGGTATAATATTATATTATGTATTAATAAGTAGGTTTGGTTTTATAAATCTGTGCATGGCAGTCAGAAAGTACTTTTTTACTAGAAGAAAATGTAGAAAAGTGTTATTTTAATAAAAATACAGAAAAATCTTGTTTTTTTCTTTTTTTGGAAACTGCACCCCAAATGACTGTGCAGATTGACCTTGGAGAAAAGAGAGTTAAATGTTTTGAAAAAGATAAAAATGGTGTTTTTGTTCTCTCCTGCCGCAGGGCAAGACAATAATAATAATGTTGTATAAAAAAGCAAATGCGCATTTAATACCCCATTCAGGTTGGCTTGATATGTACCATTTGCTTGCTCGGAGAGGGAGCATATTATAGCATTGTTATATATTTCATTCTCCAGGTACCTGCTCCCTTCATAAAGTTCCCTTAATGATGGTTGATCCAGGGATTGTGGTGATAAGGGACTGCTAACATTATACAGTATTGGAATCTTTAATCCCGGGGGCTGAAATGCATCATAGGCCTCTGTGGCACCAGTGTCTTAACCCTCAGCTGCCCCTAATTCCGGATGTTATCCAGATCAAAAGGTCATATATATATAAGAACTTCATGTAGTGGGGGTGGATTCATGAAAAGGCCACCCAGCAGATGTGGTAGTAATACAAGCAAGGGAGATTCACCTGGTTTTCCTGAATATATATTTCCAAAGAACAGAATGGATCTGAGATTTTACACCAGATATAGTTAAGGACAGACATCCCCCATCAGAATCAAAAATAGCCAATAAAATAAGGGAATTCAAATACACTTGGCATTGGCATAGGGATATCCTAAAACTAGGTTAGGGGCAGGGAACAGAGAAAGCTTTTAATATTACTGAAAATTTCTATTAAGAGTCCAAATAAGGAACCATAGGCTGGTGAGTGACAGTAACACCTCTCCATTTTATGTAAGAGAATACAAATAAGAATTCTTCCTAATTGGATATTCCTTCTAAGTATTTGCTGAGGTGTCAATCAAAATCTACTACATATTTACACATTTTGAATGTTTTGGAGAAAAAATACTGTTGCGTTTTGAAGCCATGCTAAATATGAACCCTGTCATAGGAACACTCATTCTGAGATATACAATTTCCTCTTTGTTTTAAGAAAGAATTTTAAGAAAGTTCCAAGAAAAAGAAAAAAAACACAACCCATTTGTGTTTGTTTTTTTGCTCGAGTGCAGTGAAATGACCTTTCTGTCACTGTTTGACCTCATTTGGCTTTCAACCAATGTCCTGTCCATAGCAGTTTCTTTGTCATTGTGTTTATCACATGGAGCACACCCAAATCTGAGGAAAACATTTTCTAAATCTGAATGGTTTGAGGCTCAATTAAAATCATTTTATTTTACAGAAAGAGTAGTGGTTGCATTAGCTAGCCTCCCTGCAGTGCTGGTGAATTAACATAATTCAGCTGCTTAGGAC
This sequence comes from Discoglossus pictus, assembly GCA_027410445.1. NCBI lineage: Eukaryota > Metazoa > Chordata > Amphibia > Anura > Alytidae > Discoglossus > Discoglossus pictus. The sequence continues at coordinate 212,681,342 of CM050164.1, read as the reverse complement.
TGGCTATATAAACTGAACTGAAGGATCTAACATAGCTTGAGATTATATCAGTGCTTATGAGAGAGTAGAAGAAGAAGAGAGGGAATATGGTCCTCGGGTGTAGGAACTGAGGTGGGGATGAGGGGGACAAATACCCCCCAGATTTTTCAACGTGTGTGTTTATGTGTACAGAAGAAGTTGTGTGGTCTTTTTATATTATATGCAGTATCCCCCCCAGATTTTCTTTGGCTCCTACACCCATGTCCTCTGTGTTAACTCACGCCAAGACATCATTCAGCAGAGATAAAAAAGGGATGCTATTTTTTAACATCCCGGTGGGGCTCACATGGCTGTCAGGCTGAGTTTTCTCTGGAAGGTAAGCAGGACTTGCCTCTGTCAGAGCTGGCTGCTGCCCAGGATTTTATTGTCTCTCAGCTTCTTCTGAGACCCTACAGTATAACAGAGCTGACTTTAATACTGAACATTGATGGATGGAGAATAGTATATTCCAGCATGTGCAAGCTAGGAGTGGCACACATTGTACAGTTATAAATATAAAAAATAACATTGTATTCCATAATAAAAATCTTATATCAATATCCCACTACATTCCAAATTCCATTCCAAATTATCAATAATCCACATTGAACTAGCTCTTTGTCACTGCAGATAAAGGCATCATTAATCCGAAATGGGTATTTCTTACCTGGCTGCCGTTCCCTTGTGTTCTTGTTTTCTTCTTACAGCCATTTTTAAGATTCCTACATACATTTTCAATGTGGACTTTGTATCAACACAGCATTAAAATTAGGATTTTATCTAAAAAAAAGTAATTTTGATAAGGTGGACGGTGGTATCTCAGAATTTAAAATGGATTCTGTGCGCTGTTGATGTTATCGTTAATATTATTACTTATTTATAAAAGGTAATAAATTCAATATCTTGGTTCAATGGGATTACAAAGTAAAATAACATACAGTGATTTTGTACTTGCTAAAACAAGGACGATCTGAGGAGCTTACTACCTAGACAGTCATACTGTTGTCTTTACCATGTTCCTTTATATACCTTGAGATTGGTTAAGTCTTAGAAAGGGCAGTATAAGCATTCAAGAGACTAATGTATGGGTCACAATTAAAAATAGATGTTTGTTCTAGTTTAAATCATTTTACTCAAAAAAATAAATATATATTTCAATGCACTGTGTTTTGAATTTTGAGTATTTAATGCCATTAGGAGAATCCTGGAAATAAATGGAAAAATGAGATGCTCCTGTGCACCGTAAACAGTAATAATAGATATTTTCACACATTCTTAATACATTTGTATTTCAAAAATCTTATACTATATACATTTGCCATCTCCATTTCTTCTTAATGTGGTTAAAATAAATCAGCAGAAAGGTTTCCTGGTCAGTGCCAGAAGAGATTATTGATTAAAGTGTAGTTGTGTATATCTCAGCTCATGTCAGGGACTCTGCACTGCAGATACCTGTTGGTGGATCAGTAACCGCCATGATGTTGTGGTAATGGAGCCACCATTTAGTGAAATGAACGGCATGTCAACACCATGATAGGCTTGGACCCAAGACTCTGATATAATTATAGTGGGAAGCCAGGCGCTCAGCAGATCAGTCAGCGGCACTGTTCCTATTTATAAAACTTATTTTACATTTGCAATCAAGTGAGAGCACTTAAATTCACAACATCTAAGTTGCAGTAGCCAAATCCTGATGCTAACAGCAGGCAGCCGTATATTCTGACAGAAAGTCCAACAGACCAGCAGCACTCTACAAATGCAGTCTGCTTCACATTTGTCTTAATTAACTGGTTAACTAATACTGTGAGAATTCAGTTTTGACATTAAACGTAATAATGTGTGGATTGTTTGAGTAAAGGGGCAGTGAAGTGATTATTACCTGAGCTGAAGTAACATAAAACTCCTTCACTTTAAAAAAAATAATCTTATTCACTAAGAAGGGCATTTTCCCTCTTTCATAAAATGGGTGCTGTGGTCAGCCTATTGATCTAGCCTATAGATTCACAGCCTTATTAAATTGCGATTCAGCCAATTGAATAGGGCTCTATATAAGCACAGAGCATAGTTTTTTGCAGAAGTTTTTAGTTAGTGAAGACCTTGCTTTTGGATAGAAGTTCACTACCTAAAAACTTCTGTATAAAAAATATGCTCTGTGCTTATATAGAGCCCTATTCAATTGGCAGAATCGCAAATCTTGCTTGGGATCATGGGGAAAAAAGCAGTGGGCATCTCTTCTGGACTAATGACCTATAATAGAGACTTTACTTCTTAGACAACATCTTTATATCTGACAAATAATTCAAGACAACACTATGATACATCAATTAATACAATTATTTTCTACAAATCGAGGAAATAATCTTCTCCTTTATCGTCTAAACTCCTTCTCTCATGCATAGAAGGTTATAAGTATACAATAAATTGTATGCATCCTTATAAACAGAATGGCAACTACTGCTTTCAGAATAAAAAATCAGATTCCAGAAATATACTGTAAATATTAAGTAATAATACATTAAGTATCATTCTGCCTTGGTAATATACAAGTGCATGGCTGCCTGAAGCTTGTAGTGCCACTATATTGTTATGGCATTGTCTTTAACAGTTTTGTACTATCCAACCTGCATTTCCTGAATGTGATATATCCCCGATGCGCACCAAACCACTTGTCCAAAACCATTTGCTTATAGCAGGAAAAAATCCCAAACATATCGACTTTCATTCAGGATGTGTCTGCTTCTACATCAGCGCATGTGTACAGGAGTCTCCCAGCGCTACCTGCAATTGCAGTTTCAGAAGCAATACCAGCGTAGGAGAGGTATATAAATGATTGTTATTAGGCACACAGAATTGTGCTTTATATTGTATGCTTTGTATACCATAAAATATCTAGCCCGGAGAAGACGGAAGAGAACAGAGACTTTCAAATGCATTATGGGATCAAGAAGTACATGAGGGAAGCATATTCTCAGAAAGAGAAGTAGAATACAGTTTCAAGAACAAAGAAAATTGTATTTCGCAGAAATAATGATGGTTTACTAAAATAGCCTCAGAGGAGAGGTGGTAGAGATTAAAACTGTGCATAAATATGGACAGATATGCATCAATATAGCATCTGACATTATAAAAGGTTATGGCCTTTTGGGAAAGATGTACTTATCTGATATTACATTTTTGCTTTTATTAAAATGTGTTCAGTAGAATAATCCGGATAATTATGTTGAATTCCAGCTATGTTGAAATGTGTCTGTTATAATTTAGACTGTAAGTTTGCGAGTTTTCAATCTTGTTTAGTGCTTTAGGGAAAACATTTTTTTATGCTAAAAAAACAGGGCCCTCTGTTATTCTGAAATGTGTTAAAATTGGTTTTGACATGTACTAACCCTGGTATACCGCTATGGAATATCATGTTACAAAAAAAGGCTAATAATAATAATTGCTGATTTCCACATACAGTATATTAGCTTTTAGTTGCATGTGGAGGTAATTTATGTCTCACATACACATTCTATCTTGTCTAGAGAACCCTGATTAAACAGGCTACGTATTTGTTTTATAGCTTGTTATGGCTTTTATTTACCTTTACTAAGTCATTGACAAACTGGTGGTCCAGTGGTTAGGATTCAGTGCTTTCATCGTTGCAACCTGGGTTCACCTCCAGTCACACCACAGTGAAGCCATGCAGGGTTGGCTTGGTCAGTACTTGCATGGTAGACCACCTAGGAATACTAGGAGCTGTATGCTGTGGCCCACTGGAGAAGAAACTGGCAACCCACTCCAGTATGTCTGCCAAGTGGATCAGCATGGTGTGTTTTATGGTCACGGAGAGTTGGACACAACTGAACGATGCCAACACACATAAATTGCAAGCAAACATACAACCAATAATTTTGGGTTAACCTACTCAAATTCTAGAGCAATACAACTGTAACTTTAATAAAATTAATCTACACTAAGTATCTGTGCATAATTCTAATCCCGTACATACAGTATATTGTCTTTTGACACAAAATCATTTTATATTTCTACTGTCGTACTTTATTATTTATAGCAAAATAGTAGATCTGCTTACCTGTATGGTTTCTAACCGATAATTTCATAACAATTTAATTTACGTTTCCGCTATTACGTTTCCGCTGTATCAATTATTTCGCTAAAAGAGCAAATAATTATTGCAATGATGATGCGCTGTTGGAGATATCAAATCTTAGTACATATGCCTTGAAGGGTAACATAGGAACTAAGATGCTCTCCAATAATTTGCCATCACATCCCTTTTAGTAAATCTGGCCTTTATATTTCACTTAGTTATAGACACAATGTAGACCTGTATTTTTTTGTGCCATTTTTTTTAGTGTTATTACAATGCAATACACATTTTGTTAAAAGAATTCTATTTCACTCAGTAACTCTTTGTATGATTCCTGACTTAATATAAAAAAAAAAATCTCATATCACTATGTCCATCAAATTCAACCTTTTGCTAAATTGTAATTCTCTTTCTATCGATCTAGAAGACGGAGGTAAATATAAATCCCTGTGTTGCATTTACCAATTATGTTTCACTAAGGGGAAAAAATAATATCCCAAAAAGCTAATCAGATCTCAGGATCAATATTCTGCTCGTGTTTTAACATGTATAGAAAATGTTTGGATTTGTCTACTTTTTAACATGTACAGTGTTTTTACACAAAAACAGTTGTATAAGATAAAACATGATTAACTGATTAATTTGACAGTTTTTGTTCTTATAATGAAGATTGTGTGTAAGGAAATCTCTGTTTTAGTGCTACAAGTTTTACCCTTTACTACCGTGTCTGTCCGTATATAAGCCGCACCCGCATATAAGCCGCACCTGTAAAATTCAAGGGGAAAAAATAGAAAAAAGATAGTACTCAAATATAAGCCGCACCCTTAAAATTGGAGAGAAAAAGCCTCTCCAAGTGATCAGCCATTGCAAGAAACAGACTTTCTATTTAGTACTGTAACTTCTTTTGCAGGTTACAGGCCTTGCAGGATGTTAGAATCACTAAAACCGTAAATCGCAATTAAACTGCTACAATACTGAGGCCTCAAGTACGCAAATCGGCAACCTTAACTCGCAATTGCGCAAATCGGCAGTAATTTTACGTTCGCGAATAGAAGCCGCACACGTAACTCGCAAGCTTGCAAATCGTCAGTGATTTTTTTTTAAAGTCGCGAATATGAGCCACACCCGTAACTAGCAAACTCAAAAATCGGAAAAAAGGTGCGGCTTATATTCGGACCAATACGGTATATTGTGATTTTTTGGGATCAGCAGCTTGAACGGTCAGAGCTGAAAATTGGACAAAATTTATCAAATAGTGAGTTAAGTGGAAGGTAAGTAGTATTACAAAGGGAAGTTAAACTCCCACTTCCTATAAAACCTATTTAGTAAAGCCTATGACAAATACGTTAGGTATAACACAGACTTTAACCCTTCTTAACCCACTTGTCACCAATTAACTCCATTTAAAGCACCACTGCATGATGAACAGAAATAAATATGTTTGAAACAGATGAATCTAAGAGAATAATTAGGTAAGAAAATGTCATAAAGCTAGTTTTTTTCTGCCCCAATGCTGAAACAATTTGTCAAACTCTTCTACTTCTCTCTGTTCCCTGATAAAAACAGATACACACACCCTTTTCAAGTTGTTGAGAAGCTAGGAACTGGCCCCACATTAATTAGAGTTTGAAATGGTATTTGGGTTAAAGAGCGAAGCCTTTGTGGGCACATTTGCATGTCCCTAACCAAGTTCCCAGAATGCTGAGTAGTATCTGTATTTCTTGGAATTCTGAGCAGGAAACAGGTTTTATAAATTTGTTATAGACATTTAAATACTACTGTACAGTGGAGGGCTCCTATCGCTCTTTTGCCCACCATAAATTAAATGATTGTTTTAGTAAGCTACACCATCACAAAATTTGACTACACAAGCTAGGAACCGACCCCACACTGATGAGAGACAGTAACCTTGAAACAGTGCTGTCTGTGGGTTGGTTTCCTGGCTTGTTCAAAATCCATCCTGGGCTTCGCTTAAAGTATTTGTATTAAAGAGTGAAGTCTTTGTGGGCACATTTGCATGTCCCTGTCAAGAATGCAGTGCAATAACTGTATTTCTTGGAATTTACCTTTTTTTAGATGTTGAAATGTGAACACAAATGTACTATTTATTTACTAAGATAAAATGGAACTAAACATTTTGTCAAAAATACTTTTATGCTCAGAGTTGCTAATATTTATATTATATATATATATATATATATATATATATATATGAATATATATATATATATATATATACTTCACAAACAGTAGTCACTTTTTACCCCATTTGATAAGTATACCTAAATTATTTCCTAGTCGTTTTTGTTTACTACTTTCTGTATTTGGTACCATTTTTTAAATGCTATGAAATTGTGACAAATATTTTATTTATGGGAACTCAAGCATTTTTTGGATGCCCCTTGTATTTATTCTTAAAGGTTCAATCCTCTCATGCCTCCTTACATATGCAAAGCTTTGTTGTACCAGGAGACTTGTCCTTGAAGTTTTGTTGTTTCTCACTGTTCTCTCGTACATTAGCACTGATCTTCCTACGCTGCCTAGATATTGATAGTTTCATAAGAAAATAACTGACATTAAATAGAAGTAATTGCAAGTTGTACAAGTATGCGTAGCCCCCTAAACCACGCTCAGCCTGCTTTTGGTATTAGATTGAGAGTTATATTTTGTATGTTGGTTGCATTTTAACATATGTTGCTCTGAAACTGTTAGCAGATGTATGTCAGTAGAGGGCAGTGTGTCATACAAAGCTGCTGTGCATGTAAAGATATGATACCCAGCGCCTCCTCTGTGTATTAGCTCAGTGATGAATTAGCTCAGTGATTCTCAACAAAGAGCCTTACAATGGGGCTCATTCATTAAACTCGAAAAAACATGTTCACTACTATGGGCCTCATTCAATTGTAATTTGGACAAATGAATAGGGCTCTATATAAGCACAGAGCTTATTTATTTACAGAAGATTTTAGTTAGTAAACTTCTACCAAAAAGCAAGGTATTCACTCACTGTTAAAAATTATATACTCTTTGCATATATAGAGCCTTATTCAATTGGCCAAATCACAATTGAATGAGGCCCTATCTCTCCACCTCACATTATAGTATTAACGATACAGTATACATTGTGAAATCATTGGTAATTACACATTTTACTGGTTGACATTTACTGAAAGGATTATGTTATGTCAGCATCTCTGTGCAGATGTAATCTTTTTTCTTAAGCTAGTGTGTTGGCCAATACCCTTCTGCTTCCAAAACCCCAGAAGGTGCCTTTAAAGTGCTAGTATATTTACAGCCTTATTCGGCAAATTTAAAAGGGCTCTATTTAAGCACACAGCATATTTTTTTACAGAAGTTTTTAGTTAGTGAAGACCTTGCTTTTGGATAGGAGTTCATTAACTAAAAACTTCTGTAAAAAAAACATGCTATGTGCTTAAATAGAGCCCTTTTAAATTTGCTGAATCGCAATTTAATAAGGCTGTTAGTAACTGATGGGTAGGTGAAGAAAATAAATTAAACATAGCTTGTAAAACTTACATTTGATCTTTAGTATTGGTGCTTGCATCAGATCTGCTTTACTTAACTCGCTTTTTTGGGGTCCTGGGGGGGGGGGGGGGGAGGATCCTACCCAAGGGGACTGTTATGATTTGTTTCTCCTAGTGGTCTGGGTTTGCCTGAAGTAGCCACTGCAGGGATGTAGGCAGATAAAGACTCATATCAGGACAGCAGATACATACTCAGGATACCCTCTTGAAAGTGGTCTGGGACATCATGGTATTCAGGCTGTCCCCAGGTTACGGATGAGAGACGTTCCTGAGTCTTTAGGTTGGATTTGTATATTTTGTATAGTGAAATTGCAAGTGGGGCTCCCAAATTACTAATGTGCCTTTTTGGTTTTTATCTGCTGTAAAAAAATAATGCTTAAAATGTTTATAGCAGATAATAATGAGTGAATATTTTTTAATGTGGGATCTTCTATACTCTGAAGTAGTAGACTAACAAATCTTGAAAGAGCCAATGTAGTTTGGAGAAAACAAACTAATAACATTAGCAGCTATATAAACCATAAGCATAAAAACATTTTTAGAGAAAATGAATTTCAGCAAACTCTGTTTGTGCATCAAGGCTTACATATTAGAAGCACTGCTAGAGACTAAGGGGGGGGGGGGGTTATATTTGTGTTCCACATCCACTTAAACGTATCACTATATTGTTCACTAGAACCAAATAAAAATCTTATCTGCACCTAAGGTCTAACCAGGCTTCCTAATTCTATTAGGGTTAAAAAAAAATGTATCCAGTACATTATAATTGAATGTATCAGTTACACATAGAAATGCTTTACTGATTTGTTTTAAATTCTTTTTATCATCAAGTTCTTCAAAAGAGCATACTATAAAGATCACAGCAGCTTTTTAAGGGCATGTTAGACAAGTTGGAGAGCGTTACATTACAATGTCTGTCCCCACTGGATGCTGCCTCAGCTGTCTTCAGACTGGCCCAGTGAATGGATGCTGTGTCCTCAGTTGCACTGCTCGTTCCTGTCTGTATCAGGAAACCCAGGCAATGAGGGGTGTGAGGGGGAGCCGCACATAGACAGTCACATTCAGGATAGATCTAAGAGTTATAGACAAGGGCAAAGATAATGGAGAGGGAAGAGCTGGGAGGAGAGAAGACTGAGGGACAGACATGGGTCAGAAGAGAAGCAAATGGGACTGGGGGGGTGTAAGAAATGTGTAGAGTTACAGCACAGGGGAGAGTGATAGAAATATATAGGTGATAGACTGTTAATTAGCCATGGATGATATTTTTAAGGAAGTGTGTTAAGCTTTAATGTCTATGTTAATCTGTTTACATTATCAAAATACTAAAACACCAAACCTAAGGTTTCCAGCAGGTAGCTCTGGAGCTATATAGCGCAGCAACTCTCTCCTCAAAAGTTTGCTATTTGGTACTTTTATAATGTTTTTTTAGCAGTTCTATAGTTAGGGGCTTATTTAGTTTTATAATGCCCTAGGACATTCAGGTGTGTGCACCCCCACCCCCACTTGCACCCTCTTCCTGTATACCAAATCATAAGAGTATGTGGGTTTATGTTTATATAATGTTTGTCAGAAAGGGTGAAGTACACCTACACACAGAAATATCACTACATATAGATATGTTTGAGCATATGCAAACTTATTTTGATGTACTGCATTGCTACTTCAGCAACAAAAATAGAGTTGTAGAGAATGAGAATGAGCCAACCCGCAGCCCCCAGAAAACGTGCTGCCTTAGACCTGGGCCTTGTGGTCAGGCAGAAACACTCCCCTGGCTATAGTTGTGTTCAGTCCTCTGTAAATATCTCCAGTCTCCACCTCCCTCTGCCATTATCCTCATCCACATTTAATGCTCTTCGGCTCCAGTATCCTTCTTCCCTATCTCCTCTACTTCTGTTTCTCCCATTACCATCTCTCTTTCCTTTATTATCTTTTTTAATATTATCTTATATTTGTATAACACCTACATATTCTGTAGCACTGTAAAGGGGATAAGAACAAGGGAAATACAAATTTAACAAATTCATAAATTGAAAGATCCCGGTTTGAGCTTAGAAACTTTGCAGAAAGTGCTTTTTTCCAAAGCACCCTTCAAGACTGGAAACTCGCTACTTACAATCTAAAGGGAATGAAAGGGCAGAGACCTGGAGGAGAGTAAGCGATAAGGAATAGCAACGGTCAGGAAGAAAGTGAAAGATAGAAAGACTTTTATTTAGTGGGAGAGGGGAGGGATCTGAGGGGAAAGACTAGTTCGTTGGCTGACCCCTACTTTTGAGATGATATATTTGCAAGTAGGAAAGTCAGGTGGTTTCCATGGCTCTATAAATTTAACCTGAATTGGGGTGGGTGGGTGAGGGGTAGGGAGAGAGGGCAGTTTCCTGTTAATCTCACAGACGTAGTAGGCCTTAGGCAGGGTGAATTAGCACTGAAACAAAATGGAAGCATGGATTGAAGGGCAGATAGTTCAGGAAGAGGGGAGTGAGGAATGGGAGACAGACCTTAGGAGACAGGAAAGAATGAAGGTATATGAGGAGGGGGAGGAGAGTTGAGGTAATTATGCAAGCCATAAACGTCTTCCCAAACTCTCCTCTTTCCTTCATGTCACTTTCCTATTGCCTGCTGAATTTCTTATGCTTTTCAGTCTCTCCTCTCTTGTACGGTGTAAATCTCTCCTTAAATTCCTATTTATGGTCCCTCTCCCATTCTAATTCACCCTCATCCTCAACCTTTCCTGGGGCAGAGAAGTAGATGTGACCCTACTTACATTCTTGCAGATTGTGCTTTGTTTGGTTGAACTGTACATGTCACAGTGACCTAAGAACATCTTTCCTGTTTCATAATAACAATGACAATGAAGAGGTCATGTTTTGCTTATATTGACTTGTATTCTGATGTTTATACACACATTTATATCTGGATACCTTGCTCTGTCTGTCTTATAAGGATTTAAAGTACCTTGGTCTGTTATACTAAAGCTTTACACAGTCATACCTTTAGTGTTGCTTTATTAGCTATCTCCAGACGTTTCTCTGCTACAAATATGAGATGTTCAGAACAGTACTGTCAGCCTGATTTGGAAGAATAGACACAAGAGACAGTAAAGAGATGCAACTGTGAAACACTGAAGGGCACAGGCAGGGTACATTCAAATAAAACATTTTACTAAAATGTCAGAATCTGCATATTACTTTATAATAGCAGATATTTCCATAACTTACAGATCAGAATTACTGATTCCAGCTCTCAGCAGTTTCAGCGGGTGCTGTATGTAATCTTTCTTATACAGTCCCTATTAATGGGGCACAATAAAGTCTACTGCAAACATATATGCCTGAGATGTGTGTAATGAGTTAACCTCCTCACTGCCAGAACAAACTGCAAGAGGAAGCATTGCAATATTTATGTTCAATTGTGGAATCTGGCTGCAGAGCAGTATGGCTCATGTTTTAATAATACAGGACTCCTTTAGATCATTGTCCTGAAATAGTGGACTGGTTAGGCCAAGCAGTTCTTATCTACAGGTACATTTTAAGTTGTATGGTAAGTAGTAAGGACTTTTTAAGGTTGCAGGACATCACATTTAAATGTAATTAAACTGGAGAGAGTGGCAATATTTATGGCGTGTACATTTATTTTCTTGTAACTGATGAATCCATCTGCCATTAGCTCACATTGGTGCTCATGGGGACTGTCTCTCCTTCCCATTCCTGATTAGCAAGATGACAAGCACGGTATGCTACAGACTGGCTTATAGAGCAGGTACCTGACAGCAGAGTCAGTGCTGATGAGGCTTCCCTCATCTTCACAATAAAGGTTACTTCTCCAGCAACTCTGCTCAGAGATGACAGATAGCCTGCTGTGAGGTCTGCCTTGTGTGATTCACATTGAGGTGCAGTCCCACTGCAGACACAAGTGAACTAAAGTTGAAGATATGTTTTAGAGGTTCATGCAGTGTCACTACTACCTCCTTTCTGTCTTCAGAGCAAAATATATATATACTCACAAATGTATATTTTATACGGTGCAGTAGCAGTCCCCTGGATATAAATACAGAACAGGACATGAGGAGATCCCTGCCAAAGCATAGGTGGTTCAATTAGAATGAAGTAATTAGTGATTAATCCACATTCGCTCACGTAGATGTATGAATTCTGTTGGTGTGTGTACAGACTGGAGTTGGGGTCTGTAATATAGTAGAAGACATGTACACAAATCAATGAGAGAATCAACAAAACTCAGTCAGGTACTATCCATACTTGAGCACAAGTTGATCTATCAGTGCTTAGCAGCAGTTGGATGCATACAAATTTTAGACAGAACAAAGAGGCATTTATGCAAATAATTATTGCCAATGATATTTATTTGCATTATGAATCATGAAAAAATACTAGCTCAATTATGTTTAAGTTATTATATCAATACTCAGTAAACCTGGCAGACTTGTACATTTGCAGATACAGTAGAACACTATTGATCCAGTTACATTCTCCTAAGAAATGTAATCCACTTTTTGAGTAATCATGTATCTTTATTAGCATATGTTAGATTACAGATACGGCTGAGCAGTTTGGTCTAAGGCCAGTTGCAACAACACTTCGTCAAAACCTCAAATTGTTTATGTGGCAGAGTATGACACACAGTGTGGATCTGAAATTATATCTGACGCATTGTCTCATGACATGTGGGCTTTAATTCTTAATTAGTATTAACACAGAACTGTTAAAATGTGTATTATTTTATAAATTATGTTGATAGGAACAAATTGAACATTGGTGATCTTGCACATTTTTTAAATATAATTATTTCAAAGTAGGAGCCATGATTGCATAGGAACAGGTTGTGTATTTACCACACCAAGCCCCCAAAACCAAAATCCTCAACCTGACAAACGTTTTCATAGGACAATTTACCTTTCTCACCTACATTTGTTTGTTCTTTCTCTTCACCTTTAAAGATCTGGTCTTTTGTTTTACTCTCTGCTGTTAAATTCCATTCAGTTGCAGTATGTGTGATGGCTCCCAACACCATGGCTATCTCTACAAGTCCCTTGTCCTACCCTTTCTTTGTTCATAACTATTTCAAAACATGTTTACAGCTCTCATAGTCTGATTCCCACATTTTGTTTAATCATTCAACCCTATTCTTTCAAATCTGAATCAGGCATTGTCCCAATCTTCACGTTTCATGACTGCCTTAAAATACACTTCCTTGGCTAGCCTCTCCAGTGAGTACTTACAACCATACTGCTAACGCTTCCCTCATACCATGATCCCTCAAGCATGACCAGACACACAATGCTTTACATACAGCCACTGATAAATGTATAATGGTATCTTGTGTTGGAAAATATTAAATTATCTGTTATTCTATGCTCTTAAGTATCAAGCTTTACATCACTTTACATCACTCCTGTGCATGTATGTCTCTCTGTCCTGTGTCTCTCTCTGTCCTGTGTGTGTCTGTCTCTAGGTCCTGTGTATCTCTCTATCCTGTGTGTGTGTGTCTCTCTCTGTCCTGTATCTGTCTCTCTCTGTCCTGTGTGTCTCTCTCTGTCCTGTGTCTGTCTGTCTCTGTCCTGTGTGTCTCTCTCTCTATCTATCCTGTGTGTCTCTCTCTATCCTGTGTGTGTGTCTCTCTGTCCTATGTGTCTCTCTCTGTCCTGTGTGTCTCTCTCTGTCATCTGTATCTCTCTGTCCTGTGTCTATCTCTCTCTGTCCTGTCTGTCTCTCTCTCTATCCTGTGTGTGTGTCTCTCTCTGTCCTGTGTGTCTCTCTCTGTCATGTGTGTCTCTCTCTATCCTGTGTGTGTCTCTCTCTGTCCTGTGTGTCTCTCTCTATCCTGTGTGTGTCTCTATCTGTCCTGTGTGTCTCTCTCTAACCTGTGTGTATCTCTCTCTGTCCTGTGTCTGTCTCTCTCTGTCCTGTGTCTCTCTCTATCCTGTGTGTGTCTCTCTCTATCCTGTGTGTCTCTCTCTATCCTGTGTCTATCTCTCTCTGTCCTGTGTGTCTCTCTCTATCCTGTGTGTGTCTCTCTCTGTCCTGTGTCTCTCTCTATCCTGTGTGTGTCTCTCTCTGTCCTGTGTGTCTCTCTCTATCCTGTGTGTGTCTCTCTCTGTCCTGTGTGTCTCTCTCTGTCATTTGTGATTCTCTCTCTGCGCTGTCTCTCCCAGTGCTTCCTAATGACGGCAGTGACCCGCGTACCCCGATTTACAAAAAATGTGTTAAATATTATAGGTGATTGACTTAACCTATATACTATGCCTCTATAGGGAGAGATGAACCAATAAGAACCTTCAGATATATCACATATATAGTTGTCCTTATTGCAAGTGTTAGTCACGCAATTTTAAAAATGATGGGCTTGCGCATGCCCAATGAGCTCCAAAGGTGCTCATCGCAAGGCCCTAAAGTTACGGGTTTGACGGGGGCTGCAATGAGCACCAAAGGCGCTCATTGCGGGGCCGTATGTGATTGGCTTGATGGGGCTGCAATGAGCACCCAAGGCTCGCAAGACCTGTATGTGACTGGCTTAGTTGGTCGAGGCCTGCACTATGTTATGCAGGGTCTGCAATGTGCTTCACTAAAGGATGCCCCTGATAGATATCTTCTATAGGGAACATTTCTGTTGCAGCTTAAGTGAAGCACTCTGCAAAGCTTAGTGAATGTAGGGGTTTCTAAGTTTCTATGAACTAAACATATGTGCCATAGATTACAAATTGGGAAAGGACTACTGTATTTTAGGAAAGCTCTCATGCTTATAAAGTATGTAGAAACAATATTAGCAGATATGTAATAAATATAAAGCAATTTTTACATAAAATCATATTTTTTTAACTACAGAGACAGAGAAACAAACACACACACACACAGGACTGTCTGTCTGATTTGAGCACTTCCTGATAGCTTGGATCTTGCCTGCATGTTCTTGTATATTGAAGAGAGAGAGTGAATGAGTGGGGGATTTATTATTAATGGAGCTTGGTATTACCCTTCTCCCACACGGACAGAGAAGCAGGTAGCTTGCAATAACTACAAACCCTGTTCCTGCACAAATGTAAATGCCTCGCTCTTACATGCAGCCTTCACCAAATTATTATATAAGATTCCAGGGACCAGTAGAGAGTACAATATGTATTATTATGTAATAAAAAATTAGCAATATCATTGTTTCTGCCTAGTTAACTCAAAATTGTCATTTTCTTCATACCATGGTCCTCCTATCTGACATAGTTCTGATCATGTAAAACTCTCCCACACATAGACATCCTGAGAGCTATGCCTGGCAGAAGCAGTGAAGTAGCCAGTCGTACAGATGCTTGTCAAGCTCAGGGTTATTATTGCTGATCGGAGCTGTGATTGGAACAGTGTACACACAAATCTAGGCCATCAATCACCCATACACAGACTGGCACTTATGGAGTACTGATTGTGTTCACATTCCTCCCTCTTTTCCTACTGAACCTTTACAAAGAGCCTTGTCAATTTATTCTACCCCTGGGTAGCAGAAAGTGTTAACCCTTTTTTCTAGCCTGGTTAAAGATTGCAACCTATAATTTATATGTTGCTTACATGTATGCTGCCTACAGAGATCCTAGTCTAACATAATTCTACTGCAGTCTGGTAAAGGAAACTACTATTCTGTTTTCCCTTTAGTTTATCAGTAGGCACTGATTGTAAGTATTCTATCAAATTGGATATATTTATTTAAAAAAAAGGGTAATAATAATGTTTAGATAACATCTCCAATCTTATGTCAGTGTAGATTGTGAGTTTGCAAGAGCAGGAATCTTACTTTCTTTCATATAGGTTGTCCGACCGTAATTGTTACTTTTTCTGAATAGAGGAATCAGGGTACTAAGAAAAACATAAATACCTGTAAGGTATTCTGAACGCAACTTAAAGATGGTCAAGAATAAATTGGATACCTTATTTTTCCTCTTCTCACTACTAGTTTTCTTTTATAGAGTTAATCCCATGTTGGCTTCTTGACCAATCACTAGTCATTTTCCAGGATGTTGTCCCTCTATGGTCTCCTGTGATTTGCTAAAAAGTCCCTGACACTATAATATAGAACTGGCAAGGGAAGAGGAAATGCTTGGCCCTGACCTTCTTGTGGGGCAGTTTTACGGTAAACTTAGAACATTTTACAAGTATTTTGGTTGCTTTTGTACAATGATACCTCTATGTTTTAGATGCTTTTGATGAATCAATGGAGGAAATAAAGGGTTACAGTGCCTTGGTGCCTTGCAAAAGTATTCACCCCCCTTGGCATTTTTTGTGTTTTATTGCCTTACAAGCTGGAATTAACATGGATTGTTTGAGGATTTGCATCATTTAATTTACAGAACATGCCCACAACTTTGAAGATGTTTTCTTTTTTTATTGTGAAGCAAACAACGAAATAACAGAACAAGTCAATGTGCATAACTATTCACCCCCCTAAAGTACATACTTTGTAGAGCCACCTTTTGCAGCAATCACAGCTCCAAGTGGCTTTGGATAAGTCTCTCTGAGCTTGCCACATCTTACCACTGGGATTTTTGCCCATTCCTCCTTGCAAAACTGCTCCAGCTCCTTCAGGTTGGATGGTTTGTGCTTGTGAACAGCAATCTTTAAGTCTGATTTTCTATTGGATTAAGGTCTGGGCTTTGACTAGGCCATTTCAACACATTTACATGTTTCCCCTTAAACCACTCAAGTGTTGCTTTAGCAGTATGTTTGGGGTCATTGTCCTGCTGGAAGGTGAACCTCCGTCCTAACCTCAAATCACGCACAGAGTGGTACAGGTTTTGCTCAAGAATATCCCTGTATTTAGCAACATCCATCTTTCCCTCAACTTTGACCAGTCCCTGTGGTGTGGTCACTGTTGTGATGTGATGTGTTGGGTTTGTGCCAGACATAGCGTTTTCTTTGATGGCCAGAAAGTTAAATTTTAGTCTCATCAGACCAGAGCACCTTTCTCCATACATTTTGGGAGTCTCCCACATGCCTTTTCGCAAACTCAAAATGTGCCATTTTGTTTTTTTGCTGAAAGTACTGGCTTTCTTCTGGCCTCTCTGCCATAAAGCCCAACTCTATGGAGCATACGGCTTATTGTCATCCTATGTACAGATACTCCAGCCTCTGCTGTGGAACTCTGCAGCTCCTCCAGGGTTACCTTAGGTCTCTGTGCTGCCTCTCTGATTAATGCCCTCCTTGCCCGGTCCGTGAGTTTTGGTGGGCAGCCGTCTCTTGGTAGGTTTACTGTTGTGCCATGTTCTTTCCATTTGGTTATGATAGATTTGATGGTGCTCCTGGGGATCAACAAAGATTTGGATATATTTTTTTATAACCTAACCATGACATGTACTTCTCAAGAACATTGTCCCTTATTGTTTGGAGAGTTCCTTGGTCTTCATGGTAGTGTTTGGTTAGTGGTGCCTCTTTCTCTCTCCCTCCCTCCTTCCTTCCTTCTCCCTCCCTCCTTCCTTCTCCCCCCCACCCCTCCTTCCATGGCTCGCTATGCGCGGCTTTGCATTACACACAAATTCAGCTGACGACAACTATATTTGTGATAATAATAGATCTATATTTAAGTGGAGAAGGATATGAACGGAACCAAGGCGGTTGAGGGAATACTTTCAGGGTTTTGTATGGGAAGATTTTGAAAATATATACTGTAAGGTTGGGGAGCCAACGGACAGATTGATAAGGAGATGCCGTGTAGGAGGATGGGTGAGGAAGGTGGATGAATCTTGGGGAGGTATTCATGATGGGACAGATAATGGGAAGGTCAGTAAGCATCGAGTTACAGTAGTCAATGTGAGGTAAAATGAATGAGTGTATTAGAATCTTGAAATAGATAGAATTAGCTAGTTATTGAATGTGTGGCTTGAGGAAAAAGTCCAATATAACTCCAAGGCAGCTGCCCTGAGGGCCAGGTATGATAACCTTGTTCTGAACAATAATAGGAATGTTGTTTATTGGAGTTATAGCGGCAAAAAGGAATAATGGGACATTTTTTAGATGTTGAACATTATCTAGGGCAGAGATCTCTAGTAGGAAGATGACGACAACAGATAATCATAATAGCCTATTTAACCCATTTATCAAGTTAGAAAAATGTTACATTGTTTGACAAATAAGTCAAATGGTATATTACAGGATTGATTTAAGCTTCACTTTTACCACATTTGAAAATACAGTCCAATATCACACAACTTCATGTAATATTATTATCATTTATTTGTAATGCAATACATGGGTTCAATTCAAGGCAAAAACAAAATTGACACATTGCAAGGAATAGAGGGCCCTGTCTTTGAGCTTAGAAACAAGTGTGAGTAGTACTTTCCATAAAGCAAACTTACAATCTAAAGGGTAATGTTGTGGTACAGGGGAGATTCAGGGCTGAAGCTTCTTTAAACAGATACATTTAGTGAGGTTTTGAACGATTTGAGGCAGGAGGATAGTCTAGTGGAGTGAGGCAAGAAGTTCCAAAGAATAGGGGCAGCACAAGAAAAGTCCTGAAGGCGGGAGTGAGAGGAGTTGATAAGAGAGAAGGAAAGAAGAAGGCCGGTGGGGAAATATTTGGAGATGGGAGCAGAGATATAAGAGAGTGCAGCCTTGTTGAAGGCTTTGTAAGCTTGGGTCAGTATTTTATATTTTATTCTAGAGGCTACGGGAAGCCAGTGGGGAGACTGACAGAGAGAAGCTGCAGAGCATTGTGTAAGGTAGATGAGTCTAGGAGAGGTGTTCATTATAGAATAGACGATAGATGGGTGGAGGGCAAGCCAGCAAGAAGTAATAAAACTATGCCATGAAAACAAGGCCTTGTTTACTTCTAAAATTATTTGATATTGAATATCAGTTTAACAGGATATTGCAATATTATATTTACATCAAGTTTAAAAGATTTGATTCTTGAAAGAGGTTTTTTTTTTGTTGTTTTGCTTAATTTAGAATACACAAGCTTTTATGATATGCAAAAGATGAATTAAAAAGTTTAATCTCTGTCGTGCAACACTCCATGAGTGTAAAAACTGTTAATCAAAATTTCATGCCTAACCATAAAAGAAGTCTTTATTGTGACAATATATTTTTATATTCACATGTGTTTGTTTTTAATTGTTTCTTGCCGTTGGGCAAATCTTTTCTCAGTTTAGATTGTGATTGACATTTAGGCAGCTGAACAGAGGATTGTTTCAGTTTATTATGTATATTTACCTATCTGATATTTTTTATGCCTCGCAATGGCAATGTGTTGCCAGAGTGAAAGTAAAATAGTCAGCTGTAATCATTATACTATACTCATATATTTCACATATACTATTTTTGATTAACAACCCTTGAAAATAGACAAATGTTTTTAGAATGTATAAAATAATACAGCCTCAAATTTATTATATTTTATATGTAATTATACTGCAGTGGAATCTACTTGTTTGTTTTTTGGTCAGTTTCCTAAAATGGAAGGCATAGGATGCACAATGGGAATATGTCAATTAAAACTGCCAGTGCTTTCTAGGGCTAATGGGAGATCATTAATGTAAGAACACTCACCCTACTAAATGGTAGGCAGAACAGTTGACAAAATATTTAAAAGTCGTATTTACTTTTTTGCTTTCTAAAAACATTTTGGATCTTTCCTGTTTTCTACAGTGTCGTCCAATGGCCAATATGTGGTGTGGTGGAGATTTTCTTAAGGGCTAGAATTAGGGGTTAGATTAAGGTTTAGATTTACGCTTTAGAGATAGGGTTAGATTTAGGGTTTAGGATTAGGGTAGTAGCATATGATAAGCTTTACACTAACAAGAAATCGAAGAAAATCTCGGCCACGCCACCTAGTGGCTGCTGGCAGTTACTGCTGGTGTACAGAAAACAGGAAAGACCCAACATTTTGCCTAATATCAACATTTGTTAATAAAAAGACCATAAATAAAAATAAAAAAACTCACCACAGGGATTTTTTAAGGCAGGGCTGCCCCAGTAGTGAGATGAAACCTTTACAATACCAATGTTATTTTATGAAGCTTTTTTCAAATTGAAGAGGGTTCTTGAAGTAATATCAGATGTGGATTTCTGTTTAATAATGAGAAAGCTGTAGTCTTAGTGTATATAAGCCTAAATGATGTTTGCCTCTTTGGTCCTGAATGGGATACCCAGTGTAGAGTTTCTTTATGTTGGTCTATATAGTGTCTATTTTAAGTTATTTAGATTGCTTTAGACTTTATTGACCCAAAAGAACTGGTCTCACCAAACTATTGAGAAAACAATGCATATAGACTAATGTTTTTTAGATTTGGGGAGTTTGGGGAGTGCCTGATCCATGCGTATTAATGGGACATGCGACACAGCTGTTTAAAAAAAAACATTTGTTTGAAAAAGTCACACATTAGAATAGTTGTTTTTTTTTTCCATGAAAATCTATTAAGATAAATTTGTTTAATTGAAACTAACAGGAAATGCAGAGCATACTTTAGTCTGTAAATCCTATTGGCTGGCAGTAATGTTGTTTGAAAAATCAAAATACATTGTCACACATTATCGAATACCCTCTTTCTGATGCAGCAAAGAAAATAAAATCCATAGCCATTTAAGTCACAAGTGTGAGGTGTCTCTGTGTTAGGAACGATTAAGATGATAGGTTGCTGGACGTAAATTCACATTATCCTCATCTGATTTTATTATAGGATGGGCCATAGTCGTCTATTCTTCTTGCATGAAAGATATTTTGTAGCCGGCAATTAAGCACTTACCCTACAGAGTAGCAATTGACAGGCCTGCAGTGAGCTGCGTGATGCCAACTGGGGACTGTCCAGCTGTGTCATCAAAACACATCCCAGAACTGTCACAGCCCAGACACTGACAACAGGAGATTGTTCTGCTGTTATAGGAGCAAGGCTTCCTCTTATTAATATGAACTGTGGTGTCCTGTCTCCTGGGTACCTACTAGTTCCAGTGGTACATGTCATTTATTTGTGTCTATGTGAGGAACAATATACAAACAAAGCATCACATCATCTCCTGACGCCACATGGACCAACAATATGCAGCAGCCTCTGCTTACTGTACGAGGCTTCTCATGCTGCTAGTTTGAGTTTACTATTCATGGGTTTTATAGGAATTGACCTTAGGACCACTGTATTTTGGACACAACTTCACATGCATGTGAGTTATGTAAGACAATTAAATATTAGCAAATATGCAAGACAGAAATATAAAATCATTTTTTATTAAATCCAGTATGTACATAATTCTGATTGTGTCTGATTGGGTAAATCCATCTTAGACTGGTAGTTTGTTTGTAACTTGAATGGGTGGATTGACCTGTAGGGTCTTACTTAATACTATTGTCAAGGGGCTATTCGAACAGAAGTCAAGACCACTGTTCCTCCCACAGCCGAAACACAGTTAAGGTTAGTGGGTCTTAGACCGGGCTAGGAATAGGATGGGAAAAGCTGGCATCTAGGGAGTTAATTGCAACTTGTTAAAACTGCTATTGTTTTTGCCTTGATTGTAACCCATGTATAGAGCTACAAAGTATGTTGGTGCATTACAAATAAATGATACTAAGAATAATAATAATAGGAGGGGTTATGGTGTCATAGTAGGGCTATTTATACAAGGGTCAGCCAGGTTTTCACACTCCCTCCCGCCTGCCCGCCCGAGTGTTTATAAAGTCAGGGTTATAACTTTTCCTATCTAGTTATTTGTCACAGCCGGTGGGTATGGGCTGGGGTGCTTGCCACCAGAAGCAGTAGAAGGAGGCACAGGGTTCACCTGTATGCCAGTGGTGGGTGGGCAAGCACCTCTCGTTATTTGTTGAATTTGTGGTCAGTAAAATAAGCTGTGGCCGTTTAACCCCAATACGAGTATGAGTATCATTATTGTGTTGTGTCTGTTATTTGGGAATCTGCAATTTACTATGCACCAGTCCAGTGGTAGAGCTCCCTCTCCCCTCCCCTGTGTCTCCCCTTCCCTCCCCTGTGGATCCCTGGAAGGATGCAAGGATTGCACAGTAAGAGGATGGGGGAGAGGAGGAAGGGGGAGGGAGGAAGGAGGAGTAGAGGGGGGAATGATGTGCTGAGGGGGCACTGGGACCCCTCCAGAGCTGGGGCCTTGGTGCAACACACCGACATCACCGGCAGTAGATCCACCCCTGCACCAGTCAAGGTTTCTAATTCTTTTACAAACATAGACAACATTTTTGTCATCTTTAAAGCAACATTGAGTATAATAGTTAAAATATAAAGTTGTAATTATTTATTTTAAACTATGCAAACACATTTTGTCCATTATCAAGTCAA
Organism: Discoglossus pictus; assembly: GCA_027410445.1. NCBI lineage: Eukaryota > Metazoa > Chordata > Amphibia > Anura > Alytidae > Discoglossus > Discoglossus pictus. The sequence continues at coordinate 212,659,405 of CM050164.1, read as the reverse complement.
GTTCTTCAAAACAGAATATTATAAATATTACACTGCAGTGGTGCTTTAAGGGAACAGTCACTGTCTGTGTGCTGGTGACAGTGACACGCTTATAGTGACAGTCTCTCCTAAAATCAAAGTATATTAATGTTATAGGTGTCAGTTCCTGTTGGAACAAAGTCTGCAAGTGGCATTGACATGTTTAAGGATCAATGTCAGCAAAGGTCTAAATGTACTAATGACAGGGACATGTTTAAGGTGTCACTCTCTGCTAAAATTAAGGTATACTAAGAGACTTGTTAAAGGTGTTAGTGTTGCCAATATTAAAGAAACACTGCTGTGGTCTTAAAATAGTCTCTAGTTAGATAGGGCTTGATAAGACAAAAAAAGTTATGACTCTAAACAATTAATTATGTTTTTTTAAAGTAATTCCCCAGTCTTTATAAGCTCCAGATCTCTACACCCTCTGAATGATGTATTGTGTCTGGAGTTGAGCCCCCCTCCAGGGGGAAGTACCAAATGTAAAACCTTTGAAACCACTCTATAAGATACACAATGGCAGCAAGCAGTGGTGTGACATGAGCTGCTAGCAATGGACACAAATACACTGTTTAGTTCCCTGTCTGGAGAGCATTCCCCTCTGGGAGGCTGACACTACACAGATAATATATTATTTGTGGTGTAAAGAGATGAAGAGATCATACTGTCAGGAGGCATGGTTAAAAAAAATAGTAAATATCAATTTAAGTTAAGTTGCGTTTTTTGTTAGTTGAATGCGTAACATGCTTTCTAGTTTTAAAGGGCCACTGAAGTATATTTAAAGCATGTTCTCACAAAGAATAACTTAAAAATGGGAAACATTTTTTAGAGAATTTAAAAAAAATTTTTTTAATTTTTTTAATTATTATATTAAATTTAACTTTACTGCATGGAGACATTTGCTTTTGTCCCTATCAGGAATAGTTACCTTAGAGGAATGGGAAGAGCCGAGGGTACCCAAAGGCTGCTAGTATGAATAGCCACTTGAAAATAGAAGAGCAGTAGGATATCTTACTCCCTCGGTACCAAGCCAACAAACAATCCAAGATAGAAGAGCCTATGACACAAGCATATTTTTCTATACATGCTTTTATGCTCATGGATTACACAGCTGCGAATGCAGTTAATTTAATTAAAAAACATGTGATGTTTTCCCTAAACTGATAGGCTAAGATTTAGAAAGCTTTATCTCGTTCTGTATGTACAATCTATAGCTGAACGTTGGTACCTATCTAACAATAGAGAGCAAGAGGAGAAATGTAAAGGCATACTGAGACACTAGTTCATTAGTTTTCATTTAAAGAGAAAATGAGACTTGAAAAAATATGTGGGTAATGGTATATTGTATATGACCAACTAACAGATTTAGCTGAAAACACCTGCATAAGAAACCTCTGGCTGTTTTAGAGCTCTGTACCTCATGGATTCCAGTCAGGAAACCAGGAGGTCACACCATCCTGAAGCCATGCTGGGTTGGGCCTCGTCAGTACTTGGATGGGAGACCACCTAGGAAAACCAAGAGCAGGCAACCCACTCCAGTATCTCTGTCATGAATACCAAGTGGATCAGCTTGGTATGTTGCGGTCCATGAGATCACGGAGAGTCATGTTGTGGTCACTGAACAACGCAAACACACACCTCATCTATAACGATTTTTTCTTTGGATTGCCTAAAAAGGTATCACCTACTGTGGCCAATGTGTTTTTATACTTTGATAAAACATCTATATAGATCATGCCTAATGAAGCTAGTATCTTTAATCATAAGTGGCTGTTGTGCTTTGTTGTACTGCAGATGCAACTTAAATGCCCCATTGTGATATGTCAGCTGTTTTTTTAATTAAAAATACCAGGTTAAATGCAATTGTAGTTGTTGATTAGTCATTCAGTTGTGTCCTACTCAACGTGACCCTATGGACCACAGCATGCCAGGTATGTCTGTCAGTCACTGCCCTTCTGAGCTCCCTCAAGCTCATGATGATTGATTCAATTACCTATTCTATCCATCTCCTCCTCCGTTGCCCCGTCGTGTGTCTCCAATCTTTCCCAGCATCAGAGTCCTTTTTAGGGAATCCTGTCTTCTCATGATATGGACAAAATATCTGAGCTTCAGTCTTATGAACAAACCTTCCAGTGTGCAGTTTGTCTTGATTTCCTAAAGTACTGATTTATTGGATCTTCTTGCAGTGCAATATAAAAACTGCATTCTGCCAAAAGCTGTGTAAGTAAATACACAGAAAAAAATATCTTGAGTTTATGTACACTGGTCCATTTATCCTGTTAAGAATGTAGTGGGAAAAACAGCAACATTAATAACTACTATAACATTCATTATCTTGAATGAGCTCAGAGCGGCAGGGGTTGACAGATGTGTCTGGCCCATAGGGTCATGGAGAGTCAGACATGACTGAACAACAACATCTATCATATTGAAAAATGTTAAAACTTCTTCTGGAATAAATATCAAGTTAAATTATATAGTGGGTGTCAGCTTTCCTTTGAATGCTAAACAGGGCATTGGTTTATTTCTCTCCGGTTGATGGTGAGATTGTCTTCTCTCCACTGAGGAGGGAGCCACTAACTTACCAGACCCTGGATCTAGCATAATATTGTGTTTAAGGCCCATGATTAAATTGCATTGCTGCTCTCCTCCTTCTCCATCAGAGCTTGATTTATAATATTTGTTCTATGGTTTCTGTTAAACTCCAGAAGCTGATTTATTGACTAATCAATTCTTGTATCTGCCTAATACTTTCAAGTGATCCATCAGTGACACACAGTCAATCTTGCTTGAAATGCAAAGCACAGTTTATTTGCCGTGTCCCCAGAGAGTCTGTAGGGTGGGTGGTATATTTCATTCATTTTGTTGCTTTCTTTATATAAATATTGGAGCACTGTAGAGAGCTCAATATCACATAAAGTGTACATACAGCATTATCAACTGGATGGCTATTAGGAACTCCTCTTTTGTTACATAGAAGAAAGAGTCGCCAGGGTATGTCAATGAGAAGAAAAGTAAAGGATTAATTTATTTTGCTCTAAATGGCTGATTTTTCACAAAGACCATATACAAAAAAAGTTCATTGCATCAAGAAATATAATCTGAAAAATAGATATATTAAACTGAAATTACGTCCGTTATGTAGGGTAAAATGATTTGTATGATTTAAAGGTCCTTAGTATTCATATATTTACAATATGCTCTTTTGACAAACTAAACTCCTGCACAGACACTAGAGATTGACACCTTTTGACTGTACCAGCCGAATATTTCTGTATATTCAAATTCATCTCTAATCTCTAGAAAATTAAGAGAGACACAAATGGTGGCTTGTCCTTCAGTAACCAAAGACTGTATTATTTTTTGTTGCTTTATTAAAATTGTTGTTGCTGTTGAGTCATCCAGTCATGTCCAACTCTTTGTGACCCTATGGATCGCTGCGCGCCAGACACACCTATCCCTATGTCTCTGGTCATGCTTACCCATAGGGTTATCTTTGCAATGATACTGGAGTGGTTTGCCAGTTACTTCTCCAGTGGACCACGATTTGTATGAACTCTCTGCCCTACATGGTATACCCCCCCAAAAAAAATAAATAATAATAATAATAAAATAAGGGTAAAAAAAAAGAAAAAAAAAAGTGGAAATAATATATTGTAAATATATTATATAATATATTGTAAATATAAATCTACTGTAATCCTATAACACCACCTTGACTATAAAAAAAGAAATATGGATAAGATTAACAAATATTCTTTCATTTATTTCTAACAATTTTATATAGCAATCATTTATATAAAAAGAATAAGAGTAATTTTCTCTAATTTAATCACTGCTTAAATTAATATTGTGATCAATTTTTTTCTATATATTCTGGTGTTTAAAATAACTAAACTTGATGGAGGGCAAAATGTATTTAGAAAGCAAACAAATAGACAGAGCTGTCAGATTTTGAACATTTATATGTAATTATTCCTTACTTTAGTTCTGTTTTCTTTACTATTCTGATACTTCCTGTTACTTTCTCGAGATGGTGTGCTTTTGTAAACTAACAAGCTTTTCATTATTCCTATTTAAAGAACTGGTCAGTATATGCTGCCACATTCAAAATGTGCAGGTAGAAGCTTCCTCTCACATTCAGAGCTGTCTCACATCATCACATTGATCAGAAAACAAAATGGCAGATTCCATTGCCATTGCAATATTCTTTCTTTAAAAAAGGAAAAGATACATGGAAGTTTTGAATATTACTATTTTTATTATGTAAAATTAGCAAAATTGTATGACTTCGGCTATCCGAATTTAGCGCTGTTTAAAGATTTTTTTTATAATTTAGTCTTTATTATTTTTTAACATACTAGAAACATTTTGAGTATTTTTAAGTTTAAAAGAGTATATTTAAAAATGACTACAGTGACCGTTTAAGCAAGATGTCTACTTCCTTCCCTTGGGAAACAAATGCCATATTCTTTAAAAAGGATGAAAACCAGTGGCTACACTTTAGGAGGACATGAGTCTTATTTTACTGAAATTGAAAGAAGAGGTTGGGGAGCACAATTTGGAAGCATGAATTATTAATCTCGCTATCCAGTAGCTGGCAGATCTCATCTCCCATTCAAACATTAGTGCATCAAGACCTTTGCACTAGTGTGATATAAATAGTTAAACAGTCACCTTTGCATATAATGCAAGTACAAATACAATGCATATACAAAAAAAAACTGAAAAAACTAAAGTTCTGGAAAAGGTCCTTTCCTGTCAGAAAATTAAATTAGCTGTCAATATAAAACCCGTTAATTAGTCGTAGGTCATTAATTACGTGTCAGTCGTTCAGTGGAGCGATGTGTCCTGCAGTAATGCAGAATAAATGGCGGACCCTCAAACTGGAAATTGGATTAATTTCTGGATCAATAACCTACTCTGTTGTTTGTAATAATAATGTATGCCATGTATGCCACTTTAACTGTTTTTAATTTGTTAAGTGATATTCTTCACTAGTGACCTGTTATCACAGGTAGAACTTAACATAGAACAGGTATTGCAATTATATTACATGTATTATAATATATATTTGTCCTCTGGTATCTTCCCTTTGGTACTAATACAAATTGAATAAAGTAAAAACAAAGTCTAAGGGCCAGATCACTTCCAAGGGACAGCAAGTTCTTAAATACTGCCATTGTGGTAATATAGAATAGTATGTATATATGCAGCGACATGTCTGCATACAGTGAGATATATCTATTAGGAAGTCATTTTCAAATTATAATAATATTATACATACAGTACATAATGAATAAACCAAAACATGTATTCTGTATGAAGTGTAAGACGTTATGGAAAATAGAAGGATGAATAGAGAGTTAGTACCCTGGATAAGGGTGGTACAGGTATTCCCCCTTTAACGCTGTACATGCGTTCTTAGAAAACCGAGTGCTTTGTGAGACAGAGTTTAACTGAGTCATTTTAACATAGGGTAAATAGGGATAGGGGAACACGTGACCAAGAATTTAGTTTAACTTACATTTTAAGTTACTGTATTTTTGTATTGACCTGCAACATACAGTATAAATAATACATACACATACTGTACATACACAGAAATACAAACTTTATTTTTGTATGTATACATTTATATAGGACTTTTCCTCCTATCTCACGCGCTGTGGCACATTTCCCAACAGGGTTATAACAAATCAGCACGTTAATTGGGTTATGTCGGGCAAAAACAGCCTTATTACAAACCAGTGTTGAAAGTGGTCTACCTGTACATATACATATGAATGGGCCTGGCCATTCAAGTCGGTCTCAATGTATTTGGGGAGAGGGGAGGATAACTGTATTTATGTAGGGGTGATCTGACAAACAATATATATTTTGTGATTTTCTTATTAACCACTCAATGCATCGTATTGAGATCTTTCAATAAGATCCCAAATCATTTTGAACCAGGGCCCTCTGTTCACTAGCTTTACCACTGTTACATACAAATATATGATGCTGACTTACTATAGAGTCTTATTTATACAGTCTTACCCAGACAAAAAAGTTTTTTTTTCTTTTGATTGAGTTTAAATAATGAGCCTAATTTTGGCACTGAATGATTATGTGTTAATTGTTTGCAAACACATTAAGTGCACCAGAAGATTAACAATTAGGCATGTTTTAACAACAATATATATTTTTTCTGCTGCGCAGTAAAAGTGTTATAATTGTACTGATTGTGTTGCTCTTTTTTTTTTTATTGGAGTGTCTTTATTCTATATAATAGCTTAGAATCTATAATACTAGAGAGTGCAACCATAGATATGCACCACATTTCCAGCACAAGTTAAAAATTGACCAAAGCTCTTGACAATGAAAACATTTGCAGCCTTATTAAATTACGATTTGGCCAATTCAATAGTGCTCTAAATAAGCACATAACATATTTTTTTTAAATAAGTTTTTAGTTAGTGAAAACCTTGTTTTTGGATAGATGTTTACTAACTAAAAACGTCTTTAAATAAAATATGTTATGTGCTTATTTAGACCCCTATTCAATTGGCCAAATTGCAATTGAATGAGGGCCTTATTAAATTGCAGTTCGGCCAATTGAATAGGGCTCTATTTAAGCACAGAGCATATTTTTTTACAGAAGTTTTTAGTTAGTGAAGACCTTGCTTTTGGATAGAAGTTCACTAACTAAAAACTTCAGTAAAAAAATATGCTCTGTGCTTATATAGAGCCCTATTCAATTGGGAAAATCGTAATTTAATAAGGCTGTTGAAGTTTAGACTGTTTTCCTCATATAAAGTAATGGTCTTGAAGACACAAGCAATATGACTTTTGATATAAAATATCATGCAGATATTTGGTCAAAAGTTAGTCTGGTATTGCCATAAAATATCATTGTAATGGTCTAGCTTTCATGACTCAGTCATTAGTATAAACAATAATGTAATTAAAAAAGTTGACCTTTAAAAATAAAATTGACTATAGCTCCTACTATGTTTTTTAAAAAGTGTTTTTAATATACATGTATGTGATTGAATCTTGTACACGTATGCTAGTGACACAGGATAAACAACAACAAAATGCTGTTCATTTTTCTCTATGGTTTATATTCTGTATTTTCACATGTAACCCTGAGTATGCAGGCTCCTTAATACTTTGCATGACTTGGCTCTTGAGTCCAAACAGTAAATGTCACTGGAATGTAGTGATCCATCTTCCAGAAAGTATAATTTGCATGTCATTACCTCTCACATTGTTCTGCAGGAGTTTGTCACCTCATTAAAATCACCTCCCTTTGCATGAAAATTACACTATTCTTGGTGACAAGTTTGCAATGTTTGAACACTATCAGTACAACAGATCTGAGAAGACATTTATACGTTAATGTATGATGGTGTTGGCCAGCCATCTACTTATTCAGTATATTTAAATGTACAACCATCAACGTCAGTATTTTAAAACTTTGCTATGTCCACTTATAGAAATAGAAAAATAAGGAATGCCTTTTTTACCCTGGGTTTATTAAAACTGGTTAATCCATTATTATTATGTATCATTTCACCAGCATTTTAGCCCATTAATTATTATCTAGTGCTCTGCTGTTAGGTTTGCTAATAGGAAAGAGACTCCACACTTACTGGCTTAACATTAGTACCAACAGCCTCTATTGAGTGTGTTTCCTTTTCTGTTAATCATTGATGTTTACTCAGCACTCAAAGTACTCACTATACTTCCAAGGAAGATTATAGGCCAGTGAAGAAAATGTAAGATGTGTATATCTTAATACATTTTCCTCTTCTGGCTTAAGGTGTTGCTTAATGGACAATAATGATAATATACATCCTCACTCTCATACTAAATTTGTAGGAGATAATGATATATAACAATTACTGTATTTGGAAGCTCGCCATCTTTCCTGTTTTTTTGCATTAACTATTGATCAATTAAAGGATGAAAACTCTATTCCTGAATAAATTGTCGAACTGCAGCATACCTTTTTTAACTGTCAGGTGTTGCTATATAGATGATAAAAGTACTCCGTATAGCTGTCTAGCTGTAATGTCCAGCTGTAGAGTCTTTGTAGAGATTTATACAAACATTTAGAAGATTTTTGTCATTTTTTGTTAGCTGTACTAAGCTATGTTTTTAGAATATAGAGTGTGTACTGTGTGTGTAAAATCTTTTAGTGATGATTAAAGTCTGCATTTCGTACACCCATATAAGAATTCCATGTACCAAGAAATAAAGCATTCCATATACCTTTAAAGACTTTCACTGCAACCTCCATTCTATCCTCTTGATCAGTAATACATGTAAATTGCCAATAGCAAAGTAAAAGAAAAAAACATCTAATCTGTATTAGGATACCATTAACATGCATGTGTTGCCATCTATTACTTAAGAAGTCCAGCTGTCATTATTGATCATACATAAAATGATCTGCCTTAATAAAAATAATACAAAGTAATAAGAATACAAATAACAAGTGGAGCTTCACTGAAAAAAGGAATTGCTCAATATATTTATAAATTAAAAAAATAAGATGATAACCGTGCAGTCCACACATTTTGATAGTTCTTAAGGCCCTTAGGATTCCAATACCCAATTATATCTCAGAGCGATGGTGCTTTAGGAAACCTTAGCAATTGATTCCAATTATAACATAAGATATGGTGCTATGCAGATTCAGTAAAATGTGACCTAAGTGAATTTCAAGGATAAATACTTCATTTTTGCTGCATGTAAAAGAGGATATTTTGAAAATATGTTTTACTAGGAATGTTCTTGTGATAAATAAACAAACTTTTTTTTAAAAGTTTGCTCAACAGAATTTGAAATAACCCATAGGTTTATCCATGCGAGCCAATTAACTTTATCATTGGTGCCAGTCAGCCTGTTAACATAGAAACAGATCGACGGCATATAAGAACCACAAAAAAGCCCATCTGGTCTGCCCATTCCGTCGTGCCGACTTATGGGGGCAGACAATTTGGCTGTACAGAAATGAGTGCTGCACTAGAAGCGCTCATGCGCAATAGCGCGCCCCTATCAGCTTCCCTTCTCTCTGTCTATTAGAGACATCCCTTAAATAAAACCCCTACACTGCCTATATTAAACCCCCTACACTAAATAAATAATACTAAACTACTACACTACCTATACTAAAACCCTCTGTCTCTTGCCTGTACCCCTTCCTGTTCTCTCTCCCTTCTTCTACCTTCTTGTTCTCTCCTCTCTGTCTCCCTCCTCCCATCCACATTTTTTACTTGCCCCATCCCAAGGGCCTGGTGAGGAGCAGTAACACGCAGATGTAACATGCAGATGTCGGGGCGCAGTATTGTCCCTGGAATGGGGTAAGTAAAAAATGTGGATAGGCAGTGTAGGGGTTTTATTATAGGGGTTTAAGGGATGTCTTTTATAGACAGAGAGAAGGGAAGCTGGTAGAAGCGCGCTATTGCTTGTGAGCGCTTCTAGTGCAGTGCTCATTTCTGTACAGCCCAATTGTCTGCATGCATAAGTCGGCGTGACCTCAGCACGCCCGCTGAAGACGGCATGCCGGATTGCCTTATACTTATCCAAGGCTTGCTTAAATTCATTGTTTCACCCTATTATTTCCATTGGAATGATGTTCCAGTTATTTACTCTTTACGTAAAGTAGTACTTGCTCGCTTTAATAGCCGTAATAGCATACATTGGTGAACAATGAGAAGACCCTAAGTTGTATTCAGAAATGCATGTTTTTTAAGTTTTAATTGTTAACAGCTGTTAATAGTTTTTTCATGCACAAATATTTTAATAATATATTATTAAGGTAAACTCACCATATGTCATAAAAAGACATGTGTTTATAAATGTCTATAGTTAAATAAAATATCTTTCAGGTATTTATCTAGACAGACTTGTGTATGCTTGATGTGTACAGCTTAACTCCAACATATCTGTTGGTCATCAAACTGGGGCACATGCTGAGAATGTTCCATGTTTACCTGAGCTTGGTGGTGGGAACCAGTTTTGCAAGTATGCTTTAATGTGCTATATATTGATATAACATGATAATATTCATACCACCATTTAATACAGCTCCACTCCACATACATTTGTCAATTCAACCCATTATCAAGGTGGACCAAGGATCCAAAACAACACACTCTAAACTGCAAATGGCACATGGAACAGCCAAAGTACACAGACTGGACACATAAAATTTACTGAATTTAGTACATAATCTTGGCCCATACAAAGTAGATTTCACGCATCTTGGAAACACAGACTGGACCATGCACAAACATTAAACACACACAAAACTATTCATAAATGTGGAGGGAGTCAAGTGTCTGATCCGTTCTGTCCAGAGCAATAGAGAGCTGCAATAACCATTTCTGCAGCAGTTTTAATATTTCTGAACAAAAAATAAAGAACACTGTGCTTTGTTGTTTTTTTAAAAGCAATATTTATTAAGTTGTTGTTTAGTGGTTCAGTCAAGTCTGACTCTCAGTGACCCTATAGAACACATCAAGACAGACACATCTTGTTGTGCCAATTCATAATGTTTTCATGGCAAGATACTGGAGTGGGTTGGTTGCCAGTTCCTTCTCCTGTGGACCACAATTTGTCTGACCTGTCTACTCTGACTGGCCCATCTTGGGTTACCCTACATGGTATAGCTCACAACTTCACTGAGGTACACAAACACCTTCTCCATGACACGGTAGTGATCCAGAAGGGGATTTGATGAGTAAGCTTGCACAAAAAAATCCTTTCTCTCTTATCTCTAATGTGATGCTCTTTCCATATCTTTCAATGTCCTTATTGTTGGTAGCAGAGGGTGATAAAATTACTCTTGACTAATTGAAGGCGGAGTTCAAATATAGCTGTAACAGTAGCATTTTGATATTGTTACATAGTCACATAATAATTGAGGTTGAAAAAATAATTTGGGTCCATCAAGTTCAACCTCTTTATATTTCCTATGTTCGTTGTAATATTTGCATTAATTGTTAATTCATCCATAGGAAGACAAACCAAAAAAACATTGATACACTGCCAATTGTCACATAAGGAGAGACAGATAATTTCTTCCTGATCTCAAATATGGCAACCGGATTCCTCCCTTGATTAATACTCCTCCTTCTCTAGTTGTCCAGGATAAACCTAAATGCCCTTTTTATGCAAAAATAAGTTCAACCCCTTGTTAAAGTTATCTATAGAGTCTGTTGTCCCAACCTCCTTTGTTAGAGAAGTTCACAGTGTAACAATCCTTACTGTGAAGATCCCTTTTCTTTCTTTAAGGTGGAATTTTTTTTTTATCTAACGTGTTGGGATTCCCTCTTGTCAGTTGAAAAACCTCTTGGCACAAAAAATGTTCCCTGGACAAAGCCTTATACTGACTTGGATGTATTTAAGGTAATCATATTCCCTCTTAGGTATTTTTTTCTAGAGAAAATAAGTTTTATCTGGTTAGTCTTCCTTCATAGCGTAAACCCACAAAACCTCAACTTGTTATGTTTTGTTGCCATATTTGTTCCAGCTCCAAATGTCCTTTTTATAAAGTGGTGCCTAAAGTTGTACTCCATATTGCAAATGAGGACACACTGGGGATTTTTAGACAATCTGAGTATGTTTAATGTAGAACAACCCTTTGCTTCCTGTCTTTTAGCCAGCTCTCAATAGATGAGCAGATTTTTACTGCAATCCATTAGTGTGCACAATAGTTTCCCATGTGGCCCTATATCAAAATCCAAAAATACTTCATCCACTGAGTTGCCTTGACTAAAGCTTCTACTAATCTCCCCATAGAAACTGACCTATCCGTCATACATCTGTGTTGAATCCTACTTATTATCTTGTCCACATGGATAGATTCCCATGTACTATATCTTATTTACCCTTCCAAAAGCTTCCATACTAAAAAGTGAGGTTTACAGGTCTGAAGTTCACTTTTATTATTTTAATGTTTATTTATTATCATCAATCAGGATAGAACTATCTTAATAACAAAATATTATCTGATGTACCCCAAAACAGCCACTTCCAGTGGTTTAACTGTTCTACTTTGGATCAAAGAAAAGGGTGAAATGTAATATGTATATTGTATATAAAAACCCAAGTGCCATACATGTAGTCCTTCAGGTAAAAATCTGATTTAAAGCAGTAGGAATGCACTCAGCTTTACAGTTATTGGAAATTCAGGACCATGGAGAGCAGTTCCATTCTGTCCTTAGTTGTACTAGAAAATAAGACCACTCACCTGGTGATTTTCCACTCTAGTAATGGAGCAGTTGTTTCAGTATATGTGGTAGGTGTAATAGCTTTTTCTTGGGCAATTATATTGCAATGACGCATGGCTATCAAAATAAGCAGTGATTTAGTGCCCAGTTCTGAGAGAAGCTAAAAATAAAAAAAAACACAATTATCAATCCTAGTTAGGAAAAGCAGACAGATTTCAGCTGTCTTCATGAAAGGCTTTGTATGTGTAGATAAATGGAGTTTGTAAACTGAGCAGTATTTAATTGGGAAACAAGAATATAAAACATATCTAGTATTCAAAATGAATATACACTTTACATGTGCAGAATAACCCTTTCAGTTATGAAGTTTTCTATTTATCTACATGAAGTTTCATGTACCAGTAGAGGTATAAAAATGCCTGTGAAAATCATTAAAGCGTCAGATCCGATGCTATTTTCAGTATAACACCTCAACTGAGTTATATATAAGGCTGTATCTATTTTATTTGACACAATGAAGGGGTTAACAATGTACACCCTAACCCACCATAGATCACAAATGCTTGGGGGATATCATGGATCACCCCATAATTCTAATACTCCCTATGAGCTCAGGCATCCCCAGGATTCACATATTTAAACCTGTATTTCCCCTGTTATACTAACATTAACTCTTCATACCATGCCAGTTCATAAAGGACTCCAATGGTATCTAAAATAAACCCTAACTATGATGGGGAACCCATGGTACCTAATACTTAACCCTTAATACATGGGGTCTATACATGGTATCATAAAGTTATCCTTAAAGGACCACCATAGTACACCTAATGCCATGTGGGTCTATATAGATCCCCATGATATCCTAAAGTTAGCCTTCTATGTTACATAAAAAAGAAGAACAAAGGAAAATAAAAAATACATTTACAAATACTGTGTTATACTATGCAGCACTGCTGTGGAGACTACTATGCCCTGGTACGCGTTCCCCAGTTTACTGATAGCTTTGTAGGGGTTGTAATTGGAATTGATATGTAGCTTGCATAAAAAAAGCTCCCACAGTTGTAAAAGTGCTTTTTTTTACAACTACACATCCGACTGGAATGATGTCCCAGGTGTGCAAGACCTCTTTCTAAAAAGCATTAAAGACTTTCCTAACCAGTTGTAATAGTAGGATTAGGAGTTTACTTAAAGAGACACTTTTTTTTTTTTTTACAGTTATCTAAAGATGATATATTAAATAGAAGGAATGTTGCATATACTGAATGAATAGGCTTTCAAAAGCTTACTTTTCAGTTGTCTTAAACTTCTTTGTGGTTTCCCTGCTTTTTGTTTCACTCATAGCAACTGCTCTCTGCCTCCCTAATAAAATGATTTGTTCAGCTAGGTGAGCCAGTTTCCCCCGATGGAGAAAGACAGTGGCACCATGGGAAAAACAATCATGTTTTCTCTGATTGGCCGAATAGCAGACCATGTGATTTAAATGAATAATTTCTTTATGTAAATTTATTCATGAGGAGAAAGCAGGAGAGTCATTACACAGACTTAAAAGTAAGTTATCAAGGTTTTGCCATGTTTCTTTTTCAGATAAATGCAAAAATAATTCTACGTTTAATTATTACCTTTAGATGGCTGCAAGTCAGTGTCTTTAATGTTTTTATTTGTGTCTAATCTTTAAAAGTTTTGGTTTAACTCTGGTGTTAAGCCATACTCCATATATACATAGTCACATTGTGTGCCTCATGCTGCTATTCTGTAATGTAATTTGTTGTAAACTATCTGTGTTACAGCCCAGGTGCCTGAGACTGATTCATGCTGAGATGTAACAACCTGCCCAGTCTGAGATCCTTGAAGACTGTAGCTGGTCACTTTTAAAAAATGTGTTTTTTTTATACAGGGAAAAAAACAGTTTTTTGTTAATACATCTGCATGAAACATTTTATGTAAATCCCCCTGTGTATTTCTGCCGCCCAAGGGCATGCCGTAATGAATGATAATGGCATTATAAGTCCATATGATATTTAACAATGTGACATGCAATTTCTTTTCTCTGTGAAATGTCAGAGTATAAGAAAAGGACAGAATTAGTTATTGAAGAACCTGCTATTTTATAGGTAGACATATTTTGCACGTATATACATTTTTCAAAGGAATAGCTTTGTGGGGGAAAAACGCTGACAGTGCCTTAAGCTATATCATTTATCAATTGTCTTAATACTTTGTTCTAGTGTATTATTTCTAGAATAATCGAGGATATAAATTAAATGAAGGCCCTAACATAGTCATGTTAGATTATTTCAAGTTTATTATTATTTATTATCACACATAATAGTTGTCAAACTGTCGCTTTGCGAGGTGCGTACGGCTTGATGAGCGAGACGCGTCTCGATGAGCGAGACGCAAGACTTAAAAAAAACAATTACGAGACGTGGGACTTAGAAAAAAAAAAGATACGAGATGCAAAAATTTACGAAATTAGCGGCTGAACCAAAACCCCCAAAAACACACTAAATACACCCCAAATTCCAAAAACATCACAGTCAGCATGGGGCAACAACCAGGATGTCTGTGAGTGAGGTGGAACGCGAATTTAACTTGATTTAGATGATTTTCGCCACTCGAAAATCACCTAAACGAGGAAAAAAATGGCCGCTGAAAAAAATGAAAACAAGGCGACACGACTCCGGACCGTGCAAAAAAACGCATAGCACTTTACACATCACACTACGACCTACAAGATACACTATTACAAAAATGCTCACAAGACTCGTACCACATTAATCACATTACGACTATATAATCCGATTTGCATAATAAACCAACAGCTTTACCTCGCTCACGCAGCCTATTTAGAATGCACACTTCAAACATCCATTACACTATTACATTACAGTATTAACTATAAATAATTATTACTTAATTAATTGAATAAATCATTATTTATTACTTAACTACATATACATAGAAATATATATCTCTCTCAGAGTACCAAATGTACACGACAGGAGAGGCTCGCAATGAGCGCCAAAGGCGCTCATTGCGAGGAATGCGATGAGTGCGCACAGTACACTGCAAAATGGTTTCAATTATGTCTCAAACACCATTCCCATGGCTTCAAATTTTATTAACCCGTCATTTATGACGGGCAAGTCGCTAGTTTATATATATAAAGCCCAGCACAGTTCTATCACTATGGACTCAGCAGAAATACTCCTTGCAGCTAGGTCCCTCTGAGAGTTTTGTCCATCATATGTTATATCTATCTATCTATCTATCTATCTATCTATCTATCTATCTATCTATCTATCTATCTATCTATCTATCTTTCTTTCTTTCTATCTGTCTATCTATCTTTCTATCTATCTGCTCTCTTTCGAGTCATTTATATAACTCCTGAAAAAAATGTGTAACGTCACTGAATGTAATTGTGAATCTTCTAGTTATCCACTGAAAATACTGCTATCTCATGGTCTACAGCAAGTCCTGGTATCTAGGAAGGATTATTGCACCAACCCTACATTCAAATCCACAGTTGTCTCACACTGATGATGGCAGAGGCCCAGACCCCTCTGTGCCTTGTTTTGAGCACCAGGAAATGTTAACTACCTCTCAGTTAAAATGTTGTCCATTATCAAGTGTAATTCTGTAAAAGAGCACATTGTAACATTATAGTTCCTAAATTCATGCTATTTCCAGCAATGCCACTTTTCTTATGCAAACTTTCACATAGCATTTATTGAATATATTGTCTAATATATGCACAGAGAGGACTTCTGTTGAATTACTTTAATAGTGAATAATACATTTATATATCTTGGCATCTGGTATAAATGTAAAAGCTTTTGGTCCTATTTAAGTCCCCTCTTTATGTAAAATGAGAATATATAGATTTTGTTTAAACCAGAGCATATAATACATTTTAATGTCCTATCTGTTCTGTCCAAAATGCATGTAATTTCTCATTCCTGAAACTATCAGCTATATCTGTCTATTTAAGAGTGTTGGTCATATGTTAGTTAATAGATCTTGGTAAGCACCTAGTTCATCAAATAAGTTACCTGTTAATATGAATAGAGGTGACGTTAGACTGTTAGTAAATATGCATAACTTTGTAAGAACTAGATGGAAGGTATTAAACAACATAGACAAAATACAAATACAAGTTAATAATAATAATAAATAATAATAATAATAGTTAATTAACTTTATTTTAGATCTAAGAGCAATATATTTAATTAGTTGATCTCATATGTACTTGTATTTCTTAGTAGAATAAAAAATATATATGATACTTGTAAGATAAGAAAAAGTCTAATGTAAGACTATAATCAGTTGTAATGTAGTTAAAATCATGTTAATTAATGAATTGAATAAATCTTTAATTATTACTTAACTACATATACATAGAAATATATATCTCTCTCAGAGGACCAAAAGTACACGACAGGAGAGGCTCGCAATGAGCGCCAAAGGCGCTCATTGCGAGGAATGCGATGAGCGCCAAAGGAAATTATTATAATAATCAATACATAAATATTGATAAAGTAGGAAAACTAGATTGTCTATCTACTGTATGCCTTTTTGGATTGCTACCTTGGTGTGGTGAAGGGGCTTGTGTACTTCAAGGAAGCTGTGAGCTATACCATGTAGGGTCACCCACGGTGGGCAGGTCATAGCAGAGAAGTAAGGCAAATTGTGGTCCGCTGGAGAAGCATCTGGCAATCCACCCCAGTATCTTTGCCATAAAAACCATATGGATCAACACACCCAGAAAGAAGATCTGCCTGGCCTGCTGGAGTCCACAGGGCCATGGAGAGTCAGGCACAACTGAATGACTAATCAACAATAATCTACTGTGGATTTTCTTATCTGGTGTCCACACCACCACATCCCAAATCATCCATGTTTAGTGACATAATGTGCTTGTGCTAGTTTTGATTGGCTGGAATGTGAAGCCATGTCTACAGCTTACAGAATGTTAGACAAGCAAGGACAAACGGCGTCCCATGACCAGCCATACAGGTTCCCTTATGCATGTGATGTCCATAACTAGCTGGCCAGGTTTGCCTGTTGATAAATCCAGTCTGGTATTTTACTTCCTGTACTAGGCTTACAATAGCTATAGTTCCTGTATGATGTTAAGGACACCCCATCATTACTTAATATTATTGTTTATTTTTAGCAGGGTGATGGTCAGTTGGTATCTCATAGCTGCAGCTGGAAGATACAGGAACGCACTTGCACATGTATTTCCCTGCAGCATCCACACACGATATGTTGTGTACTCATTGCTCATTCCCAGCCGAGCCCCGCTGTGAATTAAACCTCTGGCAGCTTTACTGCACTGTATAAAAATGTTGATTTTTCTCTCTTTAATGCAGCGGGGAAAACATATTTTTCAATGATTTGGTTGGCTGCAGATTTTCCAACAGAGAGATTTCTGTGATGACTCTTCTCTGCAAAGTTAATTAAGTGGAGAGTACATTAAAAGCTTAATATATTGGGGTCAGCGGAGTTCTTACTTTGTAATGTAAAAAGTGTGTATTAGCAAGGCGGCTATGTTCCTGTTGCAGATGACTTGGATGATGTTAACCATCGCCAACTAATTGATAATGCAAGATGGAGGTAACCTAGTTCCTAATGCAAAGACAATAGAGGAGATGTAGGAAGTTGACACAAATTGAATTTCAGATGAATTATTATTCATGGAAGTACATTAACTGTTACTAAATTACTACAATAAAGCTTAAAGGATATATGTAGTCCCATATTTAAAATATATTTCTTTGCAGACAAAAACAGTTGATAACGGCCAAAATGATTTTTAGAAAGTAAAAAATAAATAATACAGTCTATATGCAATTATGCTGTGGTAGGGGACAACATTTTTCTTTCTGGTGCTGTAATTGAAATGTTGCAATTTGAATTGCTAAGACCGACTCTTGAAAATCTTATTAGTGTCCAGTGCTATTCCCTCTTGCAAAAATAGCTTAATCAAGGTAATGGCTATTAACAGTAAGGAATACTTATTAATAAGGCTGGGTTTATTTTTTCTTTTGATTTCTAAAAATAATTTGTTCATTATCATAAGAGCAGAGTTCTTCAAAAGAGAATTATATGAATATATGACCAAAACGTGCTTTAAAAAAATAAAAATAGAGTCTTCTTTTAATATGGAAATATTACATGTATAAAGTTGCTTCTCCTTCTGGATCGCTGTCTTGTCTTGGAAACAAGCACTTTGTACATTTGATTATAAGCTCAAAAACAGGGCCCTCCATTCTTTATAAGGTGTTAAGTTTGTTTTTTGCCATGTACTAAACCCCTGTACAGTGCTACGGAATATGTTGGCGCGATATACATAAAGATAATAATAATAATAATATAATGCACCAACATATTCCATATATGCTGAAATGCTGATGCATTTGCATTATTAGCAAAATAATTTGTACTAAAAATGCTTAAAAACAATATGCTAAAACACACTCGCCTTCTGGATTGTTACCTTGTTGTGGTGAAGGGGCTCGTGTACCTCACTGAAGCTGTGAGCTATACCATAAAGGGTCATCCAAGATGAGCAGAAAGGTCAGAAAATTGAGGTTCACTGGAGAGGGAACTGGCAAACCACTCCAGTATCTTTGCTAAGATAGCCTTATGGATAAGAACAGTCATAGACATAATCATAGATGTGTCTGGCTTGCTGAGGTCCATAGGGTCACGGAGAGTTAGACATGACTGGACTACTAATCAACAACAACAAAGCACATTATTTATCCCTTCGGGCTTTTGATTGGGGTGATGATTATGTGAAGTTTTGTGCTATTTAGTGCAGGTTTATTAACACAATAAATGACCCGGTTTGCTGTGAATTCCCAGTACACATACATTATAAACTAGATTGGTTTCAAACTGGACAGTTATGCGAGTTTTAAAATGAACAAGAGCACATTGCCTCCCTCCACCCAGAACTTTCTCCCTCTCCAACAATATCCCTGAAATTAGAACATAACCCGCCTCCTGCTAGAGACAGCCGACAAGAAACCTGACCTAAAAGAGAAAGGTTAAGTGCTTTCTAAATCATTCATCACCATGGCGACCAGCACCACCACATTGTTCATGGAGAAAAGGACCCACACCGGCCTTTTCAAGTTAGGCCGAGAGTTGAACTCCAAGACATCTTCACATAATAGATGTTCTGTGATGTTTTCATTGTTGTTTTTCTTGTTGTGGCTATCAAAAAAATTAAATGTTCAAAGTGAAGGCTAGTTTGGGTCAGTTTAATTGTACTAATGGTGTGTGATTTAAATGACCACAGTTTTGAAGAACTACACTTAAAAATATGCAAAGTGTTTTTAGAATGTAAAAACAAATAATACTGCCTTTTATTGCCTTGTATTATATTTTATATGCAATTATGTTGCTGTGGAATCTACCATATTTGTCTCAGAAGATCAACATCCAGAGGTGGGACGAAACTTTGGATACACACCTGCACAATGGGAATATGGCAGTTTCATCTTCCACTTATAGCAGCAGGACTGCATGGTAGTTCAAAGATTTACAAGTACACATCCACCTAAGAAAGTAATAAAGTAGCAGGCTAGAATGCCAAGAATAATTGCATACAAAAGTTGCAAAATGTGATGGCTGCATTTATTTATTTATGTATATATTTCTAAAAACAGTTTGCCCATTATCAAGTTTGCTGGAATTGAGCTCATGTGTTGCATAAATGAACAGTGATTAGTGGGTTAAACTATGGATGTGCAATCTGTATGTATGAATATTTCTGTTGGGGACTCTGAAAGGATCCCGAAAAGTGTAAGCTACCCATCTATTGCTAATCTATAATGGAAATGTGGAGGAAAATGGGCTAGAGAGAACAAGGCTACTTGCTTGGTACTCCTTTAACATCCCAGTTAGCTCTTAGGTGGAGGTACTGGGAGCTCTCTTGGCTGACTTGAAATAAGTTTTATTCCAAATTATATATTTGATTCAAGATCAGAAACTGATTAGATGCAGTATCAATGATTTTAATATTAAGATACTGGATTCTTGTTCTAGAATGTCTAGAGTATTACATATAGACAGGGGTAGATGATAGACAGGGGTAGATGATAGACAGGGGTAGATGAACACACTGCAATGCCAAGCTTGGTTTTATTATTCTTGATACAAAATATATTAGTACATTAATATACATATATTCTCCATTTACCTATTTTTGCCCATCCCTTGACATAAAGTCTGAATCCGTATTAAAGCTGGACAAATTTACACAGATTTGGTTTAGGAATAAGAACATTTTAACAACGGATCAGCAGCATATGAACACATATAGGATATAGGTTTATGCATGAATTGGTGAGCACCATTTTAAACAAGTTCCTGGATCACACTGCAATGACATAGTACTGGAGGAGAAAAGAGAAAATTAAAGTTCCCGAACAAGAGGTCACAACAATAGAGAGTGGTTGGTTCAGAAGAACTCCTCTTTAAAGGAAATGTAGGGATAAGGTGTAAATATAATAACAGAATTAGTGATATAGGCCGATGTCTTATGATATGGCTTTATTTTGAAGATGAACTGACTTGCGTCTTGAAACTGTATATTCCTATCTTTACTGTAAAGCTCTTACAAAGACTTCAGTCTAAACTCATTTAACCTGGTTGAGAAACATGGGGAAGACCAAATGGCTTAGTAAGTTTCAGTTCAGGTTACTGTTTTGCAGTTTTTGAATAACCTTGACCTTTTTTAAAGTTGCATATAATGTTTCAAGTCTTCACAACCATTTTGAGGAGGTAGCAACCCTTTAAAGAAATTTAAAGGTTAGGAAAATGACAGCCTAAATTGTCTGAGTAATTGTTATCTGCTGTCTATTGTTGCATATTTTTTTATCTTCACCACAAGATTCATAGACCACTTTTATCAAAAAATTCTAAAAAGAAGGAAATAGATATTGCAATAAATCACCATATTTCCTTATTTATTTTGAGGCCATGCACGCAGCTCTGCTGCTCCTTAACAAATTCTTCAAAACAGCTAGAAAAACAGAAAAAAGAAAAACAAATGTGATTTTCAGCGCCTGTGAACTCCCATGTTTGACATAAAGACTCCAAGTCTTTTTTGGGGACTTTTGAATTGAGCTTTAGAAAAGCCAAGTGTTCCCGACTCTGAGTCTGATGGCTTCTTTGTGTCTCACAATCACTACTCTTTTCACAAATGCCTCCCACAACAATGTTCCAATTCTCTCTCCTTTGCTCTTTTTTATTATGATTTTTTTTTCCGTTTAGTTCCAGTCACTATTTAAAGTGCTATTACTTTTCTTGTGTTGTTTGTTGCTAGTGTCTGGAAGAATTCTATATAATCGTACTATGTTTTGAGAGAGCAAGATAAAGTAGGCGTATAAACAAGCAGGGATTTACTGTACATGCACTATTTATTATTGCTATGGTTTAAAAATATTGTTGTAGACACCTTTTATAAATCCTGGTGTGTAACTGAAAGTGCAGCTGTTTGCCATATTAGCTCAGGGAAAATCACTTGACTGTAGTTGGTGATATAGTGTAAGTGAACCAATATAGATGAATTATAGGAAGTTGGCAACACAATGAGGATGAAATCAATGGCATTTACGTGGATATATATTGCTCTATTTCAAAACTGCTTGGAAGCATGGGATGATCCAGGGAGTGCAGAAAGCATCTTGCCAAATCTTGGTGTAGAAAGAAAGAACAAATGGGTTTGAAGAAAAGAATAGCCTAAAAAAATCTAAGGATGTATTTTGGGGAACAGAACCACAGATTTTAGGAATAGAGTAAAATGACTACCTGGGAGTGAATAATAATCTATCTAGAAACATCAGACACAAACACTGTCTGCTTATCTGAAAACATCTGTCTGTCTGATAGGTAGCCTAGATTTTCAAGTGCCAGTAACAGTCAATGATATCAGGATTTCCCTGCCATGCACAGAAGACTCAATCCAGAAATCCTGTGATCAGTACTCAAATATTGACATTGCATGCAGCACCTCCAGTGGAAATTGGCTTTTCATTTACATTTGGGGGCAGATCATTTGCTTATATATTCCGTATTTAGTGCCTGTGCAGGATATATTCCTTGTACCTTGTATGTCCATTAGTCATGAAGTGAACATATAGGCCCTCATTCAATTGCTATTTGGCCAATTGAATAGGGCTCTAAATAAGCACATAACATATATTTTTTAAAGAAGTTTTTAGTTAGTGAAAACCTAGCTTTAGGATAGATGCTTACTAACTTAAAACTTCTTTGAAAAAATATGTTATGTGCTTATTTAAAACCCTATTCAATTGGCCAAATTGCTATTGAATGAGGGCCATAGTATATATATATATATATATATATATATATATATATATATATTTACATTTATTTATATATATATAGTCATATGCATTGAGTTCAATGGAAATATGATAACACATTGTTTGTTTAACCCAGAATTTCAAATATAGTTAGCAGAAAAAAAATCTGAAAAACATAAAACATTGCTACAACCAGTAAAATAAATTAGCAGATTCTTAAAAGAAGATAGGAAATGTAAGCACTACTCAAATCATGCAAAGTATACACCAAGGTACACTGAGGGGATACACTGTAGTGCTTTCTATAACATACTGCAACAGAGCACAGATGTATGTTTGGCCTTTGCTCCAAAAATGCTGCATTTGTGTCATCTCTGGAACACTTATGATAATTATGTGCCACGCGATGAATTGTTGGCATAAGTAGCTGTCTTCTGCTGTGCAGAGGCATAACTCATCATAGTACTGCTTCCTGGCTCAGCAGAAATACTCCTTGCAGAAAGATCCCTCTGAGAGTGTTGTCCATCATGTGGTCTGTCTGTCTATCTATCTATCTATCTATCTATCTATCTATCTATCTATCTATCTATCTATCTATCTCTGTATCTATCTATCTATCTATCTCTGTATCTATCTATTTATCTATCTATCTATCTAGCTGTCTGTCTGTCTGTCGGTCTTTCTGTCTTTCTTGTCCATCATGTGGTCTATCTATCTATCTATCTATCTATCTATCTATCTATCTATCTATCTATCTATCTATCTATCTATCTATCTGTCTGTCTGTCAGTCTTTCTGTCTTTCTTGTCCATCATGTGGTCTATCTATCTATCTATCTATCTATCTATCTATCTATCTATCTATCTATCTATCTATCTATCTATCTATGTATGTATCTATCTATCTATCTATCTAGTTATCTATCTATCTATCTATCTATCTATCTATCTATCTATCTATCTATCTATCTATGTATGTATCTATCTATCTATCTATCTAGTTATCTATCTATCTATCTATCTATCTATCTATCTATCTATCTATCTGTCTACTCTCTTTCGAGTCATTTATATAACTCCTGAAATTTTTTGTTACATCACTTAATATAATTGTGAATCTTCTAGTTATCCACTGAAAATACTGCTATCCCATGGTGTACAGCAAGTCCTGGTATCTAGGAAGGATTATTGCACAACCCTACATTCAAATCCACAGTTGTCTCACACTGATGATGGCAGAGGCCCAGACCCCTCTGTGCCTTGTTTTGAGCACCAGGAAATGTTAACTACCTCTCAGTTAAAATGTTGTCCATTATCAAGTGTTATTCTGTTAAAGAGCACATTGTAACATTATAGTTCCTAAATTCATGCTATTTCCAGCAATGCCACTTTCCTGAGGCAAACTTTTACATAGCATTTATTTAATATATTGTCTAATATATGCACGGAGAGGACTTCTGTATCTATATTTGTCTTTTGCAGATAATATTGCATTATTAAAATGACAACAATGTCACATATATATGTAGCATGCAATTAAAACAGCAGGTTTTAAACACTATACAAGCTTGCATACAAAATAGCACTTTCCTTTTATAATAATTGTCATCTATTAGCAGCCTGCATTTACAACAGTATTGACTTCTTTATCACATATTCAAATTAGCATGATTTATCGAATTAGCTCGAATTATCAAGCTTTATGCAGACACAATGTGCTCCTTCTAGACTGATCGACTGAAACTTTATCAGACGTTCGCCCTGAAAGTGCTTCAAAGTTTTATTTCTAATATTTTGTATAGTATCTTAAGTACTTCATCCTGCAAAAAAACATGGCGCCGTTAAAGTATGTATTTTAAATGTGCACTAGGCACATATATGAGACTCCTGTACCTATAATTGTTGTAGTGCACATAGGTGAAACTGAAAAGTAGTTTTTAAATGGAACAGAGTGAAATGAATCAATCGCTGACCATCCTGTCTTTTGGTGGGTCTAAGAAAAAATATTGCTAGTACGTTTGTATATTTAATTTCTAAGAGCCAGCAAGCCTGAAGACATACCCTTTGGAAACACATTTGTGCTACGAATCTTTAAGAAAACAAGGCATTTCAGAGTTTTTATATAGCTTGATTTCTTTGAGGTTTGTTGGTGTATATAGAACATTTTGTGACCGACATATGACATATGTCTTGCCTGTTATATTCCTATGAAGTATGATAATAAAATACATTTACAAATCAGAATGTTAGTCAAGGACATTTGTCAGAAATTCCTGTCTATGCAACAAGTAATGCAAAGGATTGGCATTGTAGAGTTGGCAGTAGAAGTATGGAATCATGTTTAAGTTTCCTCTCGAGATCTGTACCCAATACACTAGGTGGGCTTTGAACCAGCATTCAACAAAACGGCAACAGCAGTAATTACAAATAGGTGTAACATAAAACTATAGTAACAAGTACTTTATAAGTTGAATGTTATTTGAAAAAAAAAACTGAATAATCTTACATTGAAGTTTGTAATTATTGTCTGACTCTCCCAACAATCTTGGCATCCTATGTTTTGTTCTGTTCCATGGATATTTGCACATGCCCAGTATACGTCAACTGAAATGCTGGACATTGTTCTCAGCCTCCAGACGCTTTCTATATTAACTGGAGTACGTGCAAAGACATCAAAGTTGGTAGAAGCATCAGAAAAGCTGACTGACAGACAAAATTACAATTTACAATGTAGGTTTACTGTAAAAAAAAATATGATTTATAGTAGCATTTAAGTACTTGTTACTCATATAGCTTTATGATACACTATATGTGTTCCTTTAACTACCAAAGTAAAGTTCACATTACTTGGAAGAGCAAGAACCAAGGCTCACAACATTGCCTTTTTTTTCTTTAGAAGTATGGGGAAATGGCTATATAACCCCGTGCCATTTGCAATTCACATTGACGTTATCTATCATGCTCATTTGCATTCATCAAAAATGAATATCTTGTTGTTGTTAAATTACTTCGACCCGTAGTTCAACAAGAGACACAGTTTAATTCCATGACCAAAATAAGTGTGAGTCATTCTGTAACAAAATAAATATGATTTTTAATAACATTAACTCGTTATAAAGCCTCTACCCTCCCCAGACACCCTTTTAACATATTTTATAATGGACAGGAGCAAATCGTATCAGATCTACCAAAGCTCTGTTTAACTCTCCATAAATTAAACAGTTTAACTCTCCATCATTTGAACAATAAAACTAAAACACAATAACCCAGAGCAGGAATTTCAGGTATATATGTACTTTTGTATATAAAAATCTGCAAATTCACCCATTGCATTACAATGTATAGAAAGACATTAGCATAATAATTGGCAAGCTTTTTCATTTTTCTCTTTTTTTCCTCACTTTTTTACAGATGAATTGTTTAAAGACTGATAGATGTTCTCAGTCTGTGAAGGTTATGGTGAGGGTGAAAACATTTCACGGTGTCAATGAACATACTTAATTTCGCTGGAAGTGCCGTTCTAAATGGTGCATGGGGTATGGCATTAGCATAACAAAGAGATAATGCATTCGTTTAGGCTGTAATAGGCGACACTGCCCTGCAGTTGTTCATTAAATGGAGCCATGCAAGAAAGGGTCAGAATTCCCCCCTGCAGTCCAGTGTAGAAACCATTAGTGATTCATCTAGGATGGGAGTTGTTGTTTAATGGCTCGTAATATTTCTGTTACCTGCGGAAAGGAAGTAAGCGGCTCCCTTTGAGTTTTCTCAGCAGGTGTATCTTGATAAAACAAGGTTATAGAATACACAATGGTTGGAATTGGCATCTGTAACTGTTGGGGGGTGGGGGGGGTGGAAGGATATGCAACAGTATGAGCAGAGACATATTTGAGGTATTAGAAGCAAATGTGAGTTACAAGAAGCATTGTGAGGGGTGTGTGTCTAAGAAACCAATGTGAGCTATTGGAAGAAAACATGTTTGTTGGTGTGTGGAGCAAACATGTACATACTTATATGGGTTGTAGTGCTCTCCAGATCTAGCAGGCTATCTAGGCAGGCACATGTGGGGTGCTGATGGCAGACTGAGTTTTCTTGGAAACATAGTTGGGGTGCTGATGGCAGACTGAGTTTTCTTGAAACCTTAGTGTGATATGTGAAATGGTGAACTGTTGGAGAACTATTGGAGATGTCAAATCTTGGTCAAGGATACCATAGGTATGGAGATGTTCTGCAGCACTTGATCCTTTAGTATGTCTGTACACATTTGGTGTGAGATCAGACAATGTGATCACATATATAGTTGTGAGCATACGGGTTGTTGCTAACGCTTGCGGGCTCATGTAACTGTGGCCTCATTGTGAAGGGTCTTAGTGGACTGTTTGGTATCTAGGAAACTGTGCTTAGTGAACACTGTAAAGGGCTGTGATGCATTGCAGTGCACTGCAACCCATGTGATGGATTAGTGAATGTCCCCCGTTGGCTTATTGTCAGCAGCCTGTCTTATGTATTGTAGTAGAAATGACACTATAATGTGAACACAACAGCCATATGTACTAAACAGTGAATTGTTGGATAACTTTTCCACTTTGGTTTTCCACAACTTTACTCTCTAACCCTGTGTTTTACATGTGGAGCTGAACAAACTGCTTGTTGCTTAGAGAGCAAATGGTTGTGTTTTATTTTGAGAACAGCTTGTGTGTTGTCACATTGATGACAGGCAGTACATTTTATTAAAGGCATATTTAAGTTTCATGGATTATGAATGCATCTGATAGAGGAGAATCAGTAGTGTATAAAAAATCCCAAATATACATTAACAAACTTACCCTGATGTCATTTTCTTCAGCTTTTAGGCAGCAGGTAATTTTGACAAGGAATGAAACATCCTAGCCAAATTAGCATAAAATTCATCATTTGTTTTGGCCAATCTCTGGGAAGTCAGTTTCTGCAAAGCATTGTGGGATGTGTAGGCCCCACCACAAGGAAGCACTGCTTCTGAGGGCTTGAATGTTAGTATAAGGTTAGAAAATGTACCCCAATGCAGTGTTTCTATTGGCTAGTACTTGGTGCCTATGTAAGCAGCTCTGGGAGTGTGGAAATTATTTTTTTTTAAAATAAAATACATTTGTTCGTATATAGAATTAATCAACGTAATACATGCTCCTGTTATAAGCAGCATGTGTTAAATTGTTTCGTCGCTCAGTCTCACGCTAGACCCATCTTTTGTCTGGTTATGCAAACCCATAAGGTTATCTTGGCATAGATACTGGAGTGGGTTGCCAGTTCCTTCTCCTGTGGACAGCGATTTGTGTGACCTCTGTAATATGACCAGTCCATCAAGGGTGACCATATATCGTTTAGCTCACATCTTAGTTGAAGTATATTAACCTGTTCACCACAACAAGGTAGCAATCCAAATGGGATGTGTTAGAAAAAAAAAAAACTGGGAAACTTCCAAATACCGTTACTGTGATGTAAGAAAGGGACAATGGTCCTTTATTAACAACCCCTGCTAGAGTATATCACATTACAAGTTGTTAATGTGTTACATTTAGAGAATGCATTTATATGAGAGCAGGCAGCAATTTGTGAAATATTTCCTTTCACCACAGTACTAAAGATTGGTAATATAACATAATCATAAAAAAATAAACTAGACTACCATATACCAAAAATACAGGAAATGTAATACATGGCCAAGTCTGAATAAATCTGGGCCTTTCATGCCTTTCCATGTCTGGATACATTTTGGGAGGCTAAGATGGATAGAAGGATTTCTCCTACAAGGAGGAGCTGCTCATCCGAAAGAGGGACGGTTGGGATGCTTCCATCTTCCTGAACAAATGATTGCTTCTTGGTGCAGGTTAGACATGTAACAATTCTGTAATACTACATGAACATATTTTTAGAGGCCAATAGGCAAATCACATTATTTTATTTTTACGATTAATAGAGGGAAGACGCAAATCACCAAGTAATAAAAGTCACTGCAAATTCACACACAGAAATACATTTCTCCTGAGAATATTGTACAATACATATATCCTCTTCACTCGTGCTGAAATAAATGTTTAATTACAACTTTTGTTTATAATTTTCAAACACACACATTGGCATTACCAGCTGCTCATGCAATATAATTTACACCCAGATAAAAAGGAATATACATAATTAGCTGATTTGAGTTGCATTTAAGAACTGGAGCAAAACATTTCTCCTCTGTGAGACAGGACCTGTTATTTTTTTATCTTCACATCTGCTCACCAAATTGATTCAAATTAAAAATGGAATTTGCATACAGAATACGCAGTTTGACCGGATTCCATAACATAAACCGTCTACATCAGTTTTCTTCCCAATTAGTTGAACGGTGAGTGTTTGCAAATCTGCCTGCGAAGTGGTAATCTCTGTTGTCAAAACTCTGGGCAGTTAGGAAAAAGCAGACTTTATACAGTAAATAAATGCAGTGCGTATGATTAACACAGCATTCAGAAATACAGCGCCTTCTCTCCCATTTATATCACATTTGGTTACTAACATATTATTCAAAAGACATTTTATGAAACTAAATAACTATATGTACATTCCTAAAAAAGATCCATTTAAGACCAAAACAAGGACTGCCTGTGGGGAGGTCTCCTAATTTGTGCATAATCCATCCTATGCTATGATTCAAAGCTGCGTTATACAGTAGTCATATGCTATCAGGAGCCATGTATAAGGTGATATTGACTTAAAGAGTGAAACTGCATTGTGGACTCCTCTGCATGTCCCAATCCAGTTTCCATAATGCAATGCAATAGTTTTTTTAAACTTATTTTTAGACATTTGAATGTGTAACTCAGATATACTATATACACCTACCCACACATATCTATCTATCTATCTATCTATCTATCTATCTATCTATCTATCTATCTATCTATCTCTCTCTCTCTATCTATCTGTCTGTCTGTCTATCTGTCTGTCTATCTATCTATCTATCTATCTATCTATCTATCTATCTATCAATCTGTCTGTCTGTCTATCTACACATACATTTTCGCACATACATTTTTCTTTTCAAAGATTTTTATTGTCACAAGAGTCTGTTTCATTTAGATATAGCAATTTTGACACGCAGGTCAAAAAGTAAGTTTATGTATTATATATAGCAAATTTGTTGGTCAAAGAGTAGATTTATGTATTATATACAGTACTGGTTTCTTAATTAATTTTGTAATACAGACTACATTTAAAGGAGCAGGATTTATATATGACAAAAGCCATTCTGTTGGATGAAGAAAAAACAGTACTGCAAGAGTTGAACATTTTTTAAAAAATCCAGACATGTTTGGCATCAATCAAGACCTCCTTCTAGTTTTCTATAGGGTGTGTGTCTATTGTAGAAATAGTTACTCGTTCTACTGTCTGTTTCTGACACAGCTAGAGAAATTAGGAAGGAGGCCCTGGTTTTGTTCCAAAAACAGTTAGTATGGGGGTTAAAAGAACATTCTGTTCCATTGCATTACTCATTTCTTATGCAATATTTTGTAATGTTTAAAACTTGCTTGATCTTGATTTATGCCATCAAAATGGCTATTCATTAGATGCAAGTCTTTTGATGGTTGCATAAAGATGAAGGAGTGTATAATTAATGTCTAACAGAAAGATAGATAATAATAAAAAGTGTTTCTGGAGAGAGACAAGTCATATTTTAGTCCCGTGGAAGAGGAACACAGTGTCAGCTGTATGGAGACACTCCGAGGCTGCATGTTGCATTTCAGTATTGTAAAGGCATTATGGGAGTCCAGAATCCTTACTTGGTTATGTCCTAAAATAGAGGCAAATAATATAGAACTTATATATTATGGTCTTAACTGTTCCCCCAGTCCAGCTCCATTCAAGCTCACCTCAAATTGTCCCTCAGTGTAGCTGACATACATAAAGGGCTGATTGCCATTGATCTCAGCCCAAAGTAGTGTGCACCCAGCATGCTCGCAGGAGACTCTGAGTTGGAAGCTCAGTAGTCTCTTCAACAATGCCACACACATACACTAGCCCTATATCCTACCTGTCAATATGAACCATTTGCAATGGCAGGAAGGGGTTTAACATAAAAATGTATTCAGGGCATTTATGACCCATCTGCCCATGACCCCCAACCCCTATGAGCCCAAGGATCCTTAGGATTCCCACATCAAACATACTCTAAACAGGGAACCCTGTGATTCTCTGTTTCCACTGCATTGAAGGGAATCCTGGTGACTCCCTCCTCCCACTTGCTGAGGGGAAACAAGGGGATTCCCTCCTCCCAAGAACTACCACCATTTAACTTTAACCATGGGGGTCCCTATAGACCCCAATGGCACCTAAAGTTAACCTTGTAAGGATCTCGGTGGCACCCAAAGTTAACCCCTTTTGACACAGAGGTCCTGACATACGAGTCAACATGACTGGAAAATAATCAATTTAAACAACTGGAATGGGGCCAAATGTTAGTTGTAAGATTGTGGTTAGACTATTCTATCTCGTCTGCCTTCAACAGTTTTTGCTAGCTTGGAGTCGGATTGTGATAACATTGGAGATGAGGGAAAAGAAGGAGAGGGATTTTGTCACTGTAACTTGTCCCCTTTACACACATGATCAGACAGCTTGCAAGGTTAACTACAAGTCATGCTCATGCAGACATCCATACACCTGTCTCATGCACACAACTTTGACCAAAGTGTTATGGATGCTCCTAGGGACCAGACTTCAAAATATATTATTTTTTTCTGATATAATACTAACTTTATGACATTTCCACATTTTTTTCTTTACAGTACAGTAGACCTTTCAGCTCCGGTTTCTGTTAACCCCTGCCCATCAGGTTCTCAAATATGCATGTGTCTTCTAAAGATTCAACATTACCTCTCAGTTGGGAATTAAATATATTACTGTATGAAAAAAAACATATTTTTATGTTTAAACAGTCGTTTATTAAAAGCTTTAAATCATAACCACTTTGCTATGCAGCTGCTAAAATTGCATTAAAATGTAAAGTAGAACATTTTGTTTAAAACAAATTAATTTGACAGTTCAATACAATGTTTTTTAGGATTGCAGCCTTGGCAACACAGGGAAACCCTTCCAGAAGCCCAGCAATATTAATGATAAAGCATTCAGGCATTCTCTAATATAATGCAAAGCAATGAGGGTTTAATGCATTTTAGAATGAAGCTTTCTCTGGGACATGTAGTGAGTATAGAAGGATCACGGGCGCGGTGCCTGCAATTTAGAGGTCCAGCTACACATTGAGTCAACATCTAGTAACAGCATTATTAGGCTCCTAGAATTAAAGGAACTATTTATGCATTTTTTTTGTTTTATATACACTTTGTTGTAGTCGTGTCTGACTCTATGTTACCCTATGGACTGCAGCACGCCAGGTACGTCTGTCAGTCACCACCTCTCTAAGATCGATTAAGGTTATGTTCATCGCTTCAATGATCTCATCTATCCATCTCCGTCTCTGTCTGTCGTCTCCTTCTTCTTGTGCCTTCAATCTTTTCCAGCATCAGAGTCTTTTCTAGGGAATCCTGTCTTCTCATGGTATGAGCTTCATCCTTCTGATCATAGCTTCCAGTGAACATAAAATATAAATGTTACTTAATTCATTTTAACATCCTCAATATAATTCTCATAAAATGTATACTTCACTTATTTCTAGAGTAACAGTTACTCACCTTCTGGAGCCTTTCTCTTTCTTCCAGTTATCTCTCATGTACGGTGTCATGTTTCACAGTAGTAAGTTAAGTCCACACCCAAAAGGAGCAGCTTTGGCACTCTACATGAGAGGTTCCAGAAGGTGAACAATCTTACTCTGAGGGGTGCTTTAAAGTAAGTGAAGTGTAGTTTTTATATGACAATTATATTGAGATGGTAAAAAGGTAATAAAAATATTTACATAAAACAAAGGGGTTGCATTTTTGTCATTTATTAGCACTTTCATTAATGAGTATTTTAAAGAACCATTGAAATATGGAAAAAAAATATTTTACATTGAATCAAAATGAATCTCTTCCAAGCATTTTAGTGAGGTGCATAAAATATTTGGGTTGCCATTCTTATTGCTCAGTATTGGGGCTGCCATTTTTCTTATATTCTTCCTCATTGATAACCCCCATCCATCTTGCTAAGCTAGGGGCTCGTAGTAGATTAGGCAAAGACGATGTAACTGTTGGAGGTGGTGCCATCCACACAGCTGGGCAGGTTCCACTTACAACATGACAGGTAAGACTATCTATGGTTAGCTGCTACTGTAATCCATACCCATAGAAAGAAAGGATTACTTGATTAAACAAATGTAACATAATGCATATAATTGTACTGCACACAAATTCTTCCATACATAAAAACTAATTATATTTACATAGTGCAAATAAATATAGATGGCTAGGTTTAAAACTGAAAATGATGTATAAACATTACATGTACCTGTTATTTATATGTATCCATATATGTTATTTAAGTATAAATAGTTTTTATTATTGGAATTGTTTTGTGCACTGTAAAATATTATATATCATACATTCCTTATTTAAATAAAGTGCTGCTTTCCTACTAGGGGAATGGGTCACAGTAGCAGTTAACTGTCAATTTGGGGGTCCATTAACAAGAGCTTAGTACTCATATGTCAAACAGACATCTGCGAGCATGGGTGTAGGAACCAAATATCTGGGGGTTTGTCGCTCTTATCCCCCCCAGTTTCTTCACCCATGTCTGGAAGGTCTCCTTAAGCCCACTCACCTCTCTCTGGGTAATTCCATTTTAAATATGTATTAGTATTAAATATTATTAATCATAATGTTGTGGTATAACTATGTTAATGCTTCCATCACCATCATCTGAGTTTGATGTGTCAGACCTGGTTGGTTTATGTGAGTTGTGGTGATGAATTATTGCTTTTTACTAGGAGTAGGACTTGCTGAGAAAGATAATTAGAAAAACTCACATCTCTTACTTACTAATATTTTCCCCTCTATCACAAAAAATAAGATTCCTAAACCTACCTCAAACAATAACCTCCCTCTCTATCAATCAGTCAGGAGTCATGCAGCCAACATTATGGGAGCACAATGAATGCGTTTAAAAATAAAGTACATTTAATTTTATGTGTTTTTTTTTTATTTAGTCATAGATGTATGTCTTTCCATCATGCATGTGTACGTTATGTGTTTTGTGGCTCTGTCTACCTTTTCTTAGTCAGATAACCCATGTGAAAACGTGGCTCCTTGTTACCTAAGCACAGGCAGTCACAAAGGCTCCTGAAAGTAAAAATAGACTGGAAAAACTGGCAATTGCTAAATAATGTAGAAATCCTAGGCCTGCCCTTGGGAAAGAGAGACATCTATCTTGCATGAAGGCAGCGTCAAGGGGCAGGTGATGCTGTTGTGCAATACTACTGGGAATAGAGGAAAGTAGCCATGAAACAGTCCTGCAGGATGACACTTTGTAGTATATGTAATGCTCCCTCTGCTGGTGCTGTCTGGTGATCCAACTCAATTTCAAACAGAATGGGCTAGGTATTATACATGTAACATATGTTTACACTTATTTATTATATATTTAGTTGGTTGGTTAAATCAGTTTTATAATTAAATACTTTAAGACAGTTTGTTTTGAATCATTGTTCTCATGTATTAATCTGTCAATGAATAGACCTAATTGTCAATGAGATGATTTCCCCTAGTTTTCTTCTTGCCATTGGAATTTAGATTGATTTTGACTGATAACTATTTAATCAACCAATAGAAATGCAATATTTTGTGAACAAAAAAAAGATCTAAATACCGTATTTATGCAAATCTAGTGCGCCATCGAGTCTAATGCGCACCCCAAATTTGGAACCCAGGAATCTAAAAAACGTTTTTGCTGGCGAATGTAATGTGCATTTGTCATTTGTACAAGAAGTACCGAACAGTGAGTTTATGTTACCAACTTATGGTATGTTACCAACTTATGCCGCTGTGCTAGGGCTCTCTGGGTGCCAGGCTCTGTGTGCCACTGTTCTGGGGCTCTCTGGGTGCCAGGCTCTGTGTATCACTGTTCTGGGGCTCTCTGGGTGCCAGGCTCAGTGTGCCACTGTGCTGGGGCTCTCTGGGTGCCAGGCTCTGTGTATCACTGTTCTGGGGCTCTCTGGGTGCCAGCCTCTGTGTGCCACTGTGCTGGGGCTCTCTGGGTGCCAGGCTCTGTGTATCACTGTGCTGGGGCTCTTTGGGTGCCAGGCTCTGTGTGCCACTGTTCTTGGTCTCTCTGTGTGCTAGGCTCTGTGTGCCATTGTGCTGGGTCTCTCTGGGTGCCAGACTCTGTGTGCCACAGTGCTGGGGCTCTCTGGGTGCCAGGCTCTGTGTGCCACTGTTCTGGGGCTCTATGGGTGCTTGGCTCTGTGTGCCACTGTTCTGGGGCTCTCTGGGTGCTAGGCTCTGTGTGCCACTGTGCTGGGGCTCTCTGGGTGCCAGGCTCTGTGTGCCACTGTGCTGGGGCTCTCTGGGTGCCAGGCTCTGTGTGCCACTGTGCTGGGGCTCTCTGGGTGCCAGGCTCTGTGTGCCACTGTGCTGGGGCTCTATGGGTGCTAGGCTCTGTGTGCCACTGTGCTGGCACTCTCTGAGTGCCAGGCTCTGTGTGCCACAGTGCTGGGGCTCTCTGGGTGCCAGGCTCTGTGTGCCACTGTGCTGGGGCTCTCTGTGTGCCAGGCTCTGTGTGCCACTGTGCTGGGGCTCTCTGGGTGCCAGGCTCTGTGTGCCACTGTGCTGGGGCTCTCTGGGTGCCAGGCTCTGTGTGCCACTGTGCTGGGGCTCTATGGGTGCTAGGCTCTGTGTGCCACTGTGCTGGGGCTCTCTGGGTGCCACTTCCTCCAGTGGTCACCTACTCTAGAGAGCCAAGAAGCTAGAGATGGTGGTGTCGTGGTATGTCCTGTGCTTTCCTTTTTGTCATTGAATTTAGTGCGCCATCAAATCTAGTGTGCCATCAAATGTAATGCGCACCCCAAATTTGGGACCCGATTTTCTATGAAAAGGGTGTGCCTTAGATTCAAGTAAATATGGTAAGTATGGATTTGAAGATATAAACATTTTAAAATCAGGAGATATAATGTAACAAGTGCTTGAACACCCTTATGTGTAACAAGTGTGTATCCTTGTTGAGTATAATGTACACTGAATGCAAAATAAATGCATGTTTAGGTAAGGGGCAGTATGTCTATTTTTGTCATATATAACAGTGTCACTATACACACATATCTCAGGGGCTCAGGTAATGGCTTGTGCCCCAAGGCTTGCTAGTAGCACAGTACCAGTTGTACACATGTGTTTTGTAGTAATAACTGGAACATGATGATCAGATGTAGCCATGTTACATTGATTATGACATACTGCACCTTCATTTTCCAAAAGGTCAACCAATAGCTTAGGTTGCTATTTGTAATTGGCCATTCATGGTTTGATCTGTTGGCTGCACTATTGTTTCACATGATTCTTTATTCTAACTGGATCACTACCAGTGTTTGACACCAGTGAAATTTCAGGTTCAATAGTAATGAATCTCCTAAATGGTCATACCCCAGCTTGGAACTTTAACTCACTGGGGTATTATTATCAGGGATAAAAGTGGTGATAAGCAGTGAGACGTGAAGTAAAAAAATAAAATGTCTCCACATACTTAAGTTTCTATGGGACCTATTTATTACAAGTTTAACTCTATTTGATAAATAGCTCATATTGAAAAAAATAGGAAATGGAAATAATTAACTCCACTTTGATAAATATCTAACATTCTGGTAAAAGCCAGGTCCTGTAGTATGGACTCCAACAACTCATCTAGATTTATTTTTCCTTTGAGAAGACTAATTACACAAGTCTAATTTATTTGCCCATACTGGACATTTAGTCTTATAATAAATTACACTGGGAATAGTGTAATGTAAGCAATTGCTTATAACAATGACCTTACACCAAAGATATATAGGTAGATATATATCTTGGAATGGTATAATTTATATGTTAGATTCTACATTCCCCATCAAAAAAAGGGAATACATATAGGAAACAGATCATCCAATCCAGGACCTGGCCAAATTAACCCATTTGCTGGAACAGGGGTGATCCGGTAGTTAATCATGTAAAGCCACCCGATCCCTTACCTACCCACAGTAACCTTGTGAGTATCTGAAGCCACCTGCTCATTGATGAAAGACGTGAGGCTGTGCGGGGCTATATGGGGCATCGACTGACCGCTGAGCAATGATCCACTGTCAGTGTAGAGATTACTGCAGCAGGGAGGAGACTACTAGATTACAGTAGGTGCCAGATTATCCAATGCCTGATAATCAGTGTCCTACCTGTCATAAAATAGTATAATCCACCTCTGAAAAAATTAAGTCAATGGATCTATTCTACAAATATCACTTATCACATATATTGTAGGGTTTATAGAATCCTGGTATATATGTCACTACCATGTTGTGGACTAAAATGTATTTTATGATGGGTCCCGAACATTGGAAGTAGAAATCTGTCTCCTAATAAATGCATTAAATAATAAATTAGGCACTAAAATATGATGAAACATAATTAAGGATGTGCAGGGGAAGAGGTAGATGCTAAATACTAAAAAATCCAATGGTATAATACATTTTATTCCCATCTCTATCCTCTCTCTTTCCCCACTTTGCTGATGGATAAAATAAAAGTGCATCCTCTCCAAGGCTTCAAACTAGCGGAAATTGCTGAAGTGGGACAAGTTGTTCCAAATTAAGATTTTCTGTAAAACTGCTTTTAAACTTGTGGCTTATAAAGCTCTGAATGTTATTCGTTTTTTACATACTTAACAAACATAAGGTTTTTCCTAAGCTGCCATGGTCTATTAATTAATTTGAGGCCTCACTTGAGGCATAGGGGTTAAGTACTGTACGCATCCAGTAATGAAGCTAAGCTTGGCTTGTCTCTAAATACATGGAAATGGTGAATGTAAAGTAAACCATTTTAGAAATGAGACACACAGAACAACTCAATATCTCCTTTAGGAAGTTTAGACCTCTGATTAGAACTAATGAGGCTTCCTCTGCAGAGCTGACTCAATGCCCTTTGTTCAAAGCACAGAGCCTCCCACCAAACATTGCTGACTTCACACCGTAGATTAGCTTTCTTCCGAAAATGAATTGCTTATGCTTTAAAAGGCACAAACTCACATTTTCCTGCCCGGCTGAAGCCAACTTCCCACAGTGGTACGAGCTTGTTCTATGATGAATGTTCAGCGAGATGTATCATTGATACCATATTCAAAATATGTGACTATAAGCAGTACAACTTTACTTATAAGCCACATTGCTGTAATTATTTAAACCTTCTGTAGTATTTTCCTATGTCATCACGTGTCTGACTTTGTAATTCATGTTATTACTTAATTCTCTTTCAATTTCTTGACATCATTTCTCAATACAACTGCACAATAAAACTCTTATTCTTCACATATATCTCTTCATACAATTCTTTCCCTATAACTCATGTCAATGCATATCACAGCTACTAGCATTAACTCATCAAGTAACAGCCCCTATCTTTCAGTATACTGTCTATATGCAATCACACTGTAACTTAGTTAACACAGGTAATTAGTTTAATATTTTTTTGGAAAGCATAAGGCTGTTCTGGGGATTAACTAAGCCACATCTTTTAGGTAGATACAATGGGCTGAATGGGCATTTTGGTACTTATTTGCCAAAAAATCTATGTATGTATCTATGTTTCATCGTTTCTCTCCATGAAATGTATCTCTATAACTGATCCTATCACTACATATCATTGCATTATATATACTTTCACATTATTCCTCATATATCTCACCTTATAACTAATCATGTATTGTCATATAATTTCATCCTATAAAATATTCTGTCTATCCCTATGAGCTGTTACGATTACTCTTTCTATGTCTAACTAAAAAGCTCCTCCTATATGTTCACATTACCTCTTCATTTAACTCCCTCTGTCTAGGGGCCTCATTCAATTGTGATTTGGCCAATTGAATAGGGCTCTATATAAGCACAGAGCATATTTTTTTGCAGAAGTTTTTAGTTAGTGAACTTCTATCCAAAGCAAGGTCTTCACTAACTAAAAACTTCTGTACAAAAATATGCTATGAGCTTATATAGAGCCCTATTCAATTGGCCAAATCGCATTTGAATGAGGCTCTATATATCTAGATGTAACTCATCCTATTTATTGTTGTAACTTACAATAACTTCCTCACTATCTATATAACCTTTACATATGATGTCCTATATGTAGAAACACATAGTAAAGGCATGTTATGATTTTTTTATTTACATTGGTTACTTATTGTGTTTGTGTTATAACACCAATATAAAGGATGTTAGCTCTAATAACTCGCCATTAGCACAGTTGTATGCTGCATGTTCTGGTGAGCTTGTAATTGTGCCGCACGTTGGGTTACAACACAATTTAATGAAATGATCATCTTCTATTAGTGTAATGTTGTCAAGCCGGTATTAAATTAACTCAAGGGGTTACCCTGTGTCCTATTAACACTGGGCACAATTAGGTATTAGCATTAATCAGCTCTAAATGCCTTTCGACTACTAATAGATTTGATCATTCACCTGTTATTTTAATTAAGCCAACACAGCTTTATTATCTAATTGCTTTCAATTAGTTTACCACCAACAGAGGGAGATTGTGGTTTCCACTGTACCCGCAGCCAGTTAGAACCAAATGGTAACTTTTCTTAAACCTACAGAGAATTCCTCCAATAAACAGAGACCAGGGATGCTAATCCTTTAAGAAAAGAGCCTCAGGGGTTTGAGCCCTTCCTAAATATTTCTAAATATGAGTACAATATCCTTGAGAAGAGATTTTGTACAATAATCATCTTGTATCACTAGAAATATTGTTCATTTGTTTTATCCAATCTTTCTTTTATTGTGGAAGCTGTCTTTCCAAGCACAATAGTACAATAGTGCAGATGTTACAAAGGTAAAGTTAAGAACCATCTAGCCTGCCTATTCCACCTACCTTCAAGATAGGTATCTCAGTAATGTTTAAATTATTTCAGTGTTATTAACCTTACCATTTCCACTGGGGGTAACATGTAGTAGTAGCAACACTATTCACTGAGAGATTGTGTGGGAATATTTTTCTTTCCTTAAAGACATATCTAAGTTCCCTGGATTATGAGCGCATATGATAGAGGAGAATTAATAGTATATGAAAACATTTCTTTTGCATGAAAAAATACCAAAATAAACATTTAAACACTTACCTTGAAGCATGTCTTGTAATTTCTGACAGTTGAAAACTAGGGTTAATACCCCCTCCAAACCCAGGCTAAATTTTGCATAAAATGCATAATTAGTTTTGCCCAATTAGGAGAAAGCAAAGGTTAGCGGAAACATTTGAATAAAACTCTGGGGTTCCTGTTTGTGCTGCAAAGCAGCCTAGGATATGTAGTGTGGTCCATGTTAGAAGGTGCTATGGCAACAGCAAACAGCACAGGCAACAAGCAGCTGGGAGGGTCATATCCCAGCAGTGACTTGGGGGCTGACATCAGTACTCTCCTATTGACTGAGGAAGATACATCAGGTGAATAATGGGTTAAAATGTTTCCTCTAATGCTGCATGCTGATTGGGGGGGGGGGGGGGGGGAATCAGGTGCCTATATTCACCCCCAGGGGTATCAAAATAATCATTAGAGGAATTTTTAGATATTAATAAAATACAATGTTTTATGAAATGTGCTGCATATATATATAAAGAATGCTTTTTTGCCTAAAAATACAAAAATTTAATAATCCAGGAAACTTGGATATAAGGTTTATACGGTTGGGGGTCATTTATACTTTTTTTCTTTCTTGCCAATTTAGGTTTATGCCTTAATTTGCACTCTGGCAAGCCTCTATAGTTATAGTGTATTTTTGCGTCTTAATTTAATTTATAAGGCAAGTGTATGGGTTGGATTCCTTTTATTACTATACTTTTGAGTACACAGTGATGTGTAAACACACTTGTCTGTATTTGTGATAGGTGCTCTTATTTGTAGAATTTAAAAATTGTGTGGCAAAGGTGATGTACACAAACTCTTGCTACTTTTGTGTATACCTGTAATAACGTTTTTCTAGCTTGAGAGCACTCAATCATCACGCAAAGGAAAGTTTGTAATGTTTCGAATGTGATTCTCAAACAGGTGACCCATGAATCATGAGGTGCATTGGCCTATTTTACTAGTTAGAACCAGCCGTGCAGCCTGGGTGACAAAGTGGTGTGTTTCATATATTAGTTATATTGTTGTTTTTTTACTCATTATTATTCAAATTGAGAGTTAGCTTAGTTGTCAAAGCAAATTTGAAGTGGAAGACTTTACGATCCAGCCCCACACATTTATTTTTCCCATTGCTTAAATATCATATATATATATATATATATATATATATATATATATATATATATATAGGCTGCATAGTAAAATCAAAAACAGATATAAACTGCAAAGGGGTGTGTATGAAACATTTATTGGTGTTATAATGCTGTTAAAATAATAATTTGAACTAACTAAGACATGTGTAACAAAGGAGAGAACTGGGATTTGAACTCACATCCAGTTATATTAGATATAATTACTCTTACTACACTTGCACTGCATGATAAAGAATGATAATACAAATCAATAAAGCTAAAACGTAAGCAGTGTGGCAATCATAATCTCTCTAATTATCTATGCAGTTTCTTGGGTGAGGGCTTCATGAGCTATACAAGGATTAATAAATAATAATAATAACCTCTAAATTGATTTAAATTTGATTATTTTTAATAAAAATATACTGCTTTCCAACATGATTTTCAAACCTCCGCATAACTGTGCACAGCAGTTTTGGTAGCTTCCATGTCCCTTTAATGATACAAGATAGACCATTTAAGAGTTTGGTGTGCCTTTAGTTCCATATAGGTATGGAGTTCTAAGTAACACTTACAGTAATGCATGTCTGACCACTGTTGCTCTTTTCTGTAAATTGTTCAAAAATAACATGAATACACTAACATTTTAGGTGTCTTAAAATTATTATATGTGTATGCTAGTAAACTCCATAAAATAATAACAATATTATTGTCTTAAATTGCAACAGAGGGGTTAACATCTATGTGTAAGAAGAATTAAATAGTTATACATAGCAAGAGACATGCTTGCACAGTCAAATAAGCTTATTATAAGCATCATATGCATACACTATGATTTATGTAGCTTTTTGTAGCAGTAATTGCAAATTTGATTCAGTGCACATATTGTATCGAAAAACTAGAGCTTTATTTCCCTTGAAATTATTGTGGGTTATGGCTTACGTGCAAATGTCGGATCACATAATAAATCAGGGTCGGTTTAGAAATGCACAAGCTTTTCTTCTCGGGTCTGAGCGCTTCCCAGCTTAAGTTGTCAGGATATCCCCCGTGGGTTAGTCAATGGCTTGGTCATTATGGCCAACATGTGCTCACGAGAAGATATTCTAGTTTGGAGATACACATCTAAATTTACTCTTGTTTTGTTTTTAAACATGCTACGTTTTATATAATTAAAATTAAATGTTGAGAAAGATGTCACATTTATTATTAATTATGGTACAGTACGTTTTATGTTTAAGAACACCAAGGTCATGGAATAGAGATGAACACGTCCCAAATGCAATTCTTTTAGAGACACGGACACTCAATTCAAGGAGAATCCTTCATCCCGCTTAGCTTCCAATCCTTTTTTCCAGTCTTGACAATGCTCATGTTATTTTCTCTTAAAGTTTGGGAGAAAGACTGAAAACTGAAGTGTCAGTTCTACAGAATATATCATTGTATGAAGCATTGAGCATATATTAAGAATGTGTATCCATAAAATATAGTTGATACATTAAACAGAATGATTTAATTTACATTATAATTATTATTAATATTATTATCCTTTATTTGTAAGGAACCAATACTGGGGTTCAGTACAAGGCAGAAACAAATTTAACCAATTGCAAAATAATTGAGGGTATATTTTTTTAAAGAATATAAGATATTCTTTTTGGTCCTTGAAGGGGTTAACATATTCTGCTGACATATTCACATGAGATATAGCCTAACCATAACACATTCTTGTCCTTGGGACATCTTGCGACCTTACTAAAACACAAACATTTCTAGTTGTTCTATGAAACAGAAAACACCTGATTATCCGTCCTTGTACCGACTAATGTGTACTGTGTAAATCGCCTCTAATATCCGCCTTCTTTAGCAAGTATATAACCTATGCTATGACGTAGCAATAAACAAGTTGTTTACTGAGAATGATTGTGTGTGCGTTACTTCCAGTACGGCTCCTCAGAATTCTGACTGGGGCCTCTGTTTTCCAAGCTGCCAACTACTGAATTAGGTAACCCCAACAGTCCTTTGAAATCCTGGGATGCATGGAGATGGGTTAATGCCTACTTTCTGTATTATGCTCTCTCAATGTGATATGCAACTCCATCAACTTGAATAGAAATAGGATACATTGTTGCTGATTTAGCTCAAAAATAAAAGTACAAAGCATGCTAAATGATATTTTAACCCAATTGTAAATTGTTTTATAGTTGAATACAGGGAGTGCAGAATTATTAGGCAAGTTGTATTTTTGAGGATTAATTTTATTATTGAACAACAACCATGTTCTCAATGAACCCAAAAAACTCATTAATATCAAAGCTGAATATTTTTGGAAGTAGTTTTTAGTTTGTTTTTACTTTTAGCTATTTTAGGGGAATATCTGTGTGTGCAGGTGACTATTACTGTGCATAATTATTAGGCAACTTAACAAAAAACAAATATATACCCATTTCAATTATTTATTTTTACCAGTGAAACCAATATAACATCTCAACATTCACAAATATACATTTCTGACATTCAAAAACAAAACAAAAACAAATCAGTGACCAATATAGCCACCTTTCTTTACAAGGACACTCAAAAGCCTGCCATCCATGGATTCTGGCAGTGTTTTGATCTGTTCACCATCAACATTGCGTGCAGCAGCAACCACAGCCTCCCAGACACTGTTCAGAGAGGTGTACTGTTTTCCCTCCTTGTAAATCTCACATTTGATGATGGACCACAGGTTCTCAATGGGGTTCAGATCAGGTGAACAAGGAGGCCATGTCATTAGATTTTCTTCTTTTATACCCTTTCTTGCCAGCCATGCTGTGGCGTACTTGGACGCGTGTGATGGAGCATTGTCCTGCATGAAAATCATGTTTTTCTTGAAGGATGCAGACTTCTTCCTGTACCACTGCTTGAAGAAGGTGTCTTCCAGGAACTGGCAGTAGGACTGGGAGTTGAGCTTGACTCCATCCTCAACCCGAAAAGGCCCCACAAGCTCATCTTTGATGATACCAGCCCAAACCAGTACTCCACCTCCACCTTGCTGGCGTCTGAGTCGGACTGGAGCTCTCTGCCCTTTACCAATCCAGCCACGGGCCCATCCATCAAGACTCACTCTCATTTCATCAGTCCATAAAACCTTAGAAAAATCAGTCTTGAGATATTTTTTGGCCC
Organism: Discoglossus pictus; assembly: GCA_027410445.1. Classification (NCBI taxonomy): domain Eukaryota; kingdom Metazoa; phylum Chordata; class Amphibia; order Anura; family Alytidae; genus Discoglossus; species Discoglossus pictus. Next base: position 212,615,222 of record CM050164.1, on the reverse strand, counting down.
AGTCTTGACGTTTCAGCTTGTGTGTCTTGTTCAGTGGTGGTCGTCTTTCAGCCTTTCTTACCTTGGCCATGTCTCTGAGTATTGCACACCTTGTGCTTTTGGGCACTCCAGTGATGTTGCAGCTCTGAAATATGGCCAAACTGGTGGCAAGTGGCATCGTGGCAGCTGCACGCTTGACTTTTCTCAGTTCATGGGCAGTTATTTTGCGCCTTGGTTTTTCCACACGCTTCTTGCGACCCTGTTGACTATTTTGAATGAAACTCTTAATTGTTCGATGATCACGCTTCAGAAGCATTGCAATTTTAAAAGTGCTGCATCCCTCTGCAAGGTATCTCACTATTTTTGACTTTTCTGAGCCTGTCAAGTCCTTCTTTTGACCCATTTTGCCAAAGGAAAGGAAGTTGCCTAATAATTATGCACACCTGATATAGGGTGTTGATGTCATTAGACCACACCCCTTCTCATTACAGAGATGCACATCACCTAATATGCTTAATTGGTAGTAGGCTTTCGAGCCATTACAGCTTGGAGTAAGACAACATGCATAAAGAGGATGATGTGGTCAAAATACTCATTTGCCTAATAATTCTGCACTCCCTGTAGATTCTTTTTGGATGCCTTTCAAATGGGGTAATGTGGAGTTAAACAGAGGTAAATTAAAATGCATCCCAATTTACTATGCTTTCTATGGAGCCTGCTTATAAAGCAAACTTACATTTTGTTTCATAAGCAGGCTGATAAATAAGCTCAAAGCAGACTTAAATACAGCATTTATTCCCACCTCTAATCCCAATTGATGTGTGATATTAAATATATTCTATTCTTATTGACAGGGTGAGGTCTTTTTAATGCTGTCAATGTTAGGGTTTATGTAAAACAAAATTACCCACTTCAAGAATTAATTGAAAAATATAGTCATTTAGACTAGGCTTGTTGAGCTTTAGCCCCAAAAGGCCTTGTCCAGGGTCTGGAGGCACACTGGTATCCTGTGACCAAGAAAGTAATACTTTTAGTGCAAGTGTGGGACAAATCCCACTTAGACCCTTTACAACAATTGTATTATATCTTAATTTTTCCATACAAAATTTGACTGCTGTTCATAAATACTTGTATTCTTAATATCAGCTATAACACTTTTCTTCCAAGCGTTCATGAAGAATGCCCCTGGACTGTTGACAGCAGCCCAGAAGTATCCAGGACTTTGGCTGAGTACCTCTTACATATTAAGTATTATTCTCTGCATACCATTATCAGGAATAATTAACTACCCCTGATTAAGGTCTGCCTAGTGATAAAGGGTGCTCCAAGATTGGAATCCAGGCCCTGTGAGCCTAGGGAATCAAAACATGCCTCATTGTTGAATAGCAAGACATCGTTTTACAGTATCAAAGAGAGAATCTTTGCCTGCCATTTTGGTGCTGACTAGCCATTATGAGTAGGACCAGACTGGTCTGTGCAGAGAAATGTATAACATGAGTAATCATATCTGTTGAATTCCAGATGTCATACACATAATAACCATGTAAATTATACTTAATACTACATTTTGTTAAAAAGGCAAACTGCCAACATTGGATTCAATGACTAATGAATTTATCTAAGTAAGCCAAAAGAATAATGTCACTCTTTGTCTTCATGGCACTGAAACATGCAGCCTATTTTTTTTATCTTGATAGCAAGGCTTTAGTTCTTAGAAAAACAAGAATATGCTGATATTGAAGACAGAAGGAGAAAAGCAATACAAGCAGTTTCTTAGGGATTAAAAGAAGACAATATTCTGTTTAGAGTTGGACAGCATAGACTGCCGCTCCAACGTCTCTCCAATCATCTCAGGTAGAAAACAACTTGGGACATTTCTGGTGACAGATGCAGATGGCAAAAGCAGACACGTGTCATTGTGCTATTTCCAGCATTGGCCTGAAGCTGATCAGCATTATTATCCTGATGTTGAAAACAAGATAGAAGAAGCACAGAATGGGGTATCATATCTTTGGGACTATTTAAGGAATCAGTCACTCCAAGAGGCAAGTATACTAATTGAGATCAGTCAGATAAGGATCAGTCCTTCTTGGAGCAATGTAGTAAATATATCCCTTTGTGTGAGTCATCTTTAGTAAAGAAAATTATCTCTTTAATTCTTATCATTTTAATGGGATTGCTTCAGTTTTATTTTTTACTAAACAATGAATATATTTTTACTAAACAATGAATATATTTATATTTTAATATTTTTTAGAATTTCTGTTGGTGTACAATGGGTTACATTCTACCTGCCTTGTACAAATAATTATTACGGGAATACCTCAAGGTAAAATGTTTATGATGAACTAATATATTATGATTACTGTGGGTTATTCTTCTAGACAATTGTGGTGTGTGTAACTCTGCACATACACAACAATTATGTAATAATTATATCGGATTATAGTCTATATAATACCGGGCCTTCCATGTTATAAAATGAGACATTTTGATTTTACCTTCAGTTGTGGTCAATTTATCTCCCGAGTTACTCGGATCAGGACGAGAGAGTTACTGTAAAAGAAGAGTGGTTAGAAAGGTCCCCGGGAGTTGTGCCTATCAGTAGCAGTGTGTTTCCTGCCCCAACAATTTCATTTTATGAAATAGGAATATATTCAAAGACTTACTTAGAAGTCAGGTTGTTGTCCTAAAGATCCACCCACCAACTTCCTATTGTATTGCACTACCAGCTTGCATTGGACTGGGGGCGACAAGATTCACCTACTAACTTCCTGTTTCTATGCATAAGCAATACTAGCCTAAAGTGGTCTGGCACCACACATTTATAGACACATATCATTTGGGGTGGAGCTTGAAGTCATCAGCTTGTCAGGCAGTCAGTTTCTTCAACATATGGTTTAAAAAAAGGTATTAAAAAAATAATATACTAGTTGCTTAAAAAATAAATAAAATATTTATAAATATTTATAAATAAAATGAACTTGGGCTCTTATAGACACAGTCAGGCTGCAGATCAGCTCTTACAGGCACAGGATGCACTCGGGCTCTTCTAGACATTTTCAGGCTGCACATTGGCTCTTACAGGCACAGGATGCACTTGAGCTCTTATAGACACAGTCAGGCTGAAGATCGGTTCTGACAGGCACAGACAGAAACGTTACCCCGAAAACGACACCAGGGTTGTTTTGCGGGTTGCTTGAGTTTCAAGTTGCGTAATGGTATTTCCAGTTGCGTGAGAGTTTATGGTTGCCCTGTTTTTTCCGTCGGGTGCAGGTTGCATGAGAGCGCCAGTTACTCAAGTTCCTGTTAACAGTGATTTTACTATATATATATATATATATATATATATATATATATATATATATATATATAAAGATAACCCTATGGAACATATAGAACAGAATGGGGACATTAATATTTTTCTTTCAATAAAATGACTGCAACATTGACAAAATGAATCATGTTGACCAGTATTTATTTGTGACCTGTCAATTGTGTTCAGGTTGAACAGCCACTCACTGCATGTAAAATACATTTAAGCACAACGCTCAAAATGACAAATGACAAATCAAAGCTTTACAGTGGTGTTCACCAGGATTTTTTCCTGACAGAACCACAAATAACTGTCCTAAGCTTGCTGCTTGTAAAGCTCTTTAATTGATTGTAGGAGCTATTCTTTAATGTTAATCACTTGTCTATCATTCAATAGAGGGGGATGTCTCATAGTAATAAACATGAATGACATATTCTATGATTCTCTGCCTTTCATTCTGCTCTGAATGATGAAGTTCCACTGTGGTCATATTTGGAATAATTACATTTAAAATAGGCAACATATTTTTAGAATATAAACATTTATTCATTTATTATGTCTTGTGTCTAATTTATTCTGTCTTATATAGAAACTAGCGACTTGCCCGTCAAAAATGACCGGGCAATAAAATTGTAAGGCAGGTAAGGCTGTTTGCCCCAGACATTAATTTTTTTGGTGGTCTGAGATGCTTCAGCGCTCATTGCGAGTCTGTTGGTTGTTGTATTGTTTTTTCCGAGAGGTGCTTTTACCGTTATTGTTTTGTTGGTGCTGATCTGTTTTTTACGCTTATTGCAAGGCTTTGTGTGCTATGAGCAGCACAAATGGCTTTTGTGTTTATTGCAATATTTTTTTTTTTTTTTTGTGTTCCTGCGGCATACAATGTCGGTTTGCACTGTTGTGGAGCTGAGGTGTAAGTGTCAGCAATGTGTGCAGTGTAAATAGGCTGCGTGCGCGAGTGAAAGCCGTTAGTGTAGCTGTGTACTTTCGCATTGTGTAAGTTAGTGTTGTAAAATGGCGGCGAATGTGTATGTGGTAACCGGCTGTGGATGATTTAGCGTCCTTGCTAAAAGTGTATCTTGTACCTCGTACGGCTTTTTGGAAAATCCGTATGTGCTTGTTGGTGTTTTGCGTGTTTAGTGTCCTGTAGCCTCATTTTCATTTTTTTTGGCAGCCATTTTTTCTCTCGCTTAGGGGATTTTCGTGTTTCTAAAATCGGGAATTTGGACGCCACCTCCACCTTCCGCAAATGCGGCCCCTTGCTTTGCAAGGGTCCGCATTTGCGGACCAAACTGCGTCCCTCGCTTCACAACGACGGCGATTCGTAGTTTCACAACTATTATATGTGATATGATATCAAATCTACCATTTTAGCTTCAGCAGATCAACTCCCTGAGGTGGGAGGAAACTTTGAATACACAGGCAGTTTCTGTCTGCACATTGGGAAATGTCAGATGCATTTGCCAGCGCAGGACTAAATAAAAGCTCATTAGCATATACGGATAGACGTATCTGATAAAGGACACACCCACCTAAAGTAAAAAGTAACAGCAAAGACACACTCAAAGTGGAGCCATACTGTAAAAAATAATTGCAAAATGTGAAGGCTGTGGTCTTTTTGTTTACCTAAAACAGATGCAGAATGTATATATATATATATATATATATATATTTATATATATATAAATATATATATATATATATATATATATATATATATATATGAAGAGTGAGGTAGCCATGAATGTCCAGTAATCCAGTTAAATAATCAGAGTATTGCAGTGAATAGTGATACCTTTTTTTATTGGACAAACGTATTTATAATAAAGCGACAAGCTTTCGAGAGATAATGCCTCTCTTTATCAAGTCAAAAATCGATACTGATACAAGTATGAACTAAAAACAGCAAACAGAAAGAGATGGGACAAAACCAATTTTTTTTTAAAAAAACAGGAGAGACAAAATAAGAACACAACAGAGTAAAATAAAGAGCAATACATTTTAGCATAGCATAGCTTACAAAAACAGCAATAGAAGGGGGGAGGTAGTGTTGGTGTTTTGCGTGTTTAGGGTCCTGTAGCCTCGTTTTCATATATATATGTATCTATATATATATAAATATATATATATATATATAGATATAGATATATGTAAATATATATATTTATATATATATATATATATATATATATATATATATATATATATATATATATATTTATAAATATAAATGTGTTTGGGTTTTATATATTTTGGAAAATTATTATACGAGAACCCACCTCTCGTTCCCCTGCCATGTGAAAGTGCAACATGTGTAGAAAAGCAGCGTGTCCCTAGCTGATATCACACATCTCTTATCTCTCTTCCAATATTAGCTGCGTGCTTGGCTCTCTGCATCACAGCTCCAAGAGATAGTGTTTTACAAGACTGACAAACACATGGAGGCTCAAAGTGATACGCTGGTGATAGAAATTGCTGATAAGCGTCTCCCTCTGTTTATCAGCATCTCTCTTTTTCTGTCCCTTTATCTGTTTATTTTACTCCTTCATCTCATTTGTCTTCCCTTTCTCTCTCTATAAATAAAATAAATAGCCATTAACTTATGCTTGCTCTTTTTCATTCATCTCTCATTCTCTTCATTCTATTTCTCCCTGTTTTTATTCTCTTTTATTTCTCTTTTTCTATTCCCTTATTTTAATATTTTAATTCTCTCACATTCATAACTTTCTCACTTGCCCTTTTTCATTCTTTGTTCTTTTTTCCTTCTCTTGCTTTTTTCACTTTCCTTCTCATTCTGTTTTTCACTCTGCCTCTTTTTTCCCTTTATTCTTTTATTTTAATTGTTGCTTCCTTTTGTTTAATTGTTTTTTATTCACTCACATTTTCTTTTTCTCTTTTTTATATTTTAGTATTCTCATTTTTCTATCTTTTTTATCACTGCTTTTTTTTCTTCTCTCTCTGTTGTTCGCTGCCCTGCTTTTTTTTGACTGTACAAATCAGTGGCAGAGCTAGAGAATGGAGAGAATATTTTCCCCCCTCCCCCCATTGGCTCCTATAACTTCTCTATAAAAGGTTGTTTGTTTGTGTCACTCAGTTGTGTCCGACTCTCCGTGACCTCATGGACAGCAACACACCATGCTTATCCACTTGGTATTCGTGGCAGAGATACTGGAGTGGGTTGACAGTTCCTTTTCCAGTGAGCCACAGCATACAGCTCCTGGTATTCCTAGGTGGTCTCCCATCCATGTTATATGTGCCTCTTACCTATTAAATTAAGGATCCACCTTTACTCCAGGAGCTAATGATAGCAGTGCCCGGTGCTTTGCCCCTGCTGTACCGACAGTAACTGCTCCACTGTTATGAATTAGTTGAGGCTGTATTCCCATGCAAAGCTGAGTCATGCATTTATTTGTTCTTGCCTGACTGTGAAGTGCTTTTTAGCTTTCTTCCTGAACATCAGCCTTTGTGCTTCTTTACCAGACTTGATGAAAGTGTTTATCTGTTTTACTTATTAGACTATTTTATATAATGTCACAATATGTTTTTTAACAATGTTCCCAGCAGCCCTATATAGTAAACAGTAAACATGATGATCTCAAAATCTAAACATGATTGAAGATAAAATGATGGTATTTATCCAGGGAAAAGCTTGGTTATAGTGTGTGAGGTCACACCACCCTGAAGCCAAGCAGGATTAAGCCTAGTCAGTTCTTAGATGGGAGACCACCTAGGAATACCAGGAGCTGTATGCTGTACTGGAGAAGTAACTGGCAACCCAATCCAGTATCTCTGCCATAAAAACCAAGTGGATCAGCATAACCATGACATAAAGATGTGCCTGGTGTGTTACGGTCCATGATGTCACGGAGAGTCGGCACAATTGACTGCAACATTTTTTTGTCTGTGACCCCTTAAATGAGCTACTGTGTAGTAATTCTTTGAGTGTGATGTTTGAGGGCTTCAAAACATTTATTTTTTCTAGTTTTTACTGAACATATATATTCCTTTGTTGTTTCAGAAGGTTTTCTATAAATGCAGGGTGGGACATAAAGATCTCCCACATTTTGAGGGGTTATAAAAAATGAACAAAGCTATTTAGATTTTTTTTTATATATTTCTGAAAAATACATAAAAAACTAATTTCAGACAAATGGCGGCCGTCATTGGCAACACATTGCTAAAGACATTCTTGGAATTTCTCCTTCACTCTTCGGGTCATTTCTGGTGTCAATTTTAAAACCTTTACCTTTAAGTATCCCCAAAGTAAAAGGTCTCATGGGCTTAAATCTGGTGACTGTGCCGGTCACCCCATATCTCCCTTTAAAGAGATCAAACACCCAGGGAACATTTCCCTCAACACTCCAAGCAAATGTTGTGCTGTGAGAGCCGTGGACCCATCCTTTTGAAACCACACATGTTCTGTATCCACATCATCCAGGTCTCCAACATTTCAACACAACAGCCGTAGGTCAAAGTCACTGTTGCACCATCCTTCCGATCACACCAAAGTCGGCAACTGCACACCAAACAGTTACACGAGGAGAGTGGAGCAGTCGTTTGTGGAGTTCACGAGGGTTATATTTAGAACAATAGTGAAAATTCTGCTTGTTTACGGCTCTACTGATACGGAAGTGAGCCTCATCACTACACAGCTGCTCAAGAATTACTGCACTTAGGCCTCTGCGGTTGGCATGATCTCTCGCACTTAATTCTTGAGCCAACATTATTTTGTAAGGATGCAGTTTTAAATCGGCATGCAGAATCCTCCTCAAACTCCAACTTGATATCCCCAGTGCTATGGCATGCTTATGAGCGAAATGCCTTGGCGATCACTGAATGGATGCTCTTACTGCTCATACATTTTCTGGCGTTCTAACGGTCCTAGGTCTGTCAGGTGATTTTCTTTTCAGTGTGGATCCAATTCCTGAAGATAAGAAATCCATAGCAAAATCGTTTTCCGATCTGATACAGATGCATTTCAACCGAGCACGAAGTTTGTACGGAATGCTCTCTGCGTCTTCACTACAGCCCACACAGTGGCCCCTCGAAATATGGGAGATCTTTATGCTCCACCCTGTACAAGCTACCTACATATTGTTGGTACCAGTTTGCACAGCTTTTAAATGCAAACGTTTAAATGCATGTTTTAAAGGGACACTGTCACCCCAACAACACATTGGCTCACCCCAACAACACATTCATCTCGAGCATGAAAAATTGGCTGCACATTGTTGTTGTTCAGCCCTTCAGTCATGTTCAACTCTCAGTGACCATATATCTGTGTTTCTGGTTCTGCTTAATCATTATTTGGGTTTCTTGGCAAAGATACTGGAGTGGGTTGCCAATTCCTTCTCCTGGGAACTGCAATTTGTCTGACCTCTCAATGACCTGCCAATCTTGGGTGAACCTACATGGTTTAGCTCCCAGCTTCATTAAGGTACACAAATCCCTTCACCACAACAAAATAGCTATTCAGAAGGGGGGGGGGGGGGAGTATTTTACATTACAGTAATTCATTTATAAGTAATATTGCTCACTATGCTAATTTATGGCTTAGAGTGCTTCATAAGGGTGGGAGAGGGGTTTATTTTCATGATGATGTTGAGGGACATTTTTAGGCCACCAAAGAGACAAATAAGCAGATTGTGATGCTAAGGCAGATAATTAGCATTTTGAGTTACTCATTTGCATATTAATGCAGCTCAAACAGTGCAAAATCTCTCTGGAATGGGTCACTTTAGAAAAAAATACATTTGTATTGCTCTTCAAGAGTTTGGGGTGACAGATGCCCTGTCACATATAAGTAAATTACACCTAATGTGTCCTGATATAGAGTATTTGTTGGGCCAAATCAATTTAAGTTATTCTTAAAGAGCATGAAAACTAGCTATACATTGTTTTAGTCATTTGTTTCAGTTTTATGTCATTCCTCAGACATTCACCATTTGTTCTGTTTGCATTATTATAAAGATTAACTAATTAGCTGTTTAGATTAGTAAGAATAATGCCTGCTTCTTTGTATTTATGGTGGCAAAAACAATGTTTTCAAATGTCCTCCCCCCCCATTATCACACACTTTGAGCAGATATTTAACATAAGGGCCTGCATATTAGCATAAATGAGTCACACAAACAGTGCTAAATATCTCCGGACCGATTTCCCATAGAAACAAATGGCTAGTATGGCTTTGTATAAACAGTTGGTAATGCTTTCAATAAAATATACTTGTTGTTGGGGTGGTGGAGTCTCTTTAACAATGTTCTAACCACTATAATTTATAAACACCCTCAGCAACCAGGTGTGCAAATAGTTGTTAAATTATTATTATTGCCCTATTCTAAAACATGATGGCCCTTATTTACTGGATCATTACTTTCTTTCTCTTTTCTGTGTCCATTTAATATAATGCAACCATTTCGTTAGGACTAACCACTAATCAAATGAATAACCTGATTTTTTTTAACCCACCCTTAATTTTCTCAGATAGATGATGGAAAGGTTTGGATGTGCCTTGGAGCTTCTAAGATGGTATAAAAACAATCTCTTGTACAAAGTAAAGTTACCACAAGTAATCTTTTACTCCATCCAGTTGTTAGTTGGTAGCTGCAGCTCTCAGTTCCCACTGTGTTTAAAAATGAGGTGGCATTGCCACGTAGTGATATGATATGTTGGCATTACTAAAGAAACACAGTAGTAGCATTCACTGTGGTGATTTTTTTCACCTACTATAGGGCTTCTTCATCTTAGAAGCTTCAAGACCAATTGAAACAACAGCATGGGTCAGACACATTATGTGCACCAAGAGACATTAAGACCTTTGTAACCCTCACTTGCTCTTCCACCTTCCCCTAGCTAAGTCATCATGCCAGTATTATCACACACACATATGTTGAACCATAAATGTATATGTACAGTATGTCAGTAAAAGTCAGATATATTTATAGGCCGAAATAGACTCCTCTCAATAAAAGGACATACAACACTATGACACTACACAAAGAACTTGGGTAGCCTACTGGTCCCTGATGATGGGCTGCCCTTGGCCTGGGTCTTCTTTGCCAGGCCAGAAATAGGTCAGCCATGAACACAACATGATCCCAGTAAGCTAAACATAGCTTTATCTTAAAATAAGTAATTGTGTTCTTCCTTCTGGCCAAGTACATTGCCAACCACAAGGTCAATGTATCAAATACATTTTATGTCATAAAATAAAACTGACACAAACACAATAATATCAAACTATTATTATATTTAATTTTTTTAGAGTATCAGCAGATTCTGTAGCACTTATTATAATGCAAGACAATGGACAATAAGAGCCAAGCAGCACAAGGGGCAGATGGGATACGCAATTCATATGTGTTGTCTAATTCCATGTTACATGCTTGTGCAAGAAGAATGCAATATATTGTAATCGACTTGGAGTATATATTTCATTATTCTTACAATTTATTTTGCTTGCGTGGAAAAAGGCAATGAAAGGCAGCAATAAGCAGTAGACTTAGAACAGAGGATGAACATGTTCAGCCTGGAGAAATACACGGATGAAAAACAAGAGGCTTGGAATTATAGCCTGAGAGAATAGAAAAAGACATTCCATATAGAAGAGAAAAATCATAATTACAGCCCTAGGTGTTCTATCTAAAATAGCAGCTATCTGTACCCAGGCTTGTCATATTGCAACAGGAGCAAAATAAAATAGAAGAGATTGGTAAAACAGAAATAGGGGATTATTGTAAAAGTATAAGTAAAACAAACAAGAGGCATTTTTTTACTTTTTTGGATTTGTAACCATACCAATTTTTTACGCAACTGGTCATTTTCTTTTCGGTGTGAAGTTGAAATTTAAACATAAAAATATAGCTTGTGATAGCAGATAAAATACATTTATTCCAGCCATGTTGATTTTCTACTGCTCTTAATACTAAGCATGTCTTAGTGTGTTAGACCTTTCCGCCTCTTCTGGAATATTATTCCTTTGAATTGACCTCTTCACATTTTACATTACAATTCTGTTACACAGAAACAGGTTATGGGTTGGGGGAGTATTTGGAGTCAATGGCAGAGATATAAGCGGGTGCACTGTTGCAAAGGGCTTCATATGTTACGGTCAGGATTTAAAACTTTATTCTGGAGGCTATGGATAGCAGTGATAGAGGTGCTGCAGTCACCAAGCATTGAATGATATAGATGAGTCTAGCAGAGGCATTAATACAATAGGTGTGGAGACAAACGGGTAGTTGGGAGGCCAGCAAGAAGGCAAGATATGATGAGGGAGTGGAGTATAATTTTACTTGTGTGTTGTGTAAGAAAGTAGCTTAATTCTGGAGATGTTTTGGGGGGAGATAACCAGATTTGGGAATGGACTGCATGTGAGGATTAAATAAGAGGACAGAGTTGATGCTTCTACATATATGACCAATTCTGGTATTTATTTCCCCTGAACCTATTACTGTTTGTGTTTTATATATATATATATATATATATATATATATATATATATATATATATATATATATATATATATATATATATATAAAACCTGTGTTCTTTGTACTTCACAACTGTTTCACCTCATCCAAAGCACTGTTTTCAATGTGAATACCACTCATTAGCTGGCAGTATCAGTGGATGCTATTGTTTGGGTTGTGGTTGTGTGTCCTTTCCCTTCCAGCTGAAAATGGCAGTGGGAGAGAGTAAGAAAAGTACAAAACATGGAAAGAATGTTTTAACCCCTCTACATGGCCTAGAGCAGTTGGCCCTTACACAAGCACATGCAAAAACACATATAAAGAAAATGGTTATACAGAGTATTAGGAAACATAACCAACTTCAAATGAAGATAATCACAGGCCAGTACAACATTGCACTAGTTGTACTAGCCATTTTTCACTTCAGTGACATTGAACCTTGTTCATACTGCATTGTTATGGTAATGTGCATCTCAATATGCTAATTGTGCTTGATAGGGACAGAAGGAGGTGAGGATCTAACTGCATACTAACACCGGGATTAGGTTGTGCATGCATGTTGTTTTTTGTTTGCAAAAAGAAAAAAAAATTTTTTTTAGTACTTTTAGAACTATTTAGTATTTGTGAGCCACATTAATATATTAATGCAATGCAAACATTGAAAAAGATATCAGCAATTATTTTCTTGGAATAAAAAATGGCTAGTGCAATATATTGCCAGTTTTTCAGACTCATCGCGAAAAGCTTTCTAAAAAAATACTTGTTTTGGGGGTGGAGTCACTTGAAAAAAGGAACAGTTTATCTGTTCATTCACTTTTAGGTGTGAAATTAAATATGAATGCTACAGCTATGTAAGTTTCTCTGTTTTGTTATATACTGACAAATCTTAATCTTCTCACTTCCAAGAAGCATATTCCTTTCTAGGATGAATCAACTTTCAGAATGTTGATAATGTAACAATTTAAGAAATATAATTTTACTAATTTGATTAATAGGTCAGGTTAAATACACCCCTTATTACAATCCTTTACTTGCCTGTAGACTTGCCTATAGATTACCAATACTAAATTCTCTAATCCTTATCACATATATAGTTGTCAGTGGTCACGTTTGCGATGTTGGTCACGCAATGTTAAATAATTGTTGCCCTCGAAAAGCAGGGGCCGCAACTGGGAGCCTCGCAATGTGACTTTCAGGCTGCAATGAGAGCCAAAGGCGCTCATTGCGAGGCCCGCTGAAGTTAGCCTACAATGAGCGCTGAAGGCACATCGCGAGGCCCCGGGAGTTAGGCTGCAAAGAGTTCCAAAGGTTTACGATGAGCGCCTGCGGTGGCACGCAGGACTTTAAAAGAGTTTCAAGCGCGTAACTCTAAAACCCCCCAAAAACAGCAAAATAATAAAAAAATGATAATAACACACTCACACACAGCACAAGGGGGCAGAGCCAGGAAGCCTGGGAGTGAGGTTGCAAGCTAATTTGAGCCATATTTGCCGTTTTTGGGCTAAGCAAGGAAAACAATGGCAGCCAATAAAACGTAAAAATTCTGAAACAGGTCCAGAACGAGGCGATACAACGCCAGGAACGCAGGACTTTAAAAATACACGACGGTGGAGACAGTAACACACACGAACGCAGGACTTTGAAAATGAAACCAAAGGCAGTCAGCGTTCGCCACGCAACCATTCAGCAGACACACAGATGAGAAAGACACAGGGAAGGGACAGGGGGGAGATGGTGGAAAGACAAACATGGCATTCCCAAGCACAAAACTTGCAGGTTAACGAGACCAGCAATGAGCCGCGAAGCCATGAGCGCCAAAGGTTATCATTGCGAAAAGTTGTGGGTTGACAAGGCCTACAATGAGCAGCGAACCCGCTCATTGCGGGGCTCGCGATGAGCACCGCCCGTAGAGTAGCTGGAGGGAGAGGCTCGCAATGAGAGCCGAAGGTGTTTATTGCAAGGCACAAAAGTTGTGGGTTGACAAGGCGAAGCCACTCATTGCGGGGCTCATCGCAAACGCCCGTACAACAGATGGAGGGTGAGGCTCGCAATAAGCGCTGAAGGTGATCATGCAAGTAGCTATTATTATATACCACTGGTGGCCAAGGGACCACTCTGAGCCTCACATGGCACTCAGATACTTCCCTTGCGGCCTCCAGACTGTTCTCTAGAGTGGAACAGCTTGACCCTCTTCAGCAAAGTACTCACTGTTGTACTGCAAAACATATATCCTCATTACTTGTATCTGCATTACCAATTAATGTACTTCTTCCTCTCTCATACAATAATTTTACCATTTTTGCCACACATAAAAAAAAAGCTAAAAGAGCTAAAAACACTGTGCTGCCATTTTAAGGACTCAGGGACCGTATATACAGCCTATCACTTCTATAAAACCATGCACTTTAGGGTCCTATATTTACAATATGCCATTAGAATAGCAAAACAAATAAATACATTCCTTAATTTATTAACTATTACTGTTGGAACCCTTTGTCTTTTTTAAATTTGTTTTGCTCTGCTTTCTAAATAGAGACAGTTCTTGTAGATCAGAGATTTCCATTGGTCCTGCTGAGGCAACCCAGGAATAAGATTTGTCACATTTCAATAGCAGCAGCTTTTGTGTTTCCTCCCGTCTTCAGCACCAGATCAGCAGAAAAAATAAGAGCTCCCACTGTATATATTAACAAGAGAAAATAAGTTAAAGCTGTTTTTTTTTAAACGTGGGTGTGTGTCAATCTAGGTCCATGAGGCCCAGGCCAAGGGCAGCACATTTTCAGGGGGCAGTAGTCTATGTGAATTTGCCAATGCAGTGGCATGGAATTTGCACAGAAATACAGAGTTTATTCTGTCTGTAAGTGTACTTGGTACTTTCTGAATTATTATATACTTACCTAGACACATATACACTTATAATTTTCTATATGGGTGTGGGGTAAACTTATGATTGGGATATACCAAGAGGACAGAAGGAGGAGTAACTGGGTCATTGTGAGGCACACATGTGACTGGGCCCAGGGCATCATAAAACCTAAACACCTTCATTTACATTTTTTTTGTTGAAAATATGCAACTACAGTGGTTCTGTAACCATTTAGATAAATCCTTGTGAAATACTCAGCTTCAGTGTAGCTCACCAGCTACAACACACAGAGAGATGCTGTTAATCCTCCTTGCTGCCTGTAACCATGTTAATATTGTCATACTAATCTGGATTCAGTAGTAACAGGAGTGTGAATCCTACTGGAAGCTTTTCATCCTCTTAGCGGCTTCAAGCTTTTTTTCACCCCTCCCTCTAGATCCAAAAACCAATTAATTTTGCAGCGGAGCTTTTGGGCCAATCTTGTTTGAAGAACCTATTTTGGAGAAAGAATAAAGACAAAAATATTAGAACTGCAGTAACAGAGATTAGTGTTTACAGATGAAAGATAATTGCTGCAGATTGTTTTTCATAAAGGGAAGATAGAGGTCTGTGTTCAGTACATGACTTATTATTACAGTCTGAATTAAGATCACAGACCTATAGGGGCTACTGCCACATATTGTGATAAAAGTAACGTTTAATTGATTACTAGTGTAATCAGCTTTACTTGGAAATTTCTATCACTCTTAAATTAAACTTGCAACTTTATGGAGTTTTGTGGACAAAATAATAATAAATTCATATTTTATTTGTCTCATTTACAAATACAATCACAAAGTAATTCTTCTTGTCCAGTATCTTTTAGTTAAAATGATTCTTTAGGCATTTTTGTGTGTTTTATATAAATGTTTTAACTAGGTGGCTTCATTAATTTTATTCTCTCAGTGTATTTGTCCTCTAAAGTTTACACTTCACTTATAAATTCTTAGATTAACAGATTCTCACCTTCAGGAATTTCCCCTGTCTTCTTGTTCTTTCTCATTAGGATGCCATGTTTCACAGCTGTGACCTAAAGTCAGTCACAGAGGGAGGAGCTTTACTAGAGCAGCATATACTAGGGATGTAAAGCCTTTCCCTGTGGGTGTAGCCATAGCGTACAACTGTTAAATATAGCACCCTACATGCAAGAAAACTGAAAGACAGGAGGAGATTCCATTTGATGAGATAATGTTACTCTGATGGCTTCTTAGTGTAGTGTATTTTTTTTTTATGGCAATTACATTGAAGAGGATAAATGTAATGTTCACCTTGTTAAAGAACCATTATAGTTCTATGTTATTTCTAAATGTACTCAGCATTAGATAATAGGCAAAAAGATTATAGACACTAAAAAAGTAATACAACACTTAAAGGACCAATCTAGTACCCTAACAAAAGGAACTGGTTATTTTAGTTATGCTTTGATCATTAATATCATTTTTATTTAAGAATTCATAATAGCAATATCCAATGTTAAATTCATTTCAGTCTCAAGCTGAATATTTCTCTCCACCTTGATAAGGTTTTAGGAACAATCAGGTCTGATATGAGAATAAGCAAATAATGATAGGCTGCCATGACTTCAAAAGCGTTTTACCAATGGAAACCTCTAACACAGCAAGGCTCCAGCCATTGAGGATCATTGTGACGTTGGTAAACCTTATCAGCCTTATTAAATTGCGATTTGACCAATTGCATAGGGCTCTATATAAGCACAGAGCATATTTATTTTACAGAAGTTTTTAGTTAGTGAACTTCTATCCAAAAGCAAGATCTTCACTAACTAAAAACTTCTGTAAAAAAAAAACATGCTCTGTGCTTATATAGAGCCCTATTCAATCAGCCGAATCGCAATTTAATAAGGCTGAAAAAGTATGAAAAGTTAAAATCTTGCTGCTAGACCAAGCCACCTCTCCTGTTTGATCTTATAGTGAGTGGGTGAATACCAACAGCAGGTGAGAGATCCTTCTTGTAAGTTGTCAAGGACACCCAGCTGCGAAAGCAATTGAAAGAAGCAGCCTGAAAATGGAAATGCACAGTAAAGAACAAATTCATATAAAAAATAAACATTTAAAGATTGTACATATGTTATTCTACGAATGTTATGCCCATTATCAAGTTTAGTTATCCAAAAGATCATATTATACATATGGGACTACAGTGGTTATTTAATTATGGCAAGTTAATTAGTTGCATACCAAATTACAAATAAAAGTGAAGGGCTTAAAAATTTCTTTGAAGGTTCAATAAAATGTCTGGTCACAAAAGATAGATTAGAGATTAACATGAAAAAAATCTCTAATGTATTTCATTCTAGAATATTAAAAGATGTTTTAAAATTGTGTGATCTTCATAAAAAGAAAGCCTTTACTTTGTGTAACTTTAAAGGGATGTGTTCACCTTGATTGCGAGATAATATGTAAGATTCAATAGAACATTGTGTACTGATATTTATTTGGGGTAGCTGCAAAGTATAAAGATCAACAGCCTTATTAAATTGCAATTCGGCCAATTGAAAAGGGCTCTATATAAACACAGAGCATATTTTTTACAGAAGTTTTTAGTTAGTGAAGACCTAGCTTTTGGATAAAAGTTAACTAACTAAAAACTTCTGTAAAAAAAATATGCTCTGTGCTTATATAGAGCCCTATTCAATTGGCCAAATCACAATTTAATAAGGCTGTTCATTTCTCCTAAATAAACTCTATTTTACATTATAGATCACTGTTAGAGGAGATTAACTATCAATGTAAAGCTTATGGATCTTGCCAGGTTTTCAGTTACTCCTCCATGTTTGAGGAGAATGCAATCTACAATTTTAAAATTGATTTTTTTTGTTACTTACACTGAGCTATGTGAACTAATTGGGTCAAAAGTTCAAGAGCCAGTTCAAAAGCAAATCAGACTGCAGATGACTTCTGCGACAGTTACACTCATGCCCTTAGCACATCACATCACTTAATAAAGAGATATATTATAGCAAAAGCAAGTCAAGTGCTAAAACTTTACATATTTGTTTGAACTTCTATAAGTAAAGTCTTTTGACTTCACTGACTATTTGTTAGTGAAATTATATACAATTGTACTGACAAAATTGCTACAGTGTTGTAAAAGCCAAGTTGAAAATGACAACTTTACACTTGAATTGTGGTTGGAAGATTAGGTGTGGGGTGTACTATGGCAGCGTACACCCCAGCTCTGTGGTATCATTAGCTTCAACCCCACAGTCTACACAGAGTTAATATATATTGTAACTGTATATTATAACCGGCTTGTAGCTGCCATATAAGCCATGCCCAGTGGCAGTGCATGAGCCATCATAGCCCTGCCCCCTTTACGGAACATGCTCAGTCTGGACTAGAGTCTGACTGGTCAGCCTTTTTTTTAGTGCACAGGTAGGTGGAGATTAGCAGCACTGCTTGATGTACAATTGACACCTTAAAATGTAAGAACAAATATTAACTTTTAATTATTTGAAAATGCATTCTGTTTTTAATATTCTATGTCCAACAAACAAACTTATCTGCTTTACTTGTAAATGCATTTCAGCGATCCTTTAATGTAGCACTTTTTTTTAACTCTTGTTTGTTGCCTCTTTAGGGCATAATTTCCAGGTATTATTTTTCATGACAAATGGAGATTAGGAAAAAGAAAATCAGTAACTGAATTAATTCCATCATCGGAAAGGAGAAGAGTTCGCTGATTCATTTTTACTGCAGTTTGTTGCCATCACTTACAGAAACATTGCCAGGATATAGTGTTGACTCATTGGATCCTAAAAGTTCTTCACCACAGAGTGATGCTTCTCCTCTTCAATCATATCATGATATTCATAAGAATAATGTAATTAGTATTAACTAGTGAAGTGCAAACGCCATTTTATCCATGCCATTTTCAATTAACCATTCAATAAAATCTTTACAATAATAGATATATACACTTAGTTTATATGTAAATAGCAGACTTTATTTTACAATATGACAATACTACAGGATTTAAAAGGAATAATCTATTTTATATCCAGATTATAACAGTACTTTCCTAGTCTGTTGACTTGCTTAGTACCTTCAAGGACATATACAGTATCTCACAAAAGTAAGTACACACCTCACATTTTTGTAAATATTTTATTATATCTTTTCATGTGACAACACTGGAGAAATTACACTTTGCTACAATGTAAAGTAGTAAGTGTACAGCCTGTATAACAGTGTATATTTGCTGTCCCCTCAAAATAACTCAACACACAGCCATTAATGTGTAAACCGTTGGCAACAAAAGTGCTTAAAGTGTCAATATTTTGTGTGGCCACCATTATTTTCCAGCACTGCCTTAACCCTCATGGGCATGGAGTTCACCAGAGCTTCACAGGTTGCCACTGGAGTCCTCTTCCACTCCTCCCTAATGACATCACTTCCGTTTGAGAATTCCTGACAGATGCTCAGTAGGGTTAGGTTGGTAACATGCTTGACCAGTCCATCACCTTTACCTTCAGCTTCTTTTGCAAGGCAGTGGTCATCTTGGAGGTGTGTTTGGGGTCGTTATCATGTTGAAATACTTCAAAGGGAGGGGATCATGCCCTGCTTCAGTATGTCACAGTACAGGTTGGCGTTCATGGTTCCCTCAATGAACTGTAGCTCTCCAGTGCTGGTAGCACTCATGCAGGCCCAGACCATGACACTCCCACCAGCATTCTTGACTGTAGGCAAGATACACTTGTCTTTGTACTCCTCACCTGGTTGCGGCCACACACGCTTGACACCATACATATTGCAGTTTACAGTGCCACATTTTATTTAAGTCAAAAGTAATATGTGTTACTTTTGCATTAATATTAATAGAAAAAGATTGCTGAGTAAGGATAAGCCCATGTGACAGGCATCATAAATAAAATAGCTGGTCAGAGCAAATATGAGAATTATGCTAATGCAAACACAAAGTCTGAGAGAGAGATCAGAGAGAAAAATATTGGTCCCTATGTGTACCCTGTAAATTAATTAAAACCATAAATACCTCCACATATTAATGAGTTATATTGGAAGAACATGAGAAAGATTGAAGCAGAATCACAAGACATGTTGATAATGTACCAGAAAGCACAAGTCCATGTTAAGACCTGTATCTTTAGTGTTGAATAATATGATTATTTTCATTTCAAATGTTTTTCTCTCCTGGATGGAATTTTGTTGATTTTCAGGTTTCTCAGTCCAACCTTTTGGACCCACGAAAGGATCCTTTAATAAAGTACCTTTTGTGGGGCCAAAATGTTGGTCAATCGCATAGCCAATCACATAGGGAAGTTCCTGGAGTGGTGGTTGATTTGTGAATAAGAAAATATAAAATGTGTGTGTATTTTACAATCCTTGACTATACATTTTATTCAAGTACATCATTACATTAACACCCTACAACACAGGGAGATCAAGAACTCAGGGTCAACTTTTATGCTTCCCACCTTCTCGTATGCTGCCTCCGTTTACTGGTTAATTTGGTAATAGAGAATAGGTCTAAACTTAATTAGCTCTGCTGTTAGCATATTATTGTTATTATTAATACTATTATTATTAATATTAATATCAATAATATAACAATCTAACGATATATTTATACATATATATATATATATATATATATATACAGTATATATATATATATATATATACAATAATGATAATATATATGTAAAAGAGGCACTTAAAAGCAGTCGATAGAAAAAAAGACTATGTAATAAAAATAATATGGCAAAAAACTTTATTGAGATAGTTAGAAGAGATGAATTGATGCATGCAGTTTTCATGTGCCAAAAAAGAATTGGCAATAATCTGTTGACCTTTTCATCAAATGTATACCGTATTTCACACTAAGCTAATTTCTTCAATCAAATTAAGTAATTTTGCTTCGAAAGAGGCATACATTTCTCTTAATGGTATGTGAGAATTGTTGTATATCAATATTACCATATTAATTACATAAATAATAGCCTAATGATATAGCAGAGTTAATGTTTCACACTTTGTCAGAGCAAGGAAATGTTTAATTGATACTTTCTTCACTGATTTGCATTGGTATTGGCTGTTTATAAGTGTGTTGTAAAATTATTTAAATACATTAATAACTGTTATAATATTCATGAATATTGAAAAAAATACACAAATTCAGCAGCTCAAGATTAGATATAAAGTAAACCTTGTATTGGGTGGTAAACCCCTCAGATTGTAGGGAGTTGTATAATGTCCTAAGGCATTTGAGAAAAAAAATCTATAATTAAGTCTGCCTTTGAGCAAGGCCCATAATCCTAAGCAGATCGGACGCAAAAATATGGTAGGTTTAAGCTTTTTTTGCATGTCACTACCCAGAATCCTTAGCTACAATGGAAATGCTGTTTACGGAGAAGTTCCATGGGAAAAACAGGTCTTTTGGCCTGCTTAAGACATGTAAGTGTACTCAGGCAATCTTTTATTTCCTTCCTGGATCTACAGTGTAGGGTTTTTCAATAATGTTTCTCCACCAAAACTCTCCAGCCTCATATCACAGTTGTCAGAACCAACCTCACACTGATGAGCCTTCTATAAGGGCAACATTGCTGTCTGTGACTGGGTTCTGACACTGTACTCTTATCTAAAGTTATGTTCTGAAGCTGTCTGAGAGGAGGGCCCATAGTCTTAAAATGATATCTGTGTTAAGTGGGTCTGAGGCAAACAGGAGGAGCCTTTTGAGCTCCATTTGCATGTCAAAACCCAGAATCCTCAGTGGCAGTGGCAGCGGGAAAACAGGTCTTTTGGCCTGTGCGGACATGTAAGTGTATTCAGAAAGATCTTCTATTTCCTTATTATTAAGGGCATATTACTAATACAGAAAAATGGAGATTAAATATAGTTGTGGATAATTGGCTATGAAAGCATGGCAAATCTGAGTCTGCCAAATAGCTCCAACAATAAAATATAACAAACCTTTTTTTCCCTAAGGTTTGCTGGTTGTGACAGGAATTTTGGTGGTTTGGTAAGTTGAGTGGCTGTGAGCTTCAAGAAACCCTGTAAGCTTCCCTAATCATTTGAATGTCTTTTACATGATTACAATAAGGCCCTAACAAAGGGAACTAGTTGCTTTAACTATGCATTGATAATTAATACAATCCCCATGTATTTATTTTTTTAAATTCAATATCAAACTTTACTTTGAAAGATTAAAGTACCAGCTGCTAGTTTAGCAGTTAGTCGCCACCATTGCAATGTCATAACTGGAAGTAGGAGGGCTTGTCTAGGAGAAAGGTTTTAAGTACAACTTCATACGAAAGAATATAAAAAATGACTTCTCTGGTTGCCTAACAGTTAGACCTTGTTACAAAGCCAATCTCCAGCCATTGAAGAGCATTATGTTGATATAATCTTGTGTCTAACATTTTAGCACTGCCTGCTACTCAAAGCCGCCTCCCCTAGACTAGCATCCCCAGCATTTGATCTTTTAAAGTGAGTTTAATATTCCATATTGCTTTTTTAAATTTCTTAGAGTATTACAGTGGTAACAAAGTGAGCATCTTCATTTCAAATGTTTTCTCTAATGTGGATTTCCCTTATAATATAGATGGAATGATCTCTGAAACGTGAAATAGGTTTGTGCTAGAGTCAAGTTGCAGTAATTCTCTTATTGTCCTGCCTAATTAAAGATCTGTGTGGATCGACCCTGATGTGTAATTTATGGTTGGTTTATCCATTATAGCAACTCTCTTCACATGTTGTGCATTGTATCATAAATAACAGTTTGGTAAGGTTGGATACAGTGCATTTGAACAATTACTTCAGTGACCTCCAGATTGTATAAGCTCTGAATTTCTCCACCCCCTACTGGCTATCATGGAAACCTGGCTCACTCCATCTGACTCTGCCTCCCCTGCCGCACTCTCTTATGGTGGTCTGCACTTCAGCCACACTCCTAGACCTGGGAACAAACAAGGTGGAGGTGTGAGCATACTATTATCCTCTCGCTGCACTTTTCACTGCATGCCCCCTGTTCCCTCCCTCCAATTCTCATCTTTTGAAGTCCACACTATCCGCATCTTCTCTCCAATCCCTCTCCGAGTACCTGTGATCACCTGGATCACCCTCTCAATTTCTGGACAACTTTGCCACCTGGCTCCCTCACTTTATCTCCTCCAATATACCTTCACTCATTCTTGGCGATTTCAACATAGCCACTGACACCCCCACCTCCCCAACAACTGCAAAATTACTTGCACTTACCTCTTCCCTTGGCCTCTCACAATGGACAGATTCTGCAACTCACAGTGGTGGACACTCCATTGACCTTATTTTTACTAATCTCTGCACTATCTCCAACCTTGACATCTCCTCACTTCCCCTATCTGACCACCACCTGCTAACTTGCAACCTCACCTCATCTTCCGCTCACCACCCTTCTTCAAATCCTGCCATCAGAACACGCAGAAACCTGCAAGCACTCAACCCACAACAATTGTCAAATGTACTAAAACCCCTTCTCAGCCCCCTCCCCACCCTTGCCTGCCCTGACATCGCCACTTCACAGTACAACACTACTCTAACTTCCACCCTTGACTCTCTTGCCCCCATAATCACAATCAAAAGCTCTCTCTCTCACCCACAACCATGGCCCACTACACAAACACGCTATCTACAGAGATGCTCACGCACTGCAGAACGACTATGGAGGAAATCTCGAACCTCAGCAGACTTTCTCCACTACAAGTTTACCTTGTGCTCCTACTTGTCTGCCCTCAATCTTGCCAAACAACACTACTTCTCATCACTAATATCAAACATGTCCTCCAACCCTAAACATTTATTTGCTACATTTAACACCCTCCTCTGCCCACCCCTGCCTCCTGCCCCTTCCTGTCTAACTGCTGATGATTTTGCCAGCCACTTTAAAACTAAAATTGAAACTATCCGAAATGAGCTCTCCTCCCAGCTTGGCCCTATCCCACCATCCTTTCCACAAGCCGACAACACCCAACCCTTACCCTTCCCCAATCGCTCCTACGCTATGGATTCCTTTGACCCTGTTACCGAGGATGAAGTATCTACTTTACTATCAACCTCTCACCTTACCACATGTCCACATGATCCTATTCCTTCACAGCTAATTCCTCCCCTATCCACCGCACTTATCCCAGCTCTCACACATCTATTCAACCTCTCCCTAAACACTGGCAGGTTTCCATCCTCCTTAAAACATGCCATAATTACACCCATTCTCAAGAAGCCCTCATCTGACCCAGCTTCTGCCTCCAACTACCGCCCTATCTCACTACTTCCCCTGGCTTCTAAACTGCTTGAGCGGCTTGTTTACAATCTTCTCACTCAATTTATTTCTTCCAATTCCCTTCTTGACCCCTTCCAATCTGGTTTCCGTGCCCAACACTCAACAGAAACAGCCCTCACAAAAGTCACCAATGACTTGCTAACTGCCAAATCAAAGGGTAACTTCTCCATTCTAATTCTCCTGGACCTCTCTGCTGCCTTCGACACAGTTGACTACCCTCTTCTAATCCAAACTCTCCGTTCATTTGGCATCCAGGGCACAGCTCTTTTATGGTTCACATCCTATCTAAAAGATCGTACATTTAGCGTCTCCTTCTCTGGCACCTCTTCTTCACCTCTCCCTCTGTCTGTTGGCGTTCCCCAAGGTTCTGTCCTAGGTCCCATCCTCTTCTCCATCTACACCTCCTCCCTTGGCACTCTCATAAAATCCTTTGGATTTCAGTATCATCTCTATGCAGATGATACTCAAATCTACCTCTCTGCACCCGATCTATCCCCCTCTCTTTTAGCTCAAGTTTCCAACTGCCTCTCTAGCATATCCTCCTGGATGTCTACTCGTCAACTCAAACTCAACATGTCTAAGACTGAACTCCTAATCTTTCCACCCTCTACTATAGCTTCCACTAGTCAAATATATCTCACTGTTGACAACACCATCATCACTCCCACCTCCCAGGCCCGTTGTCTTGGGGTTCTTCTGGATCCCGCCCTCTCTTTTATTCCTCACATCCAATCGATAACTAAATCTTGTCAGTTTTACCTAAAAAGCATCTCCAAAATTCGTCATTATCTTACACAAGACAAAATTTGAATACACTCTCTCGTCATATCTCGACTCGACTACTGCAATTCACTCCTTGCTGGCCTACCCATCTCTCGTCTGTCTCCCCTCCAATCCATAATGAACGCCTCCGCTAGACTCATCTTTAATAATAAACGCTCAGTGTCTGCAGCTCCTCTCTGTCAATCACTCCACTGGCTTCCCATAGCTTCCCGAATCACATTTAAAATCATGACCTTAACGCATAAAGCCCTCAACAACAGTGCACCCCCTTATATCTCTGCTCTCGTTTCAAAATACTCCATTAGATTAACTTCCTGCCTCAAAACCTTTAAAAAATTACTAAAAACACACCTATTTAAAAAATCATATCACCTTCAGCCTTTATAATTACAGCTGCACACTCCACAGCTTAATAACACTCCCACCCACAATCTACAGTACAGCTCACAGACCCCTCCAATTGACTAAACAAATTGCATTCACGCTGCAATTTTGTATTTGTCACCCTCTTGTATCACACCCAAACCCTTAGATTGTAAGTTTGCGAGTTTTCAATTGTGTGTCCGTGTCTTAGAAACAAGCACTATGTACATTTGATTATATGCTCAAAAACAGGGCCCTCCATTCTTTAAGGTGTTAAGTTTGTTTTTTGCCATGTACTAACCCCCTGTACAGCGCTACGGAATATGTTGGCGCGATATAAATAAAGATAATAATAATAATAATAATGCACAAAGTGAAAACCACTCTCTGAAACACCTATTACTAGGAGGAAATAGTGTAACTCTAGCTGCTAGCCGTGCACAAACACACTCCACTATTATACTGCAACAGTGGTATGCCAATATTTAGATAGCATCCACCCTTGGTGGCTCCACTCCATGCACATAACTTCATTCAGGGGGTAGAGATTCAAAAATTTTATTTATTTGTTTAAATGTACAGTAAAAGTTTTAATAAAAGCTCTCTATTCTTTAGAGAGCCTTTTATAAGACAACTAAACTGATCCTTTAAACATAAGTAAGCAATTATTTTTGTGTATATATTTATTATGTATTACTATGTTGTTTACCCCTTTCATGTTGTTACCTTGTCGTGGTGAAGGGTCTTGTGTACTTCAATGAAGTTGTGATGTAGGATTACCCCAAGATGGGCAGGTCCTAGCAGAGAGGTCAGACAAACTGTGGTCCACTGGAAAAGGAACTGGCAACCTACACCAGTATCTTTGCCAAGAAAGCCATATGGATAAGCCCAAATAGAAACCCAGACAGATGTACCTGGCGTGCTTCATCAATATGGTCACCAAGAGTCGCACATGACTGAAGGACTGAACAACAACAACATGTTGTTTACATACACAGATGCAAGTATAGTGTAGTGTATAAAAAACATATTCCACCAATAATGTACTTGACTCAATTTATATTAGTCTTTGGCCTTATATCTCACCTAGCTCTGTGAGATTCTTATCAGAGAGATGCTGGGCAGATACATTGCAATAAAATGAGTCCATCTGGCCTGTGGTAGCTTCCCACTCCTTCATGGGGTTATGCAGGGCTCTTCTTGACGGGTGCATATTGCATGACTAGAGGGCAGATAAGTAATAAATTATTGCTACACGGAAGCAGACAGGAGCTGAACTGGAGCGTATCGGAGGATGCAGATAGGCTGCATGACTGTAGCCCGCAGGCTAAGCTGAAGCCTAGAAAGCAGGCTCTGTGGAAATGATGGGGGACAGGAGCTCGGTGCAGGATCTTACATTATACTGTGGCTCACCAGTGTACGCAAAGGAGCTAAAAAACTGCATGTGCCTGAGTGTAGTAAACACCAGATTGTGAAGTTTATATGTCCTAACATCACATCTATTTCAGATCTGCTCTCTTATACTGACCCAGTTTAGACATTACATTTAATTCTTATTATACATAAAATCTATGCATAAAACACAGCATTTTCTAAACTAAAAGGCTTCTAGCTGCGCCTGCGTATATACTGTAACTCATTAAGAGAGGGATTGCATGATATAAAGCTTGATAAATTAAAGGATTTACATGGATATTGAAAGCATGTTTTCTTTGTTATATTTGAAAAAGAGTATTTGATAATGTACCACTGTGTGTCTTCATTTTTCCAATGGCATAAAAAAAAATATTGATTTAAAAAAAAAAAAATATTTGATCTGTGGGCTTTCCCATGTCAGCCAATGAGCATTAGTATAGATTTATGACTTGTACTTGTCTGATCATGACATCTACAAACATATATATATATATGCTCTGCACACTGTATATCATTGTTAATGAAGTTTAAACAGGTTTTGCTGATTTTTTTCCATACAAACCACAACTTGGTTAATGTGTAAAGCATGCTCTTTTAAATGAATAATCATTATAAAAAAAATTGGTTCCAGGTCCATTTAATAGAGGAAAGGGAATCCAAGAAATGGAGGTTATGATTGCAAGGTAATATGTACATATATTCCTTCAGAGAAAGGGTGGTAAGGTAAGTTGAACAGCCCTCTGGCAGGACCGCTAGGGGAAATATGATAAAGCGACATGGCAGAGATTCTAAATATTGTATAATTTAAAACCATAGATAATAAACATTACTTTATCAGTTGAATGGTATTAAAATGTATTTTCCTATAGATGCTTTTTCTGACCTAGCCACAAAGCAAAGAGTGATATCTCTTGGAAATGGAAGATCATTGGATAGAAATGCTAATTAGTGATGTCGCGAACATCAAATTTTCGGTTCGGGAACCGCGGATGCGAATTCCATCAAATGTTCGCGAACGGACGAACATCGGCGAACCGCCATAGACTTCAATGGGCAGGCGAATTTCAGAACCCACAGGGACTTTTTCTGGCCACAATAGTGATGGGAAAGTTGTTTCAAGGGGACTAACACCTGGACTGTGGCATGCCCGAGGGGGATCCATAGCAAAACTCCCACGGAAAATTACATAGTTGATGCAGAGTCTGGTTTTAAGCCATAATGGGCATAAATCACCTAACATTCCTAAATTGTTTGGAATAACATGCTTTAAAAGATCAGGTATGATGTTGTATCGATCAGGTAGTGTAAGGGTTACACCCGCTTCACAGTAACAGACCAATCACCCCGTTTAATGCACCGCAAACAAACGCAAACAGTCCCTTTGCACAACCGCAAACTCCCCATTTGCACAAGGTTGGATACCAAGCTAGCCATGTCCCGTTCCTTGTCCTCACTGATGTCATTGAAGGTCTCTTCCTCCACCCAGCCACCAAGGGTCCCTGAAAGGTGACAACAAGCCCCCTGGGACGCCTGCTGTGTTTGGTCTTCCACCTCCTCAAAGCCACCTTCCTCCTCTGACTCCTCATCTTCAGACTCCTCTCTCTGCGTTGCCTCTGTCTGCGTTATTATAAGGTGTGTACTGTTAAGTAGTACTATTCCTATCGGTTTAATCCCTGTTACGTCCACTATTAGGGGACGTGTATATAGCATGGATTTTTGGAACAGGGAGATGGAAAAAGATGCTTGGTCGGACCTCCTACTTCGAATTTGGGGCACTGCGCATGCAATCTAAGGTGCCACCAGATAGGAGTGGTGTATTAAGTTGTACTATTCATTTCTATCAGTTTAATACCTGTTACGTCACCTATCAGGGGACGTATATATGGCATGCATTTTTGGAACAGGGAGATGGAAAAAGATGCTTGGTCGCTCCTCCCACTTCAAATTTGGGGCACTGCACGTGCAATCTAAGGTGCCACTAGATAGGAGTGGTGTATTAAGTTGTAATATCCATTCCTATCAGTTTAATACCTGTTACGTCACCTATCAGGGTACGTGTATATGGCATGGATTTTTGGAACAGGAAGATGGAAAAAGATGCTTGGTCGGTCCTCCCACTTCGAATTTGGGGCACAGCGCGTGCATTCTAAGGTGCCACCAGATATGAGTGTCTCTGTGCACTGGCAAAAGCTGGCAATAGGCCTCACACACACGCCTGTAGGCAGGCGACTGATATTCAATCGATTTCAGTCAAAAAAGGGTTCTTTTATTTCACTGTACACTACGGTTGCACTAGATATGAGTGTCACTGTGCACTGGCAAAAGTTGGCAGAGTAAATGCAATAGGCCTCACACACACGCCTGTAGGCAGGCAACTGATATTCAATCGATTACAGAAAAAAAGGGTTCTTTTATTTCACTGTACACTACGGTTGCACCAGATGTGAGTGTCACTGTGCACTGGCAAAAGTTGGCAGAGTAGATGCAATAGGCTTCACACACACGCCTGTAGGCAGGCAGCTGATATTCAATCGATTACAGTCAAAAAAAGGGTTGTTTTATGTCACTGTACACTACGGTTGCACTAGAAATGAGTGTCACTGTGCACTGGCAAAAGTTGGCAGAGTAGATGCAATAGGCTTCACACACACGCCTGTAGGCAGGCAACTGATATTCAATCGATTACAGTCAAAAAAAGGGTTGTTTTATGTCACTGTACACTACGGTTGCACTAGATATGAGTGTCACTGTGCACTGGCAAAAGTTGGAAGAGTAGATGCAATAGGCTTCACACACACGCCTGTAGGCAGGCAACTGATATTCAATCGATTACAGTCAAAAAAGGGTACGTGTATATGGCATGGATTTTTGGAACAGGAAGATGGAAAAAGATGCTTGGTCGGTCCTCCCACTTCGAATTTGGGGCACAGCGCGTGCATTCTAAGGTGCCACCAGATATGAGTGTCTCTGTGCACTGGCAAAAGCTGGCAATAGGCCTCACACACACGCCTGTAGGCAGGCAACTGATATTCAATCGATTACAGTCAAAAAAGGGTTATTTTATTTCACTGTACACTACGGTTGCACTAGATATGAGTGTCACTGTTCACTGGCAAAAGTTGGCAGAGTAGATGCAATAGGCCTCACACACACGCTAGCAGGCTGGCATATGCAATTAGATTACACAGAAAAAAAATAAAAAATAAAATAAATGATGTTCTAGCCCTAAAAAGGGCTTTTTAGTTTGCTGTCCTTGCAGCAGATATCAAATGAGTCCTTCAGGTGTGTAGTAAAAGCTAAATACACAGCCTGGCTATCTATTTCCCTATTAAATCAGCAGCAGGTAGAATATATGTCCTCTCTCAACGAATGTAGCTTCAGAATGATTCTAAAATGGAGGCTGTCCTTCAGATGGAAGTCCCTGGAAGGGAGTGTATGCTGCTGATTGGCTGGAATGTGTCTGCTGACTGTAAGGTGCAGGGTCAAAGTTTCCTCAATGATAAAGAATAGGGGGCGGACCGAAAAGCGCATGTGTTCGCCGTTCGGTGCGAACGCGAACATGCGAAAATCGCCGCAAATAGTTCTCCAGCGAACTGTTCGGGACATCACTAATGCTAATTAATTCCTGGGTTTCTGAATCTATTATGAAAGACTGTTCCTGCTCAAACCGCAGGTAGTAACTAGAGTGAAAAGCAAATTCCTAACTTGCCTCTGAGTATGCTTAGGGCCATATTCAATTCAGAGCCCTCAACTCGTTCGCAGACGGCTGAGTGTCTGCGGGTGTGTTGCGGGCTCCCGTTCTAATGCTATTCAATTCTGCAAGCCCGCAAGTTATTGTCCCAAAGCCGAAACAGTAAAGCATGCACTGGTTCAGGTCAGTTCAGGGGACGGGAACATGATCAATTAAGCAAGACTGTAACCACCCATTTGAAATCAGCCAATAGAAAATGAGACCAAAAATTACATTATAATGGCAGTAAAACATGGAGGTTACATGTCAATCAATTAGTTTTGGGGGTCCTATATGCGACCAGACTCGCAAACACAAAATACAGAATTATGAAAATTAATGCCAATACTGTTCTAGTCCATATGGGTGGCCTGATATGTATTTACTCATTGATACCTGAGATCGATTTTAACCCCGAAATTAAACATAAAATAAAATCTCAGATCTTGCCGATTTGCTGGCTTGAGACTGTTGTGCAATTAATTCTAATGTCTGTCTTTGCTTTCCCCATTATTTACAGTGCAGTAGTTAATATTTATTTAGATTTACAGTGCTACAAATAAGTGTTTAACCCCCTTGTGGGTCCTCTCTAGCACTCGTGGGATTTTCTCTTTCATTTGCCATTTACGGGTGTGAAAACATTTGCGGGCTTGGGGAAATTGAGTAATTGAATAGCGGTTTGCGATTTAAGCCTTGGGAAAGTGAGAGATCAAAGACTTCTGGAGGCTGCAAGTTAAGAGTTTAACCATTGCCATTTTTTCAAGGCCGTAACTCGGAAGCCGATCGAAGCCCGCAAAAGGACACCAATTACGGGCTACCGAAACTCAATTGAATGGGGCCGTTAGTCTTTTCATTTGCACTCAATATAAATCCACTGTGGATAATTAGCAATTATTGGCAATGTTTTCCCATTAGAAGGAGATATTAATCTGTCTGTAGCTGTTCGATCAGAAATGCTGAAAAAACTCTGTTCTATGTTAGTTTACTGTAGGAAAATGTATTTAAATAACATTCAGTTTATAATGTGCTCTTATTTCCTATAGTTTTAAATGATACAACATTTGGCATCTGTCCTTTTATAGGAATGTCTGGGATATGCACAAGACTACCTTGAGGATAAATTGAGCTACAGCTTTTTTGGAGGATAGAAGCATAAATGCATTCAAAATCCCTTTATATGTTTCTGTTTTTATTTGTATTTTCTTTCTATAGTGATAAGGCCGGGACTATTTGTTGTAACAAAAAAAAAGTAAAAATAGACAAGCTCCACAGAAAAAGTTTCAGTGCTTAACACCAAAAATAGGTAGATAGCAAATAAAAAGGAATAGGGAACTTTATTTAAATTCTTGTTAAAATATAAAAAAATAAAAACTAGATGACCCACTCAAAAAGTATATGTGCGGGTATAGTTTTCAAAATGTATGAGGTAGATAATACGATAAGTGATAAAGAAGTGACAAGGAGGAGAGGGGGAAGTTACAGGCTGGAAATCCCTGTGGTTGTCAAAACCTTAACTTACACCCCGTCTAAGCCTTTGAACTTTCAAGCACGCAAAAGTTACAATCGCTAAAATCTCAAATCGCTATTCAATTGCTACAATTCCTCAAGCCCACAAATGTTTTCACACCCGTAAATGGCAAATGTAGAAGAAAATCCTACCTGTACCAGAATGGACTCGCAAGGGTGTTAAGCACCTGATCGTAGCACTGTAAATGCAAATAAAAAATCAATACTGCACTTTAAAAGACAGGGAAAGCAATGAAAGACATTATAATTAAATGCACAACAGTCTCAAGCAAGCCAATCTGCAATCATTTTTTTTTTTTTATGCTTCATTTCGGTGTCATATCAATCTCGGGAATCACTGAGTTAATACATATCAGACCATGGACTGAAACATTATCACCATTCATTTTTAGGATTTTGAACATTGCCGAATTGCGAGACTGATCACATACCGGACCTCTAAACGCTAATTAATTGACGTGTAACCTCCATGTTTTACTGATGTCATGATGACGGTCTCATTTACTCTTGGCTGTTTATAAGTTGGTAGTTACGGCGTGGCTTAATTGATCATGATCACTCTCTGAAATGCTACTTATGATTGCATGGTTTAAGGTTTCGGCTTTCGGCCCGTAATTTGCGGGCTTGTTCAATTGAATCTCTCTGTAACTGTAGCAAATTTCAATATTTTATTCTAGTTCCCATTAACAAATTAAATCAGCTGGACAATACAAGTCTCTATAGCATGGTTTGGTACCCTCACCTCATATGACCTGCATTACGTAATCTGCGGGCTTGCAATTGAACAAGGCCCCAGGTGGGATTTATGGAACTATATACTAGCAATAAGTAAATATATTCCACTTTGCTTACATTGTTCTATAAAACAAAGGAGTGTCTTTATTATCATAAAATGCTATCTTTCTGTTTTATTTGTATTCTGTAAAGCAACCATTTGGCTTTAGGGGTATTCTACGGCAGCATCTGGAAGCATAAAGGGGTTAAAATACCACAATTCAAATATACGATAAGAAAAAGGAACCAATGCAGATGGTAATTTAGAAATGTGATGATTGCGGGGACTGGAAGGAACACAATTTTTGCACATTAGTTGTGTAGGCAGGGGATTATCAATGTGTCAGTTTTGCAGGAAGACTTGGCAGAAAAGTGAATTAATCACAGCAAAAAATGTCAAATGTCAGAAAGCGAGGGACAAAGTATTGGACTGGTAAATACATCCGTACAAATGAGAGGCATTCATAGGAATGCTGTCACTTTCCACAGCAAACATACATCAAGAATAAACGTTGAACTCCAATCATCCTACACATTTTTAAACCACTCTATTACTAACACAATGCAAACCATGAGGTCCTTGGTTACACTGTGTGTTACCCTGGAATTTACCCATTTTAGAAATATTTAAAGGTTTAATTGCCACGTGTATCGAAATAAAAATGAAAATGGCTGACATGTTTTGAGAGCTGAAAAACAAAAGGAATCTGCTCAGGGCTGTCCAAGTCCGGTCCTGGTGAGCCCCACACAGGCCTGTATTTGCAGATATATACAGGTGAGTCAATCAGGACGATCTTGCCCACCCCTGTGTTAGTTGACCATGTTGGACATTATTTAATACACATGAAGTAGATTTATAAACTAAACCAATTCTTCAGGAGAAAAATGTGTAATTTGGTTTAACCAATGTTTCAATGGTGCTGAAAATGATTATAAATCTATTTACATATTTGGCATTAAAGGTATATCTAGGTTTCCCTGTTTTTCCCTTTTTTGGTATCTAATACATCCTGCTAAATCAGAAACACACATTACATTGAGTAATTCTATGCACAAACTGATTTATTTTATTTAAAAAATATGGTTTCTAAGCCCACAGAGCTACCTACATAGGGACCTGGTACCTACCAATAGAAACACTGCATTTGGGTACATTTTTGTAACCCTATACTAGATTTCTAGGATGTAGTAGCACAGGGCAGAGATCCAGAGCAGTTACATCATTCAAGGGAGGAGAGAGAGGAACAAACAGACTATAAAATCCATGATGCTTTGCTGTAGGGACTGAATTTCCATACTGCTCCAATCTTATAGCAACTTCTGATTGACTATGAATAATTAATTTTAGATTGGATTTTCCTTCTCAAAACCAATTGCCAGAAAACTAAACAATCTATGCAAACTCTAGGGTAAGTTCATTAACGTTTATTTTGGTATTTTTCTAGCACAAAAATGTTTGCATAAACTACTGATTCTCCTCAATCAGATGCATTCATAATCCAGGAAACTTCTATATGCCTTTAACAAAGGATAACCATGAAAAGGATTGTTTTCCCCATATTGTAATAAATTATATTGGCAATATAGGTCCTACTGACACAAAGTGGACAAAACATGTTAGAGAAAATTCTATAATATGAGTTTCATATCAATATAGAAGAAACCTATCACATATAGCTTGCTACTTTCCACCTAGGTTCAAAAGCTCAAACCTAGGTTAGAAGCAGTAGTATTAGCTTAGAGCAAATGATCATTGTACTCAGTATATTCTCACATATATCCGTTCTGCAAAGAGTATTGCATTGGTTCATCACTTTTCTCTGTATTATTTTGTATTTCAGACCATGGTCTTCGTTTCTTAGTACGTGACCATCTTGTTTGAATTTGTTTGAATGATGCAGCATATTTTGTGTATTCCAAAGACAAAAACAATAACAGGTAATTATCCCCTGAAACTAAATGATAAGGTTAAGAAAAAGAAAGGTATTTATATTAATGACAGTCAAGAAATTCATTCAGACAGAAAACTGTGACAGCTGATTTAAACATCTATTTAGCATATGACAAATAATTCACTTATTGGAAGCAGGCTGGTTGATCCCTGGAAAAATCTGATGTACCTTTGTGTCTGAAAGGTGTTATTTCCTGCAAATTAAAAAAAAATTGAAATGTATTTTCACTTTTGTATGTGCAGATCAATATGAATGAATAGAATAAGTGATCACAGGAAAAACTAGAGAGGCTGAACTTGCTTTTCAACCTCATCTACCTAAATAAATATCAAAGGATGTGGATATATATATATATATATATATATATATATATATATATATATACAGCACATTTATATATATAATTATATATACAGTACATTTATATATATATATATATATATATATATATATATATACTGTCTGCTGAATACATTTTTGCCTTACAGTTACAAATGACATCCTTTTTGGTAACTGAATTAAAATTAACTTAATATCTCATAAACTTACTTTTAGTTTATATTGCATCATTTTTTTTGACTGCGAGGTCTGTTTTTCATCCTAATTCCATAAACCTCATGTGTCTATGACATGAAATAAATGTGTTATTTTTCCAGTAGCTTTAAGATTAAAGATTAACCTATGCTGTTGTGATATTGAAATGGGATTTAAAGAGCTACTAAGTTTTCTTATTTCATCACATTCAATTAAATGGGAATACAGGCAGCACACAATGGGCTTTGGGTTCCATTTGGTGGTTACAGGCTTGCTCACGAGTGACTTCTTTGCAACTTAATAACTCAACTGAACAAGTAGCGGTTACGGGCTTGACAGATCAAAGGATTTACATTCACGAAGTTCATCGTTGCTCAACACGTAGGCTTTTCTCGACCCTCCTGCACCTTAACCCTCAAGTCCTCTGCAGACTGCATTACTGGGCTAATTAAATAGCCATTACACATAAAATTGGAGTTACGGGCTATGTTTTAAAATGTAGCCCCAATTTAATGTGGTTATAAGTTGGCAAAAAGTGAAAGTTTTGTGGGGTCATATGAATATGTGCATACATTACTGAAAATAGGCAGTGAGATAAAAAGGGAAGACATTGGGGGAAGACAAATATCTAGAAGATGAAATGTAGAAAAATATGACCTTTGGTATGTGGTAGTTAATGGGCCTGTATGTAAACATAATATTCATAATATACATCTGGTCAAAATTGTGGATAGTATAACACTCTAGTTTAACACTTACTTTATAACTACTTTTACCAATTATCCTTTTTGTATCATTCCTATTGTCTTTATAATTGGGCAAATACAAAATGTTATTTTTGGAAATTTCGTAATGCCAGTCTAAAAACTTGTTATATAATAAGGTGACCACAGCTTCACTCCCAGATAAAAATATATGATGCAGGGCTTCTGAAAACTGTGCATTGTCATTAGGCTGCTGGAAGTGCAGCCCTGACAGATGAGTTCTTCATAAGTATTCCCATTTCTAGTTCAACGTGGTCCAAAAAATGTTAATCAGGTTAAGATACATTCTACACTGATGGTGTAGGTTCCACATTGTAATTTACATATCCATGAAGACCTAGGTAAACTAAACATGCAGTCTCGTTGTCTCAATTTGCAGTAAAAATTGTTTAAATGTGTATAATGAGCTTCCTATAAATTAAAAAAATGGAGCTGGGTTAAGGTTGCACTGAGGAGAGCCAAGCAGCTGCAAGTCCTGCAGTCAAATCTCTCTTTGATTCTCTACAAAAGCTAAAAGTATAAAAAAAAAATTGTTAGCTTTCATAATTGTGTCAACTAGGCATGACATCATCAGAACAATAGTGAACCCATTGCAAGACCTATTCTCTGCCAGTTCTGTAGGACAGAAATGATGTTCTACAATGCTGTGCAAGTCGGGAAATGAAACTCAAGGGGAGTAAGTGACTGTGGCTATCAATGCACTGTGTAGTCGTCTTACAATTTATACATGTTCTCTTTTTGTTTTTCCTCTGATCTCAATACAGCAATACTTCAAAAGTAAAAGAAAGGGAACATAGATTTTAGCAATGGCCTTTTGTGTGAAAGTAAGGTGTTCTATCACTGAATTATATCTCTTACATTCTGAAATTCTGCATGTATGGACATTTTTTACAGAAGGAACATTAGAGATGGAGGGCTTTATAAAATCCCAAAATACAATGAATGGCCACATTTGAGGATGCATATTATAAAAATAATAATAAATCTAGAAAGCTGTGTTGTATGAGAGGAATTTGCGATAGCATTACAGGAAAAATATAACACATATAAGGAAAGTCTGAAAATGAAGCCATTCACCTCATTTATACTGATATAAAATGAAATAGTCTACAAATATAAAAACTCAGCCTGACTGACTGCATTTGCATAGAGCAGTCTGGGAATTTTTGTAATGTCACTGGTTTTATGGGATGTCTCTGGAGAAAAAAACCCAGAATGGGGGCATGGAAATTGAATTTTATGCTTTTCACGGTATATTACTTAATCAAGCAGATATATACAGCTAAGGTAGAAAAAGTGAATGCTGCTTGAGATCATCTACATTCTTAGGGTGATTATTATCAAATAAGGAAAAATGTATAACAATTATTCTTATTAAACTAAAGTTTGATCCTTTAAAATGTGTCTGTGGTATTTCAGGTAATGAGAAATGGTTACAGTAATGAAGTATGCTTTTTATTGCTAATTTAAGTTCTTGAACTTGACCTTTCAATAATCCATCTAGATATGCACTCTTCGGCTAATGGTAATATTTCTAGTATTTTCTTTATTTTTTATAACATTAAGCCTTTCAAATTGTAATAGTATGGTTTATTTAAATGTTATCTATATAGTATCATCCAAGCCTGCAACCATTCATATTAAGGGCCAATGTACATCAAAACCTTAGAGCAAGGGACAAATATATCCTTATACACCCTTACACATTCTTATAAAAAATAGCACACTGAGACATGGTCAATATTTTATATGTCTGCAATAGTTTATCTTTTATCAGTCAATGAAGTAAAGTGACTCTCATTTGAGCACATTTGAGTACATATTTGAATACATGTTGATGAATTTTAGTTGACAATTGTATATATGTACGAGAGGGACATTTACATATCTGCAGGAGCATGGATTGTAGTTACAACTGCCTGCTGTTTAGCTCATTTGGAAAAAAGGGCAAGTGTCAAATACTAAACGTTCCAATGATATAACAAATCACAATCTCCTCTTCCTTCAGCCCTCCCTCTACTACTAGAAAATATATTCACATGCCTTTAGTCTACAAACTACCAGGAGGCGCTAAGACCAGACAAGATGGACTTTTGTTTATTTACCCTTGGTTCTGTCTGTAATGTGTTGGGCCCTCATTCAATTGCAATTTGGCCAATTGAATAGGGGTCTAAATAAGCACATAACATATATATTTTAAATAAGTTTTTAGTTAGTAAACATCTATCCAAAAGCAAGGTTTTCACTAACTAAAAACTTCTTTAAAAAAGATATGTTATGTGCTTATTTAGACCCCTATTCAATTGGCCAAATTGCAATTGAATGAGGGCCTTGGTGTTTATCCACTAGATGGTATGTGCTATTTCTCACCAATGCTCCCCACAAAATAATTTCTAGACATCTTTAAGTCTTAGAGAAATATGGTGCTTCATACTTAAGTACAGTATTGTTCTGCTATATGACCCCTGAGTTGTAACTTCAACTCTAACTTCACCTATTTTACTCTTGGCTGTTAATATTACACAGCTTTCGAACAAAGTCAAATTATCCCTTTATATATATATATTACTTCATGTGTTATTCCATCCAGACTAATTGGCTGTCACAGATTTTTTTCTTTGTTGTAAAAGCAGTTCCCACAGGAAATAAAGGGCCACTATAGTTTGAGAAAAACTCCACTATCATGTCATGTAATAAGCTAACAACAGTAGTAGCTAAGAAGCCAGAAGCCTAAACACATTTTAAAGAAAATTGTATGGTTAGCTGACTCTCCTTGTATCCTGAGGGATTGCATAATGGACTATTAGTCTGCCTGTAGCCTGTGTGTGTGAGGGAGGGGGATATGCTACTGGGCTTTGGGCCCTATGCTAATCACATAAGTAGCTGCGCAAAATGACTCTTGTAACTGTGAGAAGTTTTGTTGGGCAAGCTACAAATGCATCCCAATCGCACTCTCCGCAAACCTTCCAATAAACTAGCAAGCATGCACCCAGCATGTACTCACATTGTTCCTTAGCCCTACAGTCTCCATGCAGACTGCTGCTTAAGACACTTAGCCTTCAGCTAATGCCTATTACCTACTATGAAACCCGATGCCACGGATCTCCCTGACATCTAATTTTAACCATTCAACCCTAGGGATTAGAGACATCGCTGTGGTTCAAAATATCCCAGAAAAGCCACTGAGGTCCATAAAGGACCTCCTTGGCTCCTACCCTTCACCTTTGCCACTGAGGTCCTTAAATTACCTCTGTGATATCTAACAATTAACCCCGTAACATGGGTGTCTGGAAAGGACCTCCATGGTACTTAAAAAATAAACCCTAATGCTATGAGGGTGCTAAAGGACCACCATGGTATCTATTAGCCCCTATTACCATGGGGGTTCTTAAAGGACCATGGTTTCTAAAATTAACCCTTATTACCATGACGGTCCATATGGACCTCCATCGGATCTAGTATTAACCCCCTAAGTAGGGAAAAAATAACCCAACAGTTAAAAAAATCACACTATACTATAAAAAAAAATTAAAATTATACTAACTAATTTACAAAATAATTACAAGAAAAAAACTGATTACTGAAAAAAAAATGATTAACAGTCAAAAGAAAAAGAAAATATTAAAATATAACTGCAGAAAATAAAAAATAAATTCAACTTGGAAGAAAATTCCATTCTTACCTACCTTTAATTGTTAGGTGCTATGGAGGTTCTTTAAGGACCTCTTTGGCACGGGATTAACAGTTAGGTTTATAACAGTTAGGTCTATATATCAGTGGGGATCCAGAATTAACAGATCAGTGAATCTAGCGGGTTCCCTTCAGCACTTGGGAGGAGGATTCCCAAAAGTTCCAATCAGCACATGAGAGTACTTTAAATGGGGAAATCCAGAGGATCACTTAGTTTATAGGGAGAAGGGTTACTAGGGGGGTTTTATGAGATCCCCCAAGTTTTTGTGATGATTAGTGAATTATTATTAACACTTTAATTGCATCAGATATGAGGAATTATATCCAATTCAACTGAGGTGTTAGTGTGATAATAGTGTCAAATCTGACGCTTGAATC
Source organism: Discoglossus pictus (assembly GCA_027410445.1). Taxonomy (NCBI): domain Eukaryota; kingdom Metazoa; phylum Chordata; class Amphibia; order Anura; family Alytidae; genus Discoglossus; species Discoglossus pictus. Next base: position 212,575,349 of record CM050164.1, on the reverse strand, counting down.
ATTTTCAGAGGTATTTTCATACCTCTACGAGAGGTTTGGGGTACATGAAGGATTGAGAAGGAAAAAGAGCTTATGTACAGTTACTAACTTGTGTGAAGCTCTAATGTCTGTGATTGGGATGGCTTGGAGGGAAATTTGAATGTGACAGCTACACCAAACATGCCAACACATGTCATTTTACACTATTCAGCGCTGTCTTCAAGTAGTGCTGTTTCTATTTCTTCTTGATTTGGATCCATTCATTGCAATCTATTTGTCAACTTGACATGTAAATTGCCAACATATCTGATTGTAATATGGCCCTTAGTCTCCTATTTAGGTCTGTTGTCAAGTGGTTATGTAAAGTGGCAGTTTTTCAACAGTATTGAATTGAGATTTTATCTGAATCCCTAGTTTCTCCAATTTTAAATTAGATAGCTAAAAAGTAAAGGCTGTATTTATTTATTTTACATTTGTAAAAAATGTTTTGCTATTTGTCAAATTCAATAAAGCATATTACTAATATGGGAATTCATTGATCCTTTAAAAGTAGGTTTTTATCCTTTACAGCACTTATGTTTCTCAACAAAAAAACTTAAAATATAGTAGAAAATGTATAATATTTTAATATTTTTTATACATGGATATCTCACTACCGATCTGTAGATATAATATTAATTAATGGTGATTTGATTATGCAAGTGTTGAGAGAACACCAAGGTGAGTTATGATATGATCTGGTATGAAGGCCAGTTTACTGGTGTGTTTGCATTTTTTGTACATTAACAAAAACATTATTAATTGCACCGATTTTATGGAGCAACCATCATGGAATAAGAAGCTGCCATTTTGCAGATGTTATTTATGATGGAGAATATTCCAGGTGTCATTGACATTAATGTAATGGAATATAACTTTCAACTGCCCTTAGATGACAACGAAACACAAAGTCATTGCAAGATCTAGAGGCGCAGATACTTCTAACACAGGGGATACGTCAGTGCTAATGAAACTCAGCTTAAATCTTTTATATTAAAATCACACTTTCAAACACCTAACCCAGCTGTTAACAAATGGTCCTTTTCACTGGCAGAGCGATGAAATGTCATCACAGGAGGTGACGGCTGGATAGCAGAGGAATTCAAAGCTGAGTATGACAGCACGCAGAGGGGGATAAGAAAGTCCATTACTGGGATGAATTAAGCCTGTTATTTTATTATATACTAAAATGTAAAACCAACTTTAAATCTTGTTCTGTCTTTATACAAACGCAGTCTTTGATACTCTCATATACACATTTTCAACATCATTTACAAATGCATACAGGGTGACATACTCATACACACAGACTGATACACATAAATTATTATAATTTATTGATAAATCACCAGAATATCCTGGTGAACCAGTTTGTAATGGTACAGAAGTTGCTGAGTGCTATACAACCTAAATGGGTAGAGAGGATGTTAGAGACAAAAACGAAGGAATTAACAGATAGTAGAAACAATGATATCACCCATGGATTGGCCAAAGTTTTTGGAGTCATATCTATGTCCTCTCATTTCTGTGTGTCCGCACATTGCGACTATCTAAACCTTGTACTTTGCCTCCTACAATGTGTCTGCCTGGCCAGTCTGTAACCTGCCATGTTCCTCTTGGTCATCCTCAAGCTGCAACATGTCTCACACCAGTACCATTACCACTATTACCTATGATATCACCCCATACATTGCGATTTAAATTAAAGGGGATAAGGGGTAAGCTTATTTATCATTGTCTGGGGTTGTTCAGACAGAAGAACATATTAGAGCAAATAACAATTCCGGCCATATGGACCTAACAGAATATAAGCAGTGATGACTCAACTGCCCAATCCCACATAAACTCAAAGATTTGAGATAAAAACCATGAAGGCCCATGTAGACGGCACATAATATCTACATAAATGTTTGACTTAACTAATTTCAGGATAACTTTATGCTTATCCCTTATTAAACTTATTTAGATTAGTTAGAAGTTTCCAAGCTATCTAGATGGCATATTACACACAGGACTACAATTTTATATGCAATATACAGGATACTATCAATATGCAAACCAAATAGTTTCATTACCTAATTTAAGCACGTTCAAATATTCTTTTATTATTGAGTAATATTAATTGATTTTTTTTTCAGCTTGAAAAAAATGGTATTCATGGGTTAATGAAAGGTTACTTTAAAAAACAATGCCTTGTCTCAGATTGTATATTTTGATTACTAGCCCATCATGAAACATCAAAATGGCAGCCAGCCAACACAGTGATATATGGCAACTTACTTGTAAGGAAATCTTTCCAAAGACTTCCTAGGTGAGACAGCAGTATCATACCCAGGTACAACTTAATATGTATATATCAGTTTTTCCACAAATAGTACTACATCACATTTCCCCTGAGTCTTTCATGATTTATCTTCAGAGCATGACCTCTTGTTCTATATATAGCTTCTTATTTTGTGGATAATTTGCAGCTCCTTAATCACAACAGGAGTCCTATTTTGAAAGTGCTTCCTTTATAGCTTTTTTCCAACCTTCCTTCCACACTGTATAAAATGATGTCCATTATGGAAGATACTTATCATTGTTGTAGACTCATCACTAGGTAATTGTGTTTATGGAAACATATCACCATGAAGACATCTATTTGAGACATTTCCCTTGAATCCTACTTCACATCTCTTCCCTGCCCATAATACTCAAAATCACCAATACTGTTCTTGGCTGAATCCAAAGACAAATGACCAATAAAAATGAGAGCTTTCTCACTAGTTAAGCAAACCCTCTACAATAGGGGTGAGAAAACATTTGAGCCATAAAGGGTTAATTTTGGGTGAACAGAAATTATTAAAAAACATGACAATTGTGAGCTGTCCATTTGTACAGCAAATTAGAATATGAGAAGAGGAATTATGAAAATTGTTAGGATTAGAGATGGAACTGAAGTGAAGAAAAGAAAGACTATGTAATCTTGTGAGCAAAATAACCATTTTTGACCAACTAAATTCTCTACACCGCTCTTCAATATATGTGCTGTTATATGCAGGTGAAACTGACAAGACCACTGGAAAGGACACAAAATCCGTAGACATTTTTAGAAATTAGCAGATTTTTGTGATGTCCAACAACATCTTGCCCATTATTAAAATAAAAAATATTTTTATTTTCTAAAAATGTTTTAACTAGGTGACTTAATTCAGTTTAGCATTCTCAAAGTAGTTATAAATATAAAATGCATGAATCACTTACTTCACACAGTCACACAGTTTCTCATCTTCTGGTTTCTCACCCCCCTTTTCTTTCTGTTCTCTCTCATGTAGGGTGCCATGTTCCATAGCTGTGACTTAAGGCCATGCCCATAAGCAGTACCTTCATCCTACCAGTGGCTCATATTACTCTACTGTAAGCAGACATTGACATGCTGTGTGCCTGAGCACCATGAGACACTGGTTGGGTGAGGCACTGTGTTGTGGATGAGGCTTTAGGTCACAGCTGTGACACATAGCACCCTAACTGAGAGAGAACTGGAACATATGAGGAGGTACCAGAAGGTACAAACCTGTTTCTTTGGGGACTTCTTAAGAAGTAAGTGAAGTGTATATTTTATATAACAATCACATTGTGGGAGATAAAATTAATTGTCACCTACTTAAAACATTTATATAAAACATTTTTTTTGCCTAAATAGTCCCTTTTATTTTAGCCTTTTCCAAGTCTATATGAAAAAATAGGACCTTCTTTGTTTTTTTAATGAATAAAGCTCATAGTATATTGTATTAACTTTATGGCTCAGCACACACATTGTTGGGTGCCATTTGTCTTCTATTTGCATTTCATTATTTATTTGCTTTGTATAAACTGCAATGTTTCTAAGCCCAATATCAATATTATCTGACTGCCAAGCCCGGATGTAATTTGATTTTAATGTAGTATTGAGCGTGCCATCCTGAAACATCCAAATTCCTTCTTTATCTTCAAATAAAGGTATTATTTCCAGTGTGCCTTTATTTGGCATGACCAGGAAAGTTTCCCTGAATTTATATTTTTTTTAAAGTTGGCAAGTTATGGGCGAAATCCTTTACTAAGCAGAATCCCAGTGACTGAGTGCAGTGTCTGATTACAATATGCTGCGTGCGTGTATAAAGTCTGTTACTCAACTCCCTGAAGATAAAACACTATGAACCTGATTACCAGCTGCATCTGCTAATATTCTGGAACCCCCTGACATACTCTGCTTGTGTCATTTGAAAGAGGGAGAGCAGAAGGACAAAATGAACAGCCTGGCAAACTCTGACTAGAGCTTGGCATGAGAGGCACACGCAGGCAGTGCATTAAATAGCAGAAGGGACAATTTACTCACTCACTATAGGTTGGGAAGGAATGAGCCTCATAACTCTGGTACGTTGCATGGCCGAGGGCCTCATTAAGATGGGAACGTTATGCAGACAGCAATCAATAGAACAGCAGGTCTGCATGTTATCTGCTTCAGCCTACGCAACAGAACATAGCCCAGGGAGTTGACATTTCCGGCGAACTTCAGTAAAATGAACACGGAAAACTTGTATGGAGATGATGAGAACACCAGTGTAACTTGTTACTGCGGGACATCAGCAAAGTCCAGTATCAGCCAAAAGCAGGTGTATTGTGCACATTTAGAGTATAAATATCAATACATACAACCTAGTAGGCTCTGACACATGCTGTATTATCAAGCCATTTATCCCCCATCCATTCTACCATTAAATATCCAAACTTATGTGATCCCTTGCTTTTTTATATGACAGATAACCTGTTGTTAAGCTTTTTTTTATAACATAGCAATACTATCTCTCCTTCCGTTACTGGTTAGCAGTAAAAATACACACCATGCCATGGTCGGATTACCCATTAGGCCAACTAGGCAGCCGCCCAGAGACGCTTCCCTGTGAGGGGTGACACTTCTTTAAAAAATGGGTCCTGGCTTTATAAAAATGAAATGTTGCAGATCATAGACTGGCTACTAGGGGGTTACCACTTAGAACAAGACAGTTACAACAGGAAAGGGAACTTACATGTACAAAAAAGGCAAAAATGGGTCCTTGGAGGGGCTCCTCCACTTCACTGTCTAAGGGCTCCAAAAAGCTAGATAAGGCCATTGCTATATGTGAATATTCTAGAAACATTTCTAAAACAAATGTTCAAAAGGAAGGTAAAAAAGGGTAGATTGAATTTATTTTTTATTTTTATGAAGGTGATATGAATTTATGAAATAGTGTAAAATTCTTTCAGTATACTGTATCCTCTCTTTGCTTTCTTGTGGAACTACCCACACATTTAAAAGCATTGTCTTTCATATACTCATCTACTGGGGCAATTCCCTTTAACTGCCCTTGATTTATCTCCAATTGGCCATTTTCATCAGATATGAAGTAAACTGAAGCTCTAAATCCTTCTATGCCCTCCTATGATGCATCTCATCAGCCATAAAAACACTGTCTTGGTTGCTTCAAAGACAACCCATGATGTTACTTCAATATGGACTGGATTCAAACAGTTACCAATAAAGAGCACCACACTGATGGCTCATTCAAAATGAACACTATACATTTGCACAGTACAGCCAAAAACAGAGAGACCACTAATCATCAACCAGGAGGCCCAGGAGTGTGCTTGCCATAGCCTGACACCAACTGTCTCATAAGGACATGTCAATGCCATCCCACTAAATGTCTAACCATTACTAATAGAGGCAACGGAGGAGAGAAAATGTCCAGATTCATGTAGTACAGTTGAATAAAACAGGGAATTCTTAATAGAGGTATGTCAAATGGGCATAAGTTTGATAAATAGATACTAAAGCTAACACTTTTTTTACTCTGTTTTCGAAAAATATTCCATAGTATATAATGCTAACCACTTGATAAATAGGTAACAGAGGTTAAATATAATTATAAAATGAAGACCCTATTTGAAATATTAGGCTCCATACAAATCTACCATATTTTCCATAAAATAACTGGGAGCTATGGAGTTAAATACATCTAATACTGATACTATTTTAGTCCTAAAATTCAAAAGCCCTAAATATAGGAACATTTTTAATATAGTTATTGGATACAAATCGACTGCATATATCAGTTGGTTTTATTGCCGTACAATATTCATGCAGCAGTGGGGTAGTAATAGGTAGCGGAGGCAGCATGAGCTTTGTCAAGCATTTTATGGAATTTTATTCAGTGATAGCCCGATGTCTGTATCAGTTTTGTGTTTGGGTAATTTGGTGAAACAGCTCATATTATCTCATGCAGTACTGGTTTGTCCTTGTGTTTTTTTTTGCTTCAGAAAGTAGCTATGGGCATTGGGCATTATAGCTTGTGGTGATCATTACAGCAAAACCTATTAATGAAGGTACTGGCCATGTTTTTTTGCATTAGACTGCGGGGAATGGGATGATTTTCACAAGATTGTAATTTAGATTCAAGTCATGTGTGACCTAGAAATAGGAGAAGCCTCACCCCTGTAAGACCTTCCCATTAATCTGCAGTCCCACCGCACGTGGGCACAGAGCAAAGATTGCAAAAGTGACTTTGAGGTAGGAAGGGCACCTTGCACCAAGACACATTCTGCTAAATTTCACAGTTGTAATTGTACATGGCTTAAACAGGAATGCATGTGGGCTCTCAGAATTGTGTTCCTTAAATAGTTGATATTATTGATGTAAAAAAGTAAAATATATTCTACTTTATAGGTACAATTTACATGCAATCAATAGAGTTATAAATGTGTATTTTATGCTTGGAGGACATCACATGATTGGGGTATGATTTTTTTATGGAATACAAAACAATCATTTACTGAAGAAGATACTATAAACATTACTGCAATTTTTTTTTTGTTTTTGTTTTTAAAGCAGCGTTGATTATGTTGTTCAGTAACTAAGCAGTGGACTTGCCTAATCCATACATATATATAGAAAAGAAACATTACAAATGTAGAATGTGGATGAGTTAGTGTGAGAATTTACTGTTTTACTAAAAGGATGTTGGCTTTATGGAATATCACGCTAACAGAGAGCTAGTACTGTAAAGTACTTTTAGCTTACTTGAAGTCAAGTTAACATAAAGCCAAGAATAATAAAGGCCATACAACACTACCAGACCCTCCCTCCTTCCCCCCATGAGCCTGGGGAGGAACCTCTCAGATGATACATTCTACTAAACGACTATTTTCAAAGTGTGTCTTCAACCAAGTTATTATAACCTTTGAAAATTACTCAAATGCGAAAGAAGTTTTTCATGATGTACTATGACAATCACCAATACGTTTGCATTGTCTCTTAAATTCAAATACGAAATGAGCAGAGTAGATCTTCTCAGTTTTATGGTCCGGGTATCCAAAGGCTTTTCTGAGCCTTGAGGATGATTGTAATGTTCAGAGCTTTGTGATCTTAATAGATGGGCTGTCAATGTGAGGAATACGATTGGTGGAGCTAAATGAGTAAAATTGGTTCCCGAAAATTGATATGTGTGCATGTATATTTATGTAAGTGTATGTAAAGAAGACAGCATTATACACAGGAAGAGAGAAGCTAAAATAAGAGCATGTATTCTGAGCTACATTATAAGAGCCTTATATATACTTTATATTAGTATATATATATGTCTGTGTTTGTAAATGTGGTTTCCCAGGTCGAGCTATAGCCGGTGCTGCCAGTGCTGCCCCCTGTGCCCTGCGGACCTCCCCACGGACCTCCCATAGGTCTCCAGTGGCCCCTGCAGGTCCTTAGGGGCCCCCGGGGTTCCCCTTTGGCCCCTGTGGCCTTCCGCAGTTCCCTTGTGCCACCTGCAGGTCTTCTGTGCCCCCCCCGCGCTGCTCTTGTGGCCCCCATGGGCCATTAGGGGCCCCTGCAGTTCTCCTGTGGCCCCCATGGTTCCTGCGTGGCCCCCACCCACCTCCCCACAGGTCCTGTATTCTACTTTATAGGTACAATTTACATGCAATCAATAGAGTTATAAATGTGTATTTTATGCTTGGAGGACATCACATGATTGGGGTATGATTTTTTTATGGAATACAAAACAATCATTTACTGAAGAAGATACTATAAACATTACTGCAATTTTTTTTTTGTTTTTGTTTTTAAAGCAGCGTTGATTATGTTGTTCAGTAACTAAGCAGTGGACTTGCCTAATCCATACATATATATATATATATATATATATATATATATATATTGTTATAAAGAGTCTGCTTACTTGTTATTTCATAAATATGTGGTGTTTTCTAATAGTGCACTTTATTTGTTTCTCCCCTTGCACTCATTTTCTCTTTGATGTAATAAAATAGATAGGAATGTCTCAAGAAACTTAACATTAGCAAAGGCCTATGGATGGAGGCAAGTTCACGCTTGGCAGTAGCTGGGCAACATAATCAATTTTTAGAGGAAATTAAAAACACAATAGAATAGCATAGTATCTTATCAGTATACAATATTGATTAACTGGCTTCTCCATTTCATATTGGCTTTTTCTACCTGTTCTGTCATTGAAAGCTTTAAAAGAAACATTACAAATGTAGAATGTGGATGAGTTAGTGTGAGAATTTACTGTTTTACTAAAAGGATGTTGGCTTTATGGAATATCACGCTAACAGAGAGCTAGTACTGTAAAGTACTTTTAGCTTACTTGAAGTCAAGTTAACATAAAGCCAAGAATAATAAAGGCCATACAACACTACCAGACCCTCCCTCCTTCCCCCCATGAGCCTGGGGAGGAACCTCTCAGATGATACATTCTACTAAACGACTATTTTCAAAGTGTGTCTTCAACCAAGTTATTATAACCTTTGAAAATTACTCAAATGCGAAAGAAGTTTTTCATGATGTACTATGACAATCACCAATACGTTTGCATTGTCTCTTAAATTCAAATACCAAATGAGCAGAGTAGATCTTCTCAGTTTTATGGTCCGGGTATCCAAAGGCTTTTCTGAGCCTTGAGGATGATTGTAATGTTCAGAGCTTTGTGATCTTAATAGATGGGCTGTCAATGTGAGGAATACGATTGGTGGAGCTAAATGAGTAAAATTGGTTCCCGAAAATTGATATGTGTGCATGTATATTTATGTAAGTGTATGTAAAGAAGACAGCATTATACACAGGAAGAGAGAAGCTAAAATAAGAGCATGTATTCTGAGCTACATTATAAGAGCCTTATATATACTTTATATTAGTATATATATATGTCTGTGTTTGTATATGTGGTTTCCCAGGTCGAGCTATAGCCGGTGCTGCCAGTGCTGCCCCCTGTGCCCTGCGGACCTCCCCACGGACCTCCCATAGGTCTCCAGTGGCCCCTGCAGGTCCTTAGGGGCCCCCGGGGTTCCCCTTTGGCCCCTGTGGCCTTCCGCAGTTCCCTTGTGCCACCTGCAGGTCTTCTGTGCCCCCCCCGCGCTGCTCTTGTGGCCCCCATGGGCCATTAGGGGCCCCTGCAGTTCTCCTGTGGCCCCCATGGTTCCTGCGTGGCCCCCACCCACCTCCCCACAGGTCCTGTGTGTGTGTGTGTGTGTATACATATATATATATATATATATATATATATATATATCCCTAACTGGCACAGGTCTTATATTCTTAACTGTACAAATATGGCCAGGTTGTATGTCAGGCAGTTTGCTTAACCAGGGGGCATTTTTGTCTAAAAAGTACAGTGTTTATGGAAAATAACTAACCTTTTAAGATCTCCTCTGATCTGCAATATGCAAATTAATTTTTAATTGATCCAGAGCAAGCAAAAAAGTGAACTTTCCAATTGTCTCAAAAGGGAAAGAAAATGAATTCCTTCCTGACCCCAGATATTGGCGATCGGATTCCTCCCTGTATCAATACTTCCTCTCTAATTAACCAGGATAACCCTGAATCCCCTTTTTATTTAAAAATATATAAACTTTTAAAGTTATCTATCTAACTAGCGAATTGCCCGTCAAAAAATGACGGCAATGAAATTGTAAGGTAGCTAATGTGGTTTGGTGTGTAATAGTAAAGATATAATACATGCATTGTGTTGAAGAGATGTGAATGTGTTTTGACATTGCTGCAGCATTAGTGTTGTGGAGCTGCTCTCTAAGCGTGGTGAATGTGTGCAGTGTAATACTGTGCGTGCGCGAGTCGAAACCGTGCGCATAGTGTCGTACTTCCGCATTTGCGTTAAATGGCGGTTTATGTGTGTTGTGCGTCTTTGCGTATTGTCCGTTGTTGGTTTGTAGTGGTTTTCGAGTTTCGTGGTGTGGTGTTTTACGTCTGGAGAGTGCTGTAGCCTCGTTTTCGTTTTGTCCGTCGGCCATTTTTTCTCTCGCTTAGCGATTTTATTAGTGTCTAAAGTGTTTTATTTTTATTTAAATGAAGGTGTAACTTGTTTTTTTGAGGTTCTGGATGGTTCCTCTTGCTGTAGGTAAGCTTTTTATGTGTGTGTTGTGTGTATTTATTGTGTTTTAAATGTTTGTATGTCGGCGTGTTGCGTCCGATGTTTGCGAGGTCGTAATGTGTGGTAACGTGTTTCGTAGGTTGTTTGCGTTCCTCGTAAAATTTAGCGAGTGTCGTAATTTGTGTGTCGTGTTTTTTGAGTAGCGACGTGAAGTTTGCGAGGGTTTGAGGCCCTTGCCCAGTGACCTCGCCAGCAACTGAGGCCCTCGCTTCGCGAGGGGCCTCAGTTGCTGGCATGGAGCGCCTTAGGCGCTCCATGCCAGCAACTGAGGCCCTTGCCCAGTGACCTCGCCAGCAACTGAGGCCCTCGCTTCGCGAGGGGCCTTAGTTGCTGGCATGGAGCGCCTTCGGCGCTCCATGCCAGCAACTGAGGCCCTTGCCCAGTGACCTCGCTACGCGAGGGCCGCGGCTCGCTGCGCGAGCCCGCAAGCGTGAGCAACGGCCCGTACGCTCACAACTATATATGTTATTCGCTGTCACCACCTGCCTTGTTTGAAAATTCAACAGATTAACCACCTTTACAGTGAGTATCTTTATACTGACCCTGGATGTATTTTTATAGGGTAATCATATCCCCTCTTAGATGCCTTTTTTTCTAGAGAAAATAAGCTTAATTTGGTTCGTCTTTCTTCATAACTTAGCCCCTCCATTCCAATTATTAGTTTTGTAGCCCTCCTCTGTACTTTTTCCAGTTCTAAATTGTCTTTTTTTATGAAGTGGTGCCCAAAACTGTATTCCATATTCCAAATGAGGGCGTACTAGGGATTTGTATGGTGGCAGAATCATATTTGCTTCCCTGGCTTCTATAACCTTCTTAATACATGCTAATATTTTATTTGCCTTTGCAGATGCTGCTTGGCTTTGAGAACTGTTATGTAGGTGATTGTCCACAAGCACTCCCAAATCCCTTTCAGTATTTGATACCCCTAGATTTGCTTCATTAAGTTTATACATTTCATGGCTAGTTTTCCTTCCCAGATGCATAACCTTACATTTATTTGTATTAAATCTCATCTGCCATGTAATTGCCCACTTCTCTAATTGATGCAAATCCCTTTGGAGGGAAAGTACATAATTTTCTAATTGAATTACCTTGCATAACTTAGTGTCATCAGCAAAAATGGAGACAATACTTTCCAGTCCTACTTCTAAGTTGTTAATCAATATGTTAAAAAGGAGAGGACCTAATACTGAGCCCTGAGGAACCCCAATTACCACATTAGTCCAATCAAAGTATATTCCATTTACCACAACCCTTTGCTTCCTGTCTTTTAGCCAGCTCTTAATCCATGTGCATATACTGTATTTACTGCAATTTGCTCCAAAAGCCTTTACAAAATCTAAAAAGACAACATCCATTGAGTTGCCTTGATTCAAGTTCCTACTAATCTACTCATAGAAACTAATTTGATTTGTTTGACATGACCTATCCCTCATAAAGCCATGTTGGCTTCTTCTTATAAACCTGTTTGAATAGACATATTCTTGTATATTGTCCCTTATTAACCCTTCTAAAAGCTTTCCCACTACATAAGTGAGGCTCACTGGTCTATAATTCCCCGGATTTGTCCTCGCTCCCTTCTTAAATATAGGTATTACATCTGCTTTTCTTCAGTTATCTGGTAGCGACCCAGTGTTGAGTCAATCTTGAAAAGTTAAATATAATGGTTTGGCTATTACAGAACCCAGTTCCCAATTATTTGCAAAGGTAGTGTAGCCCCATTATGTTGCAGTGTCCCAACCACTGGTACCTCCCTTGTATATACCGAATAAATAACCTATTTAGCTCATCTGCCTTTTCCTGGTCACTAATTATCAGACGGCCTGTGTCACATTGTAATGTGCCTATTGCTTCCTTCCTCCCCTTCTTTCCATTAATATACCTAAAAAATATTTTCGGGTTAGTCTTACTCTCCTTTGCAACTCATTTTTCATTTTCTATTTTAGCCAGTCTAATAGCCCTTTTGCAAGCCTTGTTGAATTTCCTTGTACTTACATAAACCAGTCTCTGTCCCCTCTTTGTTGTATAATTTAAATATATGTTTTTTACTCTTTATCTTGATCTTTAAATCATTGTTAAGTCACATTGGATGTAATTTTATTCTTTTACATTTATTTCCACATGGTATATGCCAATGTGTATGTATATTTAGTACGGATTTACATGTTGTCCATTTATGTTCAGTGTTTTAACCTGCCAATCCTCTGTCCCAGTCTATTCGTTGTATTGCTGCCCTTAGACCATTAAAATCTGCCCTTATAAAATGAAGAGTTTTTGTTGGCCTGTTACAGTTTTGTTTTTCTAATTCAATATCAAATGAGCCTGTGTTGTGATTTGACTTCTTTTTCTCTGTGGTTATAACAGCTTGTCATGGCATTCAGCAGAAGAGAACATTCCTGTCACTTTCAAGAAATTTGAGCCTTTAGTAATCCTCATCTTTCCCACATTACACAGCATATTCAAGACTAAGAACTTATCTAAAACCATATAGGTCATCATGACACTTTCTAGACTGGATCCCAGGATGCTGTTACGACCTTCTCGTCTCTTGTTGCATTACAAATAAATCTTCATTTTTATGCTAACCATTTCTAAATCCCAACAATTACAAAATGCTAGTTATTGACCACAGTTATAGGTATGCTTATATGTGGGCTGCCAATGTTTAAGATGGCAAATCTAGTAACATGCATGGCTGACCAAATTTTAGATAATAAAATACCTCCTGCCTTCTACCCTCTGCATTTTTTCAATTTCCAAGCCTATTTTTTACTCCACCTTTTGGGAGAGGGTTGTATCCCCTTTGGTTGGGTCTTTGCCAAAATTAAAGCTATATATGCCAGTGACTACAATGATTAGTAAGGTCAATACAAATGAGTCCTTGATCACCATGACTTGTAGCTAGGTGTAGTAACAAAGCATGTGTACCCCTATTTACTGTTAGTAGAGTAGTACTTCCCTGTACAAGCCCAGACTCTATTTCTGTTATCTCTGTTACTCTTGATAACTTTAAACAGTAGCCTCTCCCACTCCACAAGTTCATTTGATTGTCTTTACACCTTCGCACCTAAAGAACATCTTCAGTATTTCAGATTTCGAAAATGCAATAAATCAGAAAACTTCATGTGACACTTCGACTATGGCGCTAGTGCATAGTAAAAATAGGTAACCTGAACCAGAAAAAATAAATCTTAAGTACACACAGTTTGCAGATTATAGCAAATTATTTATATGCTTAGTAGATAGTGGCAATCAGATACATAGGTGAAACTGTAGCCAAGATAGAACAAACTAATGGATACAATTCTTTATAGTAAGGTGGCAGTTGCCATAGGTAAAATACCATATCAGGTTAGCTATAATGTATCAAATTCTACTTGATTATTCAGATATGCCAAATCAAACTCACTATTATGTATCTATATTGCACTTTATTATTACAAAAGTTCAGGTTCTATTGATTAAAAACATGGGAGGTTAGAAGGGGTTTTATAAAAACAACAACGACGAACTGCTAGACTTGGTATGACTTGAGCAAAGGACACATAGGTAAGATCATACCTAATAATACCACTCAGAGGGAAAATCACTCTATCTGGCTGAAAAAAGTTTTGGTCAATAATGGCTTGGTCACAAGGGCAGAACAGTAGGCCATATACTATAAATAACGTAGAGTCAAAGGAAAGACTTTTACCAATGAATAGTCCCTAAAGTGAGGGCCTCACTGTAAGCAATCACAAACAAAGCTAAATGACAAAAGTAGATAAAGATAGTTTCAATTCCATGATGTGAGTTAGCAAACTACCTAATGATCGTTTTGCACACTGAATGTGGCTTTCTCAAAGGTAATACATTGGTCCTCATTCAAATGTAATTTGGCCAATAGAATAGGGCTCTATATAAGCATATTTTTTTACAAAAGTTTTTAGTTAGTGAACTTCTATCCAAAAGCAAGGTCTTCACTAACTAAAAACTTAAACTGTTAAAAAAAGTATATGCTATGTGCTAATATAGAGCCCTATTCAATTGGCCAAATCGCATTTGAATGAGGACCATAGTATGAGAACTGCAGTAACTTGCAGGCTTTTAAACCCGCGACTGGTGTGTCATTATGATGTCAGCAACAATGGACTCACGGACGGATACCTGCAATGCCGGTTCCGACCAGTATGGGCTGCAGGCATGAGCCAAGAAAGTAGTGGAAGGAATACAAAATGGCGCCCATGTAAACACAATGAACACTCCACAATAAAAAAATAATAATAATAATAATCAAGTGCCCTAGATACATAATAGCGAGTTTGATATGGTTTCTCTGAAAAATGAAGTAGTATTTGACACATTATAGCTAATCTGATATGGTATTTTACCTATTGCAGCTGCCGCCTTACTATATACAATTGTATCCATTAGTTTGTTCTATCTTGGCTACAGTTTCACCTATGTATCTGATTGCCACTATCTACGAAGCATATAAATATTAATTCTGTTACGGTTTGCTATAATCTGCAAACTGTGTGTACTTTAGATTTATTTTTTCTGGTTCAGGTTACTTGTTTTTTACTATGCACTAGCGCCGTAGTCAAAGTGTCAAATAACATTTTCTAATTTTATTGCATTTTCATATTGAAGTGGTGTTAAGCACCTGGAAACACACATATATATTTTTTTTATTTCACATTTCCATACATATACTCACAATCAAAATTCTATTTAATTTACTCCTCATGTATATAGATTTCCAAAGCTTATTTAATCTGTTAAAAGTTGGAGCCAAACCAAAACACTTACATGATGCAGGGATGAATTGTCTATGAGTAAGTGCTGCACTTAGCATGAAATGCGTCAGTAAGTGCTACATTTAGAATAGAAAACATAAGTCAAGCATTTCAGGAAGTGGTATATTTAGCACAAACTGCCTGCATCATACACGTCTTTTGACCTGTCTCTACATTTTTTTAAATAATACAATACATTTTAAATTGTATAAAAATCTCTATATAATTGGACATTACTTTTCAGGACAGAGAGTTTCCTTTTTCTAAGTGCAGAATATGACTGTGATTTACCAGCATGGGTGATAAGTGCAGTACCAATGCATGTAGTCTATGGGACAATAACAATAAGTCTTCTATGAAGAGGATATATCTTTTGTTTGGAGTAAGAAAGAATTAGTGTGTGACATACTAAATAATAGTTAGTAGATGTGAGTATTGCCTGCGTGATGCTTAGTGCACAGGTGTCACTCACATCCTAATTGATGTCAGTGCGAGACAATCTCGCAACTGTGAATGCGCGCACAGTCGTACATGCGCAGTTAAGATGTTTGTGTGCAGGTGCGGCGAAGACACGCAGGAGCATTGCAGTGTGGTGGAGGAGGGGGAGAGAGAAAGGGAGGGGAGAGAGATAGTGACAGAGGGAGGGGGAGAGATGAAGCAGAGAGAGAGGGAGAGGACAGAGAGAAAGGGAGGGAGAGTGAGAGAAAGGGATGGAGAGAGAAACGGGAGAGAGAGACAGAGTGAAAGGGAAAGAGGGAGGGAGGCAGGCTGAGAGAGGGGAGGGAGAGACAGAGAGCAAGGGAGGGAGGGAGGAAGGCAGTGAGAGAGGGAGCTAGAAAGAGGGAAACAGAGCACACAGATCGCAGAGAGAGGACACAGAGAGTGACAGAGAGAGAGGGTGCACAGAGAGAGACAGCTCACAGAGAAAGAGAGCACATGGAGAGGGTGCACAGATAGAGACAAAGGGCACACAGAGACAGCAGAGAGAGACAGCACAGACAATTGAACATAACATATATGACACTGTCGTTTATGATGGTCAAGTTACTAGTACTAAATAAGAGGTAGGTTAGCAGATGAAGTCGAATGGTGGTCATAGTAATGTAGAAAAAAACTAAATGTAGAAGCTGTTTAAAATGAATATGACATAAACATTAATAAGAACATAGGCAAAAGTAAAACTTAAATCTAGACTATTACATTTAAATGTAATGAGAAGATTTGTTTGGGGATGAAATAAAGGATCCAAACATAGAGAGAATGTAAGTTTTATTTGTGGAAGCATACAAGTTATTTTTAATTATTTGGAGCAAAATATTTAAAGGACCACAGTAACATTCTACTAATTTAAACCTTTCTACAGTAAACCCACTCTTTCTGGATTGCTAACTTGTTATGGTTAAGGGGCTGTGAGCAATATCATATAGGGTCACCCAAGACGGATAGATCATAGCAGAGAGGTCAGACTGGAGAAGGAACTATGACCCACTCCAGTATCTTTGCCAAGAAAACCTTATGCACAAAAACAATAAGACACAAGATGTGCCTGGCGTGCTGTGGTCCATAGGGTCACAGAGAGTTGGACACGACTGAATGACTAAACACAATCACAAACAATCATAAACCTAAGAATTTCTTACCAAAAGGTTGTTGTTTAGGGTTTAATGAAAACTGCCATCTTGGATTCATCCCAAGTAATAGTATCATAGTCTACCAACAGTAAAAATGTCCTTGTAATATAGAATAGGTAGAGAAGCACATTCAAAGTGAAGTGAAAAATAAACATTTTAACTTTTTGTAATAAGAATATGTAAACATTGTTTATATTATTATGTTCGGTATTGAAATTTCCAGGGAAAGTTGTACTGCTTTTCTATTTGTTGTTCTTTTTCTGGTGCTGCCATAATAAATGGTGGTTGGTCCTTTCACTCTGCTCCATTGCCCCTGTATAAGTCATGCTTTGGCCCAGAATAGAAAGGCCATCATGCATGCCTTCCAGACTCTATTATATGGTTCGAGGCTACCCTCTGGATCACCTCAGGAATATGAAACGTCAGTGAGAGGTTTGATTGTATAAATAGCTGACAAGGCCCAGTGATCCAAAGGAGCTTCTGAGCAAGAGAGGTGGTGGTGGTGTGATCAGAATGAATGGGATCCCATTGCAAGACTGAGGTCAGTGGAGCTAAAAAATGAATGAGATCAGATTCCAACAAACAGAATGTGTATATGCATATGTATGAGTGTGTAGTGTGTGTATATATATATATATATATATATATATATATATATATACATATATTTTTTTTATTGTATATATATATATATATATATATATATATATATATATATATATGTATATTTTGTCAGGATTACATATTATAAATGTATGTCCGGTATGTATTTGTGTTTCACAAGTAAAGTGTGATATTTTTACATGCTATTTTGTTTTCATTGGTCTAGTAGGCCTATGCTCTATACTTCTATGCTATTAGAATGTGTCATTGTGCATAATGTACACAATTTATGTTGACGAGGTAATATGGATATGTTTGATGTTAACATATTTGTGTATAACATGTGCTAACACAGCACATCTCTCAAACCACTAGAAACATCTGCTAACGTATAATGAAGGTATATCAGTTACATATGCCTGGATAAATGTATCAACAGTTTTATTCAAAAAGACATTTCTGGAATTATTAACTGGGTGTTACTACATGTAATTCATTCAATGTTTGTTGTTTTGCACTGATTTGAACTGCAGATACATTAATCAATAATATACCGACAAGTGTGACTAATAGTGTGTTTAAAGTGTTACACTTTCATCCCTGTTCCTGAGGACCAGCAGTTAAGGTCTCAGGGACAGGCACCTGTCCCAAAACGGACTGCTGAAAAACACTGATATAGCCCATTGTTAGTAAATACTGATAACTGAACCACAGGTAGTAGCACCCCCTCTCTCCATGGTGCTGATGACATCGATGAGTTAAATTTAAATCCATGCTAACCATTCCTCATCTCCTTGCCAAGCCCTCACACAGATTACTCGCTGAAGAATTCCCTCTATAGTCCTTTTAACAATAGATGTTCTGTCCCCAATGGGACGCTCTAATTATAGACCATCATTCATTTTTTTAGTTCTCCCAAATGAAGTTTCAATTTGAATAGCAGTGAAACATATTAATCATTGAAGTCTGACTTGAATGAGTCTGCTGTTCTCCCTCCTGTGTTACTAAAGATTTTTATCGCCTATCACAACGTTTACATAATGGCAGAATGATAGAGGTGTATGGTATTAAATGGGAGCAGTGGAGCAGAGAGTCCAGAACACAGTGATCATTTATACAGCACAGAAACAGCTAACCCCTTCCTGGAAGAGCTAATATGCTGAGCAATCTCAGAATATACTATCAAAACCTCACATTTATGGTCTGGGATATATAACGTGAATGCCCTAATCTATTGATACACCTCCGCTTGCCTCCTACACTTGTCCAAAGTATCTCATCTCCACACCTTTTGTCGTTATCACCCACTGGAGACTCAAGTGAGCAGTACTGCTGACGTAGGAAGTGTAAGCTTTAGAATAGTTTATTCTTCCAAGAAGAAATGAAGCAAAAGTACATATATTTGAATAAACAGCTGTATTTTAATTAGGTCTTTTTGCCTATTATTAAAAAGAAAATCAGTAACATGTTTTCCAACATGCATACTTGTAAAACTTCAATACATTTAACCATAGAGTTATAAATGTCTATTTCTGAGAGCACTTTCATTGAAAAGTCATTCATTCATTTTTTGGCATTTTTCAGTAATTTCTGACTCTTGGTGTCCTCATGGACTGTGACATACTGATCCACTTGGTATTTGTAGGAGAAATACTGTAGTGAGCTGCCAGTTCCTTCTCCAGTGGGCCACAGCATACAGCTCCTGGCATTCCTAGGTGGTTTCCTATTCCAGTACTGACCATGCCCAACCCTGCTTGGCTTCAGGGTGGTGTGACCTCTTGCTTCCCTGACTTGGAATTGAACCCTGATTGACCGAGGAAGCACTGAGTCCTTACCATTGCACCACCAGGGAAGCCCTCATTCATTCAAAAATGTTGGTGCATTTAATGATGTACAAAACTATAAAATGCTGTGGGGTCTTTGGTAGGAACATACACCTAGGTAATTGAATTATATAAAAAGATTAAGGACCCCATTTCAATCTTTCATGAAGGGCAGTTACATATATAGTATTATGTTGTTATGTTTGAGTTTAATTATTACTTTTAAAGAGCATTAAAAGCTAGCTATAAATTGTGTTGCTTTTTATTTTTCTTAAGAAAATAATTCTTAAGATATACACATTTCTAGTTGTGGAACAGCATTCTAACTAGTGGTTGGTCAGGACAACTGAGTGGTAACAGTGGTAAATCATTCTTGTCCATCACTGAAACAAATTAACACACTATGCCGCTTATTATGCTATACTACTAATTAGCACAATAGGCTATTCTGTATATTTTATTAATTATTTAGTGTGGAGGGAACTGGTTAGTACAATGTAGAGCTCTTTCCAAAATGCATTAAACAGAATTAATGATCTCAAACATGACAGTTCCACTCTAAATAGTAATCTTAAAATTGGTTAAAATAGTATATTTTTTACTTTCTTCATACATTTTTTATATATATTGGGCTTCAGAAATTCAAAGTGTATTTTTGAATCTGTTTAATTAGATATGCTGTGTCTTGCAAAACAAATGTATTTCTTCCTTGGCGAAGTCTGTCAGCAAAAAGAAAAAAAAAGTGAAAAGCAATTATAGGTGTGAAGTTCTGCCTGTATTTCTTGTCAGTGTGAAAATGTAGATATATTTCTGAAAGTGTGCTTTTATGAGTGACTGCTATAGACTTTTACTGAACTTAAGGAGTTTATTCTCCATTTCTTCGAAAAGTAATTGAATTATCTGTACTAACATATGGTAGAATTAATTCAGGAACTGTTTTGCAAAGGACAATTGAAAGTTGGTTAGAGTGGAAAGCTGCTTAGTGGTTGATTAATTAAATCTGTGTTTATAACAAACAAATATGTATACAATATACATTTTCCTAATAAGAGTATTTTGCGATTTTAACTTAATTTTTGTTTATTTGGCCAATTCACTCATGTGATGTTGCTTTCATATTCAGCTGTTTCAATATAGGTTTGCTTGCAGGCAGTTTTTTTCAACACCCATTTAGATATTATATATCAGATATTATAAGCTTATCAGGTTCACTGGTGGTCCAGTGTTTAGGATTCTGTGTGCTCACCACTGTGACCTGGGTTTGATTCCAGGCAGGCAACCAAGTGACGCTGAGCAGGGTTGGGCCTGGTCAGTTCTTGGATGGGAGACCACCTAGGAATACCAGGGGCTTTATGCTGTGGCCCACTGGAGAATGAAATGTTAACCCACTCCTGTATCTCTGCCATGAATACAAAGTGGATCAGCATGGTGTGTTGTGGTCTAGGGGGTCACTACTGAGCAACACAACACATTAGAAGCTTAGAAAGCAAGGAAGTGGTTTAGCTAACTGATGTATTCCTTTGTAGAGTTCATTACATTTTATTGTAATATGTTGAAGACAAATTTAATGATCAAGGGGTTCAAATTAAAATCCAACACTTTCATTGTTTAAATGTACAGTACACACAACTGTTCATCTTAATCTACTCCAGCTCTAAAGACAAATACATAAATATGCTTTACGGCACTGTTGTATTCAGTGTATAAGGCAGAATACAATTTTTAAAATGCTACTTTAAAGGGCTATTTACCTCACTGTGAGTGCTTTTCATGGTGTGAGAGAGCACAATATTGTATGCTAAAAGTATCTATTATTTTAATTACACAAAAAAAAAAAAAAATCTAAAGTTTTAATCCTGTTTACACAGTCTATCCTGCCTACTGACTGTTCCATGACTAAAACCAGACAACCACAGTGGTGAGGACACTGATTGATAGCAGTTTTTTTTCTGAACTCAGGAATGCATTTAAAAGTCAACCTACAACTAACCTGTTTAGTTGATTCCAGCATGCCGTGCTCTGCACAAATTGATTTGTTTAGGGTTAACGATATATATATTTTTGCTCACTACACAGATCTGAATCTGCAGGTCTAGGAGTGGGCAGTCAGTGAAACATGAAGGCACAGGCTTTACTTTATTGAAGTCTCAGTGAAAAATGCACGTATTTTTTTTTTTTTTTTTAAGTATTTCAACATGATTTTAGGAGATCTTTACAGTGATGTTGACCATATCATACAAAAGCTAACCCCTACTGAGATTTCAAAATAGATTACAATAACTGTTAGACCTTTATAAGCAAAATACATATTTTTTATAGTAAGAAAGATAAGGATCAAAAGACTCATTACGGCTACCCATTTTAACTACCTAAAAATCTTGACTTTTGTAAATCCTTCTATGGTTAATTTAGTATGCTATCATGCATTTCTACAGTGTGCTCACAAGCATCTCCTAATTATAAAAAAAAAAATTGAGGGCTGTTTTCACTATAATGATATTGCTGTCAAAAAAAATATTTGCTGTGATTGGGAATACCATTATACTCAAATGTACACATTAAGGAGTTTGAGAAAGGGTAAAACTTATAAACAATTGAGTTATATCTGGTATATTTTCTTTCGTTGTTAGCTCATAAATTGAATGCAAAAATGCACCCATACGGCTGCCTGACCGAATTGTCATGTAATGTTGGATACACCAGAGCATGAACTCCAGGGGCAACATGAAAGATGAGGGATATAATGTTCTGTGTAGTTTGGTTGCAAGTAGAGTGCAGGTAAGTTTAGAGCAGGAGTAAATATGAAGAGCCCAATTTTAGAACAGATATTTTTCAGGAAAAACTAAAGTTAGGGTCCTGGGTGGCAGGCAGTTGATGAAAGTGAGACCACGAGTGTCTCTGGAAACAAATCCATTAATTCCACTAAAGAAGATAGTCTGCACAGTACAGTGTAAATTAATTGTGTAATTGTTAAAACCTGAATTTCAAAAGGCTTTTTGAATGTTAATAGATGGATAGGCCAGCTTGTGTTTAGACAGTGCTCTTCATTAGCTGGAAACTTGCAGTGTTTCATGTGACAACAAGCAGTTTAAAAACTTAGAATGGGAGACAGAATATAGAACACTGTCAGAACCACTTCTAATATAACAAATGAGCAGTGCATAAGTACTAATTAGTTGCTTTGATGTGCTGATTTGGATTTACAAGCTAATTTTCGGTCGCTACGGTTATCATGCAGTTAGATAAGTTATCAAATTAACATACTGAACAGCACATTAGTATAATGTAGTGGCTCAATCAGTGCTGAATATCTTAGGCATGACTTACTGTGGAGAAAAATGACAACTACAATGTATAGACAATTTTACAGCTCTTTAAAATCAAAATAACTTGCTTTGTGGTGATAGTGTCCCTTTAATATTGATTGTTGGCCTTTTTTTAATTATTGAATTGAAAGTTTATGAATGATCAATACTATCAAAACCGAATTAAAACATCTAACTCTTGATAGCTCTTTTTTATAGTTATCCATAAGCTTGCCCATAAGCAAAGAGAGGGTTAGGGAATGAGGTGACAG
Organism: Discoglossus pictus; assembly: GCA_027410445.1. Classification (NCBI taxonomy): domain Eukaryota; kingdom Metazoa; phylum Chordata; class Amphibia; order Anura; family Alytidae; genus Discoglossus; species Discoglossus pictus. Next base: position 212,552,462 of record CM050164.1, on the reverse strand, counting down.
AGAGACATTGAATACAATTTAAAAAGCTTTTAGACGGGTTAATAAGGGATAGTATACAAGAATATGTCTGTTTAAACAATATTATAAGTTAGAATCGACATGGATTTATGAAGGATAGGTCATGTCAAACAAATCTAATTAGTTTCTATGAGGAAGTTATGAGATTTAATACGGATAAATGTAAAGTTATGCATCTGGGAAGGAAAAACAGCCATGCAATGTATTATCTTAATGGAGCAAATCTAGGGGTATCAGATATTGAAAGGGATTTGGGAGTACTAGTGGACAACCACCTAGGTAACAGCGCTCAAAGCCAAGCAGCAGCTGCAAAAGCAAATACAGTATTAACATGTATTAAGAAGGGTATAGAAGCCAGGGAAGCAAATATAATTCTGCCACTATACACATCTCTAGAACGCCCTCATTTGGAATATGGAGTACAGTTTTGGGCACCAAAGGAGGTGGTGACAGTGGATTTGATAGATAACTTAAAAAGGGGTTGGATATATTTTTGAGTAAAAAGGGCATTCAGGGTTACCCTGGATAATTAGAGAGGTAGTATTGATCTAGAGAGGAGTCCGATTGCCAGCATCTGGTGTCAGGAAGGAATTCTTTTTCTACTTTTGCGACAATTGGCAATGTTTTCTCTTTGCCTTCTTCTGGATCAATTAACAACTATTCCGTATATTGCAGCTCACAGAGATCTAAAAAAGTTGAACTTGATGGACTGAAAGCCTTTTTTTCAACCTCAATTACTATGTAACTATGTAACAGACACAACACACGTCCCCCTCACTGGCCTAGAAGCAGAACCCTTGCATCATTCACTGAGGCTATATCTCTAAAAAATGTAACTTACCCTCTCACACACACAGCATGTCCAATATATCATGGATCTCACAAAAATGAATCCACTATATTATAACAAACTTTAAGTGCTCTATCCAAAATAATACAACCTAGCCCTGTGTTGGAGGCTGATAGTCCATGCTAACTCATATATAGGTTTGAAGCAATCCTCTATGTTCTTTATTAAAGACAACCTGGAACGCAAACACTGCAAATACATTTGTCCACACTCCAGATATCAGCAATTTAACACGTACATTATTCTGGCTTTCTCCGCCAGCTGGGCTGGTAATGAGAACTCGACATACACTGTTACAATTATTTTGATACCCATTGTTTCAGACCAATTATTATTAACTTTATGCAAACAGAAAAAACTAAAACATGCATATAAATATCCATATAACAGCAGCAATGTCTTAAGTAATCAGCACGACTTTTGTAAATTTGCATTGCACAGACTAGATTAACTCTCATTTCCTAAACAAACTCACAGAAACCTTGCACACTAAATTACCACTGTCACTTTACAACAATGCCATAAATAGCCTCTCTAGTCATTCTGAATATTTTATCCTTTTCGAACATATAATAAAGATCACAAATTTGGGTAAATGATTAAAACATTTTAGAACTTTCCCCAAACTGGTCACACAGGAAGCATGGGCAAAAATATGTTACTTCAATGTCAAAACTGTAATTGCCCCAATCAGTAGCATATCCCAAGGGGAAAAGTCACATTTTGGCATGTGTTTCCTGCATATTCCACTCTGTATTTTTTTAAGTGGATCTGAAGACTGAAGTGGGGGAAACATAAGTATATATAAGTACACTGTGATACATTTTTATTGGACAAATATTTTACTTAGAGTGATGTGTTTTCAAACATCTTTGGGGCTTTTCCCTGTCAGCCAATGTGCTTCAATATAACTGTATGAGTCATGAGTGTCTGCCAATGAGATCTAGAGTCACGCATATTCTCTGTTCACATACGTGAGATATTTCCTGTTAGTTTGCATAACATTTACACAAGGTTTGTAATGTATAAAACATGCTCATTTAAATGCATGATAGCAAAAAATGCATTCCATGTCCCTTTAATGCATGTAGGTAATTATGAGCTTGGTCCTGGTTACATTAATGTAATGTATACATATATAGATACTATTCTTCTCTATTTTTCATTTTGGCCTTGTTTCCTTCACATTCTTTCTCTGTTCATCAATTTTTTTTACAATGCCCCTTTACCCTGTGTCTTCTTTCACCGATGTGTCTGCTATTTCTCAGCATAACATCAATTTGTCGACTTGATGAAGAAAGTTACAATTCTCGAAAGCTTTGGTACTATAAATATGTTTTTCCAATAATAAAATAGTCACTAAATACTGCAAAGCTTTTATTATTACAGTTATTTGCTCTAATTGCATACAATAAAAGTGTGGCCCCTGTGATATCCCCAGATGGTTAAACATCAGAATATATATACAGGTGGTCCCCAGGTTACAGACAACCCAACTTGCGGATGATCCATACTTAAGAACGGGCTTGCAATGCATTTTGTATGAGTTTGTTTTAATTAAAAGAAGAAGCACAATAGCTTATTTAACATTATTACAGTACAGGGGAATCATTATTACAGTGTTACATTGTATTATTATTACCACGTATGAGCCATTATAGTATTATTATTATTATTATTCATCAGGGATCCAAGTTACATCTGGTTTAAAGACTTTCTCAGGAACGTATCTCATCCTTAACCTCATCCTTATTTCTTATATCCAGCAATAATCCCCATATACAACTGCCATTTTGTTTATTTCACCAGCAACTCTTTCATGCAGTAGATACAGCAGTGCCAAGTGTGTGGAAATGACCACACAGAAAAAAAAAATTATAGAGTAGGAGATATAGCCTTCTTAGAAGATGCTGCGTATAATTAAAAACCATAGGGGCCAACCGGCAAAGTACATGAGAGAGGAAATAAATATGGAAAAATCAGGCTGTGCAAAGCTAGTGACATTTCAAACAGGTTGACATGGAAATGCAATGTGCTAATAGCATAGGACAGAGCTTGCTGGACCATAACGTCAGGGAGGAGGAAATGATTACCCGCTGCAGCATGCTTTTCACCAGGGGAACAAACCAAAAGCTTCACACTAATAAGATGTTTGGGGAAAATAAGACCTTTCCAGGAGCACAGCTCAGTCTGTACTGTGAGGAGTAAAATACAGGTGTCCTAAGTATTGGGCTGAGAGATTGTCTCCACTTTGTGACCAGGGCACATTCACTTAGCAGAATCTCTCATGTCTAAATGTTACCCATAATACATTATGTAGATGTATAGTGTCATATTTTAGATGCTTATATTTAATGCCACAATTAAAATACTTTACATACACACTGGCAAACACACAAACACTTTGATACACTATCAAAACACAGCGATACAAATGCATGCTGGGATATAGAGACACAATCAGGATATGTACCCTAAAGTTTTAATTTTCTCACTAGTAAAGGAAACCTCTTTGGTTCATATGTTGGGCTTGAGCCTTTTTTCTAAATTAGCATAGCAAGAGAATATAGCATGGCAAGAGAATATCCCTATCAGCCAATGGACAGCAATATAACTGTAATAGTAATGAATTTCAACCAATGAGATAGCATGAACATGGACTCCATTGGTTTTTACAAAGTCCATAATGGTCCAAGTCCATTTGGGAAAAACTAAGTCAAGCTATGAAGTCCATAGGGAAAAAGGAAAGTTTGCCATTTAACGAAAAAGCTTTTTGTTAAAGGAAAACGGAAGGTTTCTGAATTTCACTAGGAATATTATATACCTATGTGTCTATTTACCTTAATGCACTTTGTTTTATTAAGAGGAGATTAAAAACATTGTTTTTATGATTAAAATCCTGCAAATAGTTCCTAATTGGTTTCTCTCCTAAGCAGCTCATGAAGACAGTGTATAGTGCCTCATAATAATCAAACAGTAGCATTCTGTAAAATGCTGCTTGAGAAAGGTCTGTGTATTCATGAGCAGCATGAGCTATAGAGGGCCAACCCAAATAACTACAAACTATGATTTTAGGCATAACAATTAGCTATAAGCACTTATTAAAGTAGAAGTAAATAGATACATAGATGTATACCTAATAATATCCACGTTCCTTTAATAATATGGAGTCTTTAGGAGGGATATACAGGAAATGCAATATTGATGTTGAGACCCTGATTCTGACCCATAATGACTACATTTGGCATACAGAAATAAAGTCTGTGCACAAGAGGCACTGTGTCAATGGTTCAGACAAATTTAAATTATGATTTGATTTTGTTTGATTGATTTGATTTGTATGATCTGATTTATTGTTTAAAAAAAAAATGTTGGTCAGTTCCAAAGGTGAGGACATGCCAAGCCATTGTGAAAATAGGGAAACAAGATAAATGTAGTCTGGACAAGAACGAGGTTTATCCAAGCCAATCAACAACTAACAGCAAGCTTGGTTTCTAGAGACAATCATAATACAGCCATGAATACATATCAGTGTCAGTTTTCTTTCTTAATTCTATGTACTTTACACATTATTAGCACTAATAATATTGTGCATTTTGTCTTTTTAAGTATGGTTGTGGACCCCTGGCACTGTACACATCATTTACAACTACACAGTGACAGCTAGAAACACACGTATACAGTCATTTTAGATTGCAACTTGGCCAATTGAATATATATAAGCACACAGCATATTTTCTTACCAAAGTTTTTAGTTAGTGATCCTCTATCCAAAAGCAAGGTCTTCACTAACTAAAAACGTCTGTAAAGAAAATATGCTCTGTGCTTATATAGAGCCCTATTCAATTGTCCGAATCACAATTTAATAAGGCTGATAGTCTCTCCATTAAACATGACATGCTCTTTTTCAGACACACCTGCCCATTTTCTGATAAATATTTGACGACAGAAAACTGTATTGTTTTTCCCTTAGAACCACAATGGTTGAAATGGGATTAAATCCCGGTGACAGGAGAGTGTGACTTTGAAAACAAAAAGCTTTATGTCTCCTCAGACATCAAGATTAAATTAGAAACTCTTCAGGAAGAACATTTTCAACACAGAGAGCTGTTTAAATTTTGAGGGAAAAAAACAACTTATATGAAATATAATTTCATTTGTGGATATAGGAGTCTACTGCAGATTGCTCCTCGGTTGATTCTTACAGAGAGCCACCCTAAATCCATCACCTTCTCTGTATCTCAGGATGTTTGCGCAGCAGTGTCTGCATTTTCGAATGTTGCCCATCCATGCGTTAGAATTTGAAGCATCATCTTATTTGAAGCTGTAGACACGTTTTCAGAACTAACATGAAACAGAATTATTCTTTCCCAAATATTCTGCTTATTCAATCTAAAATGAGTCTATTTGTAGCTCAGTAACTAACAGCATTTTCTGAAATTCCAGCATCTTGAAAATGAAAGCAGGGCCTTGTAATCCCCCTATTAGATGCTTCATAGAACTGTTTTGAATAATAGAAATGGTGCAGAAAGAATGCACTAAAAATATTCATTGTCTACCTCATAAAATCCCTTGGGAATGGGGCATAATATGCCCAATTTAGAGAATAAATGACAAGGGGAAGTATAAAAGAATGTTTCAACTTTAGTGAATGCAAGGTCATGCTAAGTTTTAACAAAGGAAAAATACAAATCGTGATGGATTTCAAAGGGCTGGAGAAAAGTTTATTATTATAAAATATGATAAATCAGGTGTTGTAACCATATAAAATGTCTCTATGTGTTACCTTTGATAATGTAGCTTACGCTTGTATAAAATATTCAACAAGGTACAGGTTGAAACATACATCAAATAATAATGTTTTTAATATTGTATTTATTTTTTTGTAATTAACCCCGGTACAATGCTACGGAATATGTTGGCGCTTTACAAACAAAGCTATAATAATAATAATAATAATAATAATAATAATAATAATAATATTCATTGCATTAAGTTTAGTTGGGTGAGGATTTTAAGGATTATTATCCAATTTAGAAGAATGACGGAATGGAATGGTGCCTTCAGTAATGATAAGCAATGAGATTAGTGAATTAGAAATCTTGGTTATCTGCATAAATTATGTCTTAATATCAAAAAGGACCAAATATTAAATAGGGTCTGAGGTTTTACAGCAAGAATGGAACAATGTTGCATTTGAATGAATAAAAATGTACTTATAATGTGTAATCTATTGATAGATATAGTGGTGGAGCTGGTAAATGAAGAGTTCGGGTACAAAAAAAATATTTATCGACATCTATACGGGTCATTGAAAAGTCAAAAATATATGTAGATGATCAGATCTCCCATATAGGGATCATATCACCTTTCTATGAAAATAATTATATTCTGCCCTGCCCTAATAATTCAAAAGTCTTAATTTACTCTAGGCAACTGGAGTAAAACAAAAACAACTCTTGTAATGTTTAAGACGTGATCCCTTTACAGTCTTTCCATCTCTCTTGTTGCACAGCTGAGGATCCTTCTGGAACCACAACACTCCAACCTATGGCCCCACACATACTGTATGGGATGCAGTACTAGCTAAACATATTCACTTTTACTATCTGAATTGCTGTGTTGTACCAACTAATCATGTTCTGACTTTGTATATAATTCAGTAGTCATTTTAGTGCAACCTATGAATCCTCATCTCACACAATATGATTCTCTTTTTCCTTTCGCATTATAACCAATATGAGTTTACTGCACTCACTTTTCCCGTTTTCCCCCCTCTGTATGAAAAGTTTTTTTTTTTTAAAGGCATACTGCCACTGTAAACATATTATTAAAATAAATATTTTGTAAACGTTTAAGATCCTTTTGCAGCTCTGATCAAGTACTGCATTCCTCCTTTGCTGCTGGGTCACTGAAGAAAGATTTTACATAAATTATGGGGTATGTGCATAGCAGTGCACAAAACTTCTTCTGGGGTCACTCAAAATACTGGAGGAACAGTGTCATGGGTGTAGGAACTGGGCTGGGGGGGGGGGTAGAGGGTGACAACCCCCCCGATTTCTCATGTGTGTATGTATGCGTATAGAAGCTGTTAAGTGTTCGGTGTATCAAGTGAGTTGTATCCCCACTAATGTACACCCCGTTATTTACATAGAATCCTCCTTTCCTTTGCCATTTGCTGCCTTTTGCAAATGCATTTTTAATGTTAGTCAATGATGAACTAAAAAATAGATTTAACATGAAAAGCATTTACACAGGCCCTTTAGGTTTGTGTCATAATGTTATATTCCAATACCTTGCACCCTCCTGTGTAATTTTACATTCCTTGATTAAAATTGTAGAGTTGAATCCAATTGCTTCACTGTGTCCTGAGGCAGTTGTACTCATTTAGTGTGTTACATATCCATATCCTCCATATATTTACATACAGATTCTAGTGGCAGTTTCCTATTAAATAACATATACAGTATTTGGAGTAAGTTTTCATGATATTTAGTGACAGCTATTCAAATATTTCTGGTCCTTCTTATATGAATGACCTTTGTATCTCCCATTAGAGATCATTGCAGTATCAGCAATAAGTTTAAGGCCCCTATTCAGTTGGGCAATTTATGGTTACTGGAGCCCGTAATGTAGCCTGTAAACTTATTTGTAGTGATGTCGCGAACATAAAATTTTCGGTTCGCGAACCGCGAACACGAACCGCCGCAAATGTTCGCGAACCGGTGAACCGCCATAGACTTCAATGGGCAGGCAGATTTTAAAACCCACAGGGACTCTTTCTGCCCACAATAGTGATGGAAAAGTTGTTTTAAGGGGACTAACACCTGGACTGTGGCATGCCGGAGGGGGATCCATGTCAAAACTCCCACGGAAATCTACATAGTTGATGCAGAGTCTGGTTTTAATCCATAAAGGGCATAAATAACCTAACATCCCCCTCCATCATCATCCTCCCCTGTATCTCTTTACCCACTCCCTCATCATCCTCCCCTGTATCTCTTTCTTCCCTTCCTCATCACCCTCCCCTGTGTCTCATCCCCCCTCCCTCATCATCCTCCCACCTCCCTCATCATCCTCCCCTGTATCTCTTTACCCCCTCCCTCATCATCCTCCCCTGTGTCTCTTCCCCCCTCCATCATCATCCTCCCCTGTGTCTCTTTCCCCCCTCCCTCATCATCCTCCCCTGTGCCTCTTTTCCCCCTCCCTCATCATCTTCCCCTGTGTCTCTTCACCCCCTCCCTCATCATCCTCCCCTGTGTCTCTTTCCCCCCTTCCTCATCACCCTCCCCTGTGTCTCATCCCCCCTCCCTCATCATCCTCCCACCTCCCTCATCATCCTCCCCTGTATCTCTTTACCCCCTCCCTCATCATCCTCCCCTGTGTCTCTCACCCCCTCCATCATCATCCTCCCCTGTGTCTCTTCCCCCCCTCCCTCATCGTCCTCCCCTGTGTCTCTTTTCCCCCTCCCTCATCATCTTCCCCTGTGTCTCTTCCCGCCCTCCCTCATCATCCTCCCCTGTGTCTCTTCCCCCCCTTCATCATCCTCCACTGTGTCTCTTTCCCCCCCTTCCTCATCACCCTCCCCTGTGTCTCATCCCCCCTCCCTCATCATCCTCCCACCTCCCTCATCATCCTCCTCTGTATCTCTTTACCCCCTCCCTCATTATCCTCCCCTGTGTCTCTTCCCCCCCCATCATCATCCTCCCCTGTGTCTCTTTCCACCCTCCCTCATCATCCTCCCTTGTGTCTCTTTTCCCCCTCCCTCATCATCTTCCCCTGTGTCTCTTCACCCCCTCCCTCATCATCCTCCCCTGTGTCTCTTTCCCCCCTTCCTCATCACCCTCCCCTGTGTCTCATCCCCCCTCCCTCATCATCCTCCCACCTCCCTCATCATCCTCCCCTGTATCTCTTTACCCCCTCCCTAATCATCCTCCCCTGTGTCTCTTCCCCCCTTCCATCATCATCCTCCCCTGTGTCTCTTTCCCCCCTCCCTCATTATCCTCCCCTGTGTCTCTTTCCACCCTCCCTCATCATCTTCCCCTGTGTCTCTTCCCCCCCTCCCTCATCATCCTCCCCTGTGTCTCTTCCCCCTCCCTCATCATGCTCCACTGTGTCTCTTTCCCCCCTTCCTCATCACCCTCCCCTGTGTCTCATACCCCCTCCCTCATCATCCTCCCACCTCCCTCATCATCCTCCCTTGTATCTCTTTACCCCCTCCCTCATTATCCTCCCCTGTGTCTCTTCCCCCCCTCCATCATCATCCTCCCCTGTGTCTCTTTCCCTCTTCCCTCATCATCCTCCCCTGTGTCTCTACCCCCCTCATCTTCTTCCCCTGTGTCTCTTCCCCCCCCTCATCATCCTCCCCTGTGTCTCTTTCCCCCCTTCCTCATCACCCTCCCCTGTATCTCTTTACCCCCTCCCTCATCATCCTCCCCTGTGTCTGTTTGCCCCCTCTCTCATCATCCTCCCCTGTGTCTCTTCCCCCCTCCCTCATCATCCTCCCCCCTCCCTTGATGATAAGGGGGGGAAGAGACACAGGGATAAGTGTGAGGGGTGTTAGGGTAAGGGGTGTTAGGGATAAGGGTGAGGGGGTTAGGTGTTAGGGTGAGGGGTGTTAGGGCTAAGTGTGAGGGGTGTTAGGGTGAGGGGTGTTAGGGATAAGTGTAAGGGGTGTTAGGATGAGGCATGTTAGGAATAAGTGTGAGGGGTGTTAGGTCTTAGGGATAAGTGTGAGAATGTTAGGGTTAGGTGTTAGGTTGATGGGTGTTATGGATAAGTGTGAGGGGTGTTAGGGTTAGGGTAAGGGGTGTTAGGGATAAGTGTGATGGGTGTTAGGGTAAGGGATGTTAGGCTTAGGTGTTAGGGTAAGGGCTGTTAGGGATAAGTGTAAGGGGGTATTAGGGTTAGGTGTTAGGGTGAGGCATGTTAGGAATAAGTGTGAGGGGTGTTAGGTCTTAGGGATAAGTGTGAGAATGTAAGGGTTAGGTGTAAGGTTGATGGGTGTTATGGATAAGTGTGAGGGGTGTTAGGGTTAGGTGTTAGGATGAGGGGTGTTAGGGATAAGTGTGAGGGGTGTTAGGGTTAGGGTAAGGGGTGTTAGGGATAAGTGTGAGGGGTTTTAGGGTTAGGTGTTAGGGTGAGGGGTGTTAGAGATAAGTGTAAGGGGTGTTAGGGTTAGGTGGTAGGGTGAGGGATGTTAGGGTTAGGTGTTAGGGATAAGTGTGAGGGGTGTTAGGGTTAGGGTAAGGGGTGTTAGGGATACGTGTGAGGGGTGTTATTGTTAGGTGTTAGGGTGAGGGATGTTAGGGTTAGGTGTTAGGGATAAGTGTGAGGGGTGTTAGGGTTAGGGTGAGGGGCATTAGGGATAAGTGTGAGGGGTGTTAGGGTTAGGTGCTAGGGTGAGGGGTGTTAGGGATAAGTGTAAGGGGTGTTAGGGTTAGGTGTTAGGGTGAGGGATGTTAGGGTTAGGTGTTAGGGATAAGTGTGAGGGGTGTTAGGGTTAGTGTAAGGGGTGTTAGGGTGAGGCATGTTAGGAATAAGTGTGAGGGGTGTTAGGTCTTAGGGATAAGTGTGAGGGGTGTTAGGTTTAGGTGTTAGGTTGATGGGTGTTATGGATAAGTGTGAGGGGTGTTAGGGTTGGGTGCTAAGGTGAGGGGAGGATGATGATAAGGGGGGAAGAGACACAGGGGGGTCCTTGCAGCAGAGATCAAAATAGTCCTTCAGGACTGTATTGCACACTGTGTACAGTAGCCTAGCTATGGTTTTCCCTATTGATGCAGTATCACCTACACACAGCCTCCTCTCAGTAAGACTGCAAGTTAGTTATGATTCCAAAATGGCTGCTGTCCATGAGTTAGAAGGGTCTGGAAGGCAGGGTATGATGCTGATTGGCTGGAATGTGTCTGCTGACTGTGAGTTGCAGGGTCAAAGTTTGCTCAATGATAATGTATAGGGGGCGGGTCAAATATTGCATATGTTCGCAGTTCGCCGCGAACGCGAACATGCTATGTTCGCCGGGAACAGTCCGCCGGCGAACTATTCGCGACATCTCTACTTATTTGGTATTCAATTGGCATATTTTAGCTACCCACAAACGATTTGTGGGTTACAGACTGAAAATCCCTGCAGTTGTTAAAATCATAACTCTGACCCAGCTAAGACTTTGTTCTTTCAAGCCCGTAAATGTTACAGTCGCAAATCGCTAGTTAATTGCTACGATTCCTCAAGCTCTAAAAAATGTTCACACCTGTAAATGGCAATTATAGGAGAAAATACTACCGGTACCAGATAGGACTTGCAGGGAGGTTAAACACCTGATCGTAGCACTGTAAATGCAACAAAAAAAAGTCAATACTACACTTTAAAAAACGGGGAAAGTGATGAAAAACATTAGAATTAATTGCACAACAGTCTCAAGAGCGCAAATCTGCAATCAAAAAATATTTTTTTTAGATTTTATTTTCATGTTATATTGATCCCAGGAATCAAGGTGTTAATGCATATCAGGCCACCCACATGGACTAGAACAGTATCGTCATTCATTTGTATTATTTTGTACATTGCTGGATTGCGAGACTGATCACATATTGGCCTTCTAAACTCTAATTTATAGACATTTAACCTCCTTGTTTTACTGACGTCTTGATGACGTTCTCATTTACTATTGGCTGTTTCTAAATTGGTAGCTACAGCCTTCCTTAATTGATCTGCTATGAAATGCTGTTTACGATTGCATGGTTTATGGTTTAGGCTTTCGGCCCTTAAATTGCGGGCTTGATCAATTGAATTGCTCTGTAACTGTAGCACGCAGGCTTACAGCCTGTACAATGTAAACTGCAGGCTTGCAATTGAATAGGGGCCTAAGTATCAAGGAACTGTATGGTACTCTTACTATTGTCATTGTTTATAAAGCACCAACATATTTAGCCGGGCTAAATGCAGGTGATATATATTAACTATATATAACACAAACATGACAAAAGTGGTACAGACTATACTGAGGGCCCTGCTCTTGTACGAGATTGCAATCTTAGTGAGGGTTAGCGATACTGAAAGCAAAAGACGAAGGAACTGATGGTTAATGGGACCACGAGGCAGCAGAATCCATTCACAAGAATCATTCACTATCTTATTAGAATAGTTGACATGAATTGGTAATTTGGTAGGCTACTTTGAATAAATGTTTAGTCAGAGGGTGTTTGAAGTCGTGAAGAGTGGTAGAGAGTCTGAAAGAGTGAAGGTTGTCTAGAATAGGCACAGCACAGGAGAAAAGAGGTGATGGATTAAGAGAAACATATGAAATGGACAGAATGGAGGAGGCTGCTTAGGGAAAATCAAGTATGACATGAAGGAGGATGAGTTCTTGTTGAGGGGTTTGTAGGTGAGTGTCTAGATGTTGAACTTTAATCTAGAGGATATGAGAAGGCTGTGAAGGGATTGGCAGAGTGGAGCAGCAGATGAGAAAATGGCTCGTAATGAGCAGAACGAACGAGGTGGAAATCTCATAAAAAAAAAGGCAGCTACTCATAAACTCTACAGGAAGTGAAACAAATTATTTTACCCAAAAACAGAAACCTCAAATGTTTTATGGCTTGCTTAAAATGTATTTTTACCATTACAGTTTTAGCGTTGGCTCGAGAGTTCTAGTTAGATATACAACTGCTAGCTGAAGGACATAGGATGGTGGATGTGGATTCAATGATGTCGGATGTACATGGAACAATTTAAAGAAAAAAGCTACATTATTAAAAGTTAAAACAACAAACACAATTCAACAATATATTGAATTGATAATTTGCATTTAAAGAGCAAATATACAGTCAGTTAGCAGGTTGATTTAGATTATTGATGCTCTAACTTTTAGATTCTTTATCAAGGGATTTTTAATCATGGCCTATGGTTATGGTTGTGGTTGTGGAAAGACTGAAGCCCACTGTATGATCATTGACATCACCGGGCAGTGCACCCAAAATAGTATATGGGATAGCTGGAAACTTGTGCTTTGTGTGATAGAAGTGGTCCAAAATGTCTACCGTGTACAATGGTTTTGTGTACTATTTATTCTGTATCTTAAAAATCAATAACATCTAACTTAACGTTAAATGATTGTAAAAAATTAAAGCAACTGAAAATGAGATGCATAACCGGCTTTTCATCGAAGTGTAAAACCCACTTGAGTTTGTTTACCTTTGTCACGCTACTATGAATTTTCAAACGCACTGAGGGGAAGCATTAATAGATAAAGTTGAAAATTGCCTTTGATGAGCATAATTAAAATATTACAGTAAGCAGTTATATGTGTAAAATTAATTTATTCCCAAAGGAGACATTTCAGGAATCCACTGGTTTTGTGTTAACATGTTCACTGAGCTGTGAAAACACAGGCATCAGATTTTAATTATGCTCATAGCGTATTGAATAAATGAATTGCTGAGCTACTTATTCAACCTTGCACAAAATGCCTAGGACAGTCCGGCACAGCTTGCTAGGCAATCCCTCCTAGGAATGAACAGGTGACATGTTTAAGGAGTTAAATAAGGTTAATAACATCTTCTTACTCAGTTCTTACACATATATCCTATTGTGAAACATTTTATTTATAGTTACATTGCAACATAATAATCTGTTTTAGGAATCAGGTTTGTTCTCTACTAGTTTGCCTGATAGAAACATACAGCCACATTAAATTCCCCAACGTGTAAAACCGTAGCTCGTAACGTAGCACACAAGACTAACTGCTATTAAATTGGCCTCTTAAACCAGCCTGCCAACGACTTGTGGGGTAGGAGAGAGAATTCCACTTGCGAGCCCCGCATATCCTTTGATCTGTCAAGCCTGTAACCGATACGTTCCAATCATGTTATTAAATTGCATCAAAATCACTGGCGTTCATCCCTGTAACTCGCAAATGGAGCCAAGAAGCCAAACGATTGCTCGAGAGGACTGGCAAGGGGGATAAAGTCCAATTCGTAGCACTTTAAATGTAAATGTATAAGTGTCCCATGCATTTATCTTTCTAACACAGACATAATGCAAAGGACACTAAAGTGAGCAGGCCAGTGGTGGGCAACAAGAAGCACACTGACCTCATGCGGTCCTCAGACAGCTATACGGTGCCCACCGTGTTCCCTATATTCTATAAGAATGTCAGCTGTAGCAATACAGAGTCCATTGTATCTTAATTATTATCTTTACCTCTATTACCAATTAATCCACCTTTACCTCTCTGACGCATTGATTTTGCTTTTTAATTACACATAAAATGGTGAAAACCATTGTGTGACCCCTTTAAGAAGCCATAAATGTGGCTACTTGAAGTGAAATAGGTTGCCCAACATTCCAAGTGGTCCAAGAGAGACACATATTTTTAATATAGATGCACTCTTTGCTATAGTTTATGCTCGCCACTACCAATGGCAGTAGTTTGGTCTAAAACATATATAATGCCAACAGAGAAACTCCTCTCTTTCCTCTGGAATATTTGAGGAAATGAGAGGAACATAGAAATAAATTGAGACATGGTTTGCAGGAATAGGGGGATTAGATAGACTAGTATTCAAAAGAGGGACATTTGGGAAGCTGGGAGGGGAAAGAGAATTTTCACTTAAGGGTGTTTGTCTCTCCAAAAGAGAGACAAATGTGAGGTAACTAGTAAAAAAAAGAAAATAAAAAATACATAAGTAAGTCTTAGGATTGTGCAAGATCAGCCATACATATTGTTAAAATATTTTATGCAATTAGTAGCAGGTGTTGGCATTGCAGTTTGCTGGAAGTTCCCAAGTACTATCTACAGTAAAATCCTGATTATCCGGCACTTAACCAACGGGCACTCTCAAGGAACCGGCACCAATTCCCTATTTTCAAATAACTCCCCCGAAACCGGCATAACCAGCACTATCTGGCACTATCACGCAGTTCGAGAATGCAAAAAAAATTCTAACTTTTTTTCTAATAGTTTTTTTGGGGCCCTAAATGGCCCAGTTTAAGTACAAATGCCTATTTAAATGCATTTTGAGGGGTTTTAAGGGGTTTAAGAGTCATTTAGACCCTTAAATTCAGGGACTCCCGATTAACCAGCAACAACAGTTATCCGGCAATAGGGAGTCCCCGTGGGTGCCGGGTAACGCAGAGTTTACTGTATATAACCATCACTGTGTGTCTCCACTAAACTGTATGTGTCTATGTTTCCATTGTATGGTCTATATGCCTATTTCTTAAGATATCTTATTGTTGAAAAATGGTTAATACAATGTATGGACAGTTTTACATTTTTTTGAGATTAAACCAACTTCCTGTTGGGGTGAGAGTGTCTCTTTAAATCTATATATTTGTCATGCATGTCCAAATCTGTCAAGTACGACCTGTGTCTTATTTTCCTGCAATGTCTTGGTTCCATGTCTTCCTCTCTTCTGCGCTGTCTATTTTTTTGACACTGCCTTGTATGTTTTACTAAAGCATTGCCTATTTCTCTTTCTCCCGAACTGTCTATTTTTCCTTAGCTCTTGTAATATATGCACCTTCCGACTCCTAAACTATCAGGTGTGTGTTTTCTAAAATATTTGCCTGTATTTATTTTTCTCTCTTTCCTGCAATGGACGTGTGTAGCTCTTTCCCCTACACTTTCCCTACTACTTGGTGTTTTTTGCTTGTAAATAAAAATCTCAAAGCAGCAAATACATAACTCCCCTCCTTTGTGTGAGTCCAGGTTGTTCTGTGTAGTTATTCATATGTCTTTGTATGTTCTTATGTCCTTTTATACATTAGGTAAGTCAGCTCTCTCTCTCCCTCTGCTCTTACACTCTTAACTGCATTATGTCTTGGAGACGATAGTGGGATCAGCTTGGTGTTCTGTGCACAAACAGAAATAAGCCTTAATTAATTTCCTGCAAAGACCTCCGCTTTGAAGAGGCACTTTACTTAATCCCACTCTACACATTAAATGTTAAATTACATATTTCACCCACACTTGGCAGGCAGTGAGAGAGCTGGTCTGGTTTGAAGGATATAAGTCCAGATACTCTAATAGAATCCTTTTCAACCTTGCTTTGTCTGGCTTCAAGAGAGACATTACTTACAAATGGCTTTTTAGGTAATATTGGTCTTAAACTTAGATCTCTCTCAACAGAACAATGATTTTTTAATCATTTTAAAAGTTCATTTTTAATCTTGAAAAGTGCTCTTCATCCCTGAGCCAGTATTAAGGAATAATAGTGATATAGAAACATATCATTTAAGAGCACATACAATGCCTCTCCAAGCTCCTCTAAAAACTAAAAACATGTAATATTGAGCTCCTTTTAGGTTCACAACAAAAATACATTGTTTAAATTGACCAACATGCTTTTTTTTTTTATTATAAACAATCTTTTTGTTTTTTACTTAAATTTATACATATTCAAGGATGAATCAAGGATGAAAAGCAGAGTAAGAGTTCATGAACATATTAGACCCCAAAGATTGTATATAATATTCCTGTTTATATATGTTTAACTCATCTAGCAGATCCATACTATAGGGATGGTAACATTGACCATCGATGTTACAGATGTTCATATATTTTACTTTTGAACAGAAACCAGTCAAAAGCTTGGGTTATCTGTAAAGATAAAAAAATGTATCTTAACAGATCATTCCTAACCTCAATAAGACATCACTTGACTTGATCACTTGAGGAAACTCCTGGTCATGTCAGATCTTAGTAAATCTTCTTGACAGGATAAAATGGAATTGGGAGAATTCTTATGCATTTGATGTTCAACAAACATAACTTTAAGACTTTTATTTGTTAATCACGTCACTGTATATAAGGACCAACTTTTATTTCATTCTGCCCTAGCCCAACCCAAATTTCTGTGCTCAACATTCCCCGGTTACTAGTCCTCCTATCCCCTTGATATACCCCAATGATGAGATGACCACAAAAATAAAGTATATAAAAAAATAATAAATATATGTGTTTTTATCTATATATAATATACAGTATGTTAATTATACTTACAGAAAAATATTGAGACTACATATAGATATACTGTGCATACATTAATTAATGGCACTGTACATCAGGCAGTGAATACATCACGAAAATAAGCTTGGGTCTCTTAGGCGGTAACACACCACTGTATATATATATTTTATTTTTTGCGTCATGCAGTCCTCCGACTATACGTGACCTTATGGACAGTAACACACCAGAACATCTTTATGGCCATGGTCATGGCAGAGATACTGGAGTGGGTTGACAGTTCCTTCTCTAATGGGCCCCAGCATAGAGCACCTGATATTCCTAGGTGGTCTCCCATCCCAGTAGTGACCAGGCCCAACCCTGCTCGGCTTCAGAGTGGTGTGACCTCTTGGTTCCCTTACTTGGTATCAAACTCAGGTCGACAGTGCTGAAAGCACCAAATCCTAACCACTGGACCACCAGGGAACCCTCTCTATATATTAATGTGCTTATTTATCAGTATCAGCAAAACATATGCCATTTTAATCAAAGCAAAAATCATAACCTATTATGTATGACTGATAAATATGGAGCATTTTTTTTGCAGTTTTGAACCACATTTAAAGAACAAAGAGTTTACTAATTTATCACCCCAATACCAAAATGGTGTGACAATTACAAATGTATCTAAATGGAAATGTAATACCATTATTTTGCTATCCTCCACATCAGTTTACATCCAATGTTTGTATCACTCAACTTCTTTCTCATAGCAACTAATATAAAATAATATTATTTTCCCACCCTTACACCTAATAACTGCCATACTAGAATGCCCTCTTGTGTGAGTTCTTTGTTTTATTTCCAGACACCACATCGTCTTCATTTATTTTTCATTCTTTATTGGTTCTTACTGGTACATGGTTGACTAAACAGTGGATTGGCAAGCTCATCATTTTTCCTTGCATTGTGCTGATGTAGTTTTAACTTTCTTTCCAATGTTTATGACTTTAGAAAGAGGGACCAGTTTTTAATTCAGTCTCTAGCTATTATAAGGTAAACTATACGTTTAATGCCCAGAGCTGCTATTAGAAAATTCTGTAGAGTTTAATTCTCTTCAGCTGTCTGCAATTATCTTTGGGATTTATCAGTAAGAGTAGGGGAGGGGGGAATCGGCAGCAAATGGACTTGGCAGTCGGAAGCCCATAAGTAGTAGTAAAAAGTAAAAACATGCTTCCTAAAGAAGTTTGGCTACAGTCACTTGGAAGCTAAATCCTTTATCATTTCAATGCTGACTATTTACTAGAGTATTAAATAGGAAGATACTTCCTTACTAGAATAAGAACTAGACAATTGTGAATGTATTAATGAAAAAGCTCTCACTTATGGTTCTAGAGCCAAAGGTGGCTCATTTCAAGGACCTATCCTGTTAGTGCGGCGCGCATGTGTCCGTGCCCTGCGCCATTGTGCTGAAGTTGTGAAAAAGTGTAGTTCAGGCAAAGAACTATTCCATCCTCCATCGTGTCGCATCATGGCATCCGGCAGGTCGGAGGGGGAAATACGTTTTTTTGGCTGCACTACCTCCTGTTCACCACTTAAGCACTGTGGCGTACTGCTAAAAGCAAAGGACCCATTTCAAGTCACCATATGCCTCTTTTACTATCATCAACCATAGCCATCATCATAACTCTCGAGGCACAATACAAACCTAACAACCAGGTCCCCAGTTTCCAAATTTTCCCATAGTACCACCTTGATGATGGCCCTGTCCTCAAGTACATGGCTTGGCTAGATAGCAGATGAGCAAAACACAAGAAGCAGATCTTCCCATTCCAGGAAACTTGCCTGTTTCCTTTTAAGCTAGAAAGATTACAGATATGAAATCAAATGAGTGTTGGTTCACTTAATTTCTTCTGTGTTCACTGGAACTTACATTCCACTCCCTCCTAAAAATGTAAAAAATATAGACTTCTTAGAACGAAAATAGGCAGGTTACAGATATTGTATGTCTGGGGATTTGCTGTTTCTCCTGTTCTCGGTAGAATTGCCTGGCATTTTGGGGCTGGGTAACTCTACTGAGTGGGACCAGACTGATATACTACAGGATATTTCTCCCTGTGAAGGGCACAAGTGAGCTAAAAGAGGTTAGTTTGTTCTCTGATTGAGCCCCTCTGACTTAGTTATTGTTTTTAATTTAGTTCAAATACTGATTGTATTGCTTATCGGTAACTAAATAAACAAATGAAGCCCCATTGTTTGATTCCCACATTGGCCATTTAATATATTCAAATTTGCTTGGTGTTTCTATGTTTTACCATTTCCTCTACATAAAAAAATACATTTTGCTATATTTCTGATTACTCTTATCAGGATAAGCTTTTCTGCCAAGCTATTCTGTAGTTAACACCTTATAACCAGTGAGACGTAAATGTATCCAGCAAATGAGCCAGCGGGACATATTTACAAAGAGGAAGCAGCGTGTAAATTAACAATGTAAATAAAAGTAAGCGATCAGTTATTTATCAAGCAATGTTCCCTGTTAGAGTTCTTTCATCTCAGTTTAAGCCTTTGATCTATTCCCTTGATCTGACTTCCTAGTGCTGTTAAGACAAGATGCTTTTTTTTTCTCAGATGGAAAAAACTTGAGGCAAGGAAAAAACTGTAAACAGAAAATCTCAAAGCAGAGACCATTTTTTTCTATTTAAATTCTCAGGATGATATATTTACAGGATGATATCTTCACAAATATACTGCTCTTACTCCATATAGAAGTCGGGCTGGAGAAAAGGAGTTTGGGTAGTCATATAAGTGGATATAGTTATCTTTATATTTATTTATTTATAGGCTGGTAATAACGTTCCCACCTCCTGTGTTTTTATCAGAATATAGTGGCATATTTAGTCCTAGGCCCACGAGGCCTAGGGCAGCACATTTTCCTACCTCTACATCTGTGGGGCAACCTCAAACAGAAGGTGGGGTATTGCATCATCTCCGTGATGTCATCATGGAGGAGTAGAAGAGGACTCCAGTGGCAACCTGTGAAGCTCTGGTGAACTCCATGCCCATGAGGGTTAAGGCAGTGCTGGAAAATAATGGTGGACACACAAAATATTGACACTTTGTGCACAATTTGGACATTTCCACTTAGGGGTGTATTCACTTTTGTTGCCAATGGTTTAGACATTAATGGCTGTGTGTTGAGTTATTTTAATAAAATTAAATATTTACAAAAATGTAAGGGGTGTCCTCACTTTTGGGAGATACTGTATATATTATAATATGTTATATTATTTATAATATATAAAATAAATTTTGACCTGGGAAGAGTCGCAATTTTTTTTGGTCTGGGCGCTTTTTTTTTGGCACAGGGCCCTCCATTCCCTAGCTTTGCCACTGCCTCATACGTTCAACAAAGAATCATAATTACCTCTAGAGACTAACCGAGACATCAATATTTTTTTAGAATTAAAAACTGTCATTAGGACATTTTCTGTGCCTAATTACATTATCTGTCAGACTCAAATTCTGAAATAGTTTCAAAAAGTGATCCTTTAAATTGCTGTTTGAAATATCTGTTGTATGTCATACCCGTTGCAATTACACCAATATGTCTGATAATGCTGTTCCTAGAGTCAAGAAGCAGTATAATGGTCATTACTGTTAAATTTGTAACATGGTACATGTGTACAAAACCACAAAAGTGATGAAATGTGAAACCACAGAATTATAGTGAGTTCAATTGATTTGAATTCTTCAGTGACTTAAGACAGATCAAAAGCATTTTGCAAATATTCCTTTGCTACACGAATCAGCCGGACCCACTGAGGCTTGAGAAAATAATTTGCACATCTTTACCCTCTGTGCATCTCGAAATCACCTTACATCCAAAATCAACAAGTTAGTAGCTTTTTAACACAGCCAATGTCGGTGCTGCATTTCCTATTACCCAATCTGCAGTCTATGCTGCGCAAATGGCTGTGAAGTTCGTTATAATTAGAGTATTTTCTTTTCATAGAAGATTGACTTTCTCTGGAGATCAATTAGCCTGCCTCTCAGTTAAAAAGCGAGCAGAGAGAGAGTTTAACCTGCATATTGATTGATGTTTAAACGCTATTGAGGCTGGCATAATAGAGTGTAATGTATGCTGCGTCCCACTGTTAATATTTCATGATATAGATTTTCTCATATGTCATATGATGTGACACTTTAAATGAGTTGAATGCACAACCCAAAACACTTGTCTGTGAGTTACAGCAGGATTTCTTTGCCATGATTAACATTATATACAAAGTCAGTTTGCTCATTATTTTGCTGATTATATTTCGGTTAGTTAGGCACATACTGTAGGTACAGTAGTTACAGAGACCAAGCTTATAATAGCTGACTTAACCAGACTTCATGGATATATATACAGGAAAATACAGGATTTAAAACCAACTATCATAAGCATTTTTATACATACTATGGAAGAGTAGCCTCCATGCACAGGGCAGAGGCTTCACCAGATTAATAATACACTTAGGGCCTCATTCAATTGCTACGTTTTAGAGATCCGGGCTTGCAAATGTCGATCGCAAGCAACATTGCTATTCAATTGCCTTCAGTTTACGTGCTCCAATCAGGTTACGTGCTGCAAGTTACTTTCCATTGCGATTCTGCAAAAACCTTAATCACCATTCAATTGCTCCATTCCACCCTTCCGTCAAGCCCGTAAATGGCTAAACGCGAACCACAGGTTACTTGTACCAAGGAGGTGTCGCGAAGGGCTTACTTACAAATTGTAGCACTTATTAATAAAATAAAAAAGAAATTCTGTACTTTTATTAAACGTGAAAGTGATTTTAGGTCTTAAAATGAATGGCACAACATTCTCCAACTCTCAAATCGGCATAAATAAATGTTCAATTTTCATCCTATGGGCTTCAACCTCCAACCCGTAGAACTTTGATATCCAACCTCCATATTTCATTGAAGTCCTATGGGCTTGAATAACGAGTTATGGGCTTGGAGGTCATTCAAGCCCGTAGGACTTTGGACAGAAATTAAACGTGAAATAAATTATTGTATTTTGTCAATGTGCAAGCTTGTGAATGTTGTGCTTTTAGTTCACCCATTGTGTTCCCCATCATTTACAGTGCTCTATTGAATTTATATTTGCATTTCCCATGCTCCAAGGTTGCGGCCACGATCCTGTTCAAGCATACAAATGCTTACTGTCGATAGCATGGTTTGCGATAAACAGGAAGGTGGACTGATTTGTAGTGCCTGCCAATTGAACAGCAGCGTAAACGTAGAGCTACGCGAGGATGTAACTCGATCCCAGGAAATTTGCAATCGAGTTACGTCCCACAATTGAATGAGGCCTATAGAACATGGTCCAATGGATTTAGTTCTCTTTATTTTTTCCCTGTTAAATAAATATGGGATTACTAGGCCAGCTAATAAATTTCTAGATACAACCCCTGTCCCCTGTAGTTTACCAGCCACACTAGTGTTGGGTGTTTCCTGTTGAACATTGGTTGTGTGTAATACTAGAGGTTGCATGCATGAGCAATTTAGTAGAGTATACAGTTTGTGAATGTTAAGGCTGATCTAGAGAAAAGTCCTAAAGGGCAAGAGTGATATAAATGGGTGCACTGTTGCTAAGGGCTTTAAATGGTAGGGGCATGTTTTTACATTTTGTACTGGAGGATATGGTAAGCCAGTGGAGTAACTGACAAGTAGGTGCTGTTGAGTACGGTAGTTCATTATGGAATGGAGTGAAGATAGATGGGTGATGTGAAGGCCAGCATAGAGTGAGATGCCGTAGTAGAGGTGGAAAAATGATGAGAGGATGGATTAGATTTTTATTTGTGTCTTGTGTAAGATAGTGACGTCTTCTGGATATGGTTTTCATGTTGAAAATGTCATGATTTGTATGTGAGGAATGAAAGAGCGAGCAGGATAACCCTCCCCAACCCGGCCAGGGAAACTGTCTGTCTGTCAGGACAGGTTTTATGGGAACCAAAGTGGGCAGTAATTCTCTGATTTTGGCTTAACTCTGCGGATACCCAATGGGCCATCAACATTACACAGTGTCAGGGGTTCCGTTGCCAACTCACCTGCCACCAACCAGGGCCTGTGCCTCCTCCTTACCAACATTATAGGAATCATATGCTCTTTGTGAGCTCAATGACATAATACCTTGGTTAAGGAACCTACTAGCTCAGCGTTCTTAATAGACCAGCTCTCACATCTGTATGTTACTACTGGGAATACCACAGTCTTAACTATGCAGACATTTGTTGATCTTGAACCATTCAGTTGTTCTATATTCAGTTCTGACTATGGTTTCTTGGTCCACATACAGATGTTCTGGTAATGGCAATCTGATCTCTTGTGCCTCTGCGACACCCACCCAGCTTGCACATCTGGGAGTTCTCTGTGCATATGTTGTTGGAGCTGACCCTGCAGGATCTTTAGCATTAACTTGCTAGCAAGTGAAATATGTGCAATTGATGATTAATTGTAGCACTCTTGCCTTGACTTTTTTGGGGGGGGGCTTTCTGATATACTCACCTTTTCCAGTCTACTGGTCATTGTTGAGTTTTCATCTTCTAATATTTTGAACAGTTCAGCTGGAATTCCATCAACTCCTGCAGCCTTGTTAACCACAAGGCTTCCTAAGGCACATCTCACTTCACTCTCCAATATGTCTGGCTTCAGCTCATTGGACAAACTACTGAAGTTATCAGTGCTGTTAAGGTCCTTCGTGTATAGATCTTCTGTGGATTCCAGCCAGTCTTTATCTGATATGCTTCTGTTAAATCCCTACCATTTTATCATGCCCACTTTGGCATGAAAGGTTTCTTTGAGATTCACAATTTTCTTGAAGAGATCTCTTAACTTTTCCATTTGGTTATCTTCTTTTATCTCTTTATAACGTTCATTAAAGAATGTCTAATTGGCTCTTCTTGTTATTTACTGGCATTCTGCATTCAGTTGGACAAATATTTTCCTATTTCTACTTCCTTTCACTTTTCTGCTTTCCTTGGCTACTTTCGAACCCCATCAGACAGTTTGCCTTCTTAAATCTATTCTTTACCTTCATGCATATCCACTAATTATAGTCACAATATTATGTATTTCATATCAGAATGATCTGATGATTTTCCCTCTTTTCTTCAGTTTAATTACGATCTTTTGCAATAAGAAGCTCATTATCTGACCCTCAGTACGCTCCAGGTCTTGTTTTTGCTGACTGTATAGAGCTGCTCCATAGTATATAGTCAATTTGATTTCTATGTTGTCCATCTGATGATGTCCATGTGTAAAGTAATCTCAGAGGCTGTTGGACGAGGATGTTTACTATGACCAGAGAACTATCTTGACAGAAGATAACACGGCTTTGACCACCCTTTCATTGATTAAAAGGGCTACTCCATTTCTTCTGCAGGATTCTTGACCACAGTAAATGATCTAATGGTTGTCTGATATGAAATGTCCCTTTTCAGTCCATTGAGTTTACTAATTCTCAGGATGTCATCTCTTGTCTGACCACGTCCAGTTTACCTTGGCTTATAGTTCCGACGTTCAAAAGCTCCTATGCTGAATTGTTATTTGCAGGAGCGGTCTATCCTTTCCCCTCCAGACACATTTGTAGGGTTTCCTCTCCACTTTGGCCAAAATGACTTAATTAGATCTGGTGCTACATGCACTCTGACCTTCCTTAGTAAAATGGTAGGCACCTTCTGACCTGAGGGTCTCATCTTCTGGTGCCATATCATTATGTCTCTTGTTGTGCTCATCCATAGAGTTTATTTGCAAAGATACTGGAGTGGGTTGATAGTTCCTTCTCCAGTGGACTGCGATTTCTCTGACCTCTTTGCTATGACCTGCACATCTTGGGTGACCTTACGTGGTATGGCTCACAGCTTCATTTAAGTACACAAGCCCCTTCACCATGACAAGGTAGCGATCCAGAAATACTGATTATCTTTACATAGACCTACAGCAGACAGGCATTTCTGATCCTGCAGTGCAGAACACAGTTGGTGATTTCCCTACTGTGTTGGCAATTCAATTATAATGTCTTAGGCAGTGACTGCCTCACCTGTGCACACCAGGCAAATCCAAAAATCCCAGACAGATGTTGTTCACCCCATAGCGTCCATAAAGTTATGTTACATATTATAGACCCTTAATAAGGTTGCAATATGCCCAGTTCATTTTCTACACAATTTCAAAGCCATGAAATATTTTCTGGGAAATATCTCTCATAAAATATAAATATAGCATCCCCAAATAAACAACCAACAAAAATGAAAAATAAAACAACAAATAAATAATGCAAAATAGTGTGCACCACATTATATATTTACACATTATGTATTTTCTCTCTTTCTCAGTATATATTTATATACTTAGCATATAAAAATAGATATAAATAGATCAGGCTTTACCTATGTATAGCTATTTTTGTAGTCTTAAGAAATACAATGTTTCAGTGCACACTGGGAATTCTGGCCTGTGACATACAAATGGGTATAAATGATTAATACAAACTAGCACTGTCATTTATATATATATATATACATTATGTGGCATTTACATAGTTTGGTTGCAACACTTTTCTTGGCTGCTTAACACAAACTCATTTTTAGATGTATGTATGGCAGTAGAAAGGCAACTAAAGAACCTTTAAGTGCCAAATAAAAATTTTCTGAATAAATGTTTTAGAGTTTTTAGATAAAAATTACATCCACTGCAGTCTATGTTCTCTAGGCCCAAACCAGGTGCATGGTAAATAACAATATGCAACCTGTATCAGAAAGTGTTTATTAGCATTGTCTATACAGTACAATGTCTGAAGTTCTCAGGACCAAGACTCTGTCAAACCTTCTTTTCTGCAGCATAGAGAAAAAGAGTCATTCCCCAGGGGGACTCTATCTGAAAACACGGGGCAAAGATTCCTGCTGAAAATAATCCGGCCGATCGATACACCCTGGACCGGTGCCATTTTTCCTGTGTTAATTTGTGTTCACCAGCCTCCCCGATGATAAGGCTTTGTGTACGGTGTGTGCAGCTAAGCAGTCTCTGGAGAGAAGGGCCTGTCAGGCTGATCTCATCGCCCCGGGATTGGCACAGCTACAGAATGAATTCATGAATAAGCACAAATCACATACAGACCGCGGAAAATAAAATCGATTCGCCATCATGAGAAAGTGACCACACTCATCTTGGGGCCAATTATTTTTCTGCAGGTCATTAGTGGACTTTTCTTTTTTCTTCTGCTTGTCTTTTCAGTAATTGTCTGTGGTTACTAAGATGGGAGGTACTTTTAAGCCACTGGTGAAATTACTTATTAACCCCT
The DNA here is from genome assembly GCA_027410445.1 of Discoglossus pictus. Taxonomy (NCBI): domain Eukaryota; kingdom Metazoa; phylum Chordata; class Amphibia; order Anura; family Alytidae; genus Discoglossus; species Discoglossus pictus. The sequence goes on along the minus strand of CM050164.1, from coordinate 212,526,299 downwards.
TCTAGTCTGTATGGTCCTGGACTACACTATGGGCTATCTGGGTCAGAGCCATTATTTTAACCTATATTATCATTCATTGGCTGCTACTGCCATTTGTTCCCTGTAGAACAAGAATATATGTTTTCCCCATACGTTAACACTGTAAGGAGCTGCATACATTGTTTGCGTTCTATATATAAAATATATACATTTATTCATATATTCGATGAATGAAGGCAAACTTTGGCAACATTTCTAAATGAATAGCTGCTTTTTTCTCTTATTTGTATTCTGGGAGTTAGAGATCAGACATATCTTTGAAACTATACCATTAAGTAGTGATGTCCCGAACAGTTCGCCGGAGAACTATTCACAGCGATTTTCGCATGTTCGTGTCCGCCGCGAACACATGCGCTTTTCGGTTCGCCCCCTATACTTTATCATTGAGGAAACTTTGAACATCATTTATTTTATTTTATATATTTTTTTGTGTAATCTATGCCTGCCTGCCAGCGTGTGTGTGTGACAGGCTAACACCTAACAGCTTATATTGTGCTTATTTTCACTAGTCATACCTGGTGTTGTAACATACATTGAAAACAACCATTTTTTTCCTGTAATCTAATTTCAGTTGCCTGCCTGTGTCAGGCTCACAGCTTATATTGTGCTCAGTGACATAAAACAACACTTTTTTGACTGTAATAGATTGAATAGCAATTGCCTGCCTACAGGCGTGTGTGTGAATCCTATTGCATCTACTCTGCCAACTTTTGCCAGTGCACAGTGACACTCATATCTGGTGGCACCTTAGATTGCACGCGCAGTGCCCCAAATTTGAAGTGGGAGGACCGACCAAGCATCTTTTTCCATCTCCCGCTTCCAAAAATCCATGCCATAAACACGTCCCCTGATAGTGGACGTAACAGGGATTAAACCGATAGGAATAGTACTACTTAACAGTACACACCTTATAATAACGCAGACAGAGGCAACGCGTATAATCTTCCATGCTGTGCAGTGTAAGCCCCCAGACTCTGACCTGTGTATAATCTTCCATGATGTGCAGTGGAAGCCCCCAGACTCTGACCTGTGTATAATCTTCCATGCTGTGCAGTGGAAACCCCCAGACTCTGACCTGTGTATAATCTTCCATGCTGGGCAGTGGAAGCCCCCAGACTCTGACCTGTGTATAATCTTCCATGCTGGGCAGTGGAAGCCGCCAGACTCTGACCTGTGTATAATCTTCCATGCTGGGCAGTGGAAGCCCCCAGACTCTGACCTGTGTATAATATTCCATGCTGGGCAGTGGAAGCCCCCAGGCTCTGACCTGTGTATAATCTTCCATGCTGGGCAGTGGAAGCTTGTGCAAATGGGGAGTTTGCGGTTGTGCAAAGGGACTGTTTGCTGTTTGCGTTGCATTAAACGGGGAGATTGCTCTGTTACTGTGAAGCGTGTGTAACCCTTACACTACCTGATCGATACAACATCATACCTGATGTTTTAAAGCATGTTATTCCAAACAATTTAGGAATGTTAGTTGATTTATGCCCTTTATGCCTTAAAACCAGACTCTGCATCAACTATGTAATTTTCCGTGGGAGTTTTGCCATGGATCCCCCTCCGGCATGCCACAGTCCAGGTGTTAGTCCCCTTGAAACAACTTTCCCATCACTATTGTGGCCAGAAAGAGTCCCTGTGGGTTTTGAAATTCGCCTGCCCATTGAAGTCTATGGCGGTTCGCCGGGTTCGCCCGTTCGCGAACATTTGATGGAAGTTCGGGTCCGCTATTCGCGAATCGAAAATTTGATGTTCGCGACATCATTACCATTAAGGTCTGGGCCTAAAGAGATTTTAGAAGGTATGCAAACATAGACCATGTAAAGTATATACATTCTGTGCCATATAAATAGTCATATGAATGTTGTTTGAAATGCTGTGCGAAAGTGGATAGGAGGGAGAAGGTGGTGTAGGGAGGTACAGACAGATACAGTGATGGAGAAGGGGTAAAAGGTGGAAAGAGAGATGATAGTAGGATGAGATGAGAAAGAGAGAAGGGTGAGTTGGAAAAGGGGATGAGAGATGGGGGAGACAGGAACGGGGAGAGGCAGAAGGAACGGGCAGAGGGTGATAAAAAGGAGGAAAGCAGAGGTTTAGAGATGAGTTGGAGAGAGAAGGATGAGAGAGAGAAGAAGGGAGGAGAATAATAAGGGATGAAAGAAAGGGAGAAGAGAAAAGGGGAAGAAAAAGGGGCAAAGGGAGAGAGAGAGAGAGAGAGAGAGAGAGACACATGTAAGGGGATGGAGAGAGACGAGGGGAAGAGGATAGTGGGAGACAATTGGTGGGAAAGCAAGAAAAGGAAAGGGGAGGGAGAAGAGAGAAATGGGAAGGGGGAGAATGTTGGAGAGGCAGAATTTTAGAGAGAAATGGAGATTAAAGGAAGAGAGAGAGAATGGAGAGAATGAGAGAGAATGAGAAAAGAGGGGAGAGGAAATATAAAGAATGGAAAGAAAGAAGAGGGAGATACAATGGATAGAAAGAAGGAGGAGAATATGGACAACTAAGAAAATACAGGAGGGGAGAGATGAGAAACAGAGAAAAAAGGAGAGAAAGGGAGAGAAGAATGGGAAAGAGAGAAAAGAATGGGAAAGAGAATGAGGAGTTTTAAAGAGAGAGAAGAGAGAGAAGACAGGTGAGGTGATTAGGTATGTGCAAATCTAAAGAGAAAGGAAATTTCCTTGATTAAATATATTTCGTTTTGGGTGACCTTCTGCAAGAAAATAATTGTTGTTAAGAAAATGTGGAAAATAATTGATACCAATTGTTTCAGATATTTTTAAAAAAATGGCAGAAGAGATGAAATACTGCTGTAAAATGAGTTGAATGTAGAGAATTCTTCCAAGATTTGAATAGAGGTGGGAATTGTAGAATTAAGGAGTACAATGCAGAGAGGAGAGAAAGACAGCAGATATGTCTTCTTCTATAAGAAACTACAGGTACCTTAGAGAGTAGGATATATGAAGAAGACACAATCTGTTTACCTACTCAGTGAAAGAGACTTTCATGTTTTTGTACCATGCCTATACATTAGTTCAGAGCTCCATGCCTGTGCTAGTCATATATGAATTATCTTACTGCGTTAACTGCCAACTCTTCTATTTCAAGTTTACTCCAAGTGTCCATTACAGTTTTTGCAACATGCCACTTTATTTGCTTCTAATCACTATAAAGCAGACCTTCTTATTTAAACAAGCAATGCAACATATTGAGGTCCTATTCATTGTAATGCACATTCACTCACTTGAAGCTAGACATTTTTGGAGGAAACTACTTTTCCATTCATATCTATTACATCGACATATTTTAATTTACACCATTAATTGCTGGTTCTTTGGCCAGTGAATTTGGTTAAAACATTTATTATAAATCATCGATATGCAATATATAGAGGTTGTACATTGTAAGTCAAGGTCATGCATTGGCAGCCAAGGTCATTTATTGGATAGCAGGCACACTTAGCGTCTCTCTGCTCAGAAACAAAGATTTACTTTTGTAGAAAATAAAGAATATTGTGATACTAGATACATGTGAAGCATTCATCTAATTGGATTTTAGTTTTATTTTATTTATTGCAGTGGAAATGTATGGGATCTAAGAATGAAATACAACATTTGTCTTTTAATTTCCATATTTATTTTCCAAGATCCACACCTTGTCCTTTCTTTAATTATATTTGTTTTTGAATTATCAGGCCTTTGGGCTGTGTGAGTTCATAGCCTGCTTTTTGACTCCCTATCTCCTACTTTCCAATAGGCTTTGTGTTATAATGTCTTTACAAACTCTAAGTGACTATTAGCCACAAATCTCTCCACATCGGATCAGTGATGATTATGTTTAATCTAGTGGGACATTTCCCCCCTCCCTGTGCAGCTGTATATTTATGTGCACACTACAATATGTTTTCTGTTCATCTCATATATGCGTGTGTCAGACCCTCACAGTAAAACACTCTTCACTTATCATCATTATCCATCGATGTGTCACACGGGTCTTATTTTCTATTGATTTCTTCTTGAATTGACATTAACTACGGTGTTAACCTTTGTAAGGATGAGGGGGCAAGCTGTGTATTATCTTAACAGGATGGTTTTATTGCTGCCTAACTGTTGACCTAGTTCCTTGGAACAGCAGAGGGCAGGCACTGTATGTTCAAAAGGTCATGTGAAGCTTTTTATTTAATATCATTGATGACAGCAATAGTATCCTGGTCCATGTAATATTTACTTAGAAATGTATTGCTTTTTTGGAGCAGACATTGTTTGGACGTGAATGTGCGTTGAGGCAAACATAAAGCTGTTGGCTGTAAACAAACAGCATTTATTTTATCATACTATAGAGATAATTGTGCAAATATATATGTGATGATTTCTTCAGAATCCAAATATTTGTAAAGACCTTTCAAAAAGGAGGACAAAAAGTAGATACTTTGTGGATAGCTCTTCAGAATACTATTTGTGTTTATATTTGAACATTGGTTTGGTTCAATTTTTGAGTAAACAAATGCTCGCTTAAACAAAATGTTTTTCCGATTTCTTGCAGTGTTTATGGCAGGAGTTGGACCAAAGATATCTGGTATTCATTACTATTTATACAACCTCTAGCCCAATGGCTCTCAACCTTTTCTATATGGAATAAGTCGGTTATCTTCCAGTGCTTGTGGTGATCACCCTTTAAATCCATTGAGATCCAATTTAATTGAGTGATACAACATGTGAAGCTACATTTTTAACGGATAATCCGCTAAGACGCATACCACACATTACGACATCGCAAAAATCGGACGCAAGCCGCGTACAGGAAAAAAGCAAAAACACAATAAATACACACAACACATACATAAAAAGCTTACCTACAGCAACAGGAAGCATCCAGCACCTCAAAAAAAATACTTACACCTTCACTTAACTAAAAATAAAAGAGTTTAGACACTACAAAATTCTCTAAGCGAAAGAAAAAATTGCAGCCGAGCAAAACGAAAACGAGGCTACAGCACTATAACCACGGAAAACACTTACGGATAATCCGAGAACACGCATAACACACATTACCCGCCATTTTACGCTAATGCGGAAGTACACAACTACGCTAACGGTTTCGGCCCCTCGCACGCACACTATTACACTGCACACATTCATCACGCTCACACAGCACCTCCACACCACTAATGCTGCAGCAACATCAAATAAGGCTCACAGATCTTCAACACAATGCTTCAAAATAGGTCAAGTATATTCATTTATTAATTATTATTATATATTTCAGTAGTACACACAAAACAACATTAGCTACCTTACAATTCCATATGTATATTAATAACTAAACAACTTTCCAAACATACACATCTCATTGCCGTCATTTTTTGACGGGCAAGCCTCTAGTTTACAATATGTTTGTGATCTCTGTTGTATCCTTTTAAGATCTACATAAAAAAAAAATTGTCAATATTAGGAAAAGTACACCATTTAGTGACTTGCATTACTAATGTTAAGCTATTAGCCATTGAAGCTATTCATTTCCATTTAGAAAACCTAATAGGAGCACACTCAACGTGGTAACAATATCAATGGGAAGTTCATATGTGACAAAATCTTTTTTTTTTGTGGTGGTGGATTTAATATTACTAATATGATCTAGTTCATAATAATACAGCATAACTGTTAATAACAGCTATTAGCGTGGCAGCTATTTTGCATGTTTCTCCATATTTCCCCCCCAAAAATGGCTAGATAATACCTGGAGTGTCCCATTGCATGATATAAATAAAACACATTATTTTTATTATTAATAATGATGCCTCAGAGCAGCACACTGAACAGCGGATCCAGCATATGGCCATGGCTTGCTTCATTAAAATACATCTCGTTATTTTGATCTCCACTATTTATTTTTCTCAGTCGGGACATATTTCTTTAATTGTTTTGATAATTTTCTCAACTCTAATTGATAGAATATCCAGATGGACTAAATCTTCCTGATCTTGATATGGATTGGAAAGAGATATGGACCATTTATTTGCCTATTAACACTCTCAACATCATGATCTTGTAATGTAAATGAAGACTGGTAATTAATCTCTCTTCTGTCAGAGGATACAGTAAAAAAAATACCCAAATCTGTAGAAAAACTTTATGCATGGTTTTTTAAAAATTGGATTTTGTAAGGACAATCAATGATGTCATAGACATTCCATGCAGTTGTCCTTCTAATAGCAATGGCATGTTTAAGAGGTCGGTCTCTTATAGGACAAAAACAGTTTTAATTTTATTTTATATTTATTAAGTAGCAAGTTAACATAATACAATAAATATAGTATTTCTTCATCATAGAATTTATATTTCCTGTAGAACACACAATACATCTAGCAATAGAAATATGTAAATTGGGAAAAATACAAAGCAATGTTTTGTTGATCAATATTGTATGCACATTCAAGGCTTTTTTAAATGTAACTATTCAAGGTTGTTTATTTTTTTGATAAATGGTTATTTTATGATAGCAGATAAAACAACAAACAAAAAAAAATAAATAAAATGTTTATTGTTATTCATATTGGTTTGAAGCTTAAGTATATTGAGAAATGACACATTAGATCATATGATACAGTCAATGAAAATAGTTCTTATTAAGATCAGTGTACTTTACCATCTACTGAATCTAATAGATTCTAATACAAGACAGTTTGTATGATCTACACCTTAAAGGGGTCATTTGGGCAGAATTATTTTGTTTTATATAAATGTTTTTAATTAGTTTACCTAATTAATTTTAACCTCCTCAATGTAATTGATATACAATTTATACTTTATTTACTCCCAAGAAGCCTAACTAACATATATCCAGCTTCTGGAACCTTTCTTCCTCGTCACTCTCATGAGTACTGCCATTAACAGGCATTCCCTATGTCCACATCCACATCGTAGGATGCATGATATTGGTACTGTAAAGCCCCTCCCCTGTCAGCATGACCTTAAGTCACAAATGTGAAAGATGTCAGCCTGCATGAGAGTGAACCTGAAGAAAGAGGGCAGTTCCAGTAACTGATAACTTCATAACTCTAGTCTTAGAAGTAAGTGTACATTGTTATAGTGTAATTAGACTGAGTGCAAAAAAAAACATTAATCTAAAAAATTTGCCCATAGAGTTCTATGTTCAAAATATAGATGATTCTGGCAGAATTAACCATGGCATCTTGTTACTGTATTACAGATCTAAATACAGTGGGGAAGGAATTGGACATGTCAGGTAGATAACTAAAATTACCTTTCATGCATTAAAGTTTCCAAATATAATAGGCTAAGACTAATAAACATTTTTGTGTTCATACAGTTACAGGCAATTTTATACCAGTATCTCTAAATCTACCCATGTCCCCAAAGGCAGTGATGGAGATCTGCTTCTCTAAAGTTAGATTTAGGACAATTATGATCCTGGTTGGCTAAGGCCCTGTTTCCGTTCAGTGGACTTACCATTTTTATGTGTAATTGTATATTTCTATTATTAGCAGATATCGTTAAGGCTCTAACGATATGCCTCAGTGATATCATTTATTTCTGTTACAATTAAAATATTATTGAACTATATCTTATATGTAGAGGCTGAAATGGTATCAAAACCCAGCAGTATGTCAATCATAGGTTTAGAAACAGCTGAGGTCATGTGATTATTTATATGTTCCATTGGATTTCCCACTAAGGCATTGGCAACTTGGCAAGTAAAAGACCATCTAACCTTTCCAGACTGCCACTGACATCTCTTTGTTGTCTATTGTGTGGCATTTACTTTGTCACTTTAAAAATTAAAAAAAAACTAACATGCCTTATGCATTGTTTTTCTCTCTCTCCCTCTCTCTCCATTAACTTCTCCCAGTTTTATTCCACTCCTTTTTCCTTACCTTTCTCCACATCATCTCTCACTTTCATGGGAAAAAGAAAGACAGGAGTAAATATCTACATACATATATAAATATTCATTTTTTATGAAGATTAAGAATGTTTTGAACAAATATATAATACAGCAAATATGCAACTATGTAGATTGTAACTGCAGTCAGATATCAATTTTTTTTGCAATAAAGCATTTACAAGATATTTTATGTGAGAAAGTATTTTGTCTAAGAGACTATTTGTATCTTTTGTTTTCCTTTCAGAGTGGCTCTTAATTGTGGTAAATCCGTCCCTTATATGTCATTAAAGTGCTAAATGTGGTACAAGTTCACAGCTGAAATGGACATATTTGAAAAAAAAAAACAGTAGAATTTCAGATTTACTTTTGGTCGGTCAGAATATGATAATTGCCCTAAGCATTGGTTCAAGGATATCTTTAATAGCTACAGTTTCTCTTTCTTGTCACCTCTTAGATAGTGTCATCAAAAGTGATAAAAGTTTTTACTGCATGTTACAAGAACTCAAATTATGTATTTAGTTTCTTGCAAGGCACAAAAGATGGTTATATACAACTTGTGTGAGTCAAGGACACGTGTTAAAATATAAAATGTGTGCATAAAATGTATATATTACCCTAAATGTATATATTACCATCACCAGACTACACCCATTAGACCAAAACTGGAGAGACGTTGAAGATATTGCTGCATTAAACATCTTAAAAAATTCACATATGTGAAAGCTTGTAGGAAGAATTGATATCCTTAGGTTCGACAGATTGTATCTTTTTAAACAGTGAAATAACCACAGCAACTCTTTCTTCTTAATAATAAATTACCTCTGTTACCCCATTATAGCAATGCCGGTATTCAGGCTATTGCACATATTTGGTGACAGCCATTAAAAAAGTGCGTAGCTAGTGGATTTCCTGCCTTGTCCTCCTTCAATATACATCTGTGTCCAATATGTGGTTCTCTCCTTTACATTTTTCCCAAATATAGATTGCTACATGGACAGAACACCTAATATACCACATGATTTTTATGACATGAACTATTACAATTGATAATAATTTTATCTTCAGTATGTGGGGTATATGATCTGTAAAAGTACAGTTATACATTTATAGCATCCTCTTTTACCCTGTTTTTATCCCACTTTTTATATGAACTTATGGGGTCAGGTTTAACTAAAATTGTTCTAAGGATTTTAACATGTATATATGCAAGTCTGTGTTTCTTGTGTAAATCTTAAGAATGAGGTGTACCACTGACCAAGATAGGCCAGTGTTTTATGCTATATTATATTATAACTTCAAGGATATACATATCCATGTTGACACTTGAGGGCACTGTGGGAAAACATGTTTATGAATGTATATGAAACTATACATAGATTCATTACTTTTTAGGAAAACATATTACAATAATTACATTTCATAGATGACATATTTATGATTTTGGTGTGGATTAATTACGGATAAACAGGTAGAAATGTATTATTGGTTGCAGATGCTTAAAAATAATTCCTGGAAACGGACTAAACATTTCTAGTAAGAGAAATTAAGAACAACTTCCTAGAAAGGGAATATGTTTAATTCTCACAGTATTAGCTGATCTTGGAACTATAGAGTACTGGTGGAAAATATGTGCTTAATTTGCCAGTCTCTTCTAGAATCAATGGAAGCAACCTGACTGAGAGATGATTTTAATCATTTAATAAAACTGGTAATTTAAAGAGAACACAATATGAACAATATGAATCAAATAACATTCTACACATAATTAAGAAAAAATATATATTTTTAAAACAATATTGAAAATCAGAGATCTGCTTTCTCCTCTTTAATATTATTTCCTTATAAATTAATAGATTATAGATTAATCACTAACACTTGAACTTTTTCTTAAATATCACAGGTGTAATTTCTTTTAATGATACCTTAAAATTTCCTTTATGAAGTTTGGATTACTTTAAACTAGCTTAATTTGATGTATTTTCATAATAATATTGTGAATCATGATTTATCAAATACACAGATATTGCTTATGTTAATTGATTTATGTTATAAAACATCTTAATGGATCCCTGAAGTCAACTGAAAATATTTCTCATATACTGTTGATTTTTTTGCAAAGAAAAAAAGAATGCCTTTTAATACAGTATACTGAAGGGACACAGAGGTTTCTGTGTGTATTCGTAACTATCAGAAAGAGGTTTGAAAAATTTGTTTGGAAAGCGCCTTCTTTTTTTAAAATCTCTGCTAATTTGAGTTATGAGCTTTAAAACTAGAAAACAGATACAATTCAATTATTGACTCTATATTAAATATATTATTTGAGTGTTTTTACAAAATTATATAAAACACAACTATTATAAGGTCAAATATAATAAGACAAACTGAGGTGGAATACTGGCCATGAGCATAATGAGCTAAACACAAGCCACCTCTCAAAAAACTCATATTGTTAAATAGAAAAGTTTCGGAAAGTGATTCTAAGCCCAATTCAAGTTAAAAAAGGGCTTTTTGGACCTGAATTATAAATAAAAAAAATGTGTTGCTAGTTTTTATAAGATTCTAGAAAATGTTACTTGTGTATCAGGCATACACAAAGTGCCAAGTCTAATTAAGAGAGTCTTAGGAAATATTATTGATCAGACCATTATAGGGGCTGTCAAGGGCTGTACAAGCAATAATTCAAATTTATAATATCAAGTACATTTTTGATTCATTTTTTTATTTTTATTTTTTTTATCCAGGTTTGTCTCTGTAAAAGTGCAGAGTGCATATGGTGACTTCAGTGTACCTGAATTGTGCGATAGAGGAGAGAGACATCTTATTCAGTAATTTTTTCCTGTTTATTTTCTTGCAGGGGGGATCTTTGAGTTTTTGGAAGGACCCACTGGGCAACTTGTGAGTGCAGAGGAACAAGCCTTCAGGTTTGCGGCAACTATTATCAACCGAAACCGAACATTGTTACCAAACACAACACTCACCTACGATATTCAGAGGATTAATCTCTACGACAGCTTTGAAGCCAATCGTAAAGGTCAGTGCAAATTCTCAAGTTAAGCTCAATTTTTTTCCTTCCTGAAGCAGCCATATTATAGTAAAGGACCACTGAAGCTTAGAAAAACATCAAATGTTTATGAAGTGCACAACAAACTAACAAGATAGGGCTCCATTCCATTTCTCAGACGTGTAAATTACTGCCAAAATATTCCAAAACACAAAAAATGCACTTTAAATGGTGTAAAATGTAAAAAAATAGCACGTTTTCTAGCTCATTAAAATTTTCTCCAAGCCCATCACATTCTAAAATCCAAGAGATTTTTGTAAATCCTCAGATTGTTCAAAAATTGTGTACTCTCACCCACCCACACCCAAAAAAGACTCTGCAAACAAGAGTCAGGTCTGATGCTATTATCAACCTAACACCTTAACTGAGTCAATATGAAGCTTGATTTCTCATATTCGACACAATTAAGGAGTTAACTTGCACCCAATGACTTCCCCAACAAGCATTAAATAAAATTACCCCGGGATCCCCTGGACCACCCCAGTATTTCAACCTACAGTGATTCTGGGTATTTTCTGGATACCCCCAATACCTACTCCAAATCTGGAAAACCCGAGGCATTTCCTCTTCCTATTCAGTGAAAATGGGGAACCACAAACCCCCATTGCACCTAAAATTGAAATCTCTGTCACAGAAGTACAATAAACATCTATGCCACACAGATCCTTTAAGGACCTCCATGACATCTAAAAACTAATCCTTGCCTCGGATGTCCTTACAGGTCTTCCCTGGCACCTAAAGTTAACTCAAGTTATCTAAACTCAACAGACCCCCATGACCCCTTAAAATCAATCCATTATGCCATAGGGGTCCATATGGACTTTCCTGGCACTTAGCATTAACCCCTACATGCCATGGGGTCCTCAAGGACATATTACAGAAAAAAATGAATAAAAAAGAGACCACAAAAAATGACATGGGGAAATGATACTTACCAAACACCTTGATGACTCTCCTAAAAGCCCTGTTCTCATCCTTCAGCCCTGGATAAGCAGGCATTTCCATGTTGTTTAAAGAACCCATCCTCTTCTTGCTTGATTGAAGCTCTTGTTTCTTATATTTGGCACTTGGAGAAGGCCTGCACCTAACAATCTTGCCTTTGCATAAAAAAACTTTTAATCTATCAGAGCTCCTCATCCAAGGAGTTCCTGTGCCAACTAACATTTTTATTGACTATGCCCTCGTCTTATATACTATTTATTGGGAATCTAAAGGCATAAATATGTGTCAATTATATTAAGAATCAAGTATTTGAATAACTCCAGCACCACTTCTTATTAGTTGAAAGTCTAATCAATTGAAATGCACAGATTGAAATGAAGTGCCTGCTTATACAAGACTGAAGAGTGAGCAGCAGGGCTTTGAGCATAGTTGTTTTATGGTTGTCACGGTGGAAGGTAAAATTAATATTCCCTTATATAGGGGTAGTTTTTTTGTAGTCTATTTTTTATTTGATTTTTTTCTTTTTTCTTTAACATTTTTTTTATTTTAGATAATCTTTTTTGTTGTAATTATTGTAATTATTTGCTGTAATTATTTTGTCTACATTGCTATCTATTGCTTATTTTGTCCAGCATCCTGATTTCTTGACCTCTTTACCTTTAACATTCCTACTCTCATTCTGGGTGTCAGCCCTTAAAGGGCCATTTACCTCCCGTAAGTTGCTCAGCAGCATGTTGCAGAAGATGGTTGGTTTTGATACAGAAATCCATCTGCAGGTTTTCAAAGACTTGCATTAGTTTTTGATGGGCATATTTACATTTTGTGGCCGTTCCCACTCATTCCCTTTCCCTAGAGTAGATGAAGGTGTGTGCGGGATAGCCAACGGCTGTAGAGTAACAGCCATCGCCCTGTACTGTATGTCTATGGCAAGTATCAGTCAATGCGATTCTTCCCCTGTCATTCTGGAAGCCTAGATCAAAACTACAGAGAGAGAGAGAAAGAGAGAGAGAGGGATCACTTGTCTGACTCACGCTGTTGCAGTCAAAGGGAACTTCCTACAAAATGATCAAGCCTCTATGGTGTCATAGGCACACACACCCTGTCACTTAAATTCATTCCCATTGCACACACACCCCTCAATCCTGACTGGTGGAAGTCACTTAGGAGGAGGAACAATACTAGGTCTGTGCTGTGAGGCAGATAGAAGGTGGTCTGAGAGAAGTAAACAGACCCAAATTCTGAATTTTTTTAAGATGAGATATCTTTGTCAAAATGCACGAATTTCAAAAATGTGAAGTGTTTCAACCTGCCTTCCTGAGATCTTTCCACTAGTGTTTTCCAAAAGGTGCTGAATTAGCTGGCCACAAAAGTTCTCCAAACAAACAAACAAACTTTGCTTTCCTCATTGTAACATTCACATCCAATTCTAAATACCTCTTTTCTATATTCAGTGTCTTCCTGAGATCTTTCCCAGAGCAGTGTCTTCATCTCCTTATGTACCAATGTGTATTTACAAATGTGCTATCTTGTCTTAGTGTATTCATTGTTTCTTGTATGCTAGCCCTATGGACTCTGCTGGCACTTTAAAAATATTAATAATACACAAACTGAGAGTTCACAAATTAGTATATTCTCTAAAAATAATTCAAAGCTTTGGTTTACAAAGATGCTACAATGGTCTTTTAAATGACAATGGTTTGTTGAAAACTGACCTAAAAGTGATGTTTAATGGCACAAATCTCTTAATATATTAGGTCAATTGTACAACATAATCATAGGTTTGTGAGATCCTACCTGTGTCTAGGCAAGAAATACAAATTGTGCCCTTAAATTCAGCTTTTTTTGGTTCTGTGACTAAAAATATGTAGAGTGAAATATTAAAAAAGCTATTTTTTTAAATAACAACATCGGATAATTATTGTTTCCAACAGTATAATAGCTGCATATACTCTCTTTCAGCTTGTGACCAACTGGCCCTTGGCGTGGTTGCCATCTTTGGCCCATCTCACAGCTCCTCCTCTAACGCTGTCCAGTCAATCTGCAACGCACTGGAGGTGCCACACATCCAGGTCCGATGGAAACACCACCCACTAGATAACAGAGACTCTTTCTATGTTAATTTATACCCAGACTACGCCTCCCTCAGTCATGCGATCCTGGACCTGGTACAGTTCCTAAGGTGGAGGTCAGCTACAGTGGTGTATGATGACAGTACAGGTATGAGAGAACCACAAGTTATACATGTATGTGGGGTAAACAAGAAAAAAATATTTTACTGTCATTTTTGATGGGACAGTCCAGTTTTACAAATAAAAGTATGTTAATTGGATTTATTCTTGAGAAATTAGCAACGGAAAAGGAGAGGTAATAATGCACTCTGTGGATATCTAGTTAGGCCTCACCTACAATAGTCTGTCTAGTTCTGGGTTTTTTATTTAAACTTGACTGAAAAAAGAGAACAGCCAATTGTATACTTTTATTTTATATCACAGAGCATTTTGGTTAATATAAAAAACAAGGAAATTGCCCGTCAAAAATGACGGGATTAAAATTGTAAGGCTGGCAATGCTGTTTGCCACATAATGTGAGGCTTTTGCTCTTCTAAGCACCTTCAACGCTCATCGCGAGCCTCTCCCTCCGTATACTTCAACTTTCCTGCTTTGCACTGATTACCTTCTGCTCTCATTGCGACACTTTCCTCCCGCCTACTGTACGGGCCGCTCATTGTAGGTTTACCCTGCAAGTTTTGTGCTTGGGAATGCCATGTGTCTCTTTCAACCATCTCCCCCTGTCCCTTCCCTGTGTGTTGTTTTTTTTTTCAAAGTCCCGCGTGCCTGGCATTGTTGCTGTGTGTTACTGTCTTTGCCTTTGTCTATTTTCTTTTCAAAATGTTTACGTTTTTCGTCCACCATTTTTTCCCTCGCTTATCTAATTTTGTATTGGCAAAAAACAGCAAATATGGGTCAAATAAACTTGCAACCTCACTTCCAGGCTTCCTGGCTCCTCCCCCCGTGCTGTGTGTGTGAGTGTGTAATTATTTATGGGGTTTTTAGAGTTACGCGCTTGGCTCGCAGTTGCGTCACTCGCAGTCGCGTGCCTCAACTGCTTGCCTCACTTTGTGTGAAACTGCTCACCTCCTAAGTCCTGTGTGCCTCAACTGCTCGCCTCGCTTTGAGAGGCGAGCAGTGCAATGCTCTTAGTGCTGCACGGTTGACGGCTCACCTTGGTTCACGAGGCTCGCAGTTGCAGCCCTACAGTCCGCAAACGGCTCACTTCGTGAGGCTCGCAAGTGTGTTACCAACATCGCAAACGTTACGAACATCGCAAAGATCCACAACTATATATGTGATACCTTTTATTTAAAAACTAGCGAATTGCCCGTCAAAAAATTACGGCAATGAAATTGTAAGGTAGCTAATGCTGTTTGGTGTATAATAATGAAATATATAATACATTAATAAATGAATATACTTTACCTATTTTGAAGCATTGTGTTGAAGAGCTGGCAATCTGTTTTGATGTTGCTGCAGCATTAGTGGTGTGGAGCTGTTGTGTAAGCATGATGAATGTGTGCAGTGTAATAGTGTGCGTGCGCGAGACCAAACCGTTAGCGTAGTTGTGCACTTCCGCATTGGGGTAAAATGGCGGGCAATGTGTGGTATGAATATCCGTAGGTCGTTTGTGGCGTTTTGCGAGTTTCTTGTGGTGTTTTGCGAGTTTTAAGTGCTGTAGCCTCGTTTTCGTTTTGTTCGGCGGCCATTTTTTCTGTCGCTTACAGTTTTTTTTAGTGTCTAAACTCTTTTATTTTGATTTAAATAAGGGTGTAAGTTGTTTTTTTGAGGTGCTGGATGCTTCCTGTTTCTGTAGGTAAGGTTTTTATGTATGTGCTGTGTGTATGTATTGTGTTTTACATTTTGTAATGTTCGCGAGTTGCGTCCGAGTGTTGCAAGGCCGTAATGTGTGTGAACGTGTGGGTTGCAACGTGAAGTTTGCGAGGGTCGCAGTTGCTGGCATGGAGCGCCTTCGGCGCTCCATGCCAGCAACTGAGACCCTCGCCCAGTTCCCAGCGCCCAGTGCCCTCGCGAGGGCCGCGGGCTCGCTACGCGAGCCCGCAGCGTTAGCAACAACTCGTAAGCTCACAACTATATATGTGATTGGAAGGATGAATCTGGTAACATTTGTATATTTCACCATTCACATGTATTTTGCTTTTAACCAGACTATCAAGTAATCTAATCTGTAAATGACTGTCATTTCGGAAATTATATTTGTCTTTCAGAAATTATATTTTTTAAGTAGATGTTACTATTACCCAGATGTATCTCACATATATGGTAACTGTTGACTGTAACAGGTAGATACTTTGTAAAGTTTGAAATGATCACTTTATCGTGTCATTGATTTGATGTCACTCATTATAACATGGCTGCATAATTACAGCTCTTTATTTACATTTAAAAAAAAATAAATCTATTTTGCTTATTAAAGATTTGACCTTTTTAACATTTCATCTAATAAAACTCTATTAACCTCACAATCACTTATTGTGATCACTACAACCTATATCTTCTATAGAACTACGCACCTCACAGTCACTTATTGTATTCACTATAAGCTATACCTTCTATAGAACCTATGTACCTCACAAATACTTATTGTAATCACTATAACCTATACCTTCTATAGAACCTATGTACCCCACAAATACTTATTGTAATCACTATTACCTATACCTTCTATAGAACCTATGTACCTCACACATACTTATTGTAATCACTATAACCTATACCTTCTATAGAACCTATGTACCTCACAATCACTTATTGTAATCACTATAACCTATACCTTCTATAGAACCTATGTACTTCACAAATACTTATTGTAATCACTATAACCTATACCTTCTATAGAACCTATGTACCTCACAATCACTTATTGCAATCACTACAACCTATGCCTTCTATAGAACTATGCACCTCACAGTCACTTATTGTAATCGCTACAACCTATATCTTCTATAGAACCTATGTACCTCACAATCACTTAATGTAATCACTATAACCTATACCTTCTATAGAACCTATGTACCTCACAATCACTTATTGTAATCACTATAACCTATACCTTCTATAGAACCTATGTACATAACAATCACTTATTGTAATCGCTACAACCTATACCTTCTATAGAACCTATGTACCTCACAATCACTTATTGTAATCGCTACAACCTATATCTTCTATAGAACTATGAACCTGTTATGATATTGGTGGTACAAAGTTTGGAGTCCAGTAGCCAGATCAGCAAAAACTCCCTGCCAGAGATAGCCACTTGTTACCCAGGTGGTTGAGCCCCTGAGCCTTGAGTGGCTGTCTGCTCTGAAGCAGAGATGGGAGTCAGGAACAGAAGGATAATAATCTTAGTGAGGCAAGCCGAGGTCAGTGGGAAGGAGAAGCAGCAAAGTCAAAAACGATCCAAGTTCAGCAACAGGTAGGAGAAACAGGAACAAGCTTGATTAGAGAGTTCAGGAACACAATAATCTGGCAAGGATACAGAGACAGGAAGTGCTTTATATAGGCCAAGAACCGGACAGCTGACCAGACACAGCTAAAGAGAGTTGTCACTAATTTCATTGCTTTTAGAGTCAAGGTATCAGTTCTCAGGCAAATCTGCAAGAGGCAGGCTGGTGTACAGGTAGGGAAAAGGTTTAGCAAGCATGCAGACCAGGGTGCGAATCTCAGCAGAGTCAATTCCTCACAGAACCTCACAATCACTTATTGTAATCACTACAACCTATACCTTCTATAGAACCTATGTACCTCACAATCAACCCTGACATCACCAGACGCTGGGTTTCATCCCTGGTGATGCTCTGCCAGACCTCTATTGCAACTGTCTTCAGTTCCTGTTTGTTCTTGGGGCATTTTCCCTTCAGTTTTTTATTCAGCAAGTGAAATGCATGCTCAATCGGATTCAGGTCAGGTGATTGACTTGGCCATTACAAATTTTTCCACTTATTTCCCTTAAAAAACTCTTTGGTTGCTTTTGCAGTATGCTTCGGGTCATTGTCCATCTGCACTGTGAAGCGCCGTCCAATGAGTTCTGAAGCATTTGGCTGAATATGAGCAGATAATATTGCCGGAAAAACTTCAGAATTCATCCTGCTGCTTTTGTCAGCAGTCACATTATCAATAAATACAAGAGAACCAGTTCCATTGGCAACCATACATGCCCACGCCATGACACTACCACCACCATGCTTCACTGATGAGGTGGTACGCTTCGGATCATGAGCAGTTCCTTTCCTTCTCCATACTCTTCTCTTCCCATCACTCTGGTACAAGTTGATCTTAGTCTCATCTGTCCATAGGATGTTGTTCCAGTTGTTATCAGAACTGTGAAGGCTTTTATAGATGTTGTTTGGCAAACTCTAATCTGGCCCTCCTGTTTTTGAGGCTCACCAATATTTTACATCTTGTGGTGAACCCTCTGTATTCACTCTGGTGAAGTCTTCTCTTGATTGTTGACTTCGTCACACATACACCTACCTCCTGGAGAGTGTTCTTGATCTGGCCAACTGTTGTGAAAGGTGTTTTCTTCACCAGGGAAAGAATTATTTGGTCATCCATCACAGTTGTTTTCCGTGGTCTTCCGGGCCTTTTGGTGCTGCTGAGCTCACCAGTGCGTTCTTTCTTTTTAAGGATGTTCCAAACAGTTGATTTGGCCACACCTAATGTTTTTGCTGTCTCTCTGATGGGTTTGTTTTGTTTTTTCAGCCTAATGATGGCTTGCTTCACTGATAGTGACAGCTCTTTGGATCTCATATTGAGAGTTAACAGCAACAAATGCAAATAGCACACTTGAAATGAACACTGGAGCTTGTATCTGCTCTTTGTAAATGGGATAATGAGGGAATAACACATGACTGGCCATGAAACGGCTGAGCAGTCAATTGTCCCTTTACTTTTGGTCCCTTAAAAAGTGGGAGGCACATATACAAACTGTTGTAATTCCTACACTGTTCACTTGGTATGGATGTAAATACCCTCAAATTAAAGCTGAAAGTCTGCAGTTACAGCACATCTTGTTTGTTTCATTTCAAATCCATTGTCGTGGTGTATAGAGCCAAGAAGGTTAGAATTGTGTCCATGTCCCAATATTTATGGACCTGACTGTATGTACCTCACAGTCACTTATTGTAATCACTATAACCTATACCTTCTATAGAACCTATGTACCTCACGATCACTTAATGTAATCACTATAACCTATACCTTCTATAGAACATATGTACCTCACAATCACTTATTGTAATCACTTCAACCTATATCTTCTATAGAGCCGATGTACCTCACAATCACTAATTGTAATCACTATAACCTATACCTTCTATAGAACCTATGTACCTCATAATCACTTATTGTAATCACTACAACTATATCTTCTATAGAACCTATGTACCTCACAATCATTATTGTAATCACTATAACCTATACCTTCTATAGAACCATTGTACCTCACAATCACTTATTGTAATCACTACAACCTATAACTTCTATAGAACCTATGTACCTCACAATCACTAATTGTAATCACTATAACCTATACCTTCTATAGAACCATTGTACCTCACAATCACTTATTGTAATCACTACAACTATATCTTCTATAGAACCTATGTACCTCACAATCACTTATTGTAATCAATATAACCTATACCTTCTATAGAACCTATGCAACTCACATCCACTTTTTACAGTCACTACAACCTATATCTTCTATAGAACTATGCACCTCACAGTCACTTATTGTAATCACTACAACCTATACCTTCTATAGAACCTATGTACCTCACAGTCACTTATTGTAATCACTACAACCTATACCTTCTAAAGAACCTATGTACCTCACAAATACTTAATGTAATCACTATAACCTATACCTTCTATAGAACCTATGTACCTAACAATCACTTATTGTAATCACTATAACCTATACCTTCTATAGAACCTATGTACCTCACAAATACTTATTGTAATCACTATAACCTATATCTTCTATAGAACCTATGTACCTCACAATCACTTATTGTAATCAATATAACCTATACCTTCTATAGAACCTATGTACCTCACAAATACTTATTGTAATCGCTACAACCTATATCTTCTATAGAACCTATGTACCTCACAATCACTTAATGTAATCACTATAACCTATACCTTCTATAGAACCTATGTACCTCACAATCACTTATTGTAATCACTATAACCTATACCTTCTATAGAACCTATGTACCTCACAAATACTTATTGTAATCACTATAACCTATACCTTCTATAGAACCTATGTACCTCACAAATACTTATTGTAATCACTATAACCTATACCTTCTATAGAACCTATGTACCTCACAATCACTTATTGCAATCACTACAACCTATGCCTTCTATAGAACTATGCACCTCACAAATACTTATTGTAATCACTATAACCTATACCTTCTATAGAACCTATGTACCTCACAATCACTTATTGTAATCACTATAACCTATACCTTCTATAGAACCTATGTACCTCACAATCACTTATTGTAATCACTATAACCTATACCTTCTATAGAACCTATGTACCTCACAATCACTTATTGTAATCACTATAACCTATACCTTCTATAGAACCTATGTAACTCACAATCACTTATTGTAATCACTATAACCTATACCTTCTATAGAACCTATGTACATAACAATCACTTATTGTAATCGCTACAACCTATGTCTTCTATAGAACTATGAACCTGTTATGATATTGGTGGTACAAAGTTTGGAGTCCAGTAGCCAGATCAGCAAAAACTCCCTGCCAGAGATAGCCACTTGTTACCCAGGTGGTTGAGCCCCTGAGCCTTGAGTGGCTGTCTGCTCTGAAGCAGAGATGGGAGTCAGGAACAGAAGGATAATAATCTTAGTGAGGCAAGCCGAGGTCAGTGGGAAGGAGAAGCAGCAAAGTCAAAAACGATTCAAGTTCAGCAACAGGTAGGAGAAACAGGAACAAGCTTGATTAGAGAGTTCAGGAACACAATAATCTGGCAAGGATACAGAGACAGGAAGTGCCTTATATAGGCCAAGAACCGGACAGCTGACCAGACACAGCTAAAGAGAGTTGTCACTAATTTCATTGCTTTTAGAGTCAAGGTATCAGTTCTCAGGCAAATCTGCAAGAGGCAGGCTGGTGTACAGGTAGGGAAAAGGTTTAGCAAGCATGCAGACCAGGGTGCGAATCTCAGCAGAGTCAATTCCTCACAGAACCTCACAATCACTTATTGTAATCACTACAACCTATACCTTCTATAGAACCTATGTACCTCACAATCAACCCTGACATCACCAGACGCTGGGTTTCATCCCTGGTGATGCTCTGCCAGACCTCTATTGCAACTGTCTTCAGTTCCTGTTTGTTCTTGGGGCATTTTCCCTTCAGTTTTTTATTCAGCAAGTGAAATGCATGCTCAATCGGATTCAGGTCAGGTGATTGACTTGGCCATTACAAATTTTTCCACTTATTTCCCTTAAAAAACTCTTTGGTTGCTTTTGCAGTATGCTTCGGGTCATTGTCCATCTGCACTGTGAAGCGCCGTCCAATGAGTTCTGAAGCATTTGGCTGAATATGAGCAGATAATATTGCCTGAAAAACTTCAGAATTCATCCTGCTGCTTTTGTCAGCAGTCACATTATCAATAAATACAAGAGAACCAGTTCCATTGGCAACCATACATGCCCACGCCATGACACTACCACCACCATGCTTCACTGATGAGGTGGTACGCTTCGGATCATGAGCAGTTCCTTTCCTTCTCCATACTCTTCTCTTCCCATCACTCTGGTACAAGTTGATCTTAGTCTCATCTGTCCATAGGATGTTGTTCCAGTTGTTATCAGAACTGTGAAGGCTTTTATAGATGTTGTTTGGCAAACTCTAATCTGGCCCTCCTGTTTTTGAGGCTCACCAATATTTTACATCTTGTGGTGAACCCTCTGTATTCACTCTGGTGAAGTCTTCTCTTGATTGTTGACTTCGTCACACATACACCTACCTCCTGGAGAGTGTTCTTGATCTGGCCAACTGTTGTGAAAGGTGTTTTCTTCACCAGGGAAAGAATTATTTGGTCATCCATCACAGTTGTTTTCCGTGGTCTTCCGGGCCTTTTGGTGCTGCTGAGCTCACCAGTGCATTCTTTCTTTTTAAGGATGTTCCAAACAGTTGATTTGGCCACACCTAATGTTTTTGCTGTCTCTCTGATGGGTTTGTTTTGTTTTTTCAGCCTAATGATGGCTTGCTTCACTGATAGTGACAGCTCTTTGGATCTCATATTGAGAGTTAACAGCAACAAATGCAAATAGCACACTTGAAATGAACACTGGAGCTTGTATCTGCTCTTTGTAAATGGGATAATGAGGGAATAACACATGACTGGCCATGAAACGGCTGAGCAGTCAATTGTCCCTTTACTTTTGGTCCCTTAAAAAGTGGGAGGCACATATACAAACTGTTGTAATTCCTACACTGTTCACTTGGTATGGATGTAAATACCCTCAAATTAAAGCTGAAAGTCTGCAGTTACAGCACATCTTGTTTGTTTCATTTCAAATCCATTGTCGTGGTGTATAGAGCCAAGAAGGTTAGAATTGTGTCCATGTCCCAATATTTATGGACCTGACTGTATGTACCTCACAATCACTTATTGTAATCACTACAACTATATCTTCTATAGAACCTATGTACCTCACAGTCACTTATTGTAATCACTAAAACCTATACCTTCTATAGAACCTATGTACCTCACGATCACTTAATGTAATCACTATAACCTATACCTTCTATAGAACATATGTACCTCACAATCACTTATTGTAATCACTTCAACCTATATCTTCTATAGAACCTATGTACCTCACAATCACTAATTGTAATCACTATAACCTATACCTTCTATAGAACCTATGTACCTCACAATCACTTATTGTAATCACTTCAACCTATATCTTCTATAGAACCTATGTACCTCACAATCATTATTGCAATCACTATAACCTATACCTTCTATAGAACCATTGTACCTCACAATCACTTATTGTAATCACTACAACCTATAACTTCTATAGAACCTATGTACCTCACAATCACTAATTGTAATCACTATAACCTATACCTTCTATAGAACCATTGTACCTCACAATCACTTATTGCAATCACTACAACTATATCTTCTATAGAACCTATGTACCTCACAATCACTTATTGTAATCAATATAACCTATACCTTCTATAGAACCTATGCAACTCACAATCACTTTTTACAGTCACTACAACCTATATCTTCTATAGAACTATGCACCTCACAGTCACTTATTGTAATCACTACAACCTATACCTTCTATAGAACCTATGTACCTCACAGTCACTTATTGTAATCACTACAACCTATACCTTCTAAAGAACCTATGTACCTCACAAATACTTAATGTAATCACTATAACCTATACCTTCTATAGAACCTATGTACCTAACAATCACTTATTGTAATCACTATAACCTATACCTTCTATAGAACCTATGTACCTCACAAATACTTATTGTAATCACTATAACCTATATCTTCTATAGAACCTATGTACCTCACAATCACTTAATGTAATCACTATAACCTATACCTTCTATAGAACCTATGTACCTCACAAATACTTATTGTAATCGCTACAACCTATATCTTCTATAGAACCTATGTACCTCACAATCACTTAATGTAATCACTATAACCTATACCTTCTATAGAACCTATGTACCTCACAATCACTTATTGTAATCACTATAACCTATACCTTCTATAGAACCTATGTACCTCACAAATACTTATTGTAATCACTATAACCTATACCTTCTATAGAACCTATGTACCTCACAATCACTTATTGCAATCACTACAACCTATGCCTTCTATAGAACTATGCACCTCACAAATACTTATTGTAATCACTATAACCTATACCTTCTATAGAACCTATGTACCTCACAATCACTTATTGTAATCACTATAACCTATACCTTCTATAGAACCTATGTACCTCACAATCACTTATTGTAATCACTATAACCTATACCTTCTATAGAACCTATGTACATAACAATCACTTATTGTAATCGCTACAACCTATGTCTTCTATAGAACTATGAACCTGTTATGATATTGGTGGTACAAAGTTTGGAGTCCAGTAGCCAGATCAGCAAAAACTCCCTGCCAGAGATAGCCACTTGTTACCCAGGTGGTTGAGCCCCTGAGCCTTGAGTGGCTGTCTGCTCTGAAGCAGAGATGGGAGTCAGGAACAGAAGGATAATAATCTTAGTGAGGCAAGCCGAGGTCAGTGGGAAGGAGAAGCAGCAAAGTCAAAAACGATCCAAGTTCAGCAACAGGTAGGAGAAACAGGAACAAGCTTGATTAGAGAGTTCAGGAACACAATAATCTGGCAAGGATACAGAGACAGGAAGTGCCTTATATAGGCCAAGAACTGGACAGCTGACCAGACACAGCTAAAGAGAGTTGTCACTAATTTCATTGCTTTTAGAGTCAAGGTATCAGTTCTCAGGCAAATCTGCAAGAGGCAGGCTGGTGTACAGGTAGGGAAAAGGTTTAGCAAGCATGCAGACCAGGGTGCGAATCTCAGCAGAGTCAATTCCTCACAGAACCTCACAATCACTTATTGTAATCACTACAACCTATACCTTCTATAGAACCTATGTACCTCACAATCAACCCTGACATCACCAGACGCTGGGTTTCATCCCTGGTGATGCTCTGCCAGACCTCTATTGCAACTGTCTTCAGTTCCTGTTTGTTCTTGGGGCATTTTCCCTTCAGTTTTTTATTCAGCAAGTGAAATGCATGCTCAATCGGATTCAGGTCAGGTGATTGACTTGGCCATTACAAATTTTTCCACTTATTTCCCTTAAAAAACTCTTTGGTTGCTTTTGCAGTATGCTTCGGGTCATTGTCCATCTGCACTGTGAAGCGCCGTCCAATGAGTTCTGAAGCATTTGGCTGAATATGAGCAGATAATACTGCCGGAAAAACTTCAGAATTCATCCTGCTGCTTTTGTCAGCAGTCACATTATCAATAAATACAAGAGAACCAGTTCCATTGGCAACCATACATGCCCACGCCATGACACTACCACCACCATGCTTCACTGATGAGGTGGTACGCTTCGGATCATGAGCAGTTCCTTTCCTTCTCCATACTCTTCTCTTCCCATCACTCTGGTACAAGTTGATCTTAGTCTCATCTGTCCATAGGATGTTGTTCCAGTTGTTATCAGAACTGTGAAGGCTTTTATAGATGTTGTTTGGCAAACTCTAATCTGGCCCTCCTGTTTTTGAGGCTCACCAATATATTACATCTTGTGGTGAACCCTCTGTATTCACTCTGGTGAAGTCTCCTCTTGATTGTTGACTTCGTCACACATACACCTACCTCCTGGAGAGTGTTCTTGATCTGGCCAACTGTTGTGAAAGGTGTTTTCTTCACCAGGGAAAGAATTATTTGGTCATCCATCACAGTTGTTTTCCGTGGTCTTCCGGGCCTTTTGGTGCTGCTGAGCTCACCAGTGCGTTCTTTCTTTTTAAGGATGTTCCAAACAGTTGATTTGGCCACACCTAATGTTTTTGCTGTCTCTCTGATGGGTTTGTTTTGTTTTTTCAGCCTAATGATGGCTTGCTTCACTGATAGTGACAGCTCTTTGGATCTCATATTAAGGGTTAACAGCAACAAATACAAATAGCACACTTGAAATGAACACTGGAGCTTGTATCTGCTCTTTGTAAATGGGATAATGAGGGAATAACACATGACTGGCCATGAAACGGCTGAGCAGTCAATTGTCCCTTTACTTTTGGTCCCTTAAAAAGTGGGAGGCACATATACAAACTGTTGTAATTCCTACACCGTTCACCTGATTTGGATGTAAATACCCTCAAATTAAAGCTGAAAGTCTGCAGTTACAGCACATCTTGTTTGTTTCATTTCAAATCCATTGTCGTGGTGTATAGAGCCAAAAAGATTAGAATTGTGTCCATGTCCCAATATTTATGGACCTGACTGTATGTACCTCACAATCACTAATTGTAATCACTACAACTATATCTTCTATAGAACCTATGTACCTCACAGTCACTTATTGTAATCACTATAACCTATACCTTCTATAGAACCTATGTACCTCACGATCACTTATTGTAATCACTATAACCTATACCTTCTATAGAACATATGTACCTCACAATCACTTATTGTAATCACTTCAACCTATATCTTCTATAGAACCTATGTACCTCACAATCACTAATTGTAATCACTATAACCTATACCTTCTATAGAACCATTGTACCTCACAATCACTTATTGTAATCACTACAACCTATAACTTCTATAGAACCTATGTACCTCACAATCACTAATTGTAATCACTATAACCTATACCTTCTATAGAACCATTGTACCTCACAATCACTTATTGTAATCACTACAACTATATCTTCTATAGAACCTATGTACCTCACAATCACTTATTGTAATCAATATAACCTATACCTTCTATAGAACCTATGCAACTCACAATCACTTTTTACAGTCACTACAACCTATATCTTCTATAGAACTATGCACCTCACAGTCACTTATTGTAATCACTACAACCTATACCTTCTATAGAACCTATGTACCTCACAGTCACTTATTGTAATCACTACAACCTATACCTTCTAAAGAACCTATGTACCTCACAATCACTTATTGTAATCACTACAACCTATACCTTCTATAGAACCTATGTACCTTGCAATCACTTATTGTAATCACTACAACCTATACCTTCTATAGAACCTATTTATCTCACAATCACTTATTGTAATCACTACAACTATATCTTCTATAGAACCTATGTACCTCAAAATCACTTATTGTAATCACTACAACCTATACCTTCTATAGAACCTATGTACCTCACAATCACTTATTGTAATCACTATAACCTATACCTTCTATAGAACCTATGTACCTCACAATCACTTTTTGTAATCACTACAACCTATACCTTCCATAGAACCTATGT
This sequence comes from Discoglossus pictus, assembly GCA_027410445.1. Taxonomy (NCBI): domain Eukaryota; kingdom Metazoa; phylum Chordata; class Amphibia; order Anura; family Alytidae; genus Discoglossus; species Discoglossus pictus. Next base: position 212,499,196 of record CM050164.1, on the reverse strand, counting down.
ACCTCACATTACTTATTGTAATCCCTATAACCTATACCTTCTATAGAACCTATGTACCTCATAATCACTCATTGTAATCACTATAACCTATATCTTCTATAGAACCTATGTACCTTGCAATCACTTATTGTAATCACTACAACCTATACCTTCTATAGAACCTATGTATCTCACAATCACTTATTGTAATCACTACAACTATATCTTCTATAGAACCTATGTACCTCACAATCACTTAATGTAATCACTATAACCTATACCTTCTATAGAACCTATGTACCTAACAATCACTTATTGTAATCGATACAACCTATATCTTCTATAGAACATATGTAGCTCACAATCACTTATTTTAATCACTATAACCTATACATTCTATAGAACCTTTGTACCTAACAATCACTTATTGTAATCGATACAACCTATATCTTCTATAGAACCTATGTAGCTCACAATCACTTATTGTAATCACTACAACCGATACCTTCTAAAGAACCTATGTACATAACAATCACTTATTGTAGTCACTACAACCTATACCTTCTATAGAACCTATGTAACTCACAATCACTTATTGTAATCACTATAACCTATATCTTCTATAGAACCTATGTACCTCACAATCACTAATTGTAATCACTACAACTATATCTTCTATAGAACCTATGTACCTCACAATCACTTATTGTAATCACTATAACCTATACCTTCTATAGAACCTATGTACCTCAAAATCACTTATTGTAATCACTACAACCTATACCTTCTATAGAACCTATGTACCTTACAGTCACTTATTGTAATCACTACACCTTATACCTTCTATAGAACCTATGTACCTCACAATCACTTTTTGTAATCACTACAACCTATACCTTCCATAGAACCTATGTACCTCACATCACTCATTGTAATCACTATAACCTATACCTTCTATAGAACCTATGTACCTCATAATCACTCATTGTAATCACTATAACCTATATCTTCTATAGAACTATGCACCTCACAAATACTTATTGTAATCACTATAACCTATACCTTCTATAGAACCTATGTACCTCACAATCACTTATTGTAATCACTATAACCTATACCTTCTATAGAACCTATGTACCTCAAAATCACTTATTGTAATCACTACAACCTATACCTTCTATAGAACCTATGTACCTCACAATCACTTATTGTAATCACTATAACCTATATCTTCTATAGAACCTATGTACCTCACAGTCACTTATTGTAATCACTATAACCTATACCTTCTATAGAACCTATGTAACTCACAATCACTTATTGTAATCACTATAACCTATACCTTCTATAGAACCTATGTACCTCACAATCACTTATTGTAATCACTATAACCTATACCTTCTATAGAACCTATGTACCTCACAATCACTTATTGTAATCACTATAAACTATACCTTCTATAGAACCTATGTACCTCACAATCACTTATTGTAATCACTATAACCTATACCTTCTATAGAACCTATGTACCTCACAATCACTTATTGTAATCACTATAACCTATACCTTCTATAGAACCTATGTACCTCACTATCACTAATTGTAATCACTATAACCTATACCTTCTATAGAACCTATGTACCTCACAATCACTAATTGTAATCACTATAACCTATACCTTCTATAGAACCATTGTACCTCACAATCACTTATTGTAATCACTATAACCTATACCTTCTATAGAACCTATGTACCTCACAATCACTAATTGTAATCACTATAACCTATACCTTCTATAGAACCTATGTACCTCACAATCACTTATTGTAATCACTATAACCTATACCTTCTATAGAACCATTGTACCTCACAATCACTTATTGTAATCACTATAACCTATACCTTCTATAGAACCCATGTACCTCACAATCACTTATTGTTATCACTACAACCTATACCTTCTATAGAACCTATGTACTTCACAATCACTTATTGTAATTGCTATAACCTATACCTTTTATAGAACCTATGTACCTCACAATCACTTATTACAGTCACTACAACCTATATCTTCTATAGAACTATGCACCTCACAATCACTTATTGTAATCACTACAACCTATACCTTCTATAGAACCTATGTACCTCACAGTCACTTATTGTAATCACTACAACCTATACCTTCTAAAGAACCTATGCACCTCACAATCAGTTATTACAGTCAGTACAACCTATATCTTCTATAGAACTATGCACCTCACAGTCACTTATTGTAATCACTACAACCTATACCTTCTATAGAACCTATGTACCTCACAGTCACTTATTGTAATCACTACAACCTATACCTTCTAAAGAACCTATGCACCTCACAATCAGTTATTACAGTCAGTACAACCTATATCTTCTATAGAACTATGCACCTCACAGTCACTTATTGTAATCACTACAACCTATACCTTCTATAGAACCTATGTACCTCACAATCACTTATTGTAATCACTACAACCTATACCTTCTATAGAACCTATGTACCTCAAAATCACTTATTGTAATCACTATAACCTATACCTTCTATAGAACCTATGTACCTCATAATCACTTATTGTAATCACTATAACCTCTACCTTCTATAGAACCTATGCACCTCACAATCACTTATTACAGTCACTACAACCTATATCTTCTATAGAACCTATGTACCTCGATATCACTAATTGTAATCACTATAACCTATACCTTCTATAGAACCTATGTACCTCATAATCACTTATTGTAATCACTATAACCTATACCTTCTATAGAACCTATGTACCTCACAATCACTTATTGTAATCACTATAACCTATACCTTCTATAGAAACTATGTACCTAACAATCACTTATTGTAATCACTACAGCCTATACCTTCTATAGAACCTATGTAGCTCACAATCACTTATTGTAATCACTACAACCGATACCTTCTAAAGAACCTATGTACATAACAATCACTTATTGTAGTCACTACAACCTATACCTTCTATAGAACCTATGTAACTCACAATCACTTATTGTAATCACTATAACCTATATCTTCTATAGAACCTATGTACCTCACAATCACTAATTGTAATCACTACAACTATATCTTCTATAGAACCTATGTACCTCACAATCACTTATTGTAATCACTATAACCTATACCTTCTATAGAACCTATGTACCTCACAATCACTTATTGTAATCACTTCAACCTATATCTTCTATAGAACCTATGTACCTCACAATCACTAATTGTAATCACTACAACTATATCTTCTATAGAACCTATGTACCTCACAATCACTTATTGTAATCACTACAGCCTATATCTTCTATAGAACCTATGTATCTCACAATCACTTATTGTAATCACTATAACCTATACCTTCTATAGAACCTATGTACCTCACAATCACTTATTGTAATCACTACAGCCTATATCTTCTATAGAACCTATGTATCTCACAATCACTTATTGTAATCACTATAACCTATACCTTCTATAGAACCTATGTACCTCACAATCACTTATTGTAATCACTAAATCCTATACCTTCTATAGAACCTATGTACCTCACAATCACTTATTGCAATCACTACAACCTATGCCTTCTATAGAACTATGCACCTCACAGTCACTTATTGTAATCGCTACAACCTATATCTTCTATAGAACCTATGTACCTAACAATCACTTATTGTAATCACTATAACCTATACATTCTATAGAACCTTTGTACCTAACAATCACTTATTGTAATCGATACAACTATATCTTCTATAGAACCTATGTACCTCACAATCACTTATTGTAATCACTATAACCTATACCTTCTATAGAACCTATGTACCTCACAATCACTTATTGTAATAACTTCAACCAATATCTTCTATAGAACCTATGTACCTCACAATCACTAATTGTAATCACTACAACTATATCTTCTATAGAACCTATGTACCTCACAATCACTTATTGTAATCACTACAACTTATACCTTCTAAAGAACCTATGTACCTCACAATCACTTAATGTAATCACTATAACCTATACCTTCTATAGAACCTATGTACCTAACAATCACTTATTGTAATCACTATAACCTATACATTCTATAGAACCTTTGTACCTAACAATCACTTATTGTAATCGATACAACTATATCTTCTATAGAACCTATGTACCTCACAATCACTTATTGTAATCACTATAACCTATACATTCTATAGAACCTTTGTACCTAACAATCACTTATTGTAATCGATACAACCTATATCTTCTATAGAACATATGTAGCTCACAATCACTTATTGTAATCACTACAACCTATACCTTCTAAAGAACCTATGTACCTCACAAGCACTTATCGTAATCACTGCAACCTATATCTTCTATAGAACCTATGTACCTCACAATCACTTATTGTAATCACTATAACCTATACCTTCTACAGAACCTATGTATCTCACAATCACTTATTGTAATCACTATAACCTATACCTTCTATAGAACCATTGTACCTCACAATCACTTATTGTAATCACTACAACCTATATCTTCTATAGAACTATGCACCTCACAGTCACTTATTGTAATCACTACAACCTATACCTTCTAAAAGAACCTATGTACCTCACAATCACTTATTATAATCACTACAGCCTATACCTTCTATAGAACCTATGTACCTCACAATCACTTATTGTAATCACTACAACCTATACCTTCTTTAGAACCTATGTACCCCACAATCACTTATTGTAATCACTACAACTATATCTTCTATAGAACCTATGTACCTCACAATCACTTATTGTAATCACTACAGCCTATACCTTCTATAGAACCTATGTACCTCACAGTCACTTATTGTAATCACTATAACCTATACCTTCTATAGAACCTATGTACCTCACAATCACTTATTGTAATCACTACAGCCTATACCTTCTATAGAACCTATGTACCTCACAATCACTTATTGTAATCGCTACAACCTATACCTTTTATAGAACCTATGTACCTCACAATCACCTATTGTAATCGCTACAACCTATATCTTCTATAGAACATATGTAGCTCACAATCTCTTATTGTAATCACTACAACCTATACCTTCTATAGAACCTATGTACCTCACAATCACTTATTGTAATCACTATAACCTATACCTTCTAAAGAACCTATGTACCTCCCAATCACTAATTGTAATCACTATAACCTATACCTTCTATAAAACCTATGTACCTCACAATCACTTATTGTAATCACTATAACCTATACCTTCTATAGAACCTATGTACCTCACAATCACTTATTGTAATCACTATAAACTATACCTTCTATAGAACCTATGTACCTCACAATCACTTATTGTAATCACTATAACCTATACCTTCTATAGAACCTATGTACCTCATAATCACTTATTGTAATCAGTACAACCTCTACATTCTATAGAACCTATGTACCTCACAATCACTAATTGTAATCACTATAACCTATACCTTCTATAGAACCATTGTACCTCACAATCACTTATTGTAATCACTATAACCTATACCTTCTATAGTACCATTGTACCTCACAATCACTTATTGTAATCACTACAACCTATAACTTCTATAGAACCTATGTACCTCACAATCACTAATTGTAATCACTATAACCTATACCTTCTATAGAACCATTGTACCTCACAATCACTTATTGTAATCACTATAACCTATACCTTCTATAGTACCATTGTACCTCACAGTCACTTATTGTAATCACTACAACCTATACCTTCTATAGAACCTATGTACCTCACAATCAGTTATTACAGTCAGTACAACCTATATCTTCTATAGAACTATGCACCTCACAGTCACTTATTGTAATCACTACAACCTATACCTTCTATAGAACCTATGTACCTCACAATCACTTATTGTAATCACTACAACCTATACCTTCTATAGAACCTATGTACCTCAAAATCACTTATTGTAATCACTATAACCTATACCTTCTATAGAACCTATGTACCTCATAATCACTTATTGTAATCACTATAACCTCTACCTTCTATAGAACCTATGCACCTCACAATCACTTATTACAGTCACTACAACCTATATCTTCTATAGAACCTATGTACCTCACTATCACTAATTGTAATCACTATAACCTATACCTTCTATAGAACCTATGTACCTCATAATCACTTATTGTAATCACTATAACCTATACCTTCTATAGAACCTATGTACCTCACAATCACTTATTGTAATCACTATAACCTATACCTTCTATAGAACCTATGTACCTAACAATCACTTATTGTAATCACTACAGCCTATACCTTCTATAGAACCTATGTAGCTCACAATCACTTATTGTAATCACTACAACCGATACCTTCTAAAGAACCTATGTACATAACAATCACTTATTGTAGTCACTACAACCTATACCTTCTATAGAACCTATGTAACTCACAATCACTTATTGTAATCACTATAACCTATATCTTCTATAGAACCTATGTACCTCACAATCACTAATTGTAATCACTACAACTATATCTTCTATAGAACCTATGTACCTCACAATCACTTATTGTAATCACTATAACCTATACCTTCTATAGAACCTATGTACCTCACAATCACTTATTGTAATCACTTCAACCTATATCTTCTATAGAACCTATGTACCTCACAATCACTAATTGTAATCACTACAACTATATCTTCTATAGAACCTATGTACCTCACAATCACTTATTGTAATCACTACAGCCTATATCTTCTATAGAACCTATGTATCTCACAATCACTTATTGTAATCACTATAACCTATACCTTCTATAGAACCTATGTACCTCACAATCACTTATTGTAATCACTACAGCCTATATCTTCTATAGAACCTATGTATCTCACAATCACTTATTGTAATCACTATAACCTATACCTTCTATAGAACCTATGTACCTCACAATCACTTATTGTAATCACTAAATCCTATACCTTCTATAGAACCTATGTACCTCACAATCACTTATTGCAATCACTACAACCTATGCCTTCTATAGAACTATGCACCTCACAGTCACTTATTGTAATCGCTACAACCTATATCTTCTATAGAACCTATGTACCTCACAATCACTTAATGTAATCACTATAACCTATACCTTCTATAGAACCTATGTAACTAACAATCACTTATTGTAATCGATACAACCTATATCTTCTATAGAACATATGTAGCTCACAATCACTTATTGTAATCACTATAACCTATACATTCTATAGAACCTTTGTACCTAACAATCACTTATTGTAATCGATACAACCTATATCTTCTATAGAACATATGTAGCTCACAATCACTTATTGTAATCACTACAACCTATACCTTCTAAAGAACCTATGTACCTCACAAGCACTTATCGTAATCACTGCAACCTATATCTTCTATAGAACCTATGTACCTCACAATCACTTATTGTAATCACTATAACCTATACCTTCTACAGAACCTATGTATCTCACAATCACTTATTGTAATCACTATAACCTATACCTTCTATAGAACCATTGTACCTCACAATCACTTATTGTAATCACTACAACCTATATCCTCTATAGAACTATGCACCTCACAGTCACTTATTGTAATCACTACAACCTATACCTTCTAAAAGAACCTATGTACCTCACAATCACTTATTATAATCACTACAGCCTATACCTTCTATAGAACCTATGTACCTCACAATCACTTATTGTAATCACTACAACCTATACCTTCTTTAGAACCTATGTACCCCACAATCACTTATTGTAATCACTACAACTATATCTTCTATAGAACCTATGTACCTCACAATCACTTATTGTAATCACTACAGCCTATACCTTCTATAGAACCTATGTACCTCACAGTCACTTATTGTAATCACTATAACCTATACCTTCTATAGAACCTATGTACCTCACAATCACTTATTGTAATCACTACAGCCTATACCTTCTATAGAACCTATGTACCTCACAATCACTTATTGTAATCGCTACAACCTATACCTTTTATAGAACCTATGTACCTCACAATCACCTATTGTAATCGCTACAACCTATATCTTCTATAGAACATATGTAGCTCACAATCTCTTATTGTAATCACTACAACCTATACCTTCTATAGAACCTATGTACCTCACAATCACTTATTGTAATCACTATAACCTATACCTTCTAAAGAACCTATGTACATCCCAATCACTAATTGTAATCACTATAACCTATACCTTCTATAGAACCTATGTACCTCACAATCACTTATTGTAATCACTATAACCTATACCTTCTATAGAACCTATGTACCTCACAATCACTTATTGTAATCACTATAAACTATACCTTCCATAGAGCCTATGTACCTCACAATCACTTATTGTAATCACTATAACCTATACCTTCTATAGAACCTATGTACCTCATAATCACTTATTGTAATCAGTACAACCTCTACATTCTATAGAACCTATGTACCTCACAATCACTAATTGTAATCACTATAACCTATACCTTCTATAGAACCATTGTACCTCACAATCACTTATTGTAATCACTATAACCTATACCTTCTATAGTACCATTGTACCTCACAATCACTTATTGTAATCACTACAACCTATAACTTCTATAGAACCTATGTACCTCACAATCACTAATTGTAATCACTACAACTATAACTTCTATAGAACCTATGTACCTCACAATCACTAATTGTAATCACTACAACTATAACTTCTATAGAACCTATGTACCTCACAGTCACTTATTGTAATCACTACAACCTATACCTTCTATAGAACCTATGTACCTCACAATCACTTATTGAAATCACTATAACCTATACCTTCTATAGAACCTATGTACCTCACAATCACTTATTGTAATTGCTATAACCTATACCTTCTATAGAACCTATGCACCTCACAATCACTTATTGTAATCACTACAACCTATACCTTCTAAAGAACCTATGCACCTCACAATCAGTTATTACAGTCACTACAAACGATATCTTCTATAGAACTATGCACCTCACAATCACTTATTGTAATCACTACAACCTATACCTTCTATAGAACCTATGTACCTCACAGTCACTTATTGTAATCACTACAACCTATACCTTCTATGGAACCTATGTACCTCACAGTCACTTATTGTAATCACTACAACCTATACCTTCTGTAGAACCTATGTACCTCACAATCACTTATTGTAATCACTATAACCTATACCTTCTATAGAACCTATATACCTCACAATCACTTATTGTAATCACTACAAACTATACCTTCTATAGAACCTATGTACCTCACAGTCACTTATTGTAATCACTACAACCTATACCTTCTGTAGAACCTATGTACCTCACAATCACTTATTGTAATCACTATAACCTATACCTTCTATAGAACCTATATACCTCACAATCACTTATTGTAATCACTATAACCTATACCTTCTATAGAACCTATGTACCTCATAATCACTTATTGTAATCACTATAACCTCTACCTTCTATAGAACCTATGCACCTCACAATCACTTATTACAGTCACTACAACCTATATCTTCTATAGAACCTATGTACCTCACTATCACTAATTGTAATCACTATAACCTATACCTTCTATAGAACCTATGTACCTCATAATCACTTATTGTAATCACTATAACCTATACCTTCTATAGAACCTATGTACCTCACAATCACTTATTGTAATCACTATAACCTATACCTTCTATAGAACCTATGTACCTAACAATCACTTATTGTAATCGCTACAACCTATACCTTCTATAGAACCTATGTAGCTCACAATCACTTATTGTAATCACTACAACCGATACCTTCTAAAGAACCTATGTACCTCACAATCACTTATCGTAATCACTGCAACCTATACCTTCTATAGAACCTATGTACATAACAATCACTTATTGTAGTCACTACAACCTATACCTTCTATAGAACCTATGTAACTCACAATCACTTATTGTAATCACTATAACCTATATCTTCTATAGAACCTATGTACCTCACAATCACTAATTGTAATCACTACAACTATATCTTCTATAGTACCTATGTACCTCACAATCACTTATTGTAATCACTATAACCTATACCTTCTATAGAACCTATGTACCTCACAATCACTTATTGTAATCACTTCAACCTATATCTTCTATAGAACCTATGTACCTCACAATCACTAATTGTAATCACTACAACTATATCTTCTATAGAACCTATGTATCTCACAATCACTTATTGTAATCACTATAACCTATACCTTCTATAGAACCTATGTACCTCACAATCACTTATTGTAATCACTAAATCCTATACCTTCTATAGAACCTATGTACCTCACAATCACTTATTGTAATCACTATAACCTATACCTTCTATAGAACCTATGTACCTCACAATCACTTATTGTAATCACTAAATCCTATACCTTCTATAGAACCTATGTACATCACAATCACTTATCGTAATCACTACAACCTATATCTTCTAATGAACCTATGTACCTCACAATAACTAATTGTAATCACTACAACCTATACCTTCTATAGAACCTATGCAACTCACAATCACTTTTTACAGTCACTACAACCTATATCTTCTATAGAACTATGCACCTCACAGTCACTTATTGTAATCACTACAACCTATACCTTCTAAAGAACCTATGTACCTCACAATCACTTATTGTAATCACTATAACCTATACCTTCTATAGAACCTATGCAACTCACAATCACTTTTTACAGTCACTACAACCTATATCATATATAGAACTATGCACCTCACAGTCACTTATTGTAATCACTACAACCTATACCTTCTATAGAACCTATGTACCTCACAATCACTTATTGTAATCACTACAACTTATACCTTCTAAAGAACCTATGTACCTCACAATCACTTATTGTAATCACTATAACCTATACCTTCTATAGAACCTATGTACCTCACAATCACTTATTGTAATCACTATAACCTATACCTTCTATAGAACCTATTTACCTCACAGTCACTTTTTGTAATCACTACAACCTATACCTTATATAGAACCTACATACCTCACAGTCACTTATTGTAATCACTACAACCTATATCTTCTATAGAACCTATGTACCCCACAATCACTTATTGTAATCACTATAACCTATACTTTCTATAGAACCTATGTACCTCATAATCACTTATTGTAATCACTATAACCTATACCTTTCTATAGAACCTATGTACCTCACAATCACTTATTGTAATCACTACAACCTATACCTTCTATAGAACCTATGTACCTCACAATCACTTTTTGTAATCACTATAACCTATATCTTCTATAGAACCTATGTACCTCACAATCACTTATTGTAATCACTACAACCTATACCTTCCATAGAACCTATGTACCTCACAATCACTTATTGTAATCACTATTACCTATACCTTCTATAGAACCTATGTACCTCACAATCACTAATTGTAATCACTACAACTATATCTTCTATAGAACCTATGTACCTCACAATCACTCATTTTAATCACTATAACCTATACCTTTTATAGAACCTATGTACCTCACAATCACTTCTTGCAATCACTATAACCTATACCTTCTATAGAACCTATGTACCTAACATTCACTTATTGTAATCACTATAACCTATACCTTCTATAGAACCTATGTACCTCACAATCACTTATTACAGTGACAACAACCTATATCTTCTATAGAACTATGCACCTCACAGTCACTTATTGTAATAACTACAACCCATACTTTCTATAGAACCTATGTACCTCACAATCACTTATTGTAATCACTACAACATATACCTTCTATAGAACATGTGTAGCTCACAATCACTTATTGTAATCACTACAACCTATACCTTCTATAGAACGTATGTACCTCACAATCACTTATTGTAATCACTATAACCTATACCTTCTAATGAACCTATGTACCTCACAATCACTTATTGTAATCACTACAACCTATACCTTCTATAGAACCTATGCACCTCACAATCACTTATTACAGTCACTACAACCTATACCTTCTATAGAACCTATGTACCTCACAATCACTAATTGTAATCACTATAACCTATACCTTCTATAGAACCTATGTACCTCACAATCACTTATTGTAATCACTACAACTATATCTTCTATAGAACCTATGTACCTCACAGTCACTTATTGTAATCACTACAGCCTATACCTTCTATAGAACCTATGTACCTCACAATCACTTATTGTAATCACTACAACTATATCTTCAATAGTATCTATGTACCTCGCAATCACTTTTTGTGATCACTACAACCTATATCTTCTATAGAACCTATGTACCTGACAATCACTTATTGTAATCACTACAACCTATGTCTTGTATAGAACCTATGTACCTCACAATTACTTATTGTAATCACTATATCCTATGCCTTCTATAGAACCTATGTACCTCACAATCACTTATTGTAATCACTACAACCTATACCTTCTATAGAACCTATGTACCTCACAGTCACTTATTGTAATCACTATAACCTATATCTTCTATAGAACCTATGTACCTCACAATCACTAATTGTAATCACTACAACTATATCTTCTATAGTACCTATGTACCTCACAATCACTTATTGTAATCACTATAACCTATACCTTCTATAGAACCTATGTACCTCACAATCACTTATTGTAATCACTTCAACCTATATCTTCTATAGAACCTATGTACCTCACAATCACTAATTGTAATCACTACAACTATATCTTCTATAGAACCTATGTACCTCACAATCACTAATTGTAATCACTACAGCCTATATCTTCTATAGAACCTATGTATCTCACAATCACTTATTGTAATCACTATAACCTATACCTTCTATAGAACCTATGTACCTCACAATCACTTATTGTAATCACTAAATCCTATACCTTCTATAGAACCTATGTACCTCACAATCACTTATTGTAATCACTATAACCTATACCTTCTATAGAACCTATGTACCTCACAATCACTTATTGTAATCACTAAATCCTATACCTTCTATAGAACCTATGTACATCACAATCACTTATCGTAATCACTACAACCTATATCTTCTAATGAACCTATGTACCTCACAATAACTAATTGTAATCACTACAACCTATACCTTCTATAGAACCTATGCAACTCACAATCACTTTTTACAGTCACTACAACCTATATCTTCTATAGAACTATGCACCTCACAGTCACTTATTGTAATCACTACAACCTATACCTTCTAAAGAACCTATGTACCTCACAATCACTTATTGTAATCACTATAACCTATACCTTCTATAGAACCTATGCAACTCACAATCACTTTTTACAGTCACTACAACCTATATCATATATAGAACTATGCACCTCACAGTCACTTATTGTAATCACTACAACCTATACCTTCTATAGAACCTATGTACCTCACAATCACTTATTGTAATCACTACAACTTATACCTTCTAAAGAACCTATGTACCTCACAATCACTTATTGTAATCACTATAACCTATACCTTCTATAGAACCTATGTACCTCACAATCACTTATTGTAATCACTATAACCTATACCTTCTATAGAACCTATTTACCTCACAGTCACTTTTTGTAATCACTACAACCTATACCTTATATAGAACCTACATACCTCACAGTCACTTATTGTAATCACTACAACCTATATCTTCTATAGAACCTATGTACCCCACAATCACTTATTGTAATCACTATAACCTATACTTTCTATAGAACCTATGTACCTCACAATCACTTATTGTAATCACTACAACCTATACCTTTCTATAGAACCTATGTACCTCACAATCACTTATTGTAATCACTACAACCTATACCTTCTATAGAACCTATGTACCTCACAATCACTTTTTGTAATCACTATAACCTATATCTTCTATAGAACCTATGTACCTCACAATCACTTATTGTAATCACTACAACCTATACCTTCCATAGAACCTATGTACCTCACAATCACTTATTGTAATCACTATTACCTATACCTTCTATAGAACCTATGTACCTCACAATCACTAATTGTAATCACTACAACTATATCTTCTATAGAACCTATGTACCTCACAATCACTCATTTTAATCACTACAACCTATACCTTCTATAGAACCTATGTACCTCACAATCACTTCTTGCAATCACTATAACCTATACCTTCTATAGAACCTATGTACCTAACATTCACTTATTGTAATCACTATAACCTATACCTTCTATAGAACCTATGTACCTCACAATCACTTATTACAGTGACAACAACCTATATCTTCTATAGAACTATGCACCTCACAGTCACTTATTGTAATAACTACAACCCATACTTTCTATAGAACCTATGTACCTCACAATCACTTATTGTAATCACTACAACATATACCTTCTATAGAACATGTGTAGCTCACAATCACTTATTGTAATCACTACAACCTATACCTTCTATAGAACGTATGTACCTCACAATCACTTATTGTAATCACTATAACCTATACCTTCTATTGAACCTATGTACCTCACAATCACTTATTGTAATCACTACAACCTATACCTTCTATAGAACCTATGCACCTCACAATCACTTATTACAGTCACTACAACCTATACCTTCTATAGAACCTATGTACCTCACAATCACTAATTGTAATCACTATAACCTATACCTTCTATAGAACCTATGTACCTCACAATCACTTATTGTAATCACTACAACTATATCTTCTATAGAACCTATGTACCTCACAGTCACTTATTGTAATCACTACAGCCTATACCTTCTATAGAACCTATGTACCTCACAATCACTTATTGTAATCACTACAACTATATCTTCAATAGTATCTATGTACCTCGCAATCACTTTTTGTGATCACTACAACCTATATCTTCTATAGAACCTATGTACCTGACAATCACTTATTGTAATCACTACAACCTATGTCTTGTATAGAACCTATGTACCTCACAATTACTTATTGTAATCACTATATCCTATGCCTTCTATAGAACCTATGTACCTCACAATCACTTATTGTAATCACTACAACCTATACCTTCTATAGAACCTATGTACCTCACAGTCACTTATTGTAATCACTATAACCTATGCCTTCTATAGAACCTATGTACCTCACAATCACTAATTGTAATCACTACAGCCTATATCTTCTATAGAACCTATGTACCTCACAATCACTTATTGTAATCACTATAACCTATACCTTCTATAGAACTATGTACCTCACAATCACTAATTGTAATCACTACAGCCTATATCTTCTATAGAACCTATGTACCTCACAATCACTTATTGTAATCACTATAACCTATACCTTCTATAGAATATATGCACCTCACAATCACTTACTGTAATCACTACAGCCTATATCTTCTATAGAACCTATGTACCTCACAATCACTTATTGTAATCACTATAACCTATACCTTCTATAGAACCTATGTACCTCACAATCACTTATTGTAATCACTACAACCTATACCTTCTATAGAACCTATGTACCTCACAGTCACTTATTGTAATCACTATAACCTATGCCTTCTATAGAACCTATGTACCTCACAATCACTAATTGTAATCACTACAGCCTATATCTTCTATAGAACCTATGTACCTCACAATCACTTATTGTAATCACTATAACCTATACCTTCTATAGAATATATGCACCTCACAATCACTTACTGTAATCACTACAGCCTATATCTTCTATAGAACCTATGTACCTCACAATCACTTATTGTAATCACTATAACCTATACCTTCTATAGAACCTATGTACCTCACAATCACTTATTGTAATCACTATAACCTATACCTTCTATAGAACCTATGTACTTTACAATCACTTATTGTAATCACTATAACCTATACCTTCTATAGAACCTATGTACCTCACAATCACTTATTGTAATCACTATAACCTATATCTTCTATAGAACCTATGTACCTCACAATCACTTAATGTAATCAGTATAACCTATACCTTCTATAGAACCTATGTACCTCACAATCACTTAATGTAATCACTATAACCTATATCTTCTATAGAACCTATGTAACTCACAATCACTTATTGTAATCACTACAGCCTATATCTTCTATAGAACCTATGTACCTCACAATCACTTATTGTAATCACTATAACCTATACCTTCTATAGAACCTATGTACCTCACAATCACTCTATGTGATTGTTGTAACTTATACCTTCTATGACATTTATATACATCCACAAAACAATTAATACCATATAAGTATGAAAATTATATTACAATTCTAAAGCGCCAATGTTTCCTTTTGTGCATCAAAATATGAGTAATGTTATTTAAAGAGATAGTATACCACCCAGACACACATTGTAACCTCTACAACAAGTACTTTAAATAAGGCTTATACCCCATGTTCACTACTGTGTGAAGGCTACTATCAGTGCATCCTTTTACATACATTTAGGTGAGTATATTTACTTTTCTACCTTTTAACTTTAATTTCTGCACATTTTAATAGTGTCATACCACAGTTGTCTTTTTTTTAAGTTAAATGTGAATACAATCTTATACATTATACCTCCTTGAATAACGTTGGCGAACATAACAATTTTTGGTAGCTCTGGTGGTTGTATCTTCAAAAAGATATTGACACATTGGAATCAATCCAAAAATGGGACAAAGACTTCATGACCTGAATATGTGTTGCTTACAGGACTGAAGGATGAGAGATGATATGACAAAAACCTTTGAATATATCAAAGAATTTAATAAAGTTCAAGATAGGAGTGTCTTACAGACAAAGAGGAATGCAAGAACAAGAGTTCAAAGTTTGAAATTGGAAGGTGGAAGATTCAGGAGTAATGTGAGATAGTACTACTTTACAGAGAGGGTAGCAGATAACTTGAACAGCCTTTTAGTAGAAGTTGTAGACTCAAACACAGTTAAGGAAATTAAGCAAGCCTAGGATAAGTAAAGCCACAAAAATGCAGACCAGATGGGTACTTTTTGGTCCTTATGTGCTGTCAAAAGCTAGGCGAGCCATGTACGGCACATGAGTTAGGCTGGATGAGCGACGAAAGCCACAGGGGGAGAGCTAGGAAGGCTGGGAGTGAGGTTACAGGCGAGTTTGAGCAACATTTGTCAATCCAAAATCGGCTAAGCGAGGAAAAAAATGGTGGATGAAAAACGTAAAAAATTCTGAAACTACACGAAAATGAGGCTGAGCAAAGCCAAGCACGCAGGACTTAGAAAACACACGACGACAACTTACACCAAGAACGCCAGGCACGCAGGAATCAAAAATAAAACAAAAGGCCTTCAGCGCGTAACACGCAAACATTTAGCACACACCCAGAGGACAAACACACAGGAAAGGGACAGGGGGAGCACGAAACTTGCAGGTTAACGAAACGCTAGTACAGAAGGTGGGAGGAAAGGCTCGCCCTCCGGGTCCCCCTCTTGTGCCGACATCATGCATTATATGCATTATATATACATATGTATGTTATGTTGGCACCAGAGGAGGACCTGGGAAGGGGGGTTGGCAAAGTCAGAGACAGCCATGGGAGGCAAAAGCTCCAGCTACGCCACTGGGAGTATAATATATATTCTTTTTTTTTTCCTCACTCACCATATTTCTCCATGCAGGTATAGCCTCACAGCAGCTTCCTCCCTCTTGTAACTCTCTAGTTCACAGCATTTGCCAAGAGGTGACTCTTTGAACTGTAGTATTTTATTTTTTATTCCAAGGAACATGTTGTTCTTGTGAAATAAGGCTCCCTTTGCTGGGTGCTGCCCATAGCTGGCAGCCTAATAAGAAATCCGGGCATAGTGTGCCACATTATGAGAGCTTAGTGAGTGGTCTGAGGTGTACAATCTTCAGTCCAGTAAGTTAGCAAAATTGACTATAACCACACCCCTACATACTCATAGAAAGTGACACCACGGAGGCTCAAAATATAGTATCATTTAAAACTATAGGTGACAACAAGTACTTTATGAATTGAAAGTTATTTATAAAATGTTTGTTTGGGAAGTTTAAACATTGACTTTTGCAATATTTAGCTATGAGTCAGCCTTTCTTATCCACCCACAAACCAGGAATCAAATTATTTTTTTCAGTAATAGATCATTGCCTTAACTACTTGATTAGATCCTGAGGCAATCAATCCATTGTCTTCAGGGCAGTTGCCTGCACAAAAAAGACGATGCATGAGCAGACCCGAGTGACCACACTCAAGACAACGGGCACAACGTCTCAAAGCTTAATCATATAAGTAAGGCAGTTGTCTCTCATTAAGAAAATAATCTTGGTTTGACCAGAAAGTCTTTTTGACAGCTAAATACTGCATACTTCAATGTTTTGGTAAAGAAATAACATTTAATTTATAAAGTTAATTAATTTACAAACAACTGGAAAGAAATTTGCAAAGGAGAAACCCATGAGACTTATATAATAATAGTAATAGTAAGATTGACCTTATGCTGTTGGTAATACATTGCAAACTTGCTTATGTAGATTTAGAGTACTGCAATAACTGGGTATCCCTTTAATACAACACTATTAGCACTGCCTATTGTGATGATGTCTGCACGTCCTAGCAGAAAACAGATCTCCTCCTTGGTGCAGTACTTGTTTCTTATATGTGGTCAGGGAAGATTCAGTTGCACAAGTCACTACTTGAAGATGCAGTCCAACCGCACATTAATGCACTTTTTGTTAGGAACAAGGCAATCCTTGCAGACCAGTTGTAGATTTTATATGTTGGACAAGCAGTTGTTTTTAAAACGTCCATTAGTATAACCCCTGGCACAGCAGAGAAATCCTACAGATAGTCAGAAAAACAGTTTATTATTGAGATTTCAAGAGTGATTAGCGAACAAGTGTGTGGGAGTGTATTTGTCTAAACTCTGCAACCAAATGTTTTATAGTTCTACAATTTATATCAATTCACATTCCAAACACTAAAACATTTCCGTATACACATCTATCTATCTATTTTCTAAAAAAAAACACTAAATCATAGTTTTAGCCAGGTTTTACAGTCATACTTTGTTTCAATACAGATTTTCGTACTCAGATTCTTAAAACATTCATGTTGCATATAAGAAATTGTCTAATAGATGGTGAAAATGGTGCACCCGGAATTGAATCCCAACAGAGTATATATTTGAAGGAAGATATATCCAGTTCAGACCAGTAAATAGAGTACTCGCATGTAATAATAATAGCTCAAGACAAGTATCAATAAAATATAACTTTTATTCTTCCAATTTAAAGTAAAAATTGGGAAATGAGGGCCAAGTGAGACATATGGGGATCGATCTTACAGGTAGATAGGTAGATAGTGGCAAACAGTGTTTGGGTTTGGGCATATGCAATCAAAGAAAGTAAGTGGGGGGTCCGCCAAGCCTCAGATAGCTAGGAACAGCGCTATTCCACTATGTGATCAAACAGGATGTGCGTGGATCAGACTCAGAATTCCCAAGATGAGGCTGATAAGGTAACCAGAGTGGTATATGCCTATAGTCCAAAACATAGACTCACACACTGTGGGGCGTGGGCCAGGGTACAATAGTGTGGACTATGGTAAAATAGTCTAGTACCTATCAAAGAGAGGGGCGTAGATATATGAGGAAAGCAGTCATTGCTCACAAAATACTAATAAGTAATCCCCTCTCGCAGTGCATATGGCCAAACTATACCCAGTGACACACATATTGACACTGTTTGGCAAAATAACAGAATTAATTATGTGACAGCAGTGAACATTGCCTGGATATGACTACAGTATATGGGGACTCCAACTCATTTATAGCCAATATATATATATAATACTTAAGCCTCCCTCCAGCACCGATACGCTGGGTGACAGTATGGAAAAGCAAAATAACAAATTTAACGGCCGACTACTACTGTACTTGCAGTCTGGGGTGGCAAAGTAACAGGAGTCCCCAGGTATAGTCCAGAGTGCTGCAGGTGAGAGCGCCCAAAGTCTCACTGGATGCCCTCCTCAAGGCCGACGTACGTTTCTCTGTCATGGAGACGGATTCCTCAGGGGAGGACAGGGGAGGGAGGAGAGACAGATGGGAGAGAGGCGGGGTGGAAAGAGACACAGGGAGAGACACAGCGGAGGGGGAGACAGGGGAGGGGGGTGAGACACTGGAGTGGGGGAAAGAGACACAGGGAAGGGAGGAAAGAGACAGCAGGGGGAAAGAGACATGGGGAAAGAGACACAGGGGAGGGGGTAAAGATACAGGGGAGGGGGAAGAGATATAGGGGAGGGAGAGGGGGGCAAGAGACACCGGGGGGACACATCAAATATTATCCTGTCATTTTTGATGGGCAAGTTACTAGTATTACATAAAGAACACGTATAGAGTAACAGGTAGCATTCTGTTGGAACAAACATATTTTCTTCTCAGACTTGCTTATAGAGAAGGCAGGGGCAATGTGTGTAACATAAAACACACTGAAATTTAAATGTATTATTATGCAGGGTGAAACCCGTAGGCAACTATGTTGCTCTCCTAGTTATAAAACCAACCATGAAAATCTCCATGATAATCTCAAGCATGTTGTATAGGTTTCTGTTGTCCACTTTCACACTGTGTAACATAGAGACAATTGTATATATCTTAATATTTGTTTAGAAAAACGTGTAGGAAAAAAAGTATAGGACATTGCTGACAATATTTTCAAATGACTCACAACAATAAAACTTCTACTTTCCCCCCAGGTCTCATCCGTCTACAGGAACTCATCATGGCTCCTGCCCGATACAGCATCCGTTTGAAAATTCGGCAGCTTCCTCCAGAGTCTGAGGATGCTCGTCCCCTGTTGAAGGAGATGAAGAGAGGGAGGGAATTCCGCATTATCTTTGACTGTAGCCACGTGGTGGCTGCCCAAATACTCAAGCAGGTGAGATAAGGAGAAGATATATTTATCATTGTTGCTGCTGTTTGACCTCCCCCCAAACACCCATATAAAAGACACTGCAATTTTAAAAAAAATTCACGGTTGTGATGTATTACGCAAACTAACATAATTAACAGCTATGTAAAACATTAGCCTAAAATCTTAATATTGGCAGAATCTGTA
The DNA here is from genome assembly GCA_027410445.1 of Discoglossus pictus. NCBI lineage: Eukaryota > Metazoa > Chordata > Amphibia > Anura > Alytidae > Discoglossus > Discoglossus pictus. Next base: position 212,477,904 of record CM050164.1, on the reverse strand, counting down.
TCTGTTGTGTCGGAGGGGTTGTGTGAACTCATGTGTATGTGTGTTCAACCATTAGCATGTGAGGCCTACCTCCTTCTCTGGATGTTTGCAAGACATTTGCCCTAAAATTGCAATCCATGCTTTTCAAGCGCTTTAACGTCCCCTCAATCACTGAAAAAGATAAATAAGAAGCATGTCAGTCACTTGTCAGCCTGTGCTAAAAGTAAGATTGTATTTAAATCTATGACCTGCTCTTGATTTCCAAATTTGCTTATGTTATTATTTTGCTATATTGTTTACAAACATTGTTGTTGTTTTTTTAATGACAGTGGTCATTTAATTTTGTCTCAAAAAATAACAGTTATAGGATTTATATTGATCAAGGTGGTTTATTGCGGTCCACATTTTGCAGTCTTAGTTAAGACTATGATGCTCCTGTACCTCTATCTCAGATTGAAACCTTGCAGTTCATGCATGTTCTAAAAAACAAGAAAAGAGTGGCAAAAAGACCGACATCCCATGTAATATAAGGATCTGTGATAATGCTGATCAAACCAGCTACAGTATCTGCGTACAAAAGGAGTAGTTCATCACTGTTTTTAATTTTAAACTTGCACAGTAGTGCTGCTTATTCATTTTCACACTCCAGCCCATTGGGACTCATCACATCTCTCCATACGTTCAATGTCATTCATTAACTAGTGTTAATCTCTGTCCTTCCCAGCATACGTTAAATCAATATTCTAGGCAGAGGACTTTGTAATTATGTTGTTTTAATGCTATAATTGTTTTTTTAGCCTTTACCCAGTCTTACTTTTAAACTGCCTTACTTAAAGTGGATTACATCATATCAATACAGATGCTTCCAATCTCTCCCAAAGTATACAGCTTTTAATCAAGGTGTTTAGAGCCCCACATATGGATTTAGACACTTACATACCACATATTGCAGCATTACTAAGCTTCACTGCATTTCCATTTGTGCAGCTAAATTATACTTTTTATACACTATAAATTATTCATATTTTTATTAGATGTCTTAATAACAAATGCAAATTAATGATGCATAAGACGTTACAATTTATTCTGTTCGCCTTAAGGTAATGGTTATGTTTAATTTTTTAATGTAGCTTCCAAGGCTGTTTATCTGCATAGGCTTTGAATTCAATACCAATATAATTATGTGTATGCATGTGTCTGTATGACTATCTATCTATCTATCTATCTATCTATCTATCTATCTCTCAGACATGTTTTTTCTCTGTCAGGAATACACTAGGACTTAAGGACACATTGTCAGTCACATGCCATACTCTTTTTGTCAGACACATGCTCTCTCCATCAGGCATGCACTCTTTCTGTCAGTCACACACCTTTTCTGCCAGGTCTATGGGTTTGATTTAACCAGACGGTGTCCTGGGAGGGCCTGGGTTGCATGCCACAAGGAACCCCTTTCAGGGCAAACATGGCACTGTAAATGGACATATGGACTGTTACCAATGGATATGGACTGTTATTTTCCTCTGAGCAGGGTGGTCATAATTATAGTAACCCCTGGATGTAGAGTTTGGGGTTGCTGTGACTTCCCGGGGGGCACTTGGGTCTCTGGAGGTTGATTCAACCAACCGGTGCACTGGGAGAGCATTGGGTGCGGCACAAAAAGTCCCTCTCAGGGTACACATTGCACTTTCAATGGATATATGGACTGAACAAATAGATATATAGACTGTTACAAATGGATATTTGGAGTTATCTGGACTGTTATTTCCCTGTGAGCAGGGTGGTCATATTTGTGGTAACCCAATGGATGTATGGGTTTACAATAATTATTGTTGCACTGGTGGCATGTGTAAATATAACTGTGATATAGTTGTTACCAGGGGAACCCAGAATGTATGGTAAGTGAGCCTACAGTGTTTAGTATCCAGGGGAAAGGGGGCTGACTTCTGGGGCATGGGGGTACAATAACGCCACTCCTCCCCTGTTTTCCTAAAACCATGCCCAAATACTTAGGTACTTGGATGGTCACCACCAGTTAATATTGCCTAGAATTTCATGGGAGTTGTTTTGTTATGTTAAGGATTTATGATATCCAAGGGCCCTATAGACTTTTTGAGACTGAGCAACTAATATGGGCCGTGGATCGTCATGGGTTAAAGTGGCACAACTGATTCCTTTTCTTCAAAGAGATTGCTCCACAGTCTATTAAGTATGATAATCCCCATATCATATTTGGTACCAAAATGACAGTCAGAGTAATGGGGTAACAGGTTGAGGGGTTTTGGCCAGGCTTCCAAGGTTCAGACTTATAGGAGCCCAGGAAAGTTAGTAATGGTGAGAAAGGAAATCTAATTAACCAGTGTTGTTCCCTTGTGACATATGGTCACTGACACTTTTGTGAGCTTGTCACATAGGTTTGCCATTTCTGACCGCAGGTGTGCATTCATCTCAATGGGTAGCCAGGATACATAACCAGAAAGTAATTCATTAATACTGTACCGGTCTCCAAAGCACCAGGTGGGGGGGGGGGGGGGGGTCACTTGAAAGGCTGACATCCCTTGCTTGATTGAGAGGTGGGCCACGTGTCTAAAAGCAGGAGACTTGTGGATTGGCTAAGGGGACTGTTGCTAAGGGTGTGACTTGGTGGTGACTGGTGCGCATAAAAATGATTTATGACTAATAAACAGTTCTCAATGTGATCATACATAATTTTGTGTGTGTTCATTATTGAGGGAAGGGTTAATCCTGATAATTGGGATTAAGCTTTCTACATCTACAGTACCTAAAAGAAGAGTTACAGCCAGTAATCCTGCTATCCTCACTGGGGATTCCCGTGGTTCCTATGGTCATCCTGAGGGTCCAATACTGGTTTGGTTCCAGTTGAAGTAGTGGTCGTGACACACTCTATGGCCGACATGCTATATCTCCATCAGGCATACACTTTGTCTAGAGGTACACTCTCTCTTCTCATGCTTACACTTTCCTTGTCCTTCACATATACTCTGTCCGTTTCCTGCTCAGTCTCGCTTTTGTAAGACACACCCTGTATTTCATGTAATTAATATATTTCTCTCTATCCTGTTTTTTCTCTCAGGCAATGGCAATGGGCATGATGACAGAATACTACCACTTCATCTTTACCACTCTGGTAAGGTCCAATCTTATAATGTTGATATTTATTTAATAGAATTTGAATCTGTACCAACCCAATTTGTTACAATTCAGAGAAAAGTTTACCATTATTTTTTTTAAATATCCACACTGCATCAAAACAGATTTTACATAATTAGATCATTTGAATCCTCTTGTGTCAATTTGATCAGCTGCAGTGAATCTAATTAGTTCACTGTATATTGCTGACAACCACAAGATTAGTAGTTTGACATATGCAGATGAAGCTAGTTTCATGGGTTCACATGTTAGTGAATCAAAGGGCTATTGGGAATTGCAATGGGTTTAATGCACGGCATAAAGATCTGGAGTGCTCTTATAACCAAATTAAAGGACTTTCTAATGAGTAGTCAGCTAAGGCTTAATAAGAATGAAACCTTTATTATTTTTTTTACTCTGCATTTAAACAATAAATGACTTTTTTTTTTAAATCATTCCACAGGCTATCAGCCTTATTAAATTGCAATTCGGTAAATTTAAAAAGGCTCTATATAAGCACATAGCATACTTTTTTTACAGAAGTTTTTAGTTAGTGAAGACCTTGCTTTTGCATAGAAGTTCACTAACTAAAAACTTCTGTAAATAAAATATGCTGTGGTCTTAAATAGAGCCCTTTCTAATTTACCGAATTTACCACAATTTAATACGGCTGTATATAAGCTCTAGATCTCTCTAACCTCTGAATGATGTATTGCCTCTGTAGTGGGAGACCCCAAGGGAAAGTACTCAGCTGAAAACCTTTTGAGACCACTCTGTAATGTACACAAATTACACACTTTATAGTTGCCTCCCATTCTGTATGATATGGTATGCCTGTTTGGAGAGCATTCCCCTTTGGGTGGCTTCTACTCCACAAGCAATACATGTTTCAGTGGGTGGAGAGATAAGGAACTCATAATATCTGGGACATGATTAAGAAAATAGTAAGCCATTGTTTAAATGCACAGTAAATGTTTTACTTTGCATTACTGTGGACCCAACTATTCTTTAGAAAACCAATCATATGAACACTTAAGTGGCCCTTTACAGCTTATGTGTTTCTGCATAAGGTGAGTGTGTGGGAGAAATCACAAAATATGTTATCAATGCTTTCAGTCAACCTTTCAATGGTCACCTACACCCCACAATCTTTATTATAACTTAGCCACCACCAAGGCAGTTTAAAATATAAATATCTATTAGAGCCTTTGGTTTACAAAAACTAAAAGTCACACATCACCCAAATGTTGTCACCAGGTAGAAACATTTAACCCCATATACACAATAATAAACCACTTTAGTAACATGAAAGCGAACTGATCAAAAAGTGTTTAAGTCGAACAATTTTACAGTATATAAATTATGTAATGGTAAATGGATATGCAAAAATATCTGCTACAATGAATTATAATAGAAATACAAGTGGAATAAAACACAGGAAGTAATTCACATTAGTCATAGGTGCCAGGCTGTGCAATAGATGGATTTCCAGGAGAATAAGATAGCATGGTTAAGCATTCACCGATGCAAGACAAAAAGTTGTGACTTTCTCTCAGAAATTAAACATTTTCCCTTTCTAGGCTGGGTAACCACCATTGGCTTTGACATATTTTTTTTCTCTCATAGTTTCCAGCAGAATTCAGTTAGTCTGACCTATGTGATAGTCACAAATAATAAGGAAAATGATAAATATTTGGATATTTTAGAGTAACAAGCACTTCACGACCCATCTGACATTCCTTATTGACAGATGTTTGTGGATAGAATTGTATAACTCCTCTGATATTTTATACACAAACACACACACATATATATATATACAGTTATTACACTGCACTCTGGGAACCTTGGCAGGGACATGCAAATGTGCGCACAAAGGCTTCGCTCTTGTAATTCAATGCCATTTCCAAAATGTCTTCCTTTAAGCATATTGATATATATGTGTGTATTTTCTATACATTTATATTTTTTGTAAAGTCAATATTTTCCCATAAAAGAAAGTAGAACTGCATATTTTTATAATTTTATGGAGTTTAGATATGGGGCCATATTCTATTAGCTACTTGCAAATGCCTTGAACTCATAAATTTGGCTTCGGGTGTTTTTTTAAAAATGTTTATATGCATTCTGTTGACTTAAGAATTCATTAGTGCCAATCAGTAATATTTGCCGAATATGTAGCAATATTAAAAGTGATTTTAAGTGTGTATAAATTTGGGAATTGGGCAATTGAATCGAGCCCATGGTGTCCAGCTTTTTGCATGTGTTCCATTGGTACAAGATTTATCTTTCCATCTATGGTAAGGGAGTTACATGTCCTACTGTGTCAGAGCAGCGTGATCAGTATGGGCCACAGCTGGGCTATGCCTACCATAGCGAGTTATCTATTAGCTCCAGCACCCAAAACATTGTGCAGAGTAGGGTCATGCAAACCTGTGAGAGGAACACCCGAGAGTTTGGGTATATATAGGAGAGCAAGCCCAGATTAATTTGTTACTTACCTACATGTCTGAGGATGTGATTTACTTGAGCTGCGTCATAGATAGGTAGGTGTATGATAGTAGACTTGTAGAGATAGTTTATTCCCATTCATCTCTGGTTGGGGACCACTGTTTATATGTATTTTTTTCAAATCTATGTGTGTATTTTTTTCAAATCTATGTCTATGTTTGTTATTTATTGCAGATACCTTTACGGGATGCCAAATTATACTTATTATTATTTTATGTTTATATATTTGCGTACCGTAAGATTACATTTTTAATAAACAATTTTCAATATTGACTAGTCATTCCTCTCTCTCTCTCTCTATATATATATGAAGTTATTATGATATACATATATATTCAGAGTGAATATCAGATAATACATGCATAATATTTTGACTGACATGGCTGGAAGCTAAGGGGTTAACTTGAGACAGTCTCATTTTCCATAACTGCCTTACTTACTGCAGAGCTCCTATAAAGATTTCTTAGATAAGAGGCAATCATAATCTGCACTGCTCTAGACTGCTATCTCATATCCATGTAAAACTCCAACCTGCAAAAGAATATAATCGTTCATCATCCGACAGATGAATTTCATTGCCTAGTGAATTTTAACTCAAATGTTTATTTTAAAAAAAATAGTTCATTTGATAAAGGGTAAAAAAAATCGCCAAAGGTATTTTTCCAAGATAACCACTGATTTAATGAATTTCGATCGTATTATTTATTCCACTTAGCTTGAGGAGATCCTCGTATTAATTAGGACTCGTGCATCCTTTTGTGTAGGTTTTGCCTGGAGGAGGTGGGGGAAAAGAGGGGAATTCTAAAACATGTGTAGATAAGAAATCTCTATTAGCGTTGCTGGTCTGCAGTGAGAGATGTTGTGTCAGGCAATGTTTTAATGCAGCTTTTCTCCAGGCTGTGTTCTTAGCTTGTGCTGCGTGTGCTTAGGATTCAGTGGTACGAGGCCCTGGGGAGCCTAATGAATTGGCCTATTATGTTATACTGAATGCATCTAAATGCTCCCAAGTCAACACTCAGTACTTTGTGTCAACATTTGGCTCAGTCAAAGGCAACTTTTTGCCAAATACCAAGGTTGAGTACAGTTCATTGAATCACACACTCTCAGATGGGACTTAATAAATACCATTTAGATTATGCCTGGAATATAGGCATAGCCCCTTCAGTATTATAGTGCTTCAGCACTCCCCCTCCCGCCATGCTTGTTGAAAGATAAATCTAATTTCTTTGATGAAAGAGACATCATCACATCATAGTAGTGGATCTCTCATTCCACCAGCAGGGATAGTAATAATGAAGACTTGAAAAACAGGCCATGCTATAAAAGTACACAGTGAAGACCTTATTCTTAATGTACAATAATGAACTCATGGATACTGCACTGCACCATCATGTAGAGCATTCATAATAAAGTGGAGGACCTGTATAATGTTTTAATTTAAAGTAAAATAGTGGTGTATCTGGGGCTTGCTGTTTCTCCTGTTCAGGGTAAAATTGCCTGGTATTTCATGACTGGATCACTCTATTGGGTGAGACTAGACTGATCACTACAGGATATTTCTACCTGTGAAGGGCACAAGTGAGCTAAAAGAGGTTGCTCTCAGAGTGGGTTATCATATCCATAGAATGAACCTATTAAGGTTAGTTCATTCTCTGATTGAGCACCCCTGACATTGTCTTGTTAAAATAGTGGCACCCCCTAATTTACTATGTAAAGCTTATCATCTGCTACTACCTTAACCCTGAAAACTAACCATAAACCCTAACTCTTACCTTAACCCCAACCCTTAACTCTTACCCTAACCCTAAACAAACCCTAACTCTTAACCTAACCCTAAGATGGGTGCTTGTGTTTGTAGTTATCAGTAGTTTTTACATGCTTTTACAGCAGTCAAACATTTTACTTACCTTGATTTGTATCTGTATTTTCAATGCACTCGCAGATATATAGAGCGAATGCAGGGTCTTAGGAACTGGGGGGGATGGGAGGGAAGACAAATCAACCACCAGCTTAAATGAATAGGGGACACAAAAAACAGCAAAATTAAACTTACTCATGTTTATATATATACAGTATATGAATATATATACATATGTGTTTCAATAAATATATATATATATATATATATATATACAGTATCCCACAAAAGTGAGTACACCCCTCACAATTTTGTAAATATTTTATTATATCGTTTCATGTGACAACACTGAAGAAATTACACTCTGCTACAATGTAAAGTAGTACGTGTACAGCCTGTATAACAGTGTAAATTTGTGGTCCCCTCAAAATAACTCAACACACAGCAATTAATGTCTAACCCATTGGCATCAAAGCGGAAATGTCCAAATTGGGAACAATTAGCCATTTTCCCTCCCCGGTGTCATGTGTTACAAGGTCTCAGGTGTGAATGGGGAGCAGGTGTGTTAAATTTGGTGTTATCACTCTCACTCTCTCTCATACCGGTCACTGGAAGTTCAACATGGCACCTCATGGCAAATAACTCTCTGGGGATCTGAAAAAAAGAATGTTGCTCTACTTAAAGATGGCCTAGGCTATAAGAAAATTGCCAGGACCCTGTAACTGAGCTGCCGCATGGTGGGCAAGATCATACAGCAGTTTCACAGGACATGTTCCACTCAGAACAGGCCTCGCTATGGTCGACCAAAGAAGTTGAGTGCACCTGCTCAGCGTCATATCCAGAGGTTGTCTTTGGGAAATAGACGTATGTGTGCTGCAAGCATTGCTGCAGAGGTCTAAGGGGTTCCCTTTCAGTGCTCATACCATACCCCACACACTGCATCATATTGGTCTGCATGGCTGTCATCCCAGAAGGAAGCCTCTTCTAAAGATGATGCACAAGAAGACAAGCAGACTAAGGACATGAATTACTGGAACCATGTCCTGTGGTCCAATGAGACCAAGATAAACTTCTTTGGTTTAGATGGTGTCAAGTGTGTGTGGTGACAACCAGGTGAGGAGTACAAAGACAAGTGTGTCTTGCCTACAGTAAAGCATGGTGGTTGGAGTGTCATGGTCTGGGCCTGCATGAGTGCTGACACCGGGGAGCTACAATTCATTGAGGGAACCATGTACTCTCTCTCTCTATCCTTCACATATATTATCTCACTCTCCTTCACATACACCCTCTCTCTCTCCTTCACACACACATAATCTCTATCTCTTCTTCACACACACACACTCTCTCCTTTACACACATTCTCTCTCCTTCACACACACGCTCTCTCCTTCACACACACACACCCTCTCTCTCCTTCACTCTCTCTCTCTCTCTCTCTCTCTCCTTCATACACACTCTCTCCTTCACACACACACTCTCTCCTTCACATACACACTCTATATCTCCTTTACACACACACACACTCTCTACCTCATTCACATACACACACTCTCTCTCTCCTTCACACACTCTCTCACCTTTAAACACACTCTCCCTCTCTCCTTCACACACACTCTCTGTCTCTCCTTCCCACACACAATATCTCTCTCTCCTTCACACACACACTCTATCTCTCTCCCTCTTTCATACAGTCTCCCTCTCTATCCTTCACACACACTCTCTCTCTCCCTCTTCTTTACACACACACTCTCTCTCTCCTTCACACACGCACTCTCTCCTTCACACTCCTTCACACATACACACACTCCCTCTCTCCTTCACACACTCACACTCTCTCCTTCACACACACTCTCTCTCTCTCCTCCACATACAAACTCTCTCTCCTTAGCATACACACACCCTCTCTCTCTCTCCTTCACACACACACTCTGTCTCTCCCCTTTATACACACACGCTCTCTCTCTCTCCTTTACACACACACTCCCTCTCTCCACATGCACTGTCTTTCTCCTCCCTCTTACCCCCCATGTGTCTTCCCCTCTTTGTCTTTTCTACCTTTTTGTCTTCCCCCTCCCTTTGTCTCTCCCCTTCTCTCTGCCCTGTCTCTTACCTCCATGCTGCTACTGCTTCTTATGTCACCTGTCCGGTGGCTCCTTCTCCAAATGGCTACTCCTCTTCGCTTCAGGCAGAAGAGAGAGCTGAGATCCACGTAAGCAGAGCAGAAAGCAGGGGGGTGGAGAGACACAGGGGAGAGCAGGGACCAGTGCGGTGGCATGGGGGAAGGGGCAGGAGGGCCTTCACAACTTTTTGAGTGATAAGCTCTTCCAATTCCTAAAATAAGCTGCAGTCCAGCGCAGCCCAGACTGAACACATTACACACGTTGTGTTGCCGCCACTAACAACCTGACGCTAGTCGGAGGGCAGGGGCATTGAGAATTTAAACAAAGAAATTAATTTAAAAAAAAGTTTTGAAGGGGCACTGCAGCAATGGGCCTCCTTTAGAGCAGGGCCCCAGTGCATTGCACCAGGTGCGTCAGTGGTAGATCCACTCCTGCTTCCTGTCCTGGGAGTAGAGTCAAATTATTCCCGCATATTTTTGGGGGCTCCTATGCCGATGAGCATATGGAAACAAGCTATCAGGTCCTCAGGTCCATGAATTGCAAGCTTTCTCTAAATGCTTATATTTTCTTTTGAAAGCAATAATACATTTCAATTATTTCCTTTTGTGGTTAGAATGTCTGAAGAAAAAAAAGGAAATAGCAATTATTTTTTATTTGCAGCAAGCAGAGTTTATTGTCATCTACAGTGTGCTTGTCATTTATGGTCCTTCGAGAACCTGCATAGTGAAGGATGTTCCCAACAGCAGTTTGGAGGACTGTTTGAGGATTGATTGGTTTATATAAACATTTTAATAAAATAATGAAACATGCATCAATTGTAATAATTAAAATAAAATTACTTGATTTTCAGAGCTCTATTTGATGATGTAGAATAGATCATCATGCTGTTGACAAAGTTAGTATCCTATTAACAGAAAATTGCTAGCAGAAAAATACTTACCATTTTTCTCTGCCTTCATAATGATTCGATGACACTTATACATATGGGATCTTTCCTATTGGTTGGCTGGCGGTGGCCACTACGTTGCGTGGCCAACATTTGAGTCAATTTCAAACCCTAACCCCTGACCCTAAACGTAACAAAAAAAACCAAACCCTAACTGTAACCCCAACCCTAACCCTAAATCCTAACCCTAAACTCTAACCCTAACGCTAAACCCTAACACTTAATGCTAGGAAATTGAGGAAATTTTCATCCGAAATTCATGAAAATGTCGGCCGCCCCACCTAGTGGCTGCTCACCGACAGTGCTGGTGGCCAACCAATAGGAACGGTCTTAAATATGTACCAGTGAAACCCTAAATTTTGCATCATTAGTGCAAATAAATGTAATTCAAATTGAGTTCTTTGCAGTACTACCTTTCAGTGAATTAGGACTACATTCCCTATAATGCTGTCTTAATTGTTTATTCACTAAAATACCAGGTTAAATACTTGTCAGTAATAAAAGCAGCCAGATTAAAATAAAAATCTCGGCCGCACCACCTAGTGGCCAAAGACAGCCACTGCTTGAGGTCAGCTAAGAGGAAAGATTCCATTATTTATTTATTTTTGCAATAGATGCATAATTAAAAGCAGACAGCTTCTAGAAAAGAAAGCAAGGGAAAACTTAAATTTAAGCTACACTTTAAATCTTTAAAGTGTGGTAGATACATAGAATTTAAAGTGTGAAAAAAAAATGGTTCCCACACATTGTAAAACTACCTGTCAATAATTATTTAAAAATAATACAATGATCATTGATTATCAGCACTCAATGTGTATTACTTTATGGCAGAGCACTGCTTAGGAAATATAGGCCAACCTTTCTATAATATATTGCGACATAATGGACACGCTGTGTTCTGCCATGTTAAGAGTCACACAGCCACCTAACGTGATGCTATTTATGGATCAGTCTCTTACAGGGGCAGCAACTTGGGGGTATGAGCTATTGACGTGTTTATTTTTTTATTATTTTCTTTAAGTGCTGTATGTCAGTGTTAGACATGTATGCTCATGTTTCATAGTACAGGAGGTCCATACTTAAGAACGGGCTCCCAAGGCTTTTTGCATGAGTTTGTTTTTATGTTCTGTTCGTTTTTAATTAAAAGATAGAGCACAATAGTTTATATAACTTATTATTACAGTGTGTGTGTGTTTCTGTCATGCAGTTGTGTCCGAATCTCTGTTACCTCATGGACTACAACACACCATGCTGTGGGTTGCCAGTTCCTTCTCCAGCAGGCCACAGAATACAGCTCCTGGTATCCCTAGGTGGTTTCCAATCCAAATGCTGACCATGCCCATCCTTGGTGTGACCTCTTGGTTCCCTGACCGGAATTGAACCTAGGTTGCAATGGTGAAAGCACCTGTATAGTAACCACTAGACCACCAGGGAGCCCCTCTTATTATAGTACAGGGGTATTATCATAACTATTATTTCAGTATTGCACTGTATTATCATTACCACACATGAGACATTATATATTATTATTATTATTCATAAGGCATCTGAGTTGTGTACAAATCCGTACTAAAGAAGTTCTCGTCCGTAACCCAGGGACCCCCTGTATTTCTAATCTGTGAGTGGAAATGCCTAGTCATGTTAGTCTCTAGTGTGAACATTTAAGGGGACACTGGGAAAGATAATATTTAAAAACTAGCGACTTGACCGTCAAAAATGACGGCAATAAAATTTGAAGGCTGGCAATGCTGTTTGCCACACAAAGCACGGCTCTCCCACCCTCTACTTTGCCGCTTATTGCAGGCCCCGGCCAACCCGCCACTTTCATGCCTCGCAATGAGCACCTTCAGCGCTCATGGCGAGCCTCTCCGGAAGTCTACTTTACGGGCCTCGCAATAAGTGCCTTCTGCGCTCATTGCAGGTCTCAGCAAACCGCCACATTCATACCAAAGGTGCTCATTGCGAGCCTCTCCCACCGTCTACTTTACATGCCTTTCGTGCCTCTCGATGATTGCCTCTCCCCACTCTCTGACCCCTGTGTCTGTTTCCCCCACTCCCTTCTATGTGTCCCCCCTCTCCCTGCCCTGTGTGTTTTCCCCCTTATTTCCCTTCTCTGTGTCTCCTTCCCCCTCTCTCACCCCTGTGTCTCTTTCCACCGTCTCCTTCCTCACCCTTCCCTGTGTCTTTCTGCTCTCTGTCAGTGTTTAAGTCTTGCATTGTTCATCCTTATTTTGAGCCTTTTTCCAAACAGTTACGTTTTTACGCCCTCCATTTTTTTTCTCGCTTAGGTCAATTTTAAGCCTCAAATTAGCTTGCAACCTCACTCACAGGCTCCCCGCCTCTCCACTGTGCTGTGTGTGAGGTTGTAAGTATTTTTTTTTTATTCATTTTCGTTTTCTGGTGGTTTTCCAAATTACGTGCGTGAAATTTTTTTTGTAAAGTAGTAATTTTGTCAAAGTCTTGCGTGGCTTGCTATTAGCGCCAAAGTGCTACGTGCTTCGGCGGAGATCGCAGGCTGCTCCATGGGCACCTGCAATCTGTTTCCATCCTCCTCGGCCAAATAACAACCCTGACGGGACAGATGACACTTAGAGGGACCCTGAAAGGCCACCATTACTTTCTCAAAGTCGTGCTATGGCACTCATTGCAGCAAAGTTGAGCGAGCCTTGCGATGAGCGCCTATGGCGATCATCGCGAGCACTGCAATAAGTGACCATCTTTTACCAGCATCTTTTATCTAAGCTCTGCATTGAGTCACCATCTTTTACCAGAGATCTACACTAGCTTGTCCTTTTTTGAACTTGACGAAGTTTGGCACAAGAACATGCAACTCTCTTTTCCTGGTAAAGAATTATACTTTATATAGAGGAAGGTATTTACGTTACAATGCTTAAAGAGTAGAGTTCAATTAAAAGCAAGTTGCTCTTGTGGGAAAGAGTACACTTTTAGAATTTGAAATATATGTGTAAAAGTTCTAGCTTTTTCCTTTTATTACCACAAGAACTCTGTATGTTAGGTGACGGGAGCTGCTAAAACATTAATGTAATTTTGACAGTTTAAAAGTTGTCTGCAGTTTGATTGGCTCTTGAACTAGCTCTTGGAATTTAAGCCACTCAGCTCAGGATTTCTGGCAAACTGGGCAAGTTCCATAACTTTTACATCCATAGTTAATATTCTCTAGGAGTGATCTTTAATATAAAATAAAGTACTTTTCAGGAGGTTCTTTAAAAGACCCCTGTAGTGCATTTAAAAGTAAAGGCCATGTGTTTGTTTGCTGTACATTAAAAACAGTAATAATATATAAAAGTTCAAGTTTTTTTTGGCTTTTAAGCTATCTGTTTTCTCCTTAAGCAGAGCATCTTATCTCCACCAACCTGTGTCTATCAGGGTGTCGCCCATTCTGCCTGTCTGCTGAACTAAAAATAAAGTCTGACCAGTCTAGGTTCTGCTTTAGATGTAGTATGCTCTGTAAAGGGGGTGGAGCTATGATGGCTCATGCACTGTAACTGACCAGGGCCTATGGGGTAGTTACAAGCATGTAACAATAGAACTGTTACCTCTGTGTAGGCAGTGAGGGTGGAGCTAATAATGTAATGAGGCAGAGCCAGTAACATCATAGCCCAGCCTGCTTCCAAGCTCCTTGATAGTGCAGCACATAGACAGAGCTGGCCCCGCCCCTGATAGACACAGGTAGGAAGATATACGCAGCTCTGCTCAAGGGAAAAACTGCCAGTTTAGGAGCTAAGGAAAATTTGTAATTTTATTAATTTTACACTGCATACTGTTTTTAATAGTCTATGCATGGCAAACAAATATATGAACTTTACTAGTAAATACACCACAGTGGTCCTTTAAGCATATACTAGAAAAATAATTCATTGAGTCCCATATTAGTATGAGCTCAAAATAAAATGAAGTAAGGTCATTTTAAGGAGGCAACCTACTATAAAATTGTGCAGAATGAATACTGGACATGGTAATGTCCTAGTAAACCCCAAAAGACTCTAGCTAGCTTAGTATGGTAAAACCTTGTATTGGTTAGCTTTAGTCGTAGATGCAGTGTTCTAATGTTGGTGCATTAGTGATACATGAAAAGGAAAATAATATGTTCACACATCAGTTGTCCTGATGCTTCTTTCATACAGTGCAAATTGCATAAATGTACAGAATTGAGAATTGGTGTAAGGGGAACTAATGTGGCTTAATTTGCATTTGTCATATAAAAATGTAGCCAATCAAAGACCAGGACTTGAGTAGAAAGTAGCTTTAGTAGCGTGGGCCTCACATTGCAGATCCATAAACAATATCCACTGCAATGTTTCAACTGTGCTCTGGCAAATCGGAGCAGGTACAGTCAAGATAAGCTGATTCATTGTGTGGGATGCACATAAAATCCAGCCTGTTTGCTTTGGGAAAATCTAGATTTGCGACCTGTTCTGTAAGTCATTGCAGTTTAAGACCCATTTGTGCTTCTCCACATAGTTACATAGTAATTAAGGTTGAAAAAGACTTTCAGTCCATCAAGTTCAACCTTTTAAGATTTC
Organism: Discoglossus pictus; assembly: GCA_027410445.1. NCBI lineage: Eukaryota > Metazoa > Chordata > Amphibia > Anura > Alytidae > Discoglossus > Discoglossus pictus. Next base: position 212,462,796 of record CM050164.1, on the reverse strand, counting down.
CTCTGATCTGCAAAATGCGGATTAAATATTAATTAATTTGTTGTTAATTAATTATTAATCAATTATTTAATTACTTATTTATTTGTATTTATTTTTAATTTTTAATTAATCAAGAGGAAGGCAAAAAATATAAAACCCAAATGACCCCAGACCCCAGACACTGGCGATCGTATTTGTCCCTGGATCAATACTGTCTTTCCAACTATCCATGATAACCATGAATTCCCCTTTTAATTAGAAATAAATCCAATCCCCTTTTAAAGTTATCTATCGAATCTGCTGTCACCAACTCCTCTGGTCGGGAATTCCACAGATTAGCCACCCTTAGTGTGAAGAACCCTTTTCTTTCTTTAAGGTGGAATCTTTTTACTTCTAACCTCAAGGGATGTCCTCTTGTCAGTTGAAAACCTCTTGGCACAAAAAGCTCCCTTGACAAATCTTTATACTGACCCTGGATGTATTTATATAAGGTAATCATATCTCCTCTTAGACACCTTTTTTCTAGAGAAAATAAGTTTAATTTGGTTAGTCTTCCTTCATAACTTAGCCCCTCCATTCCCCTTATTAGTTTTGTTGCCCTCCTCTGTACCTTTTCCAGCTCTAAAATGTCCTTTTTATGAAGTGGTGCCCAAAATTGTACTCCATATTCCAAATGAGGGCATACTAGAGATTTGTATAGTGGCAGAATTATATTTGCTTCCCTTGCTTCTTAATACATGCTAATATTGTATTTGCCTTTGCAGCTGCTGCTTGGCTTTGAGCACTGTTGCCTAGATGGTTGTCCACAAGCACTCCCAAATCCCTTTCAATATCTGAAACACCTAGATTTGCTCCATTAAGATTATAAATTGCATGGCTATTTTTCCTTCCTAGATGCATAACTTTACATTTATTCGTATTAAATCTCATCTGACATTTAGATGCCCATTCCTCAATTTTATGTAAATCCCTTTGGAGGGAAAGCACATCATTATCTGATTTAATTACCTTGCACAACTTTGTGTCATCAGCGAAAATGGAGACACTCCAATCCTACCTCTAAGTCATTAATAAATATGTTAAAAAGGAGAGGACCTAATACTGAACCCTGAGGAACCCCACTTACCACATTAGTCCAAACGGAGTATGTTCCATTTACAACAACCCTTTGCTTCCTGTCTTTTAGCCAGCTCTCAATCCATGAGCATATATTTACTGCAATTCCTGTATCTCTTAGTTTGCACAATAGTCTCCCATGTGGCACTGTACTAAAAGCCTTTGCAAAATCCAAAAAGACTACATCCACTGAGTTGCCTTGATCCAGGTTCCTACTAACCTCCTCAAAGAAACTAATTGGATTTGTTTGACATGACCTATCCGATAAATCCATGTTGATTCCAACTTATATTCCTGTTCAAATAGACATATTCTTGTATATTATCCCTTATTAACCCTACTAAAAGCTTCCCCACTACAGAAGTGAGGCTCACTGGTCTATAATTCCCTGTATTTGCTCTTGCTCCCTTTTTAAATATAGGTATCACATCTGCTTTTCTCCAGTCATCTGGTAGAGACCCTGTGTTGAGTGAATCTTGAAAAATTAAATATAATGGTTTGGCTATTACAGAACCCAGTTCCTTCAGTACCCGTGGATGTATTTCATCAGGACCCGGGGCTTTATTAACATTTATTTTTTCCAACCTCTTTTGGATTACTTCCTGGGTTAACCAATTATTTGGCAAATGTAGTGAAGCCCCATTATGTTGCAGTGTCCCAACCACTGGTACCTCCCTTGTGTATACCGAAGAAAAGAACCTATTTAGCTCATCTGCCTTTTCCTGGACACTAATTTTAAGATGGCCTGTGTCACACTGTAATGTTCATATAGCTTCCTTCCTCACCTTCTTCCCATTAATATACTTAAAAAATATTTTAGGGTTAGCCTTACTCTCTTTTGCAATTAATTTTTCATTTTCTATTTTAGTCAGTCTAATAGCGCTTTTGCAAGCCTTGTTCATTTCCTTATACTCCTGTAAAGCAGTCTCTGTCCCTCTTGTTTGTATAACTTAAATGCCTTCTTTTTACTCCTTATCTTGATATTTAAATCATTGTTAAGCCACATTAGATGGGATTTACTCCTTTTACTTTTATTCCTACATGGTATATGCCGATTTGTATGTATATTTAGTAAGGATTTAAATGATGTCCATTTATGTTCAGTGTTTTTACCTATCAGTTCTCTGTCCCAGTCTATACTATGTATTGCTGCCACTAGACTATTAAAATCTGCCCTTTTTGAAATTAATAGTTTTTGTTGGCCCCTTAAAATTTTGTTTTTTGAATTCAATCTCAAATGAGACTGTGTTGTGATCACTGTTTCCCAAAAGGTTGCCCTATTTCAACATTTGATACTATATCAATATTATTTGTGATGACTAAATCTAAGATAGCTTCATTTCTAGTAGGCTCTTGTATAACCTGGGCCAGATAATGATCCCTGAGTGTACTCAAGAACCTGCTCCCCTTAGCTGAACTGCTGGTCTCATTTATCCAGTTTATTTCATGGTAATTAAAATCTCCCATTATTAGAACTTGCCCATGCTTAGCTGCATTTTCAATCTGTAACAATAATTGTATTTCCTCACTTTCAGCTATATTTGGGGGTTTATAGCATACGCCTACTAATATTATTTTGGAATTTGCTGCTCCGCTATTTAACTCTACCCACAAACATTCAACATTACCCCTGGTTCCAGCATAAATATCTTCTCTGTCTATAAGCTAAAATTCAGGCTTTACATACAGACAAATCCCTCCTCCTATTTTACCATTGCCTCTATCTTTCCTAAATAGGTTATAACCGTCCAGATTAACAGTCCAGTCATGAGATTCATCCCACCACGTTTCGGTAATGCCTATTAAATCCCATTTTTCATTAATTGCTAATAATCCTAACTCTCCCATTTTTCCTGGCAAGCTTCTGGCATTAGCAAGCATACACATTATGTTATGAGTCTGTAGTTCTGAAGTGCCTGCCACTGTACTTGAGTTACTTAGTACTACCTCCCTATTGACTATACTCCCCCTCCCCCCATCTCCTCCCCTATGAGTTGTTAATTCATCCCTTATACCCTCTACACTTTCTACCCCATTACTTATATCTAGTCCCTCCCCCCCCCCCACCTACTAGTTTAAAACTCCTCCAGCCTTTCTACCATCCTATCCACTAGTACAAAAGCTCCCTCATCATTAAGGTGCAATCCATCCCTACTGTAGAGTTTGTACCGAAGTGAGAAGTCAGCCCAGTGCTCTAAAAACCCAAACCCCTCCTTAGTGCACCACATCTTTAGCCACGCATTAACCTCCCTAAGCTCCTTCTGCCTCCCTGGGCTAGCACGTGGCACTGGTAGTATCTCAGAAAATACTACCTTGGAGGTCCTTGCCTTCTGCTTATTACCTAGTTCTCTAAAATCATTCTTTAGGACACTCCATCTTCCACTAACTTTGTCATTGGTACCAATATGTACCAAGACCGCCGGTTCATTTCCAGCACCTCCCAATAATTGGTCTACCCGATCCACAACATGATGAACCCGAGGACCCGGGAGACAGCAAACTGTTCGATTGCTGGGATCTGGGTGACAAATCACCCTGTCTACCTTCCTAATAATAGAGTCCCCTACAACCAAAACCTGTCTGTTGCTCTGCCTATTCTGCCCTCCCACTCCTCCAGTAGAACTGTTCTCCTGGCTTTTAGAGGGAACAGCTCTATCTGGCATTGACATTCCTGAATGGACATCCCCAACAGTTTCACTCAATCTGGCAAATCTGTTGGTGTTTGCCAACTCAGAACTGGCCTGCCTCCTCCTGTTCCCCCTGATTGACCTTCTAACTGTAACCCAGCTATCTCCCTGGACATCCTCACTAGCCCCAGCTCTACCCTCCATGCTAGGCCCAGCTAAACTGTGCTCAGCGAGCACCAACCCCCTTTCTAGTGGAGCAATATCACTAAGTGCTGCAATTTTCCTCTCCAGATCTCCAATTTGAGCTTCCAGAGAGGCAACATGCTCACACCTCTCACAGAGGTATGGACCCTGGATCATCTGTTCCAGTATTGCATACATATGACAGGATGTACACTGAGTGAGGTTGCCACTGGACTGACTCATAACTATTATTATTTTCTACAAAATTTCAGTGGTAAAAATAAAGAATATAAAATAATATATTATCATATGATCATATCCAGCCTCAATAAGTGTGAATCCTAATATTTATCAAATATTTATTTTCTTTAAGAAATATCCTAATCAATTAGTCTGGTGCAATTATATATTACCCAGACAAAAACGCATGCATTGTGCTAACGGTAGTCAATATTAGAAACATAATTACATTAAAGAGTCATGTACACTGATCTGTGTTATCATGTAGAGCAATTAAATTAAAGAAGCTATAACATTATTTAAAGGGCTTTTCACTGTTTGATAACTGTGTTTAAATGGTGCAGTGTTCGCTTTTAGAGTCTTGTCTGTAGCACAACTGCAGTTGCAGATATATTAAACATATGGGGAGGAACTCTCATGTCCTTAATGGGCAGTACATTACAAGCTACCTCTAAATACTATCTTCACTGCAATAAAAGATTTCAGCTTTTGTTTTTCTTAGGTCATTACGTCTAAACAAGCCACTTGAAAACCACTTATCAAACAGTGAATAGATGCATCAATTAAAAATAAAAAGATTTTTCAATTGGTATTCAGTGCTCTGTTGGATGATGTATAACAGCATTGATAAATAATATGTCCTTTATTGTAGTTTTACTGAGAAATATAGATCTACATTAGCAATTCCAATGTGTATTATTGCAGATTTTTTTGTAAATAACACAATACACATTTTATAGTGATGAAAGATGTTGCTGTACTATGCTTAGTTTATCGCAGTATAGAGGACTTCTGAATAGCATGATTTAGTAAATATAGTCCTAATTCTCTCTTGCCAACACAAACATATAAGCTGCAGTGTTTACAGGAGCCTCCAGCATTGAAGAGGTTAATGGTTTCCTGTCCCTCACGCAGTCCTCGTTTCCTGAAACAGCACATCTTTGTGTGATTAAACACAATAGCCAGACATCCATCTCAGCCAAGGGATGCATTAAGATGCCTCTCTTTGCTGTACCCCTCCATTTTCTGTCTGGCAAACCCTACGCTGCTGGGCATGTGCCAGGCAAGATATGCATTGCTTGATTACTCCCTGGTTTTAATTGCTTTAAAGATGCAGTTGCTCGTAAGTGTTTAGTAGCACTACATGTTGAATGGTCAGCCCTCTCAGGACCAATCTGTACAGATGGTAGTGACATATTGACTTGGCTTCGTAAGACATTACACAAATGAAGTGTTACTAATAAAACATACAAAAATAAGACTTGGTTTATAGCTCCTACAATTCTGTTGCAGATTCTAGTGTCATCAGCAAAAAGGCCTATTTTACATTTCCTTCCAAATCTATTGTAATATCAATAATGCAGACATTAAAGAGAATGGGCAATATATCAAATCTTGTGATTATCTAAGGATAATACTTTAAAATACTTTTAAAGGACGACTATATGATGATAACAATTATATCTCTGACTAAGGGTATAATGGAGCATAAAAAAATGTCTTAATGGTAGTTTTTAATTAGAATTATGTTGATGCATCTTCTGTCCCTAGGGGCATCCATGCAACTCTGATGAAGGTTCCATAAATGAGAGGGGTGCTTCTGGCGGGGCAGGATTTGTAGTTATACTTGCAAACTGCCAATTTATAATTATGTGCAGGGAACTGGGGTAAGTGTCAAATACTAACTGTTCCAATGATAACAAATATCCTTTCACTCTCCCTCCTTTATGCTCTCAAATACCCCTCCAATAACAGATAAGATAAACACACCTAATAAGGCTTCAAGCTAGTAGGAGGAACTGAAGCCAGACAAGACAGAACTTTCTATACACAATCTTCAAAAATGACAGAGCAGCAAATATTTGTTAGTTTATTAAACAAACATATTTTTATTTTCTAAACTACTGTGTACCTTAAACTACCACCCTCTGTCACCCCTGTCCACTTAACCAATACCTTATTCATTCTATTATTTGATATTCTAAATCATATAACAATTTATTATCACTATTCTATTCATAGCATTATCATTTAGTTTCTACAATCTAGATAAGTTATATATACAGGTCCCCATATTATTTTAGTTACCTATTGTCAGGAGGAGGAACTAGCTTGACCAGCCAGTGAATGGATCCCGCCAGTTCACTCCTCTTCACTGTGTGTTTTTAAGTATTTGTGCTAGGGATTACCCCGGGTGAGGGCTTGTTGCATTATCTGTGGAGCGCTGGAATGCAGTTCCTGAATCGAGATGTAGGATTTCTTGTTATATGGACTGGAGCAAAGTGATTAAAAAGCTGTTTTCTGCCCCTCAGAAATACAGCTGACAAGCTTGTATACTTTTAAAAGATGTAATACCTTTTATTGAATCAAACAGGAACAAAATAGTCCAGGTGGTTCAATTGGGTGCAGAGTAACAAACGGTAACACAATTAAAGTATAGACATCAGCTAACTTAATCACTCAGTAAGAGGTCTTTAATGTAGACCTGTCCTTGCAAACAACAACTGGACCACAGCATATGAACCACAAAGCTACATTAGCGCTACGGAATATGTTGGCTCATTACAAATAAATGATAATAACTACATATAACAACATATACCAACATCATGTCTGTTTGACATGGACACAAAAAGTATAACACGTGATTAGACACACAGTGTCCAAAAAACACAGGGGTCTTTCACTGGAAACAGCAAAGCCCAGGGATGTCATGTTTATCTTGTTATGGCTCATGGATGGGATTTCCGTGAGGAAGACAGGGCCAAACCCCTCCTTTGGGAAAAAAGGGAAGCAGGCACCGCAGTACTTTATTACAAGCTTCCCTCCCATAAGGACTCTCTTCACACTTGTTTAATAACTTGGATAAAGACAACAATTCTTTTTGAAATAATATTTCATGAGTCTTTTCCCCCCTGTGCCTTTCCCCCCTCTTCCCCTCCTCCCCAGGGTCACTTTCCCCCCTACCCTGTGTCTCTTCTCTCCCCCTCTCCCTCCCATGTGTCTCTTCCCTCCCCCTTCCCTGTGTCTCTCCCCCCACTCCCTCCCTTGTGTCTCTCCCCCCTCTCCCTCTCCTGTGTCTCTCCACCCCCTCCCCTGTGTCTCTTTCTCTCCCTCCCATGTGTATCTTTCCTATCTCCCTCCCCTGTGTCTCTTCCCCTCTCCCTTCCCTGTGTCTCTTTCCCCCTCTCCCTTCCCTGTGTCTCTTCCCTCTCCCCTCTCCCTCCCCTATGTCTCCCCATGTCTCTCTCCCCCATATCTCTCCCCCATGTATCTCTCCTGCCATGTCTCTCTCCCCTATGTCTCTCCCCCCATGTCTCTCTCCGCCCATGTCTCCCTCTCCCCCATGTCTCTCTCTCTCTCCCATGTCTCTCTCTCCCATGTCTCTCTCCCCCATGTCTCTCCCTGTCACAGACCCCTTTTTCTTGGCCTGGGTGTTGGCCCATTGAGCCACCATAAAAGCACAGACTGCTTGGCTCCAGCAGTGGATTATCTGCATAAACACATCCATTGTATTATAATCTGTTTTGTCCCATTTTTACCAGATAAGATGATTACATCTCTGTTGCCAGAAAGCCAGAGACAGTGTTATGTGTATTGAAAATTGCCTTATTACAGACAGGATGCCAGTCTATCAGACCCCATGTGGAGTTAATCTCATCTGTTTGTCAGCCACTCCCTGTCATTGTTGTAAGGTATACACCCCCTGTATCTAACCATATATATATTGCTACTTTTCAAAAATAAAACTGTTCACTTCTGAAGACATATAGAAATTGTGTGTCTCTTATTTTGCTCCTGTTCTCCAGGATGGTTGCAGGAAGGTACTGGGAGACTCTGTAGGATCCTGCTGCGATAGGTTTTACTGTAACAAGTCTTATCAAGCCCCCTAAGAAGATGCAGATTTGGAGGGTAGTTAACCTGTAGTCTAAAGCGATAGCCCTAGGCTTGTATAGCCCCTACGCTCGGATCATCACACTCCCCCTCATGTCTCTCTCCCCCATGTCTCTCCCCCACCCTCTCCCCTGTCTCTCCCCCCTCTCCCTGTCTTTCTGCCCTCTCTCCCCATTTCTCTCCTCCTCTCCCCATCTCTCCCCCTCTCTCCATCTCACGCCGTCTCTCCCCCCCTCGGCTAGCCCGTTGCATTGAGCATGCGTGGGCAGAGCGGCGCATTGCGCATTTGCAGGCAGCGTGGTGCATTGCTCATGCGCATTACATAGTGTGTAACCTCCCATCACCAGACATTTGCGTGGCTGGAGCGTTAGACACTATGACAACTATTATATGTGACTAGCAACCTCACTCCCAGGCTTCCTGGCTCTCCCATTGTGCTGTGTGAGTGTGTTTTTATGCTTTTTTATGTGTTTTTATGCTTTTTTTTCTGAGTTTGCATGTGTGACGGGGCTGCTGGTTGCAATGAGAGTCTTCGGCGCTCATTGCAGCCTAGGTGCTGCGCGGCTGCTTAATTGCTTATTTCAGCCTAAGTCCCATATGCTTCAATGCCTCAACTGCTCGCCTCGCCTTGCCAGGCTTGCAGGAGCGCCTTTTGCGCTCTTTTCAACCTAAGTCCTGCGTGCTTCAATGCCTCAACTGCTCGCCTCGCTTCGCAAGGCTCGCAGGGCAATGAGCTCCTTTGGTGCTCATTGACTAAGTCCTGCGAGCTCGGAAGGCTTCAATGCCTCAACAGCTCGCTTCGCGAGGCTCGCAAGCGTGACGACAACTCGCAGTTTGACAATTATAATATGTGATTCTTTCTTTAGCATGGCTTCCTTTAATTGGCTCACAATTGATATCAACATAACTTGTCTGTAGATTTCCAACTTTTCACTACTACTACCTTTTTGTTAAAAAATTATACACTCGATGTTGTCAAATATTTTCCAATTACTTCTGTTAATAGTGACTAATGAAATCATTTTGTTAATGTATTTTCAAGCAATCTGTTAATCCCTTTGGGTTTAATACACCTAGTGCCTATGATTTATCTGCTTTCACTTTAGAAAGTCCTAGTACAATTTCTTCCTCTGTAAATAAAGATATATATAGTCATATTTTTAGTAATTATTTAGAATTTGCGCATAAATAAACAGTAAAATAGACATCTACATATTTTTAACTTACTCAGAGAATGTTTCTGTCTTCAATTAAAGTAATCCCTTTTTCTCTTTTATACAAAATTCCTTAAAAAGTTGTAACCATGTGATATTTGCTGAGTAATTGCTTCTTGTGCTTTGGACTTTGCAGATCTTGTCATCTTTTTTCTCTGTCTTTACCTTCACTTTCTCACTTTAATTCTGCACAAGTTGTGGACAAAAAAATGTCTAAATTTGTCCCTCATTAATATCTTCCAAATTCAAAACTTAAAAATTGAGTTTAATTGTTTTTTTTCTGCAACTTATTCTTTTGGAATGTGTGTCTGTTCTTTATAAATTAAAGGGCCACTGAAGCCACCACTTGTGCTCAGCACCATCAGGACATGGGTCAGAAGATAAAATTAAAAAGTGTTTTCCTATATTAAATTATTGCTAAATTGCTCAAGTTACCACCATATATACACCATGTTTGGGGTCAGATATGTTTGAATATGTTATAATTAGGCCTCATCCTATGACTCATTGTAATAAGTTATGAAGGGTTCAAGATGTGTTGGTATTTAGTCTTTAGACTTGGTATGAGTTATCTCCTCCATAGCATGGTAGAGAGAGAGCACCAGGAAGCATTGTAGCAATTCCAGGAGTCAAATCGTCATGATAGCTTTGCATGATTTTTATGTTTTGTTTTTTTTGTTCACTGGATAGAACTAAGAAACAAACGACAGCTATAACTAGGACAAGACATCTATGGGCTCTACAATTCCCTCAAAAAAGTTCCTTTAATTAGCTGCACAACCTTGCCTTTACACTATCGGAAAAAAAAAAATATCTCTGGGGAACCATATAGTTTTATCGAATTACTCGATATTTGTGTTCCCTCAAAGAGGGATTACTGGTTGCCCCAGAGATTTTTATCTATATATTAGGGTGGATTATATTGTTAAGTCCACTGAAAGAAGGTATTCAACAATTCCTACATCCTTGTCAATGCATACAGAAAAAGAAAGAAGGAAGAAAAAATAAAAATAAAAAATTGAGTGACTCCGGGAAGATTAATTTATCTATTCAATGTATATTTGGCCCCAAATTTTCCACTTATGTACCGGGACCCCATTAAGTTCACTTTCTAATAAACGTGTTCTACTAATTTTGGCAAGAATTTCAGGCCATGTAGTGACTTTTTCTTGTTTCCAATCAGAAGCAATACAGGTTTTGGCCATCATAAATATCTGGACCAAAAGGGCTTTAATATCTAATGAGACGGCTTCAGGAAGGATGTGAAAATGAATAATTTCTGAATTGAATGGCAGATTTATCTCGAATGTCGATTTTATTTGTGAAAAAAACATTCTGTCCACCATTCTTGAATATTAAACTGCTGCAGAGTATCAATGCCTTAAGAGTATCACACGTTCCATCATTTCTACACTGCATAGCTGGCACAGGACAAAGTGTCTGCATCACACATTGAAGTTGATAAGAGACACAGTAGACTCTACAGATTTTCTGTCTACGTTCTGTCTCAACACAACTTCATTCACTTGACTGACTAGCCACATGAAACAACTGATCTGTTATGTGACCAGGGGCCTCATTCAATTCTGTAAAAAAAATATGCTCTGTGCTTATATAGAGCCCTATTCAATTGGCCAAATCGCAATTGAATGAGGGCCCAAGTCTCTATGATCATTATTTATGCTGCTTTTTGTTTAAATTCCTCCAGTAAATACCAGTGTTTATTACTTAGTTAATACCTGATCAATTTTAAAAACAGCTTTTCATCATGATTGTTTGTCGTCTATCTAATGATACATTACTGTTTTGGTGAGTTCCAAGTGGCAGTCTATTTGTGTGGCTTATATCAATGCATGTAGCAGCTTGCAGTAGCCCTGTGCTGGAATATTTGCTTTTTGGAAAAAAAACACAGCAGAGTAAACACATCTTATCTGTTTGCCAACATGAAGCTATAACATCATAACATGAAGACACGTTTGGAGATACAAATTTTGGTTGGCAACCTGGATATCAGTTTCTAATTTTTTGTCATATGGCTAGGGTAAGCAGAAGTGCCTGTTTGAACAATATTTTAGGAAAAATGTATCTATACTTTGAACATACGCTTTACTGTATTATAGTGTGGGTTAAAAAGGTATTCATTTTCGATCATATTCCCCTTCACAGGACCTCTATGCGCTGAATCTAGAACCTTATCGTTATTCTGGGGTGAATCTGACTGGATTCCGTATCCTGAATGTGGAAAATCCATACGTTTCTACAATTGCAGAGAAATGGTCAATGGAACGGCTGCAAGCAACTCCGAAACAAGACACTGGACTTCTAGATGGAATAATGACGGTACGTATGATAGAAACAGACAGGTAACCTAATATGTATTCTAGCAGTTTGTATGAGTTAATATGTGATGCAGTGTTCAGATATGTACATGTTAATTGTATATATCAGTGTGCCCGAATCTGTGTGCATTAATTGTGTCACTATATCTATGTGTTACTCAACCACACACATTAGGATAACGATCTCCCAAAAAGAGCTGGAGGACCTTTCCTGTTTTTACCTTCCAGCAGGGGCGGCCAGCGGCCACCAGGTGGTTCAGCCGAAATTTTCTTCAATTTCCTAGGGTTAGGGTTAGAATTAATGTTAGGGGTTATGGTTAGATTTAGGGCTTAGGGATTATGGTTTAGGGTAGTGGCAGATGGTAACCATTACACTAATAGGCAATTGAAGAAAATCTCTGCCACGCAACCTAGTGGGCACTGGCCCCCACTGCTAGTGGACAGAAAACAGGAAATATACGTTCTGGAATATGAGGCATGGAAGAGAGAAAGGAGAGTGTAAAAAGAGAGAAGAAGGGACTGAGAAAAGAGATGGTGTTAGGGAGAGCAAAAAGGAGAATTGTTGAGAAACATTGGTGAAGAATAGGGAAACCAGAGGAGGATTGTTAAAGGGGAAAAAAGTGGGAATTGGAAGTTAACAAGAAACAGAGCTACTGGAGAGTGAATTGTTAAAAAAGTAATAAAAGAAGAATGGGAGAAGAAGTGGATATGAAGGAAAGAGATGTTGGGAGGAGAATGGAAGGATCCAATTTGAAGGATACCTAGAGATTTTTTATCACCCTAGAACTGGTCTTGCTGACCTTTCAAGCAATCCAGCCCAATGAAAGAGACAGTGATACACAAGAGATAAACAAGGTTATAGGCCATGTCATGTAACCATCTTTCCGTTAACCATTCTACACCAATGTCTTCCACTAAGGTGTTAAAATATTTAGGGTAATTTATCATGTGTACACATACACGCAAATGCACGCTCCAAGCCAGAAATACACACAGACATACAGCCTGTCAAAAATACATTTAGGCACTTAAATCACACACCCACTCACCATGTGCTTTTACTGTGTAAGACTTGTTTCCCTCCTGTCTAATAACTGATATTAATAAGAGAAATGAAAAAGATCACAGTCTAACTACTATAGTGATCACCGCTTCTAGTAACTGCTGAATGATCCTCATTTATACTATATAACAAAGAAGATAACCCCACCCATGGGCAGTGATGAAGGCAGTGACCTAGCGGAAACTAATTTATGTAGCAATACATTTACATGTCAGTCTCTTTATGTTTCACACATGGAGCCTGCCTTCTTTAGCCAGGTGTCATGAGCATGTTGTTGTTGGGGAGTAATGAGAAGGAGGTGGGTGTGACGTGGCAGGCTTTTAGTGTGCTGCACTATAGTAAAACAAAGAGGGCATGGGAACCATAAAAACAGTGACACTTGTAAGAGGAATTATGCTTTATATTGTGAACTGAATACAATAGTCTGAGTTTTTAATGTGCTGTGATGTTTTGTTTCTGCATAGAACAAAATATTCAGTGCAGAATTAGTGCAGCACAATTGGGGTGATATCGTGGAAGGGAAACAGAGATGCACATGCGCTTTTGCACCCAGAGGCAGCAAGGAGTTATGGTCTAGGGGTACCAGTTAAGTAAATCCAACCGTGCCCAAACCACTTACTGAGAACTTTTCTGGCTGGCAAAAGTACCAGATTCTGGCCTTATCATTTTAGTGTTATTTTCTCCGGACAGTCTGTATTATAATAACATCTCTTTAGTCACATGTTCCGCTCCTTTACCTACTCTGCATCTATCCACTCTCTTTTCTCTCACCATACTCATTCTGTACTCTTAGGGCCTCATTCTATTAGCGGCCGCAGCCGTTGCGGGGCCGCAAGGACCGGCCGCAAGCTATTCGGCTATTCTATTCCCTTACGGCCGGGGGCTCCGGCAGGCTTGCGGCCGGCGCCTTGCTATCTCTTGCGGCCGCTCGCGCCGGAGGAAAGCCTTTGATCTAAAACGGCAGCAAGAGTTTCGGCCGTAAGAAATTCCTATTTGCAATTCAATTGCTCCGGGAACCCTCTCTGCAAGGCTAAAAGCGAGCCGCTGCTTACTTGCAGGAAAGAGGTCTCGCTGGCACCAATTAAGCACATAAAATAGCTCAAATAAAGCCATCCTGCACTTTGAGAAGACTATAAAGGGATTTTAGGTGTTAGAAAAAATAGCACATAATTATCCTATACTCAAATCCGTAAAATATTTTATTTTTAATATCCGTAAAATATCCATGTAAAAAGTCCAGAGTGCTTGGAGCACCTCAGACCCGCCCACGCCGCAGCCGGAAAATAAACAGTTAATTTGAACTCGGGTTTGGGCTGATGTGCAAGCTTGAGAGGGGGTTACTTTTAATCCTCATGTCCCCCAATATGATCCCTAGCATTTACAGAGCTGTACAGTGCAGGCTTGAATTTATTTTTGCGTTTTTAGATTTCACAGCTTACGTCCGGTTTCAAGATATGCGGCCGTATAATAGAATCGCGAGTTAACTGAACCCCCGCAAGGAATCGCAGCCTTACGGCCGATTTACGGCCGCTAATAGAATGAGGCCCTTAGATTCTGTACTTGCTCACTCTCTCTGTGCAATCATTTTGCACCTTACCTGAATCTTTTTTGCCCTCTTTACCTGCTCTCTTAAAGGGCAACTAAACTCTGGAATTTATTTTTACATTGAATCAAATTAGTCTCTTCTATACTTTTCATAAACATTTTAGTCAAATACATAAAGTATTTTGGGCTTACATGCGTAAACTTGCCACTCATATTTGTCAGTACAAGGGCTGCCATGTTGCCCCTCACATTCTCCATCATTGATATACTTCTCCATCTGGTTTTACTGGTGGTTGCAACTGTATATGCATGGATAATCACCCTCTTTTTATGTCTCTCACTTCTCCCCTCTTGTCTCTTGTTCGTCCCGTTGTCACTTTCCCTCATGCCCTCTCCATTTGCAGTTTAGAGGATCACAAACATATAACTGTCCCTATGCTGCCTGCGGATGTATCTCTGTTCAGTTTGGGCACCGCCCCTCCCATTGCAGCCTTTTCAGAGCCCAGATGCCACTAGCCCCTGGTGCTGTAGATCATCTGCTCTCACAGTAATGAGGACGCAAACACATATAGGGGATATTGCATTGGCAGCCACAGAGAGTTCCAGGTCATTGGGCCAATTTGTTGAGGCATCTCTGGAGCTGGCTCTGAAATGACACACAGCGCCAGGTCCAAGCCCAATGATTGGAATGGAACCTACCTTTTAGTAATGAGGAAACACTCTGCGTGTAGGAATCAGATTCATTCTTTGGAACATTACAATATATCAGTGTAGTACTTTGGACTCTGTGTAGTTCTCTTCTTGAGGCAACACAAATATTATTGTATTGGTTATTGCAACAGTTTTAGCATAGTCTCCCTTTACTGGCTGGATTAGAGTATGCTGCTGAATATTTTGACATGAACTCAAAGCATTTTATTCCTGCTTGGAAAGGTTTCTCGCAGCAAGTGATTACAGCAGTTCAGCTCATATAATAAGACAATGAGGTGGATAAATCCACTGATAGTGATACTGCAACACTTATTAATAATACATGTGTAAAGTGAGAAATCAGAAAGCAGTATTAATAGACTCAATCACAATTTGCATATGATGATATATATATATATATATATATATATATATATATATATATATATATATATATATTTATTTATACTAACAACTTGCCCGTCGACGGCAATAAAATGTGAATCCTGGCAATGCTGTTTGACACACAATGGGCAAACACCTTTCCCCCGTGTTTTTACCCCCTGCCCCCCCTGTGTCTTTCCCTCCTGTCCCCCGTGTCCCCTGTGTCTTTTTTCCCACCTCACCCTCCCCTGTGTCTCTTGCCACCCTCTCCCTCCCC
This sequence comes from Discoglossus pictus, assembly GCA_027410445.1. Lineage (NCBI taxonomy): Eukaryota > Metazoa > Chordata > Amphibia > Anura > Alytidae > Discoglossus > Discoglossus pictus. Next base: position 212,447,245 of record CM050164.1, on the reverse strand, counting down.
TGTGTCTCTTTTCCCCCCCGTGTCTCTTTCCCCCATGTCTCTTCCCCCTCCTTCGTGTCTGTTCCCCCATTTCCCTCCCCTGTGTCTCTTTTCCCCCCTGTGTCTCTTTCCCCCATGTCTCTTCCCCCCTCCCTCGTGTCTGTTCCCCCCATTTCCCTCCCCTGTGTCTCCTCCCCCTCCGCTCCCTCCCCTGTGTGTCTACCCTCCTCCTCTCTGTCCCCCCCTCCTCTCACTGCCCTGTGTCTCCCCCCTCCTCTGTGTCTCTCCCCCTCTAATTCACCTGTGTCTCTCCCCCCTCCTCTCACTCCCCTGTCTCCCCCCCTCCTCTGTGTCTCTCCCCCCCTCCTACACCTGTGTCTCCCCCTCCCCTGTGTCTCTTCCCCCTTCTCTCCCTCCCTTTTTTTGTATGTACTGATGAAATTGCTTCCGTGATCATTTAAGGATTCTACGGTGCTGTTCTATATTGGAATACGTGCTTGTAAACAGTAAATATTAATATCTAGTCACTAGCTATGCATATTTATTATTTTATTCAGTTTATTGATTGTGCTATTAATTGGCCCATGGATCACGAATAAAATGTTATTCCAAAAGTGGTATAGGAAACACAGAATGGAAATCTCTGCAACATAGGCCAATGTAAGATATTCTTTCCATATTCTCATTTTTTTATATATTTTTGCCGTTTACTTCATTTTGTATGTAGTTTCACTGATGCTGGTTCCTCACCTGGCCAATTTACCAAGAGAGAATATTAAGATTCCTTTGTGTTCAGATTAAAGCAGACATAAGATGACTAATGTTATAGACATGATTGGAAAAGCACATTAAGAATTTGTGGACAAAGGAATTAGTTTAAATGCCTGTGCAGCTTCCAAGTACATTTTGTGTGGTGTTTTACATAAAGAACAACATTGTAATGTATCACTGGACCATTTAAGGGCCGTTGGTGTTTCATTGTGGGTCTAAAGAACCACACATTTAATTGTTAATGAACCATATAATTAATTTTAGAAAATACTGATCTATATAATTGTTAAAGGGAACGTTTAATCTAAACACAAGTTGCTCTTATATATAATAATTAACTTAAATAAGTTCAAATATAGGTGTAAAAGTTGTATCTACTTGCCTTGTATTGCTACAAGAGCTCTGTATGTTAGATGACTGAACTGCTAAACAGAATACAATTGTAACTATCACACCTAACTCAGCTGCAACCTGATTGGTTCCTGAGTTGGCTCATGAATGTTTGACCCAATCATCTCACAGGTCTCAGTGTTGTGCCAAAAAAATCAATTTTAAAATGGCAGCTTTCACTCTCCACAAATAGTAACTGGCAAACATATGCACAGATAATTAATCTTCCATAAAGAGATATTTGATGTGAAAGAAATGTATTTTTTAAGTGGAACTTTACTGTTTAACATGTAATTACTCAACTGGTAGTGTTTGTAAAAACTGGATGAATAATCTAGAAATGTTAAAAATAGCTAAAATGACGATGATCAGGAAAATAACTTCTCATACAGTCCTACATCTGACCTGTATCCCCCATAATGCTTAAACTTGTAGGTAGATACTATGGACAATGTATATGGGTCTATTGCTTCATTTAAAAAAAAAAATGTAAGATCTTGGAATTCTTCTAAACCCCAATGCCGTTCCCCTTTATTTTAGACAGACGCTGCTCTGACGTATGACGCTGTTCATATTGTGTCCGTTTGCTACCAGAGGGCCCCACAAATGACAGTCAACTCACTGCAGTGCCATCGACACAAAGCCTGGAGGTTTGGCAGTCGCTTTATGAATTTCATCAAAGAGGTAAGCAATGAGTTGGGACAAATACGTCAAAAACTAATTGTTATTTAATCTCTTTTTTGACTAACTTTGGAATAAAACATGCCATTTTATCTGTGTATCTAAAAATGTTATCAGAGAGTCACAAGTCAATATAAAAACCAAGAACCTATCCTACAAAAAACTATGTATGAGATCAAGATCTTCAGACGTGGTATGATTCTGTTAAAAGGAAACAGATTGAATCAGTTCTGCTGTGCATCATCAACCAGAGCACTGAAAACAAAGCAAAAAAATAAAATTGATGCATATTCCACTGTTTTATAAGACGTAAAAAAAAAACAGTAACTCAATAACTCAGAAGCTCCCTGGAAATGCCCAAGCACGCTCATGCTGCAACAAAAATGTAAGTTTTTTTCTTTGGTTTCTTTCAACATATTAACCCAAGAAAAGTATTATTGCATTGTATTATTGCAGTGAAGACAGTATATAAGCATTTAGAAAGAACTTGCAATGTCAGATCCCCTTAGGACCTGAGAGCTTTCTCCTCTACGCAATTAGAACTGCCACTGCAGCTGAACGCTATATAACACTTGCTCCTTTTATAGGTGGAGCTACCGCCAATGCATGCAGTGAAATGCACCGTGGCCCTCCTCTAAATGGGCCCCAGTGCAGTTGCCCTCTCCACCCCAGTCCATGCCCTCCTAAGTTCTCTCTGTGCCCCCTCAGCCTCACTCCATCCTCATCTTGAGGGCTCCTATTACTCCTCTGCCAGCACATCGTCTTGCATGGGCAGGGAATCTCTAATGTTGATACTTGTGTGTGACGTCATTTGGGATTCCCTGCTCCAGCGAGAACATGTACCGGCAGGGAATGCAGGGAAGTCCTCAAGAGGGGGATGCACAGTGACGCTGAGGGGGCACAGGAGGAGCTCAGGGGAGCTCGGGGAGAGGGGGGTAGATGGGAGGGGTTGGGGAACCTAAACTACAGATTTTTTTTTTATTTAGAATAGTAACTTTGAAACACCAGTTAATTATATATGTATCTATATCTATCTATCTGTATATATACTATATATATAATGGGTTTGCGCCATAGGGGAGCACCACATTTATTTATTTTTTGCACTTGGCGCTCCATTCATTAGCTCCACCATTGGCTCCTTTACTAATTCACTAAATTAGTTGTGGATACATTGATTATCATTGTAAAATAATTGCTACCATTTTACACAGTGTATAAAAGCTAGAGGCATAGAATAAAATATCCTGAAAGTACGACACAGTCAAGGTTTGGATAAACTTGGATTTTTTTCAAAAAGACAAATATGATGGGCCAAGTTATTCTTATGATCTGTTCAAATCAATGGGCTATGCTCAATAATGTCAGTATTTCTTAAAAATCCTTGAGATCTCTTTTATGTGGCCATGGATGTCACAAAATCTCTCCTAGGAAAAGTCCTGGGCAATTGATATCTTTCTGTTTGTCTGTATCTTGACAAGGATTTGAGTCCTGGGGAGTTATTTTTGGACTAATAGTGGAAGAACTATAGTGTTTGGTAAAATATCTCTGCTGTAAAAAAGAAATACTTATAAAAGTTAAGGACACAGGGGAGGGAGAGGGGGGAAGAGACAGGGGGGGAAGAGACACATGGAGGGAGGGCATGTAAGAAACAGTGGGGGAGAGACACCGGGGGGAGAGACACATGGGAGGGAGAGGGGGATAGACAGGGGGAAAGAGAAACAGGAGAGAGGGGGAAAGAGATACAGGGAGGGCAGAGACCCAGGGGAGGGAGAGGGAGGATAGAGAGAGAGAGGGGGGAAGAGACACAAGGAAGAGATGGGAAGAGACAGGGGGAAAGAGACACAGGGGAGGGAGGGGGGAAGATACACAGGGGAAGAGACACAGGGGATGGAGAAAGGGGGAAGAGACACAGCGGATGGAGGGGGGAGAAACAGGCGGAAAAGAGACACAGGGGAAGGAGGGGGAAGAGATAGGGGGGGAGAGACACAGAGAAGGGAGAGGGGAAAGAGACACAGGGGAGGGAGAGGGAGGGAAGAAACACATCACATACACGGGGGACTATACTGGTACTACACTGGTATCTTCAGGCAACCTGCTTCCCCCTGAAGTATGCTGCCTAGGCCCAGCCCCTGTGGGCCTAGCCAGAAACACGCCCCTAATGCAGAGAATAAGTGTGCCTGGTACTTTCTCACTTAATGTATACTTACATATACACTTATGAATTTCTGTATAGATGTGCAGTAAACTTATGATTTGAATATAGCAAGAGGAAAGGAGGAGGAGTAACTGCCTCAAGCAGCATAAAACCTAAATGCACCCCTGACAAGCTATTTCTAGGTGTTAATTTGTAAAACAAATATTACAATTACGTTTTTAAAACTGCTGGATATAATAAATAAAAAACACAAACAAAATTATCTTCACAATGGTAAAATTATATATAATGCGATTTTGAAAAGTCACACTGTAAGATTAAATTGCCGAAGCCAGGATGAAAAGCCTTTTGAGGACATATAGCCAGGAATCAAAGGGGTTAAAAATCACATTAACACCAGAGGAACAACAAAGTATAATTATATTTATTTACATATGAAAGGTGGCTGCATTTACTTCATATAAACTAAAAAAGCAATAGTGTCCTCTAGGGGTTGATAATATAATATGACAGCATAATATAATAAATCTCTCGTCCCACTTCTATAATCATGATGCATATTTGTTGGAGAGGTGCTGGCGCTGAAATGCATTTAATAATGTATTTTTAGTCAAAGCGCTGTAACTATGCACCAGTGTCTAATTAAAAGACCATGGTGGTCATTTTTTTTTATAAATAGTTACAATTTTAACTTTTATATGTAATTATTTACTGTGGGGTTCCATTTACTTTCTGACCAGAATTTCTCTGAAAAAGTGATTCCATTTGTCATGCTGAAAGTACTTGAAGTTTTAACAGCCAGATTTCCACCATCTTTCTTCCTCATTCAAAGTATCTTCCCAACTTGCAAAGTTGATCAGCAGAAACCATATTGGTAGATTCCACAGCAACATTCGGTAATTACACAGAAGAAGTAACAAATTAGATACTATAACAGCCTTATTAAATTGCGATTCAGCTAATTGAATAGGGCTCTATATACGCACACAGCATATTTATTTTACCGAAGTTTTTAGTTAGTGAACTTCTATCCAAAAGCAAGGTCTTCACTAACTAAAAACTTCTGTAAAAAAATATGCTGTGTGCTTATATAGAGCCCGATTCAATTGGCCGAATTGCAATTTAATAAGGCTGCATATATTTTATATTCTATAGAAATTTTGTCAGCTTTCAAGTGCAGTTCTTCAAAAAATTCATTTAAAATAGTATGTTTTATACAAAAGTTTTTTCCCCATAGAAAATCAATTATATGTTCAGACATCCATAAGGCTCACTGCCTCCAATCTAATGTAACTCATCAGAAAAGTGTATAAACACACACACACATGACATACATGATGTTGTCAACTATAGACAAAAGCCTTAAAAAATGGATATCTGTTGGAACATTTGGACACAGAAAATAGACGAAAATAAATTAATTAATAACATAAGAACCTAAATAAATTTGAAGAAAGAGAAAAAGATGGAGAGAAGAAAGAGAAAAAGATGGAGAGAAGAAAGAAAAAAGGGAGAGGAAAGAAACAAAAGAAAAAAGAAGGAAAAGGGTTTGGTTCTTTAGGGCTAGAGCCAGATTGGATTTTCATGGTATTCCTTTATGAGCAGAGGAAAGTAAATCAAAACTATCTAACCACTGATCCTGTACTCGAGCAAGATATCCTAAAAATCTGTCAAGCCATTGGTCTGAGGACAAATGTTGTAGAACACTATACTTAATTATATTCACTAACTGAAAATCTCTATGGGGGGAGCATACTTTGTTGCCATAGCCCACATAACCAGCCATTCAGTATTTCAGGTCCTTGTGGGACTTACTAAAGGTTTTTTCTTCTTAAAACAGCTCATCACAAATGGGGTGATTAATGGTTGTGTTAAAGCATGTTACTGTGAAAACCTAACAGGGTGTTTAATGACTGTGTTAATGCATGGTATAATTGTGTTACTGTAAAAAAAACACAAATATTGCTTTTAATTATCCAAATTCAGCATTGCATCTTTCAACCCTGCAGTAGTAGTATATTTTATAGTTACATAAAATTATATTACCAGTATTCATCACTTAACATAGAACATATCTGGCTAAGTATAACTAGCACATTCCATAAACAAAACTTGCGCTTAATATAGTGTAAATTCATTATTATCAATCTCTTAGTATATGGAAATAATAAATTATGAACTATCTATCTATCTATCTATCTATCTAATGTTACATAGAATGAGTAAAATTAATGTTTATTACATTTTCTTTTTATTAATTTCATCATATGGCTGCTAGACCTACATTATAAACATAAGTTAATAATATTTGGTGCAGTGCATGGGTGTATTATCTTTTTGCCTGGTTTAGTGTTTTTTGTTGTTTAGTCATTCAGTCGTGCCTGTGACCCTATGGACTTTAGCACGCCAGGCACATCTATTAATTCTCTGAGTATGCTTATTTATAAGGTTATCTTATACTAGAGTGGATTGCAAGTTCCTTCTCCAGTCATCTTCAATTTATCTGACCTCTCTACTATGACTTGCCCTTCTTGGGTGACCCTACATGTTATAACTCACAGCTTCGCAAGCCCCTTCACCACCCCAAGGTAGCAATCCAGAAGGGGGGTTTATTGTTGCCAACCATTGTTTCTACGCCAACCAATATGGCGCCTTTGATAGCGCATGTGCAGAATCTAAACACATGCGCATATAGCATTGCGTTTTTTAGGTACAATTTTTGAATAGACACCATAGAATAACATGGAAGTGATGAGGCCTCATAAGGCGCAAACTCCTCACCTTAGTGAATACAGACCACAGTTTTTTCTCTATGTCTTTATATTATTTTTTAGGTTAAAATTCTCTTAACTCTTCTTTGTGCTGTATCCTCGATTAATATTTGTGTGTTTCATTATTTTGTCCAATTATGTTTAATTTTTTGGGTTCCATGCCAGGAAAGTGTCAAAAAAAGACGAAAGGAAAATAAAATGAAAGAAAGAGTGTAAATAATATGTTAAAATCTTTTCTGTTTACAAATGCCTGGGAGCCTCCTCACTCCTCAGTACTTGTGTCAGGCTGTTTGCTTCATGACAGCTCATCTGAGCTTTCTGTCTCTGTCATGTTTAAAACACCAGCACAACTCTCTATCAACTGAATGAGTGACAATGTGTTTGTGCATTAAAATAAAGGGGGAATAGCATTTCACTGCATCAAACCAGAAAGGAGAATAATTCTGCCTATTAGACTCTTAGTATATGATATGAACAGTTTAAATATTGAATGAAATCTGATGCATCAGGTTGTATGAAATCCGAACTAAAACAACCTGATAGCAGGGGCAGATGTACTGCAAGTGGCAAGCCTGCTACTGGTATGGGCCGCAGCCTGGGGTAAAGGGGGACTGCTAACATATTAGTGGAAGAGAGAGTGGTAGAAAATGTGTTTTATATATATATATATATATATATATATATATATATATATATATATATATATATATATATACAGGAGAAATAGCAAAACCCCAGACATATGTTTCGGCCTTCATTGGGCCTCGTCAGTGTGAGAAAGGGTAAAAGAAGGAGCAGAGAGAGAATTGGGAGGGAAGGAGAGACGGAGGAGACAGGAGAGGGGATAGAGGAGGGGAGAATACACTACACACTGTACACATTGCTGATACTTACACCTCAGCTCAACAACACTGCAAATCTACATTGTATGCTGCAGGAACATCAAAACAGATTGTCAGCTCTTCAGCACAATGCTTCCTGCATATATTACTTACAAATAGATAAAGTATATTAATTTATGATTTCATTAATTAATTAATTATCATGAAAACCTACATATACACACAAAAAAAACACTATCGCAATAAACGCTAAAGACCTTCACTGTGTGCCTCACAAGGAGCACCAACGGTGCTCATAGGTCACAAAGTACACCAGGGGAGAGCCTTGTAATAAGCGCAAAAAGTAGATCAGCACCAACCTTACAATGACAGCAAAAGCCCCTCTGATAACAAAAAACACACCAACCAAGAGGCTCGCAATGAGCGCTGAAGGATCTCAGACCACCAAAACACTTAGGGCCTCATTCAATTGCGATTTGGCCAATTGAATAGGGCTCTAAATAAGCACATAGCATATTTTTTTGAGAGCAGTTTTTAGTTAGTGAGGAGCTTGCTTTAGGATAGAAGTTTACTAACTAAAAACTTCTTTCAAAAATATATGCTATGTGCTTATTTAGAGCCCTATTCAATTGGCCAAATCGCAATTGAATGAGGCCCTTACTGTCTGGAGCAAACAGCATTACCTGCCTTACAATTTTATTGCCCCTTCATTTTTGACAGGCAAGTCGCTAGTATTAAAATATTCCTGAAAGGTTAGCAATTGATGCTTTAACTGAATATTCTCTAGGAAGCACTGATACGTATATCAATAGATAAATAGATAGATAGATAGATATTTTTAAATATACAAACATTATGCTTATCCTACAGATTTATTTTAATATAAGCTTTGCTGTAGAGGAACCCTTGCAGAAGTCTCCAGATTGCGAATGCCTGTAATGCACAGCAAGTCTTGTGTAAGGTTAGCCTCAGAGCTACAGCAACCTGGAAATGGCTTTTATTGGACACATCTTGCAAAGTGTAACTCACCCAGAAAGTGTTGGGTGATGATTTCAATTTACAGTTCACTGCTGAGCGGATTCTGACCTATTAAACCAGTTTAGCATCAAATTAACCCTGTAGATTCCAATGATTTGGAAATTCTATGTTTTGGATAACTGCCACTGCTTCTATGTGCACTCATATGTACATTGTGAGATAGCCACATAGAAAATTGTAATGTACAGATTTACTGTTTACTAGTCTGTTTATGTCCCAGATCAGTTTGACTTCAAAATGAAATAGTTTTCTGGTGCTGGCAGGGGCGTATACACGGACCGTAAAATAGCTTATATATACATACATACAAACATAGAAAAAACTGGGGGGATTTGCCCCCCCATCCCCTCCAGTTCCTACACCCATGAGTGCTGGTCTTCCTGTTTGTTGGGGTGGAGATGCTTATTTTAAGTAGTACCTCAGGCACTGCTGACTAGACAGCCTCTGGTTATAGCAAAATGATTGTAAAACATTTATAGATAAAATGCTATCATTAGGGGTTAGTTTGGGGGTTAGCCAAAAAAAAACTTTCCACTGGGACCAAATCACAATCGCTCCTCCTTCAGATCCCTTCCCATAACTGCTCCCCTCCTGAAGACCCCTTCCCATAATAGCAAACCTTCCCATGACCATTACCCATTGCTGCTCCACCCCCAATACCCATTTCCGATATATATATATATATATATATATATATATATATATATATATATAAATAAACATCACCCCAGCCAACACCAACCCCTCTTAGCATCGATCCCTACATTGCACCCAGTCCTTGTCAGCAAACTTCCTCTCTCAGCATCCATGCCCACAGCACCCAACCCCTCTCAGCACCCACCTCACATAGCACCCATCTAATTTCTTCCTTCCTTACCGAACCCATCTCCCCTGTACTTTCTTGTCACTTTGCATCCCTTGCTCACTTACTTTTGTTCAGTAATACACATCCCCAGCATGCTGAACTGCTCCACACTGCCACCTCTTGGAACTTCAGTAGAAATACTCTTATTTAAACAGGAACACCAATTTCATCTTAGGGTGTATGCAGCCGAGGAGTCCCAGAAGGACCCAGGGGGCAGGGGGGGGGGGGGGCTTGTTTGCTTGGCAGGGGTGTGGGGCCGCAAGAAGGCCCGTACACTACAAAAAAATTAAATGCAGAGCAAAATTACACAGTACTGTTCCCCCAAAGGAGTGCTTTACAGGACAGCACCACCTGCACCACTGGTAGATCCAACCCTTCGCTAGACCATTAATTTTTTCATTTTTTTCATTTTATTTGTGTGCCACCCAAAGTACTGTACTAAGGGATAGCATACAAGATACGTCCTATGATCTTGGTGGATCCTCCTACCTGGAAGGCTCTCTATTAGATACCCAAAAGCTGATTTAATGTTGGTAATTCAGGTAGGAGGAAACTGAATTCTGTAGATGTACTATTGCTCCTTTAAGTCCACTAAGAAAATAAAAAGAGTGCACATTGATATCCTGTTCAGGGAGAACTATGCTGCAAATAATTATCAACGTATAGGCTGTGACATCTAGGAAGGACCAATGCCCTCCTCTGAGGGGCAGAACTGTGGATTTTTTTTCTGTAGAACATTTCTACTGAAGCTCCAAGTGGTGGCAGTGTGGGGCAGTTCATCATGCTGGGGATGCGTATCAGGGAAGAGGTGAGAGAGAGCATGGGATGGATGACAGCAAAGTACAAGGGGGTGGATTCTGTGAGCTGGGTGCTGAGAAGGGTTAGGTGCTGTGTGGAGATGGATGTTGAGAGAAACTGGGTGCTATGTGAAGATGGCTGCATAGTGGAACTGACTGCTATGTAGAGATGATATATGTATATATGTCTGTTTCACGCAGGCAGGAGGTAAGGGCTCTTGGGAGGGGGTCCCATAGCAAACCTTTTTTTACAACCCCACTTTGGGGCAGGGGGACTAAAAACTTTTTTTGCACCAGGGACCTCCATCTCTAGCTCAGCCACTGCTTTGAAGTATATTTATCAAGTGGGGATAAAAAAAAGTGTATTTAAACCTCCCCATTTGCTATGCTTTTCTGTACGAGCTATTTATCAAACACAGTTAAAATGTATCCTTCTTAATAAATTGCTCCCATAGAAAACAGAAGAAGTGCAGGTTATTTTATATTTTAATTCTGCTTATTCCAGTTTATCTTCACTTTTATCCTTGCTTGATATATTTATACACGTGTTCACAATGGACCAGATTCGCTAATATTATTAGAGGCTACTTAGTGGTTCCCTGTTACTGAAATGGAAACATAAATAGAAAAGGAAACATATTCACAGCCTCTGCAAATCCTAATGAATATGGCTCAATAGCACCTGTCAGTGCTGCTTTAAAGAGACTGTTTTTAGGTTATCCTTAAAGAGCATAATAAACTGTCTCTGTTTGTGTTATCATTTTATGCAGGGCCTGTGGTAATATTGGCGGGCAAATATTGTGAGAATCACTGGGTCGTTGCTAATGATGTGGGCTTGCGTAGCGAGCCTGCGGCCCTTGCAAAGCGAGGGCCTCAGTTGCTGGCATGGAGCGCCGACCTCGTAACATTTGTGGACTTACGACAAATAAATACGAGATGCGGGACTTAGAACAAAAACCACTACGACCTCGCAAAAATACGACTTTAACGACCGACCCGCGCAAACCTAAAAACATTAGAAACACAATAAATACACACAACAAACACATAAAAAGCTTACCCACAGCAAGAGGGGCACCCAGGACCTCTGCAAGTGAAGTTACACCTCCATTTAAGTCCAAATCACAGAGTTTAGACACCCAAAAATCACCTAGGCGAGAGAAAAAATGTCAGCCGAAAAAAACGAAAACGAGGCTACAAGACTCTAAAGACGCAAAACACCACCAAACACATACGGATTTTCCAAAAAAGCCGGACGAGATCCAAGAACAAAGACGCTAAAGACGCTAAAGACGCACCATTTTACAACACTAACTTACACACTGCGGAAGTACACAGCTACCCTAATGGATTCTACTCACGCACGCAGCCTATTTACACTACACACTGCACACATTGCGGACACTTACACAGCAGCTCCACAGCACTCAAAACACACATTGTATGCTGCAGGAACATGAAAACAGATTGCCAGCTCTTCAACACAATGCTTCCTGCGTATATTACTTCAAAATAGGTAAAGTATATTCATGTATTAATGTATTATTTATTTCATTACCATACACCAAACAGCATTAGCTCACTTACAATTTCATTGCCGTGATTTTTTGATGGGCAATATTCTAGTATATATATAGTTTAAGACACACATATAACATTATTATGAATCATCTGATTTGGCATTAGTACTCATAAAACCAAACGGTTTGTATCCCACAGAGGGTTTACGTTTTGTTCTTTACATGTACTACACCAATGAGCTGTAAGTGATAAACTTAATGGTGCACTGTACAATATAGAGGATGAATAATAAATAATAAATTATGTATTAGGATAGGTAGCTATGCTGCCAGTGATGTATATATGTATGCCCATGATTATATTACTGTATATCTTTTTATCCATCCTAATACATAGTTTATTATTTATTATTCATCCTCTATATTGTATAGTGCACCATTAAGTTTATCACTTTTATACAATTCACATGGTTGATACGCATATATTTATACACTCCCACTCCATAGTGTGGATCCTTGGAAAAGCAAACGGAACAATAGAACAAGGAGTACCAATCGTATAGCAGTGACAGATCGGGAAGCGCTGACAATACCTCATTGCATTATCCAAAGTGTGGGTTGCACCTCTATCTATTGATGCTTAGGTCCGAACTGGGATTGTTATACCGTGGTCACCTGCACTAGGGATCGGAGCGCTATCTCTCCCCTATCCCTATTGTTACTCTGAGCCACACATTAGCATACTGAGCCGCACATTAGCATACTGAGCCGCAAAATCAATTTGACATTTTTCGAAAAATTATTAACTGTAGAGAAAGACTGTTAATACAATGTATAGACATTATTAAAATGAAATAAACTTCTTGTTGGGGTGACAGTCCCTTTAGTTCTTTTTTCAGCCTGCTACACAAAGCAAATTATGAGCCTGACGCTGTATCCATTATCCATAAAACATGAAGAACTTGAGGGTTTATAAGACAGGACAGTTAAAGAGCAGCAAAATCTTGAAGGAGAAAGCTATGACTTTACATAATTTTGTATCCTTCACCTTTCAAAAGCTTTAAATTCACCACCAAAATGTCAGCACGCGGACGGCTCGCAACAGACTAATATCTGCTGCTCCTGACATTTCAACAAGTATGCTAATAAAAAGCACGGGCGGTATTTGTCCTCTTTTTTTTACATTTAAAAACATTTAAGACCATCAAGAACTTTCAAACCTGCAAATTTGTGAAACAACATAATTTGTTTTTGTTTCTGCCAAAATGTAAAGGCCAGTGTCTACTAAACAGTGTTGCAGTAGTGGGATAAAAATTGACTTCTAAAATTATCTTTTGGCTGAAGATGTCTTAAAGATCTCCAGTACAATGAAAAAGAAAATATATGTGTTTGAAAGCAAAGAGCATAATTAAGTTAGAAATAGTAATTAAGCCTCTTTTAATTAGAAAAAAAGAATACTCCTCTGCTGGACCCTGGAGGCATCCATGTTACATTGTGGAAGTTATGTGTGCAAGTGGGGCATTGACATTTCTGTGTTTGCATTTATTGATGCAAACTTCTAGCTTCTGGGCCTGTGTGGCGTCAATTTAGTCAGATTCTATTATCTAATAAAACCCTCTGACTTCTCCCTGTTTACTACATCCCCATTCCTTCCTTTAACCCCTCATAATACAACTCTCAGGAAGTGGTGTAATAAACACAATATGGATTCCTGCACTCAGTTTACTTCATAAGTTCTAATTCTATCAGCCAATAAAAATGTGCTCCCAAACTATAGAATTTCACTCCCTAGATTATGTTTTTTTAATGCCATTATTCTATAAGGATTGAGATGTTCCTCCTACTTGCTATTTAGCTCATCTTTTACACAAACCATAACATTTTGATTTGTTTTAGTTATATGGATGTTCTAAAGCTAATTCTCTGTGATTTCTGTAGTTTTTGTATCATGATATGTTAGTGTGACATGTAACTATTGTCTTGAATAGAAAACTAATTTAATTACTTAATTAGATGCTGCAGAAATACAGAGAGTCATATTTAGTACATATGTATGTTAAAACAATGGTGGACCTAGTGAATGGAGGGCCCCGGTGCAAATAATTTAGGGTACCCTCTTGCAACACATTATTCAGAGAATTTGCCTATAGGAGTCAATAAAACACCTCCAAATATAGGTACATTTATCTAACCTAACAGACCCTCCTTAGTAAAAAGAATTATGTGCCCGTGCCCCGTAACAAAGTAAAATACACCCTTTGCTCCAGATAGCAGAGGGCCTTTATCCTGTTATGATCCTCAGTGCTTTGCACCTGCTGAACCAGCAGTAGCCCAGCCACTGTGTAAACAGATTTGCTTGTTTTTAAAGCACCACCTCTTATTCTAGCACATTCTCTTCAATGAACTTCAGTTCTCAATTAATAGTCCTATCCCTTGACTATTTTCTCTTTATGCAGTTATTAATTCACCTTAAACAAGTGTATAGACATTTTGAAAATAGAGCATACTTTTTTAATTTCTAAATTCAGTTGAGCGTGTTGTTTGTTTAATTAAAAGTTAGAATGCCTTCAGTCCTCTTTATATCCTAATATGGGGCTTAATTAAAGGAATGGCATTTATAAATGCTTCAAGATAAATTTTGGTATTTTATTATATAAATAACTGCCCCAAAATGAACAAAAGAAAGAAGAGGAAACAGGGAAGGTTATTTTGCCTTCATTTCCTTTTTCTGCCTTAATTTCCTCCCTTTATTTCCTCCTTTTCCATTTTCACACTCTTTCTTCCCACATGTCCATTGTTGTTTAGGAAGATGTAACAAACTAACAACTTTAGCATCTGTGTAGGGGATTAGATTAAAAGGGTTATAAGAGGTAATGTTACATTTACTATTTATGCCATGGACAGTTTCATCTTGGACTGCAAGTTTGGAGGAGGATCATTCTACTATTAAAGGATCACTGATGTGTCATATGTATAGTATGCTTTCTTGAAGAACATGGCTTGATAAATGATAAAATGTTTTTACACCTATTAAAATAAATAATTACAGCCTTAAATGTTTATCTTTGCATTCAGTTGTGCTTTAATGACGACAGACATTTTGTCTTTGCTTGTAAAAAAAAATTGGAAACCAATTAGGAGATGGAGGAACAGTGGACACATATACGATATGTATTCACTTCTGTTAAATAGCCCCTTGACAATAGATCTCAATGTCTGACTAAGGCTCTATAGAATAATCTGTCTCCACAAACTACAGATGGACCACCAGTCTAAAATGGAGTCCCACATGTCTTATTATGGTGTTACATACTTAACAAACATGTTTTTACCAAACAACAGTGGTTTATTGTCAAGAGTATTCATGGTGGCAGTCTTTCAAGTGAATTAAAAGAGATGTTCTCTGCATTCACAAGTCTTCCCATTTCTCCCAGATGTTAAATTCAACAAAGACAAATATCTAAATATCTGCTGCTACAGAGGATTCAGTGGTGCATCTACTTTACCTTTTTGTTATCTCTCTTATCTCTGTTTTAGCCATCCTTTCTACTTAATCGCCTTCTCATATCTCTCCCCGCACCCCTAGTCATGATCTCCTCCTGTGTCATACTTTGGCTAGAGGGGTAAAGAGATAGAACAAGACAAAGGAGGAGATAACTACATGCCCGCCTATAGGCTGCAGAGGGTATGCTATGTGGTTATAGGTTCAGGTATTGCTTCTGTCACGGGACAAACAGCGCCAATATGTGACCTCATTGCCTTCAGGACTATACCGGTGCAAAACACCACTATTCACTATTTTGTATAAAGTAGTATGGGTCAGTATTGGGTCTAAACCAGTTTGGTTGGCTGAAATCATCAGTCCTAGTATATTCACTAAATACTCAAGTACCTTCAGTGTCTTTCTGCTTTTATATGCTATATATATGATGATACCAGCCCAGTATTTGGCATGCAGTCTTTATCTCTGAAAGATTAAGATAGATGTTAGACATAGCTATGAATGCAGGTTAGACGGGAGACCATAATAGAATTTATGGAAATTACCAGCTAGAATCATGGAACAAGCAATGATGAGGTGATTATTAATTAACTATGGTCTTTTGGGATCTGAATGGTGAAGGGAGAAAAAAATATAATGTAAAAAGTAATTAAAATGAAGCATTGTGCTGGTGTACTGAGTGATGATTTATGAGTCTTGTTAATTGTCGTAAATGCCCTACTTTTTATCTACAGGCCCAGTGGGAAGGGCTGACCGGACGTATTGTGTTTAACAAAACCAGCGGGCTCCGGACGGATTTCGATCTTGATATCATCAGCCTAAAAGAAGATGGCCTGGAAAAGGTATCTGATTTTTATGTGTATTACCAGTACCTGCTTACGAGCTGGTATATGGTACAGCAAAGTTTTACACAAAAAATGCTCATAATTGAAAATTCACTTTTAAAAGTTCAAATATATGTGTAAAATGTTAGCACTTGCCTTTTATTGTTGCAAAATCTATGTGTGCTTGGTGATCTGTGCTGTTGAAGGGCACAGAAACATGAATGTAAGTGTCACAGTTTAGAACTCTGCAGCAATTTGATTGGCTCTTGCAGTGGCTCTTTATAACCCAATCAGCTCAGCATTTTTAGTGTTAAAATTTTAAGTTAAAATGGCAACCTTCACTCTCCACAAACACAACAGAGTAACTGTCTAATTATGCAAGTATCATAACTTTTAGATCAATGTTAATCTTCTCTAAAAGTGCCCCTTAATAAAAAATAAACTTAAGTTTAGGTGGAACTTGCCCTTTAAAGTGAGAAGCCTTGAAGAAATCTTGTAGAGATGACATCTGCCCATAGTCTAACTTGGAGCTAGAGAGATTCCACAGGAGTTCTCCAAGACCTCTCAAAAATTTCTTTGTTATGCCATTTTTAATGATGATGTCTCTGCTTGAAGAATTGCCAATTGACTTAAAGGAGTAAAAATTCCTTCCCGACCCAAAATACTGGCAATCAGATTCCTCCCTGGATCAATACTCTATCTCTAGATATCCAACATAACCCTTTATGCCCTTTTTAATCAAAAACATATCCTATACTTTTTTTAAATGATCTATTAAATATGTTATTGTTATTATTATCTTTATTTGTAACACGCTAACATATTCTGTAGTGCTGAACAGGGCTTAAGTACAAGGCAAAACCACAAATTGACACATTGCAAAGAGTGGAGAGCCCTGTCTTTGAGTTTAGAATCTAGTTTGCGTGGAGCTTTCGCTGAAGCACCTTACAAGATTGAAATCTCGCAAATTTACAATCTAATGAGTTAGGGTGTGGAACGGGACGGTGATAGATGCATTGTGCATGTTAAGGTTGGAGATTGTAAACTTCTTTGTGTTTTAGTGAGGATGTTAAGGTTTTGAGGCAGGAGGATAGTCTAGTGGAGCGAGACAAGGAGCTCCAGAAAATTGGGGCAGTGCAAGAAACGTCCTGAAGGTGGGAGTTAGAGTATAAGAGAGGTGATAAGAGAGGTGGAGAGAAGAAGGTCGTTAGCATAATGAAGAGGGCGGGTGGGGAAGTATTTTTAAGAGGAGAGCAGAGATATAAGGGGGTGTATTGT
This sequence comes from Discoglossus pictus, assembly GCA_027410445.1. Lineage (NCBI taxonomy): Eukaryota > Metazoa > Chordata > Amphibia > Anura > Alytidae > Discoglossus > Discoglossus pictus. Next base: position 212,429,829 of record CM050164.1, on the reverse strand, counting down.
TGTGTTATATTTGTTGAGGGCTTTGTAAGTTAGGATCATCATTAAAAAAAAAAAATCTGGAGGTTACATAGGTTACAGGAAGCCAGTGGAGTTATTGACAGAGAGGTCTTGCAAACACAACCTCCTTTGGTATAGAGTTCCACAGGCTAATTGCCCATATCATGAAGAACCTTTTTTTTCTTCTTACCTCAAGGGATAACCTCTTGTCAGTTGAAAAGCTTTGACACAGTAAGTTGCCCTGACAAAGCCTTATATTGACCCTGGACTTACTTATGTAAGGTAATCATATCTCTTTTTATGTGCCTTTTTTCTAGAGGAAATATGTTAAGTGTGTTTAGCTCTTTCTTCCTAGCTTAGTTTCTCCGTTCCTCTTATTAGTTTTCTTGCCTTTCTCTGTACCTTTTCCAGTTTACAATATCCTCTTTTCAAAGTGGTGTCAAAAATTGTTCTCCATTTTCAAAATGAGGGCTTACAATAGATTTGTATAGTGACAGAATTATATTTGCTTCCCTTGCATCTACACCCTTCTTAATAAGTGTTAATATGTTACCTACCTTTGCAGATACTACTTGGGTAGGTGATTGTCCCTTTCTATCTCTAGCATCCCTATATTAAAAAATAACATTGCATGGGAATGTATTGTTCTGTTGATATTAGAGCCAAATACAATATATCTAGAATGCAACAAGCAAGTGCCATTTTTGGGTGGTTTCTTTTTTTAGAGTGGTTGTTAGATTGGAGCCCCAGGGTAAGATTTAGTAATATTTATTGCATTCATTTGCATGTTGATTGGATGGACTCTGAAATGCAGTTTTGCCTGTGGACCAAGAAAAGTTGTTAATTCAGTAGAGCCGCATCTTGTTATTTTGGAATGCCAGATGGTAACTATCAGCTAGAAGTGCTACAACAATAATTCAAACAATACACTTATACACTGTGTGACTTCAGGTCAGAGTCCAATCAGCCAGTCAGTCATCTTACAGTGCTTCAAGATTTATTCTTCTAAGCAATCAGAAAGCCATTTTGGATTTGCAATTACATAACTACAGTATGTAAATTGTTTCTTATAAAAGAGACATTGAATTAATAATGCAATTTTTCTTAAAAAGTTACAAAATTATCAATCTTTTAAGTTACCATATATATGTATTTATGTGCAGTCCCCTAATTGTGAGCTTTTTTGTGTCAAGTATGAGGGAACCTCGAATATTGGCAAAACCCACTAAGCGTTGCAGATGTTCCCATCGAAACTACAGTATTCCTTGAAGCCACACTACTGTACTTTGCAGCAAAATAGATCAATGAATTTCATGTATATATATATATATATATATATATATATATAGTACATTTGTGTTCACATTTGAATGTCTAAAACAAGTTAAAAATCTTGTTTCCAGCTCAGAATTCAGAGAAATATAGTTATTACACTGCATTCTGGGAAGCTGAGCAGGGACATGCATATGTGCCCACAAATGATTTGTTCTTCTATACATAACCATTTTAAACATGACTTCCTTTAAGCTTATGCCTGCAGCATTACACAGCTTTTTTGCAAAGCCAGAGTTGGATTATACACAAGCTGGGAATCCTACCCCCGTACAGCCGTTTCAAGGTTACTGCCTATCATCAGCGTGGGGCAGGATCCCAGCTTGTGTAGTGGATATTTTGAGTAGGTAGTTTACCACAACAATCATTTTATATATGGTGGTGATAAAAGCCCTCCACCGTACAGTAGTACAGTAAATAAATAAATAGTACATCTGTGTTCACATTTTAATGACTAAAACCTGTTTCCTGCTCAGAATTCATAGAAAAACAGTTATTACACTGCATTCTGGGAATCTGAGCTGGGACATGCAAATGTATAGATTAAAAACAAAACAATGTATAGATTAATATGTGTAGTTGGGAAGGATGACTAGCAAAATATATATGCAGTTTTTAATGTTCTTTATATATATATATATGTCGTTTCTAATGTTCTTTAAATATAACAAATGACCCCCAAACACCACATTCAAACTTAATTTCTCCACTTTTCTAATAATAGAAGCAAAATTAAAAAATATATACATTTTAAGTACATATTAGTGATTAACACCCACTGCCTAAGATATAATATTTGCATTCTGAGAGATGTTATTTTGGCAAGTATATATAATATTGCTCCTTAGGGTAAAATTTAAAACTACTTAATTGTTTCAAGGACAAGGAGATATCAACTCCTGTTTGTTAATTAGGCTTTATAATCAATATAATAAGATTCAGCATTGAAGCATGTGTCCAAAAAAAGAGGAACATTTAGGGAATAATGTGCTGAGGTAGTTTATATGGAAAGGAGGTATGTCACAGACCCCTTTTTCTCAGTCTGGGTGTTGGCCCATTGACCCACCATAAAAGCATGGACTGCTTGGCTCCAGCAGTGGATTATTTGCATGAACACCTCTATTTTATTATTATCTGTTTTGTCCCATTGTTTGCCAGATAAGCTGATTACATCTCTGTTACCAGACAGCCAGAGACAGCGTTATGTGTACTGAAGGTTTCCTTATTGTTTAGACAGGGTGGCAGACTATAAGATCCCATGGGGAGTTATTCTTGTCTGTTTGTCAGCCACTCGCTGTCATTGTTGTGTGGTATACACCCCCCTGTATCTAACCATTTATACAGTGGTGGGAAAAGGTATTTGATCCCCTGCTGATTTTGAACATTTGTCCACTGACAAAGAAATGATCAATCTATAAGTTTAATGGTAGGTGTATTTTAACAGTGGGAGACAGAATAACAAAACAAAAAAACCAAGAAAAACTCATGCCAAAAAAGTTATAAATTGATTTGCAGGTCAATGAGGGAAATAAGTATTTGACCCCTTCGACTTAGTACTTGATGGCAAAACCCTTGTTAGTAATCACAGAGGTCAGAAGTTTCTTGTAGTTGGCCACCAGGTTTGCATACATCTCAGAAGGAATTTTATCCCACTCCTCTTTGTAGATTTTCTCCAAGTCGTTACGGTTTCAAGGCTGATGTTTGGCAACTCGAACCTTCAGCTCCCTCCACACATTTTCTATGGGATTAAGGTCTGGAGACTGGCTAGGCCACTTGAGGACCTTAATGTGCTTCTTCTTGAGCCACTCCTTTTTTTCCTTGGCTGTGTGTTTTGGGTCATTGTCATGCTGGAATACCCATCCAAACCCATTTTCGAAGCCCTGGTTGAGGGAAGGAGGTTCTCCCACTAGATTTGGCAGGACATGGCCCCGTCCATCGTTCCTTTGATGCGGTGCAGTTGTCCTGTCCCCTTAGCAGAAAAACACCCCCAAAGCATAAAATTTCCACCTCCATGTTTGACGGTGGGGATGGTGTCCTTGGGATTATAGGCTAGTTGAGTTGATGCCAAAGAGCTTGATTTTGGTCTCATCTGACCACAACACTTTCACCCAGTTCTCCTCTGAATCATTCAGATGTTCATTGGCAAACTTCAGACGGGCCTGTACATGTGCTTTCTTGAGCAGGGGCACCTTGAGGGTACCGCAGGATTTCAGTCCTTCACGGCATAGTGTGTTACCAATTGTTTTCTTGGTAACTATGGTCCCAGCTGCCTTGAGATCATTAACAAGATCCTCCCGTGTAGTTCTGGGCTGATTCCTCACCATTCTCATGATCATTGAATCTCCACGAGGTGAGATCTTGCATGGAGCATCAGACTGAGGTAGACTGGCAGCTATTTTGTTTTTCTTCCATTTACAAAACTGTTGTCACCTTCTCACCAAGCTGCTTGGCGATGGTCTTGTAGCGCATTCCAGCCTTGTGTAGGTCTACAATCTTGCCCCTGACATTCTTGGACAGCTTTTTGGTCTTGGCCACTGCAGAGAGTTTGGAATCTTTAAGAGAGTACTTCTAATCTTAGCTCGTTAACCTGTATAAAAGACACCTGGGAGCCAGAAATCTGATTGATAGGGGATCAAATACGTATTTCCCTCACTGACCTGCAAATAATTTTATAACTTTTTTGACATGCTTTTTTCTTGTTCCTTTTTTGTTATTCTGTTTCTCACTGTTAAAATACACCTACCATTAAAATTATAGACTGGTCATTTATTTGTCAGTGGACAAACATTCAAAATCAGTAGGGGATCAAATACTCCCCCCCCCCCACTGTATATGGCTACTTTTCCAAAATAAAACAGTTCACTTTTGAGACATATATAAATTGTGCATCTCTTCTTTTGCTCCTGTTTTCCTGGATGGCTGCATAAAGGTACTAAGTGACTATGTAGTTTCCTGCTGGGGTAGGTGTGACTGTTCCAAGTCTTATCAAGCTGCCTAAGAAGAAGCAGATCTGGAGTCTCTTGGTAGCCTAGTGCTGATTTCTGACGCAAGGATCCTGACAGATACAGAAGCCAGATATCAGAGTGCTGGTGCCGAGAAACCAATGGTCCTTGTGGGTAGTTATCCTGTAGTCTGTAGCAGGTGGCCCTGGGCTTGAATAGCCCATACCCTCTGTTCATAACAAGTTAGATGCATGAAAAATCCTTCCAGCACAAATGGATAAATAAATTCAAACATATCTGAGATATACATAGGAGATCCTAAGCTTTATTAAGCTTTAACATTTAGATAGGTATTATGGGCCGACTGGATGGGCCCTTTGTTTATTATCTGCTGACAAATCTATTTTTCTATATAGAAAGCATCTGAGTAGATTCATTAACTCCAATATAAGTGTACCCTGTTTAAATAATGTACAGATTAACTCTGCATATATGATGACACAATTTATATCTAGTCACAATCGTATTTATGACACTGCATCCAGTAACAGTTTTACTGTGTGGATGTTTGGTGAGTCAGGGGTATGCTGCTAGTATTTAGGAGACTGATTTATTGAATGGTAATGACAGTGCAGTCTTTCACATTGAAGAGACTGATCTCCCATGATGCTCTCTGTCTTCTGCTGGCTTTTTCTTTGCTCTCCTCCGGCGCCAAGGAAAGAAGTCAGTTAAGATTGATTTTTCTTGATGTTGCCAGCTCTTAATGAAACATGTAGTATCTTTAGGGACACAGAGAGCGAGAGGCAGCTTTCTCCAGGTTTTGCATGCATGACTAACTTTTCTGCAAAAATTCTCCCTAAGGTCCCGATCTTATTAGGATAGCTGTCACTGGTACCCTTCTTGTTTATAGCATCATAAATCATGGTTTGTACTTTGGCCAATCAAAATGCTCTATTCCAAGGTGCCAACGTACCTTCCCATTACAATATAGCAAACAGATCTTTGAGTATAGTCAATTCAGAATAGAATAAACTTTATAATACATGTTATATGCCAACCATTCACTTGAGATGTCTACCATAGATATTGATAGTTGTTTGGCAGCCTATCAGAGACTTCAGTGTCACTGATGGATGACATTTAGGTTTCTTGCTAGGTGACTTCCAGAGTCCAGTAATATACTCTGGAAGATACATTGGAGTTAAACTCAGGAGTTGTTACACAAGTGACAGATTTGGAGCGATATATTGAATATTAGATGGTATTAGAGGTGGGGTACAGTGGAAATTCTGGCACAGAGAAAGTCAAGGCATACAACAAAGAGACATGTATTTCATCAGGCCTGTTCTGCATCATCAAATAAAGCTCTGAAAACGTATGTGAAAAAAAAAAAAGTTTTGTATTTCTATAATTGATGCATATATTTTATATATTTTACATATTCCTTACTGCTTCCAGTAGTTGTTTGGAGCTGCCAGTTCTGAAGTGAGCAGATTTCACAAATGCCCATGCACTCTGTTTGCTTCAACAAATCCTCATTATTTTACATTGCTTTCTCCTTACACAAAAAACTCAAGGAGAAAACGCTGAAATATATAAAAGCATAAATGACAGAGGGGGCTAGTAATTTAATAGTATCCGGGAGTCCTTTTTTCCTACTTTCTAACAGATGTGGCCAGTGTATTGGCATACAAGAACTTCCCAAACGGATTGAAAGCCCTGACTATCTCCGTTGATGCAGTCTCTTTAACAATTTAATAGGTTGTTAGTGTGGATGACAGTTTGATATTATCTACTTTAAATCTGCTCATTTTGCTTTACTTCTCTCCAATAAATGTAAATTAAATGAAACTGAGGTCAGTTAAAGGGCCATTTACCTCACTAGTGATGTACAATATTCTATGTTAAACTGACCTATTGCTTTTTTTAAACTACACTAATAACAACTAAAAATCTATGGTCTTGCTTCTGTTAAGAAACACATTCCTGACTCTTCCATGATTAACAACATCTACTGATGACTCGACAGGTGTAGACTCCTTGAACACAAGATTTATTGTTTTTCACTGAACTTCAGGAATGCAGGAGGAGAAGTTAACCCCCAACTGCTGATCCCAGCAGTCATTTATCTGTACAGAAGAACTTGTGAAGGGTTAAATCTCTTTATGCTTCTGCTCTCTGCACGCAGCTCTTGTTGTGAGTCTGTCTGGGGGATCGGCAGAGTCTCATGTAAACAGACACTTCATTTATTGTTTTTTTCTGTGAAAAAAAGCACCTATTTAAAAAATTTAAAAAGGTTTTTCAACATGTTTTTAGCAGAACTTTACACATGTGTGCTCCAAGTTGTGCTGAATTAGCTGGCCCTTTAAGGCACCCTTACTTCTCTTCTAGACCTTTTATTGCTGGTGTGCAAAAGGCAGCTATTTAGAGCTTCCTATGTGGCTTCCATCTTGTTGTCTAGAGATGAAAAGCATAACCCTCTTACACTGTGCACAGTTCTCGTTTCACAAATAGCCTCAATCTGTGGTTTAGACTGTAATCTTATTTGACTGGAAATCCTTTCCTTCCCTTGGTTTTCCCCTTTACACAGTGAAATGTGCCAATGTTTCTACTTATGTTTGAGAGAAACATACCTTGCTGTAATTTTAAGCCTTTATAGGCACAAAGACATTGTTAAAGTGAAGTAGTTGACTTAAATTATTAACAATATTAAGTGAACCACTAAGAATATCTCCTTGTCTTTTTCTTTTGGCCTCATTTCTTCTCCAAGCCATCAATAATAAGACCTTGCTATAAACACACATCTCTGTGCATCAGGCCTCAGAGAGCTTCAGACTGCTGATCCACCTTGTTTGGCTTTTGTTTTAATCTGTTTGTTGAGTCAACAGGAGCTTTTCCAGTATCAGTGACAGGGATCTGTAGACTGAAGCCTTCAGTCGATAGGTAATCCTCGAATAAAGAAGATCAGCTCACATGCAGCCTTGGGATTAACCCTTTTGCCACTGGAACAGTGTATTTATCACCTCGAAAACAACAGCAGAAAATGTCAGGAATAAACAATGCTATCTATCTCTCTCTCTCTCTCTCTATATATATATATATATATATATATATATATATCTAGATATATTTATTATGTATATATCTATCTCTCTACCTATATTTATCTGTCTGTCTACCTATCTCGATCTATCTATCTATCAATCTATCTATCTATCTATCTATCTATCTATCTATCTATCTATCTATCTATCTATCTATCTAATCTATCCATCTATCTAATCTATCTATCTATCTATATATCTATAGATTGCTATATGTATCAGTGCTTCTTAGAGAATATTCAATGGCATTGATTTGGCAACTTCAGGCAGCCGACTGCCCCCTGAAAATGTACTGCCATATTTTTATGTTATTTTATTAAGCCGTTTTTTTATCAAATTCTCTAAAATGAAATTATTAGTCTCTTTTTGATAAACAATTTATATAGTCACTATCATTAGCTGTTGCAAGAAGCTTGCAATCTAAAAGTTACAGTGTAACTTGATACACCATGTTCATTTTCTTCAAAGACATTTATTCTGGCATTTCAAAGAAATCTTGTATAATTGCCTAGTTTTTCAACCTTCATTAGACTTAATAATAAGATGATTAAAGTATTCAGAAACAACCCCTCCTAATGGCAACCTGTGAATTACCATACATAAAGGCTTCTCTTTGTCTAACAAGTTATGTCTTTTACCGTATCTTTTACCAGTTAGTTGATTCTGTAAGTGGTCTTTCCAAACAAGGTTACTGTGCCCTTCAGATGATGAATAAATAATTTATATTTTCAATACTTCTCTCTTGTGTTCAGGTGGGAACATGGAACCCTTCTGATGGCTTGAACATAACAGAGGTCTCTAGAGGACGTGGACCTAATGTAACTCAGTCACTGACCAATCGCTCCCTCATTGTCACAGCAGTGTTGGTAAGATACGCTTCAAGGAAGTGGGAATCCCATCTGACCTGTGGGGCTAGCACTGTGGGAGGTTCTGATGCAGAGTAATATGGAAAATCCAATCTTTAAAGAGCTCCTTGTTGTGCACAATGAAAGATAAATATATTCCCAGGGGCTAGTTTTATGTCAAGTAAATCATTCATTTTATCCCAATTAGTATTCATACTACATAGCTAATCATTGTATATGCCCTACATGCAATGCATATTGCAATATTTATATGAAGTGTAATATTTATAGATTTATTTAAGAACTTTGACAAAATGTTTTTACATCTTTTTAAAATAAATAATTATAGCCTTTCATTTTTAACTATTGTATTAACATTTGATGTATGAAGACAAACATTTAATTTGTGAATGGATTAGAAACCTGGGAGAAATAGAAGAACAGTATATTTAAATGAGATCGGTATTCATTTGTAAATATGCTCTTCATAATGAACTCAATGGCATAGTAATGCCTGACAACGTAACTGACCTCCTTAAACTATAGACAGACTAGCAGTCTAATATTGAATCCCACATGACACAATCCTCATAAAGGCATATCTAAATTTCCTGGATTATGAGTGCATCTGATAGAGGAGAATTAATAGTGTATGAAAACTTTTTTATTTGCAAGAAAAAATACCAAAATAAACATGTAAACACTTACCTTGAAGTTAACAAAATGCCTTGTATTTTCAGTCAGTTGAAAATTAGGGTTAACACCCCACTCCAAACTCAGACTAAATTAGCATAAAATTCATAATTCATTTTGGCCAATCAGGCTGCAGCTGAAACAGCTGAATAAAATTCATGTTTGTGTTGCAAAGCAGGCTGGGATATGCAGTGTGGTCCATGTTAGACATTGATATGGCAGCAGCACACAGCAGAGACAGGAAGCAGCAGGGAGGGTCATATCCCAGCAGTGACATCAGCACTCTCCTATTGGCTGAGAAAGATACAGGAGATGAATACTGGGTTAAAATTGTTCCCCTAAGGCTGCATGTTGATTGGGGGGGGGGGGGTCAGATGCCTGTGTAGACACCCCTGGGTGTGTCAAATACTCATTAGAGGAATTTTTAGATATTAATACAAATAAAATGTTTTATGAAATGTGCTGAATATATGAAGAATGATTTTTGCCTAAAAAATGCAAAAATTTAATAATTCAGGAAACTTGGATTTGCCTTTAATATAATATTTTTCTAACATGTTTTATGTTGCTGTCTTGCATAATTGTTAATGTTTATATTTTGTTACATACTTCAGAAGAATGTGACGTTTATACCAAACTACAGTGGTAATTTAAGCTATTAAATGGCCACTTAATACCATTTTGTTTGTTATGTCTTAAAAGAGATAACTTACATTGTTCCCTAGTCCTTAATAAACTGTTTGTAAACTTCTCAAATTAAGCTAAAATACTAATACAGTTTATGTTGGCCAGTGAGCATTTTACAATTTTAAAGCATTTTTATACAGGTTTAATCATTTATTCATGCAAATAACAAACATTTTGAATGCCATAACACAAGGGGCCATATGTACAAAAGTGTGAAGTGTTAAAAACCTTTTGGAGTTGTTAACTCTTCGTACATATTTCCTTTAAGATTACATGCCAATAAAGAAGTTCTCCAATACTTAACACTTTATTTTAGTACATCTCACTGTTGCCTGCTGAAATAGAATTCCAGTGTCTATTTAATGGAAGATATCAGCTGTCAATAGTATTTTGGCAGACAACTATACATAAAATGCAGCAAACGAACTACAACATATTTCCAGAACAGGGATTAATAATGAACCATTAAAAATATGTACTTGGAAAACCCTCAAAAATTGTGCTGAAGGAGAGAGACCGGAACAGTTGTTAGATGGATAATAACAGAGGGCAAAATCTATGACATTCCTCTGTGTCTTTGGCATGATACAACACAGTTAGTACAAATTTGGAAGAGACTCCTTGTGATAGGCCACAAAGCTCTTTCAGACTGACATTGCTCTGTCTCATTTCATTCTCCAATCCATTTGCAATCTGTAGGGAAAGACTTCTTTGAGTGATTTTTTTCATGTTGGCAACGGTGGTTTCAACATCCTTTTGTCAAATGAAATTATGCTGTGATTTGAGGTCCTTCAGGCCATCTGCTCTAATTATATCCTTAACTATTGTCAAGCCAAAGATGCCCCATTTTGTTGTCTTAAAATATTCATAATATCCTGGAAAAAACGGATGCCCTGATTGCAATGGGATTTAATCGTACGGAAAAGCTAGGGGATGAGTTTCTAGATGGCTGATTTCCTATTTTATTTTACCTTTCCTGTTGTTAATATTGAAATGACTTGTTCAGGGAGAGAAATATGACCCAAGCCTCAAACACCCCTCTCCCACAGCAATTTCACAGCTCAGAATATTCCATATCCAGGGCACTTTTGGCCAAGGAATCGATTTAGAAAAGTAGAAGAAGCTTTTCAATTCAACGTCTGTCCATTTTCAGAAATAAATTGGGAAATCGCCTGTGAATAAGAGCTTTGTGGGGTTAGGAATAACCCCAGCAAAACAATTTAGGCTTTGGTATATATTACAACATTTTAACGCTGTGTTCTCTAAAAATATGCATACAGGTACTTTGTGACAGCAGAGAGTTAATAGCAGTTTATGGCGTTTAAAAGCTGCTGGCTTGCTGATAACTACACATTTGCATTTTTGTAAAACAAGTTTCTATAAATAACTATATTCTATAGGACGACTGTGGATGCACAATCTTGCAAGTCCCACATGAACCCTGACATAAGGATGGGATAGCTGAAACCAAATGTCCTTCTCAAGGTCACAAGTGCCCTTAACTGTTTCAAAAACTGTGTTCTTAGTCTTAAATAATGTATTCAGACATAGTAATAAATGTTTTTTTTTTCATCTTTTGTTCAGAGGGATATATCTGTAATGGTCACTCACCTTTTTGCTGGCTATTGCCTTTTACTGTGTAGAGGATAAAGAAGTTTCCGCTCAAGTCTACAAAATATATTATATTACTGTAATATATATATATATATTACTGGATTTCAGATAACTCCTTTTCTTATCCCATAGGAAATGTGTAATGTTTACAACATCCTCTTTTTAACACATGTTTTTAATTTAATTGTCTCTATAAGGAACATATTATTGTAAATTCTAACATGAAGTCTATTTCATTACTGTCTACTTGTGAAAAAGGTGCTGGGTTTCTACACATTACTCTTTCCACTTGGATTACTATTAAGACATACTCATATGTTCTGCTTTTTCCAGGAAGAACCTTATGTGATGTTTAAGAAGTCAGATACACCTCTTTTTGGCAAGGATCGCTTTGAGGGATATTGCATTGATCTACTGCATGAGATATCCACTACCCTTGGATTCACATATGACATAAAACTGGTGGAGGATGGGAAATATGGATCGCAGGATGAGAAGGGCCAGTGGAACGGACTAGTCAAGGAGCTCATGGACCATGTAAGAGATTCTTATCTTTACTTGATTGGAATGTTATTAATGTGTCTCAACCACTTTGTCATGAATAAATCTATAACATGTTATCTTCAAAAACACTGTACTATCTGGAACACACTGTGCTAAGATAAACAACTGTTCAAATTACTTTGTTTAAGGAAATACATTTCTGATGAATTAGTCAATGTAAACAAAAGGACATTTTTTTAGCATCCAAAATTAATGTATAATGCTTGTTTTAAGAGATTATCTGATAACATTGTGGGAGTCAGTTGGCAAATATTATTGACCTTACCTTTTTCCAAAAGACGTTTGATTTTGAAAAAGGCAAATAATCAGAAAGCTGTTGTTAATTATCCATTCAGCCTAGGTCGGTAGAAGCAACAGATGGATTTGAACTTCATGTGGACCTCAGATACTTCTAATGCAGCTCCCAGCCTGTTATCTTGAGTGGAAGAACATTACCCACTTCAACAATAGTCCATTGTTTCTCCACAAAGCAAATAATTCTTTCTTATACGCCAAAACTCCTACAGTATCCTCATTATCTCTATTACCAATCAGTACACCTGCACCCCTCTCCAACAATGATTTTACCCTTTTGCTAAGACTAAAACAAACAATTGAAAAACATTATCCAGCTCTTTTAAGGACTTATGGGCAATTTATGTGACCATTTTTGTGGAATAGGTTGTCTGTCACTACACTAGGCTCACATATTTTATGCTAATAGATATACAATCTTATTAGCTGGAGAGGAAAACCAGTATGATCAGGGGTAAAAAATAACATTTTATAAGTAATACTTAACACCCAAAACCTTATATTTTAAACAAAGTTTATTGCAAAATGATTTATCTTATTGTAGACAAAGTATTTTAGGTTGTTTGAGCACATTAGTGTGCAAAATAATTTACTGAACAGTTTAACTTATAAAGACTCACAGCACGTTGCTGGCACGGTGTCGTTTCCCAGTCTCTATACAAATTCTAGTAATGAGTGACTAATGAAGATACAAGGCATGATCAGTTGTTTGTGTGTCATAGACATTTTCTATTCTTCTTCTGGTTGTATGATCTGAAATTAGGATAAAAATGAGGTAGCTTATGTCTGGGTGTCAAAATGTTCCCATCAGGAAATGTTTTTTTTTTCATTCTAAAATAATACATTACTTTGACTATTTTACTAGAAACATTGTGTGTTTTTTTTCATTTTAGTTCTTTTCAGTACAATCAACTACAACCATACTTTTTTTTAATTCAATGAAACATTAATGAGACAGATACCTACAAATAGTATTTTGAAACACATTTTTTGTGCTATTTTTCTTCTTTCTTTAAGACTAATATGGAAAGAGCACACAACCAAAATTACTTTTTTAAATAGTATTATAGGTTACCTTAACAAAATTCCCCCATTAGAAATTGACTTTAGTTGAAAGTAGTTTGCATTAAAACACTTCCACCCAATATGCTTATTAGCTCTCTTTAGCTCTATTTAAAAATAAGTCTTTACAGTTGTCCATGAGAACTATGTTATGTTGGCCAGTCAACAAGTAATGTTTAATATCCACCGTTTTGTAAAAAGGGGGAAAAGGACCCCATGCAAAGATTGGCAGAGTGATTCAGTGGCCATGGAACCATATGTAGCAAGGTGTGAAGTCTTGCATATGTCATATATTAGTATATATGTTCTGTATTATTATATAAGAATGGAGAAAGTCTCCATACTTCATTCCTAAGTACGTACAACTCTTATTCCCAGAACCATATTTTTAAAAATCACTTCTCTGATGACATACTGTAACCTGACTATACTGAGTGCAAAGAGTTAAAAGTTGCTTCTTTTAAGCTGCACTCAAATATTCTCCTCCATCTCACATAAAATAGCCCTTTGGAAATAACCCCTGCTGTTTTCCAGACAATCACAGATCCTCAGTTCAAAACCAAGAGAAAAAGAGCCTGTTAAGAAGAAATTTCAAAATAGTTTTTTTTTTTATTATCGGGAGGAATAAAACTAAGGGTAATTTTAATGGATGCAATGTCTGCTTTTGCAAAAGCTATCATTATTAACGTTATGAAAACAGGTCTCCATGGTAACGAGGTCTACCGTTAATCATGGCTTGATTGGTCATCTTTGATGCTCCAATTTTCTGAGTTATTTAATGGATTTTTAATCATAGAAGACTGCAATATGGTTAGGTGACTTGTAGAAACCAACTTGTCGCCATCAACACCTTTTTAAAGAGAATCTTTTATTGCTGTGGATTTATGACCTATAGTTTTCTCTATCAATGTACAGTGGCAATTTCAGAGAGTTTGGGTGCTTGGAAAAAATAATTTGAAACTTGGATACACATTTTTAAAGTCAAATAACAATCCACTTTTATTTATCCTGTCATCTTGAAATTTCCTGCCTCATATGTTGAATGTATCTAGTGCTATACTGTTTCTTCTGTAGATTATGTACATTATTGGTGAAAAGAGGAATGCATAGGCAGTCAGATGGGTGGAGGCGTGGTATAATGAAGGGTTACGTTTTGAAGAACACTTAGATATTCCATGTTGGATTGGAGAAGTAATCCAATAATCCAACCTTCAGTACTTCTGGCTTTTGGTCTTTTGACAGTTACCCATGTTCACTGGGTTTGTGCCTGTTTTTCTGGCACTTTGATGGAGGAATACAATACAGGAGGCTTCAATACTTTTCCAAATTTTACTAACTGATTAGTCATTGATCCAAAATAATGCACCAAAACAAATAAAAAATAAAAAATATGCCTAGCTTCCATGTGAGCACTACCTTTACTTATACTGTTCCCTCATTATCTAGTTCCCATCCATCTAAACCTGGGTTAAACAAATCAAAACAAACAGTCCAATAGTTTGTTTAAAATCACTGGCCTGTATCATTCAGAACTCCAGATCTTCAGTCTGTTGTAGAACAATCACCAGCACCAAGCTGCTGTATTCTATTTATGTGTCTCTTTCCAACTTCAGACCAGCTGTACACACCTCTGTGTGTGTCTTGTCTTCCAGCTTCAGATAAAACCCTTGTCTCTGTGCTTCTCTCTTTCTTCAACTCAAACACACATTCCTCTCTGTGTGACTTCAGTGCAGACTGATTGTACACTCAGTCCTTTGGCAGCAACACACAGACTGCAGGCCCTAAACACAGCCTCAAACAGACTGCCAGCTGCAGTCCATAAACACAGCCACTCCCAAATTCAATTAGCAGTCTTAGGTATTCTCTGCTCAGGTGCATCTAATCAACTGCTCAGAGAAGTAAACCCTTTCAGGCACCCTGGGAAAAGGGAGCTTTGTAAAATCTTTGGCTCACAAAAACCGCCTGTATGGTTGCTATGTTTTGCTCTATTCTAATATAGTTTTATTTAACTCTTTATCTCACCAGATGTCAATCACAAACAATTAGACTGGAGCAAGGAATCATTATATAGATGGTGTAAAAAGTTTGAACAAACATAATTTTAAAAAAAGTAACTGTTTGATATAAACAAGTGTGCCAAAGATGCCCTGGCCTGCTCAAGTCTCATTATACCATGTGACATTAGAAGTCAAGCGCACAGCAGGTAACACACCATCCTTTCAGTAATACACAAACAAGATAATTAAATCATCCTACTTATGTTGCAAGTTTCTCCTCTGGTCCATTGGTACCATTGAATAAGATGGGATGTTGAATT